>OX104063.1:241951598-242086458 GCA_944474145.2 Dicrocoelium dendriticum | reverse complement strand
GTCGCTGAGACTTCTTCAGAGAAGTTAAACGTGGTTGAGAATTCCGGGGTTTCTTTTTCAAGATTAAAGGATCAAGCAAAGTATGAGTTAAAGGCTTTTGTCATAGC
The DNA here is from genome assembly GCA_944474145.2 of Dicrocoelium dendriticum. Lineage (NCBI taxonomy): Eukaryota > Metazoa > Platyhelminthes > Trematoda > Plagiorchiida > Dicrocoeliidae > Dicrocoelium > Dicrocoelium dendriticum. The sequence continues at coordinate 242,086,351 of OX104063.1, read as the reverse complement.
AATTGGAGAATCAATGCGATCGTCTTCAGGCATGACGATATGGGAGGGTAGGTCAGTTTTGCCGCTTCTCATTTTTCTCAATAATGCAGTCAACACTTGGCTTGTGTTACTACTATTTACAACCCGTTGTTCTTCCTGCATGAGACAGGTGTGGTGTTTCATGTCCGTCTCAATTATAAGACGTTGGAGTCTCAGTAATATGTTGACGTCGTGAGTACGATCATATGTTCGACTAAGCCCTGGTATTTTCCGCTTGTCCTTTGCGTTGTTAGCGTACTTCGAAGAGGTGCTCGTATTATCACGGGAGGTAAGTATGCTTAAGCATATAGTCACAATGTCATAGAAGATGTCAGAGGCTCCCTTAATATCAGACTAAAGAAAGAAATGGTCCCAATTTTGGACCGCATTCGGTGTCAGTTTTGCGTGTTTGCTTTCCGTTACATTCTATTTTGGATGTTTGATATTCCCGGTGTGAATGCCCTTGATCTGCATTTTGATAACTTGCTTAACTGCGTAAAACCCTTCAACTCGATCATATATATATATATATATATATATATATATAAACTAGGTCTTTTTAAGCAGGATAAATTTCATTCCACTTTGGAGGGTTTCGATGTCGCTCTCTCTCATCCATGCACTCCACGACTGACGGTTTCGTCTTTGTTTAGACTCCTCAGGTAGAGATAACCTAGCTGGGAGTGGAACTCGGCGAATAGTGCTTGGCGCCGGTCGCCATGATCACCAGGCCATAGAGCTCCGCGAGCATTCCACTTTATTTGGTTTGTTCTGCCTACCTGAATTATCTTCTATTAACAGGTAACGTTGCTTACGATATTTGCCTTTATCCTCGGTAACTTTGCTGCGTCTGTAGCATATACAAGTAACTCGTGGAGATTTCTTACTTATCGTGGATTCGTTGCTAACCAACTTACTTCATACGGTAATTTAACGAAGAGTTATGCCACCGTATCTGTGTGCATTATTGGACTTATTTTATTTCATCTTGTTGTTGCAAGTGAATGACTGTAGCTTGATATCCCATGTGTGGCTGCGCTTGATGTGCATGTTGATAAGGTGCCTACCTGTCTAGTACCCACAACCTCGATCATACCGGCTACAGGAGACAGTTGGTCGCTGCTGGAGGGGACGGGGAGCACGGTCCTTGTGGTCGTGTTAGGCTCGAAGAGCGGTTCCATGTAGTCAGTGTGGAGCGGACTACGGTCCAGCCACCGCCTTGTGTGCAAATGATTCCCCGAATACAGCGTGTTTGTTTTTGCATGTGAAGGAGTGTGGGTCGGTTTCGTTGATGAGATATGGTTCCATCCACCTGCCTCCCGGTCTTATTCCTTCGGGTTTACACTGGATATGGGATGTGTGGTTGGAGCTGTGTGTGGTGCAGCGCAAGCCACCAATGGTCCATCTGTAGACGTAGGCGTCCTCTGGAAGGCGACAATGACATGCAAATCCGAAACCGGATGCCGCCATCCATATATATATATATATATATATATATATATATATATATATATATATATATATATATATATATATATATATATATATATATATATATATATATATATATATATATATATATATATATATATATATATACCTCGACGATGCGAGTTGCTGTTCCCTAAAATGAACAGACCAAATATTGTTACAAATTTTCCATGACATTGCATTAATGCATTTTCAGAAATAAACATGGGCGCAATTGCCAATTAGGTAACATAGAGTAAACAGAATCGTTCTGCCATTCTTTTCCTGCATTGAACCAAGATTCTTCACAATCACATGACAGATGTTTGGACCGAGAAAAAAGATTGTGATGGAAGAGGCTATTGTCCGAAATGTTATATGTATGTGTTTCGAAAATTTATTCAGGCACCATGGATACCGTTTTCGAATAACTTATCTAGGGACTGTGATGTCTCGAAAATATTACTCATGTTTTGGACGGTTAAATGCTAACTAATCACAAGCTTACAATTGCGAAGTTTATTGCATCTTCTGATATCACTTGGAAGTTTGTTCCAAATCTTAGAGTATTGGGTTAAATAAACCTCTGATTCTCGTAGTAAATTTTGGAATCATGACCTTTACCTCTTTATTACGTATTTGATATCTGCTGTTTAAAGATATGTGAACACCGTTCTCAAGGCTGCGAATTTGACATTTTATGATTCTGTAAAGAAAACATAGGTTCAGCTTCATTCTCCGAAGCCAAACTGCGTCAAATCCATGTTTATCACATCGCTCTCTGCATGTCAACTTTGAGGAATATCTACATAGCTTTTTCGTGAAGAGTCTCTGGACCGTCTCAAGAGCATGCTGGTCAGATTTTCGCAGATTAGACTGGACCGCTGAACAGTATTCCATACACGGCAATACATATGTTTTGTAAAGCGATATGCGAGTTTCCGTGAGGTAAAGTAATGGCAGATGTAATCAATGGTCTTCATGGCTTTTGAAACTTGAAAGTCACAATGTTCAAAAAAGTTAAACGTGCCTGATTATTGCACACCCAAGTCGCGAACTGCCCTGTATTGCGAGATATATGCGCTTGTAGTAATAAACTCTCTGGCGGTACTTGGCATTTGTACGACAAAATATTACACTTGTCCAAAGCAAATGACATCTGCCACAGTTGGCACCCGGAGTCAAGGGCAGATAGGTCATCCTGAATGAGATGTACTGCTTCCTGGGTAGTTGTACGTGGTTGTGAGTAGACAACATTAATATCATCAGCAAAGATAAACATAAAACCATTTTTATTCTCTGATATATCATTAATATATACTATAAAGAAGAGTACCAAGCACACTCCCTTGAATCGTTGCACTGGTGATTACTATCGGTTTAGAGAAATGTTCGCCGACGTGCACCACCTGCTGTCTACCAATAAGGTATGAAGATAGCCAAGAAAACATCTGTTCTCCCATGCCTATAGCCTTCAGTTTGTTCAGTAACCTTTTGTGAAGCACTCTATCAAAGGGTTTTTGCATATCCAGGTACAGGATTACGACACTGTTTTCGTTGTCAATGACAGCAGTTGTGTGGTTTAAAAGTCAGCCTGGCGTGTTACGCAGCATCGACCTTGCATGAAGCCGTGTTGCGAATTGCTGATAATGTTAATGTTGTTCAAGAATATAGACAGTTGTTCTTTCACTATCCTTTCCCTTATTCTAAATATGATGGGTATGTGATTGATGGGACGAAAGCTTTTAACCTCGTGGGCAGTGCCATTTTTTATGTCGCCGGATAACGACAAAAGTTTTCCATTGAGTAGGGTATACTCCGTGGTTAAAAGAGAGGTAAAGATGTAGAGCAAAAGCAGAAAGAAGTCACTGTCACTGCTGTTTATTAAACATGTGGAGCCCATCAGGGCCTGCGTACGTTAACGAGCATAAGCGCGAATCTTGACCAGTGCTTTTCGCTATAGTGCATATAATTTGATTATTGTGCTGCATGGTAAGTTCTGGTGTGTCTGATGATTCATTGACCATTGATTCGCCAAAATAAGCACTGAAGGCTTCGCAGAAATCACCTGGTGTGCCGTAGTATGTTCCATCAAATGTGGTGATAAGATTGAAATTGTTGCCTCAACGCGAACCGCGGGCACGGAATAGTTTGGCTAGCTCAGCTGCTTTGCTAAGGCCGTTCAGATCCTTTATACTCTTCCAGAGTGAGAATTTTGTCATTTTTACGTCTCTGTTCGTCGACTAGCTTGGACTGCTATAATAATAGCGCAATGTCAGCAGTAAAATAGAATTTCGGCAGAATATTAGAAGATTTCATGCTGCCTTCAACGCCTTGCGATCAGATTTATGTTTAGTTTGGTAAGCACACTTTAGTGGTGCTGCTGAATCTGAACACAGAATACTGTATTATAGAGCAAGTAGAAATGAATTCTGTACAACTCTTTCGGAATATGGTGAAAAACGTTATAAAAGTTGTCAGCCGTGAATATCCTTGTCGTTTTCATGTAACAGTTAAAATATCTGATGATATTTCAGGATTCACAAATGTGATATGTCATCGTAAGTGTGCAATCGTTCTCTGAATCGAATAGTGGTCAAATATAAATCTAAAAACGTTTTGAACTGCTGCACAGATATTGCCTCCATCACATGTTCAGGTAAACCGTTCCAAATATTTATCACTCTCCGTTCGAAGCACAGTGGATGGGGAACATCCGGCAAGACAAGTTTGTATCTGTGTCCGCGTGTGCTGCATGGCCCTAGTAAGTGTAGCATTGGCCTTAGCATTGGGAAGTCACCGAGATGTAGCATACGGTGGGTCATAATGAGGTCGACTCTCATCCGATGGAAGGACAAGGTGTAGAGTCCTAGTTTCTCGCACCGGTCTTCATACCGCAAGCCAGGTAAACTCGGGATGAGCCCGGTAGCAACGTGTTGGACCCGTTCGATCTTTTGTGCCTCGCCTCGGGTAATCGGAAAGTAGGCGGGCGAATCATACTCTAGCATTGGTCTAATGATGGAAGAGAAGAGGCGAGTGGCAAACTCTTCAGACCATGTGCCGAAGCTACGTTTGAACGCCCAAAGCATGCGCAGTCCGTTACGATGTAGCCTGTTCGTGTTGTCCACGGACTTCAAATCGTAGCGTGAGAATACACCTAGGTCCTTCACGGAGGGCGTGGGATATAGCGGTTGACCGTCTATACAGAAGCCAATTATACTATAAAACAGGTTCTTCGCTTGTTGATGACATGAAGAGGGAAATAATTTATCCCAATTTATCCAACTAACCAGTTGACAAAACTGAACAGACGATAATGCATTGTGTTCTGTACATCGGCCATGTGTAGTCTTAGGCGGTATTTGATCACGCGATGATCGCTCTCAGGAAATTCATCAAGAACCTTAACACTGATTGCAGGTATGCTTAATGAAAAAATGAGATCCAGAGTACTTTCACCTCTGGTAGGTTGGGAGACGTGTTGCTGCCAGCCATTCATTTGGATACAGGAGATAAGACTTTGGCATTTCAAGGAAACGGTTCCCATGCGCCATGAAATCGAAGGTTGATTGAAAGCATCTCCAATAATCTTATGTATAAATGGTAGGCTAGCGGCACATTCAAATGCAAGGGTCCAAAATTCTAGATCATCTTGGCTGCAGTTTGGCGCACTGTATATGCATTCCATAAGCAGCTGCTTCTGATTAACAGATATCGTAAGCAGAGTGATTCCTGAACATTGTTCAGCACTGGGTTCTCGAAGGGTGCTGCTGCGAGCAATTTTTCAGATAAATCACACAGCCACCACCTCGACGACTAGGCCATTTTCTCATAAACTTGTTCTATCCGAAAATAGTTAACTGACTGTCAGACATGTCATCATGGTACGAAGATTCAATAATAATAATGATATAATATCAGGATTATTCACCAAAACAAATGAACGTAGTGTGTGGATCTTAGAGTGAAGTGAACAAGTGTTAATCAAAAATACTGCGACAGATGTGAGATATGAGGAAGATTGTTTAGATGGTGTTATAAAAACTGGGGTTTCAAGCCGTGTACATGGACCCAGATTAGAAATTGTTAAAAAGGTGTATGCATTGCCAACGGTGGAAAATGATTTGGAGATGGCCACAGCGGAGAGGGGTTGCGACTGAGTTTGGCCCTCTAGAAAAGTACCGAACACGCGTAACCCATTACCTTTTTGCTTAGTCTGATGCAGCTGGACCAACAAGATTGCATACCACATACAGTGAGAAGCACTTTCTGAACAGCTTTTAATGATAAATTGTCTGGCACATTAAAAATCACCGCATTGCCTGAACGGCCTACTCGATTGTGTACTTCGGTCAAAATGGAGTCTATCAGTACACTGCACTTCATGAGATTCATTTTATCAATATTTGGGGGGCGATTCAAATAAGACAGCTAGACTCTGCAAAGGTTGCAATATGGATGTGAGCATGCCGAGTTTTAATGTAAGTTCAGCGTATGCAGTTTTCTGCTACTAACGGACTTTTTGAGGTGTCTTTCTTAGGTCAGCATGTAGTCCATGTGAATTTCCCACAGTGCCTACACTGCTTTGGATATTTTCTTTACTACTGCTTCCCGCAGTTGTGCGGAGTACCTTAGTTAGTTGTCTCAGCTTTTGAACTAAAATGGAAGAATCCTGGTCTATAATACTTTTTTCCTCATAGAGCGGAGTGAAATTGTTTCGGAGTAGTATTTGGTGCCCAGGGGTGCATATTTGAGGACATAAATTGTAGCAAGATGATAAACTATTCTTTTAGCCGCATATGTTCACACATCCCCTGGATGGCTACTATCATCAAAAGCAAAGACACACGGCTTTTAAAGGTTATAGACGGCTCGGATTGAACTGTCAAATTGAAATATTTTCTGATTGATGTTCTAGTTCGGAAAGCTAATTACAGCATTCGTCTGTCGCGGTGACTCTGGGTTATGACAGGCGTCGAGTTTAGAAAAATCTAACGTGCGCACGTCTAGTCGGGTGTCGGAATCATTTAATACAGGCTTCCGTCTAAGTTGTTTAGCTTCATCTGGACGGTCGTTTGTGGTTTCGAAGTAGACAGCAGACAGAATGAAATGTCTTGAGCTAGCTGAGGTAGCTAATCAAGTCAACGGGGTTCGGCAACACCGACTTATTCCTATCTTCGTCATTTCATTGCACAGTTAGGTATAGTGGTGTTCTCTTTGGCAGTTATCTCTAGATAGCCTACTAGACAAAAATAGTTAAACTATTGTGATCAAAATGAAATCAATGACTCCTGTGTTTTGCTTTTGGGTACTAACACACAAGCAATCTGCTGTGCGGAGTACTGGGTGAACAGAAGCCTCTAGCTGCTAAACTTTCTGCGACCTCCTGATAGGGAATCATGCGGAACATCCACTTAGTTCCCTTCACTAGTTTGAACAACGAAATGAGCAACCGAAGATTGACAGATGCAAGCATTTCATGTTATCTCGTCAGTACAAATACAGTCACCAGGAGATGATTTTAAAAGAGTCTTAGGGCATAATCAAGCCACTCAGGTCGTGGTTGTGGTTATTGTTATTAGCGAAGGACCATGGCAACCGCAGCTTGACAACTAGTTGCTTTTGGATGCAGAATGCTGGTCTAATTGGGCTTACCGCAACCGCCTGGTCAAGTCTTTCTTATCGTATCCACAGTACGTGCCGATTGGCGCATGGGCCACTACGAATGGGCCGTTGCCTTTTTCACCGAACACCATCTTTTACGTTAGTTACTGTATAGATTACGCGGACAGATATTTTGTTCAGTCAACTTCCAAGGTCCCTGAGACCTACAACTCCATCCAAATTCAAATACTAACGCAAAATATCACGTACGATTGTCATTGGACACAAAATTCGATGTCATTTGAAAGGAATTCTGAAGAATCACTTTTACACAACCTTTTTCTTTTGGAATGGATAGAAATCCCAAAGATTTAGCTCAGCTTTTTGGGATCGCTGCTCGATCGATTAATGACAGTGCATCCTCCATTTTCTACCTATTTGTAAACTTGGCATTTTTAATAGTAACCCTTTGGTAAATTGATAGGTGCTAATGTAAAAGGCTGAAAATGCACCCATTTGGGTACATGAAGCTTATATTTACTTGACTTTATTCCAATCACTTTGACCACATATGTAGTGGAGATAGTACCAACATCACTAAGATCAGGAAACACGGTCAACAAAATCTCTCATTTCGGTGTTTTCCTTAAATCCCTATACATATTTAGTTACTTGTTTGATGCATCATTTATCGTTTCTTCAGTACAATAGATTCACTTCTGTCATCGTCGTTTATTCTCATTCAGAATCAGCAACGCCCATATCTGTCAGCAATCTGACACAAACGTTCTGAAGGCTGCACCTCGAGGAGGAAATCAATGTTCCGTAATATTCTTGTTATGGTAGCGTAAAACTTAGGCAGTCCAATAGTATTTTGTTGCTTGTGCGTAAAGAAATGATTTAATGTGACCCGAAGAATGCGTCCTCGTCCTTCAGAACAATTGCTACTATGCACTTAAGGGATATGCTATCCGATCTGGGACTTCATTAATATATCGTCGCTTGAACAACAAACACAACCAAAATGCTATATACTTACGACTAACAGATGAAAAGACTTTGAAAAGCGGCAAACGTAAACTACTTTATATGACTTGCCCCTGAAATGCTTTTGTCCTATGTTTTAGTTTTCGGCGAGAGCGCAGTTTTAGCCAATCAGCGGTTACAAACAATTGCTTGTTTTTCGATTACACATGTTTTGAATTGCGCACGGAAAAAGTGGCTGGACCATGATTTAATGTGAAGGGAATTTCAGCCATTTGGGTCACTAAAGCTGCATCCGAAGTGTCGAGCCCTCGGTGTTACTCTTCTCAAGCACTGCACCCCATGGCGCTTTTGTCCTCTTGTGGACGATTCAAGTATAGATAACCAGAGTCGGGGTGGGACTTCGGTATTCATAGTTAAAGCTTTGAACATTAGATGGCACAGCAACAATAGTGAAACTGGACATAGAAGTTATATTCTGGACTACTAAAGGACCTTCAAATCGGCCGTTGCTATTTGCTCGGTCATCTTTTCCTTATCTACAGTAGAAATGCAATTTTCGCATGAATACTTTAACAACATTTGGTTAAGTTAATTTCATCATCCATGGTTTGATAATGGAAGCCGTGATACTACACAGTGATGGCGATTTGTTGACTTGGGACAAGAAAGTTTCGACCTATTTCAAGCTATTATGGCGATTTATTTGAGGAAAAGTTTGCCGTGACCATAAGTTACATATACAGCGCATTCCGTTCAGTAATTTGTGCTCATCACTCCACGATGCGGTGCCGTTTACTCCAATGACAACCTCACAGCTTTTGCACGTTTTTTCTATCCATTTGTATAATGTTTTACGATGGTAATTATGTCCTTTTTAATCCCTCCGCTGTTGATAACGGGAAATGCGTACATAAATCTCATCTGCGCTTGAGTTGACTTGAGCTCAGTGAGTGTTTGAATGTGACAAGCGATTTCACATCACTACTGGAGTAGACTTGATTTGCTCTTGCTTCTGTCAATTTAAAGAAGATGCTTGCTTAAAGCACGCAAAATCCCAGCATGACTTGGGGATGTAGAGACTGGGAGCCGTTAGTTGATGGAATCACAGCGCACATACCGCACACTGCGAAAAGTGGACTGCTTCACATTCAATGAATCCTGAAGCTTGTCGTGCTTGGGGGGTGGGGGGTTCAACCACTGCAGGGATACAGGCTCACAGTGGTGTAAAAGTTCGACAGTTAAGAAGATGAATGGGATATTTAGCTGCATCTCTGAAATTACAGGAAACACGCTAGCAGCCAGGAACAAGAAGGAAGTACTGGTAACTTGAGTGCATGGAGGGTAGGAATGGTATGTTTGTTCGGCTGAAGTTCATAAGTATTTTACTTGGTTTGACATGTAAACTTAAGGCTTAATTCATGATCCTGTTATGGTGAGGAGCCTAAGTATAGACTAACTACGTCGTAAGGAAGGGATATAACGGCCATGAGATAATATGAATCTTTAACTAAATTTAACGTCTGAAACAGAAAATATTCGAGCAGGATGTTTGGTTAGTAATTCCTTATTCAAGATATGTTAGACAACCGAGGAATAAGTTTGGGGCCTGAGCGCAGTGGGCAGGAACCGTACAGTTTGGCAGTCGAACTGAGGACGAAATAATTTAGATCATGCTTGATATTATGTGTGCCAATCAGCTGTTTGTGACTTTCAGGTTTTGAGAATGCATGTGTCCAAAACGAGTATGAACAAGTGATGGTACAAGTGCTGAATCAATAGTAATCCGCCTTGTATCAGAAATTGCAGTTCTCAGCTAGAAAATATGTGACAATGGCCCACCACTTAAGCATTAGCCAGATGTTTCCCATTCCCGCTAGATGGTCGAGTAGTGTTTTAATTTCACGCGTTTGGGGTTTCACATTGCAGCGCAAGTAAAGACAGAAGTACAAACGTCTGTTTGAAGGTTCTAAGGAAAACAAGCACAAAACCGTTTATTTGCATCCTGCCATTTGGTGAGGGACAAAGATAGGTCAACTGAAATCAATGACTGAATGTGTCATCAAATCAGAAGTGAGTAAAACTGCTTTGTTAAGCAGCAGAGCAGGATAGACGGAGTATTCGGAGGTTGACGCGTTCACACAGACGCCATCCCTATGACGTGAAGTGTTTGGGTGTGGCTATCGCCCATCCCTGCACTCGACGACCGACGGTTTCATCCTGGTTTGGACTCATCAAGTAGAGATAGCCGAGCTGGGATTGAAACTCGGGCAAAGTGCTTGGTGACTATCGCCATGATCACTGAGGTATTGAGCTTCGGGAGCAGTGCTTGACACAGCGGTTAAAATTGATTTTCCTCTTTTGGAGCACCCGCCGAGTGTCTTGGATTGCGACACGCCATCTCAATTGTGGCATCGGTTGTATTTGAACTCAGCCTTTGCCTACGACTTTTAATTGGCTGCACGACCTGACCCCTCAAGTGAGCGGGGATCACGTTACCGCATTGCTGTTGTTATGTTACTTGTAAGTATGGATTCACTCCAATGTTCATCCTCAAGGTATCCAATCTGTGACGACTTGGAAGCTTTTGTTCAGGCCACTGTCAACAGAACTGAGTAGCACATTTTACGCTGAAGCTCATCAGATACTGAATAATTTTAACATTTCAGAGTGGACTTAACCGAAAGCCATCAGTATGAGACGGTAAACTAAAACCGCTGAAAGAGCGTAAGTGAACAAGTGCGAGAATGGTGGGTGGTTGTGAATGCTTGGTGGTTATATAACGAAGCTTTTGGGGGGTGAGCTTTGAACAGGAGATGAGGCTTGAGTAAATTACATAAGCGGAAGCACGATAACTCTTCCATATATAATGTAACGCGGTAGGTGACCTGGAGATCTGACACATAATGACAAATTTGTATCCATGGTACAAACTATGAGGCTGAAACTGGAACTAAATAGTTATCTGTAATGGACTTTCTACTGTTTCACAGTCAGTACGACGTGGCATTAAAGCTCAGCCGATTTTGGAGCTATAGTTGGGGACAAACTAATGTGGGAGTATTGGAAGTAACTTCCAGTAGTTCAAACTGATCTAACCGGAGACCGGCATTCTAACCCAGCTTGGTCATTGGAATACAGTTGTCGGTCGCCATGTGATGTGGTTTCGTCAGTACGTAACAGTAGGCTTTGTCAATTGTCAATGCTGACGAATCATGCTACTTTCTGACAAGTTGAAAACGGAGAAAATACGTGAGCTTTCGGAACATTGCCAAGTCAATAAACAAACAGCCACAAAAGAGAATGTAATAATCTCCACTTTATATTGCAAACAGGGAAAATGGGCAAATAAGATAAAATCACCCTTTCAATCGAGCATCGTTTTGTGCCTTCAAACAAACTTTGCCTTAACAGATGCGCACCATTTCTGTTAGCATTGATCAGTATTGCTATGGCTGTTCAAGAGAATATTATTCACGATGTCGCAATTGATCAGATCGCCTTGAAGGCGATCACAAAAGTAAAGAAACTTGATAACGATGGAAAGTATTGTAAATTAGGATGAATGAGTACGTAATAGAAGGGTCATATAAAGTAGTTGAGGGCCGCAACTGACGGAACAATTTGGAAGAATGTTAATGACTTGGTGAGTGTACCGTATTCGATCCAGTGTCCAGCATCTGATATAGGGGTCCTAATCCAAACGATCGGCAAATGCCAACCCTACTTAGCTTTTCAGTGATAGACAAACGAGAGACTTGAAAAAGTGTGGGAAAATGTTCACCGAATTCATTAAAAAATATTTACATGACATTTCTTATCCGCCAGTCTAACTCTAGGTAAAGGACTCAGGGGATAAAGGATGGAAAACTAGACATGATGCTTTAAGAACTCCGGGCTCTCAAGACCACGCAAAACGTTTTTAGCACTGTCTTGTATTGCATTACCGTCGTGGTACATTACGGAAGCATACGGGTGAGAAGCACTTAGTAGAATAGTCGATCAGGAACTGGATGATGCATCCAGTAACACCCCCTACTCCTATATCAAGCTGATGTAACCAAATTCGAAGTGAACGTATTGCTTATTTGCAGAGCGCGTTATATAGGTTTGACTTGCCAAAACCTTTGCAGATAGTCAACGAATTTGCAACATATCCTTCCTAGCATAAGTGCCGGTCTACAAATCCCATACTATTCTGGAGACATGTATGGTAACTAAATCTGTCGATACACATCTAATACAGATGCAGAATGAAATCGATGGAAGTGTACCGCACTGTTTACCCATACATGGTAGGATCATAAAATGGTGCACCAGATTCTGGACCATCCTGACCCCAAGCAGTTGTTTGTGACTCAGCTGTGTTGCGGGCATAGAAGCCGCGTATGGCTGGATGTCTGAACGTCAATGTGAAGGTGTGTCAGCCATGTTGCACCCATTGCAATGTGTTTATTCCGTTCTCACCAATGCAAGTGTTGAGAAACTTTCGGTCTGTACGACAACTGGGGTGGTAAGTTTGGTTCACTAGCAGAATTGCATGCACTCCACCACAGGGTTTCGAACTTGGCAGTCAAGTCAAGTCAGTATAAGCTTTAAGTACCCAAATGGGTGCATTTTCATGATTTTACCTTATCAACAGTAGATGTACCAAAAGGTTGTCAGAAAATGTTATGTTTAAACTTGAGTAGGAAAAGGAGAAAAGTGTACTGTCATAACTCGAGTTATGATCGATCGATCAAGCAACGGTTCCATAATGCTGACATAAATCTTCGGGATTTGCATCCATTCAGAAACGGCCAAGGTTTTGTTGAAACCTTTCTTCCTAATTCATTTCAACTGACGTGCAAGTTAGTGTCCAAAGACATTAGATCGGGGATCATACGCGATATCACAGCGTTTATATTCAAAAGATGGGTAGCGTGGTTTGGTCCCAATGACCTTGGAAGTTGATTGAACAAATTAGATGTCAGCTTATCCTTGTAAAACTGTTATGTCTATTGTATATGATATAAAAATTTTGTTGGAAGAAGATAACGGCCGATTTAAAGCTTCCGCAACCCTCCTCAGGTACGCATGGTAGCTCTGGGAGTAGAATGCAACACAAAGAGACTACTCGCCGCAACACTCACCCGAATGGTACCAAGCTGCAAGAAACGCTTGTCACAAAGAGTACTGAGTCCCAGTGGCTTCATTTGAAGCACTTTTTGGGTGAGTGGAGTGTGTACAACCAATGGGTAAAAACCGTTTTTTCTATAATGGTTTTACAACACATTTACCTATTTCTTAGACAACACGAGTTGTGGCCTTAGGATATAATAAATATTCACGGCCAGAAGGGATTGCTGAGTTAGCAGGTATAATACATAAGCGACAACTTCAGTTGGGGATTGATTTCTAAGTGGTGTGAATAGCCAAATCGATCATTTAAGCTTGGGTTTTAGATGGTACTCCAAGCAAAGACAGGAAAATTAGTGCGTCACATCTAATCATTTCCAAGTAACTAGCTCGGGTAACAACCAGACGGCTAAGTAACGGTCTCTATTGGCCACAGTATTAGTATAAACCGCATGGGCCTCTTTTGAACACACAATTCCGGCTTCAGCTGATGAAAGCATCTAGCGTCTGCAACAGACAAGAGTAGCTTGCGGAAGCCTTGTCAGTATTCTTCCGGCAGTGAATAGGGTATTTTGAAATCATTTGCCATAATGGAAGTGTGCCCTAATAGATCTGTTTGAGTATCCTACTACGCCATAGTAGAACAACACTGGAGTAGGCCCGCGATCCACTGAGAAAGGCGCACCGTTGTGCGATCCATGTAAAACGCACGATAGAAATGCGAGTACTGTTGAGCGAGTTAACAGTGGCGGTCTATGTTTCAAGGGTTTTTATAAACAATAGTTTGTTGTAATAACTGATTATCAACTGAGTCCTAAATATATCTTCTCAACCGCAACTTTTCGGCGTCTGGATAATATTTGAGCATCAGAATCGCCTTTACATACAAAGCCAAGGAAAGCTTTTGCATGGGAACATTGCAGTTAGATGGCTTTTATTTGCGTTCTCTCAAATGCTTCCTAATAACTTTGTCTGAACAACCATTTTCTCTCATGCATCTCTGATACTCTGCAATATTTTGTCCAAGTATTCACCTGCGCAAGTACTAAGCGCTCACATTTTATTAATACTATGTGAACATTTTCTTGCAGTGGAGCAGTATTAACTGTGATTCAATCAGGTCTTTGAATTTATCCACCAGTAATGTGGTAATTGCGGTTACGGCTACGACGTATGCGGACGAGATATTCTCCGATGTAAGCCTTGGCCATATTAGCCAGTGGTTTCAAGATATCCTAAGCTGTTGTTAGGGTAGACGTAGTGCCCAAAATTCATAACTGTCCTCGGTGAAATCGCTTGGCCATAATGAGAATAATCCATGTCCTAAAGGCCCACTCGTGTTTTGCTCACATGCTTTTCCCCAGGATGTGCGATTGGTAGAAGAAGACAGACCAGCCAATCTATTGACGTGTCTTATAATCAAAGACTGGTTAATCAGGTTTCCTACGGGCCTTACTGGATATGGAGCAAATAAACAGATATAGCTTTTATGCGTCTCAAATTAGCTATGCTCCCTGGGAACGCACTAAAGCCGTAGGTCTATTCTCAGCGAAATCGCCAATAAAATCTGGAAACGGATATTGCTAACTACGTGTGATAATGTAATCATTACCAATATTACCACTGCTATACATCGGATGAAGAGTATAGACAAAGCGCCGGTTTAATGTCAGCATCGCAACGAAACATGGGTTGATACAGCTAGCTCTGCTCTTATATACTCCCTTGATGAAGCCACAGAAATATATATACTTTTGTCAATACCTTGAATTTAACAAATGTAACTCTGATTAACCATTCAATTAATAAGCGAGGTCAACGCAGTGTTACCTGCCAGCAAAACTCGTTCCGCTATCTTCGTTTGGCATAATAAAAGACAAGTGCTGGGTGAAATATCTTATCAGACACCTATCCAGTACTGTGAATTGCAACGCAGCCCAGAGTATTATGATAACACAGTGTGACTCGTGCAACTTTCATGGATTATTGATTATAGCTTCCGATGAAGTATACATTCCAGTTCGTCGTTGTTCAGCAGAACCATGCTTTGTTGCGCTATTTCGAAATAAGCTGGCGGTTCTCTAGTTCTTCCATAATTTAGGAACAGTTCAGGAAGCCCTTAACATTGTACTTGTCCTATCAGCCCGATTTCCAACAGCAGCCATAATTGGCCGATGAAATCGTGCATTTTCAATAAGTAGAACGAAAGCCCAGGTGAAAACTACGCGCTAATATCTTGCTATCCTGGGAGCACTGGAAAGTTCTTCCATTATTTGTGATCGAAAGGCACTAAATTAATTTCTGTTCGCCAAACAGCGTTGGTATTTTAAAAGGAAATCGATGTTACACCTGTCAGTCTGGCATAAACAATATCGGATGTGTTTATCATGGTTGGGTAAAACACAAATAGACAACTTCGTATCGACTCCTTTCTGAGATGAATGCCAGAACGACAAAAATGTATCGATATAATAACAAATATCATGCTGATAAGTCACATATTTAGCTAATCATTGTGTAATATTTGTTTGCGCATTGTTTTCTTTACATTTGTACCACAGTGAGAACCATTCATTCATTTTTTTCTCGGAGGCAGCAGCAAAGAAACATTTAGTAAGTTTTGATGCTTGGCAATAATCAAATTTTTTACCCTTCAAATGTAAACAACTGATGATGAAACTAAAGATGCATCTTTTGTACTTCTTTGTTTATGCATAATTTGAGCAGTTATCTGACTTTGTTTGTCCTGCGGTAATACTTGATCCATCGAGTTGTCAATCCTACACTCGCGGTTGTTAAATGTGCCCTTTAGGTATTTATTAGCGTTGTAATTACTAATGTTTATTTATCATATGATATATTCTTGCTTGTTTCCTGGTTGGCCATGGCTGCACTGGTCTCCTGTGCTGACAGGTAGAAGATTCCAATTTAATAAATATACCCACACCTGTCGTATTGCTATGTTTAAAATAGCCAAATGACGGAACTTGTTGAATAGCTTGATCGCCCACGATGTATGTTTAGAATAAAAACGTGTATCAATGTGGTGATGGCTTACTTGCTATCAAGACACACCGACACACGGCCCTACGGGCAAGGAAGTGCTGGCAAAACCTTTCTAGGTAACACCCTGCATGGGAAAATGTCTCATGGACACGGTTTCATGGATAGTCTAATTACTTCAGTTAAATATTCGACTAGAACTACATTTATTTGTGTTCCAAACTCTCAATCTTTCAAGTGCATATTATTTGTCAAGCACTACAAAATAATCCGTTTGGGAGCCTATTTGAAGCACTTGAAGACTTAGCGTTTTTCATAGATCCCGCTTAGTCGGACTATATATTCTTTATTTGTTTACCCTAATATATTTTAGCTTTGTATGGACCCAGAACGATTTGCCTGGCTGCGTTAGTGATCGCCTGGGCATTTTTTTTCTTTTGCACATCGACTGTTCAACAAGGAATTATACGGATTATGATACATATATTCAGCAGTCGCGTTGCGTAGTTTGGTGGGCTTATCGAAAATGTACTACTAAAACTGTTTTGCTTTAAGTGTAAAATGAAGGACTTATTGTTTGCTTCGCTGTAGTCCTGCAATCTGCGTGCTTTAACAGCACCCATAGTTAACATCAAATAAATACCTGGTAAAATCCAGATGTAGGATGGAGAAGTAGCGCTAATTGACAAAGTATAAGTGAAAGAGTGCGTCATCCAACCGTCTTTTAAATATTGCTAGTGTCGATGCAGAAACTATCGATTCCGAGACAGCGTTCCACGGGTGACACGCAAACAGAAAAGGAATTCCTGCACACTTCAGAACGCAATATTGTTCCGCCTGAATTTCAATGAGTGACCCCACACACACACACACACACACGCACACATGATGTGGGTCGTGCAGAATCAACTATGCTATTATCAGATCACCTCGTAATCTGCGGTATCGTCCACTGAATATGCCCAATGGTTTTAGCCTCTGCTCCTATGAGAGGTTGCGCATTCCAATGAAGCATTTGGACGCCCGACATTGAGGCTGCTCCAGCACAATCACGTCGTGCTTCAGCCATGGATGGCAGACTTGAAGGACATGGTCGAATAGTGGGCGAACCTATGCACTGAGTATCTGTCGGGAAATAGTGATGTCTATTTGTCCAAACATACGTCGCATTGTGTTGATTACTAGCATTCTAGGCGTTTTCGGATTACCTGTAGCAATCTAAGTCATCTTAATCTCCATTGTTCACTTTACCACTTGCAATGCACGCTGCAACTATTAAGAGAAAGAGATACGCAAGAGTTTGCCTGTCGGGTACTCGTGTCTGCTGTAGTCAGCTGAGCGTACAATGACACCTTCATTGATAATATGCTCAGAATTCCTCTGTTTGCCATTAGCGGCATGAACTTCATCCTTAATTATACTGTCTGAGTGCCTATGATAACCACTTTTAAAGTATGGTACTCGATGGTTCATTAAGTCCGTATTCCTCGAGAGTCGAGTAAACTCATAAAAACACCGACGAACTGAGCACGTTTACATTCAACTTCATGAGAATACCATCGTGAGTCGATTTTTGCGTAACCATTGCTCAGGAATTTTGCTATGTTGCTTTTTTATTTTCTATCCTAGTTTAATGTTCCTTCATTCTGCCGACATGCAAACCCCGATCGTTTTGCATACGTGACATATTGAAAGCTGGATTGATCTCATAACAAAGTTCTGCGGGAAGTGGTCACCAAATTATGAACCGTACAAAGATAACCGACCGCAGAAGAAAACTCCTTTAGACACGTATCATTGCCCACCTCATGTTCCCATCACACTGGCCCACTTCTAGCGTTCAGCTTTGGAGCTAGTAGCGAGGAAAACTTTCAACCGTGTGTCTTTCCGTGATCACAGCGATGTTTCGACCGCACTGCTTGCGAACTGCCGTTACCCGACGTACTCTACTTTTAAGCACACTTTAAGCTCCTTGACAGTCGAATAGTACGCCAACCAACCAACGATATTCAGGCATTTTGTTTATAAAATTGATAATTCAACACCTATTTTAGAAGAGTGTTCATACCGAAACAGGCAAGTGCGTTGATTTCGGACATCGGGTTATTCAAACCAGCCAATATCTTACCTGGAAAATTCAAAGTTGGTCCAGATTTCATTATCTGCCGCAGGTTGCATCGAAATATAACCAGTCGTTTTGCACTAGCAATTTCTTACTGATTCCCATTGACTGTAATAATCGTCAGTGAGTTTGCTAAGAGTCACACCAAACGAGAATAGTCTTCATGGACGCTTTATGTGAGAAAAGGTGTCTTAATTTTCGGGAAGCCGCCGTTGTACACTTCTCATTCAATATGATCCTCCATTATCAACTGTCTGATCATTCTGGTTATTGTTATTCCACTACATATGTAGTTACTTAGGAATATGTTACTGCTTGTTTATACTAAAACAAGGGCTTGAAATATTTGCTTTGTATTACACGTTTTCCAATACTATTAAATCTGGCAAGAGTGTTTCCTAAGCCCATCCACCATATAGGTAGAAAGAAAGCACAAAACTATATTTGGGAACAATTTGAATAACAAATAATAAGGAAGTCTGACAGATGCATGCATTTCGTATGGTCTGGTCAGTACCTGTGGTAAAGAAAGTGAGGAAACACAGTGGAGAAACTGGAAAAATGTAGAACACTGGACGTTTTCCCCCTATACCCAGAGTAGCCTAAGACTTTGCGATCACTTGGTATTTGTTCATCGTTTCCGGCTAAAAGTCTCCCACCCATTCTGCGTACCTGGCTTGGCAGTTGCATACAGATTGGCATACAAAACATGATCTTTTTGTGCTCAGAACACTTGGTAATCAGGTCGCAAGCGCTTCATCATCAGACGAGTCTGTAGCAACAGGTGGGACTTCTCACGAAGCTTATCTTCATATTCAATTCACTCATCTACGCAATGTGTGTACTTGTCGCCGACAAAAAGAAGCTCTATGAAGACAACCTCCCTAGCCGTTATGAGCCTAACATCCCCTTATCCTCTCGATTGGCTCCGCTTCTCTTACATCCCGCACAGTGTTATGTTAAACACTTACCAGGAATGAAGTTGTTTCAGTGTTGGTCCTCCCAACACTGACACCCCATGAAAGGCTTCGTCCTTGTTTGGGCACCTTAGATGGAATTAGCCTGAGCTGGGGCGTTATTCCTGACCTAATGATTAGCGACTAAAGTTATGGTCACTAAGCCACTAAGATCCATGAGCAAATCCTAGGGAAATATGCTTATAATACCTTCAGCGTTCAGTACTTCTCATACTTGCTCTTTCAATACATACCGTCCGCAATAACCTTAGTTCATCCTCAAGACTAGATGTTTGCTTGTTTCGGATAAATATATTTGTCTCTCCTTGCACATAAATCACTTGGGAAATGTATCGAGCATAGCGCTGTTTGCCATGGTTAAACATTTCGACCTCATGACCTTGTCAGCGTGTGTATGCTAAATGTGCAACCTTGTGTTCTAAGTTAACTTTGATTTATCCCCTCACATTCTTGTGCCACCTCTTCGGAAGTACGTTCAACCGAGCTATATCCAACGGGATGTAACTTCTAAGTAAGTCTAAAAATTCGCTTGTACACCATCAACGACGTCTTGGACAGTTTATTCAATAGAACAAATACGTGAAGCCTTGTCTTTTTGAGTTCTTTAAGGTTTTTGAGATACCGTTCGACAGAGCTTCTCTAAGCCTGCCAGACAAGATATAACACGGTACCACTGTTCACCGTAGCTACATCCTATTTTGTTGTCTCACATTTACCACGGAATTTTTACGCGCACTTCACTGCACAAAGCCTGTGTGATTTTTGTCCACCCGTACGCCGAGGACCCACCACCATTAAACACACTGACACGACGACAATTCCGGCTGACCAGGCGGCAACTGAGGCAGCCCAAACGGTTTGAGCAGCGGGGCGTAAAAGTTCCTACAAACCACCTAACCTTGGGGCGGAGAACTGTGTCCAACGGAACCGGTTAAAAACAAAACCAAGGTCAACCGTAGCTGACCATCTGAAGAGTCAAGTGCTCGTTTTGTGCCAATCCCTAAGACGCAACAAAGGTGAACATAAAATGTAACGGAAAGAGCGACTTACCGACAGATAGGTTGGGGTTCTGTGACCTATGTTCAGCTAGTCTCATAGTTAGGGTTGTTCAAGCTTACGATGAGGTGTGAAACCTTGGCTGCTAAGTCACTAGAGCAAAAGAAACTGATCACTGTATTGGGAGGGAAAATTTCTGAACTGGAATTGCAGTCCCAATCGAAGGTCAGTTAAAAGACTTTAACAAAATGCTACACAGTCCAGCGAAAAATGAACACCACTGGTCGGAAACAGCAATGACGACAGGCCGGTTGAAAGGTCTCCCAAATCTAAAGGAACACGAGACCATAGGTGAACAATTGTTTTCGATGATTCTCTTCAGACCATTACAATCATATTTAAGGGTAAAATAATGAACTGAAATCGACTCATTAGCTCGAATTACATAGTTAATTAACGGTTCAGTGAGGAAGGCTAAAAGTTGACCTTTGACCTGACGGGTCGATTACATGGTACCGAGCTTGATCTGTGGCAATTGACCTCAGCATCATTCGTTCTAGCTGGCTGGGGAAGCTGTAAGGCATGGAGCAACTTCTTTCGCGAGCATAATGAAGGTTGAAACAACCGAATGCAAATCGATTCAGCTGTCGCGAGCACACGGAGGCGCAAACCTCTTGATTGATGCTGGGGGACTCAAATCTCTCGAAATGCTGCGTCGCATGTAGAGGTATGCACAAATTGCGCGATCACCTCTGTTTTTAGCTGGTCAATGACACTTGACTCCTAAGGATAGTGCGATCAACGACGTTGCACATAAACAGTCTTGCTCTAATCTTGGCCTGTCTTTCACATCAGACGAGATAATCGCTCCCACACGACAAATTCCAGTTAACATGGAACCGCAGAACAAACAGTCACTACACAATTAAAAGGCGATGATAGTGATCCGTTCAAACGTCCCAGAACCCACTAGCGAACCACCAAAAGGTAAACAAGCGAGGATTAAAACCGCTAGGCTGAAATAACTTGCGCACTCGAACTGAAAGCTCTCCAAACTAGTCGTACACATCTTTCACGAAATCCATCATCACCACATATAGAGGAACCCCGGTTACTGCGAGTGGCATTTGACAACACACACGACATGGAAGATGTGCTCTTAGCAAGCCACATTCTAATGAACTCTTCTGTCAGTGCCAGTATTTTTCTTGTCAGGCCATGGGCAGAAAGAGAGAAGCGGAAATCCACCCCTAGTGCGTCACGTGAAAAAGAGGAAGAAAGTAATACTGATTCATGGTGTGCAAGAATTGAAGCAGGACGATAACGGTGAACGATGGAAACACGACATCGGAGGATGAAGGTGCGTCACAGAGCTCTATGACACGAAAAATGTCGTGCCTTTTGACGCCACACATCTAGTTGCCTCCACATACTACCAAGGCAGCGGGCCGAAAATTTTGGTCACCTCGGCGGTGCCCGAAATTGTTGTGGTAGCAGTCTACGATGGGCATGACAACAGGAAACTTTGATCACCAAAAGTACGGTTAAGACCATTCCTTCAATTAATACAGATGGCATATACAAACGAGGCAGTCTTGGTTGTACCTATCTAAGATCAGCTAAACCGTACAAACACTCGTTTCAAGAATCAGCAGACCAGCACTATTTGTACCGGTCCCTCACAGCGAACTGAGCCCCTAATGCATCAACAAATACAATGCTGCCACACCAACACTCAGGGATTGTATTCTAATCTTCAGGAACTACGTTATCGACATGAAAAAACAACTTGGGACCTCAAAACAGTTATTGTAACGTAGCTTTCAACCGACATACTTGATTTAGAGATTGAACTCAGTGAAAAGTCAGTCATTCGAAATGATCGTCCTCGCGGTAGCGCTGTTACCCTCTGCTATCGAAATTACTTGAAATGTGAGGCCTTTACCGAATATTCCTTTATTATCCCCGACGCACTATCTTTCCTGCTGCACCTAGAAAGTTGGAATGTTGAATCACAACTAAGACATATGATGCTTGCCTCTTAGCAATCATCCATAGGCCAGCGAACTCGTCAGCAGACGGCAATAACATTCTGTCAAACGTTCTGCGTTACGCTGTTTCACAAAACTGCACACTATTTTATAATGGGTGACTTTTGTGTAACTTCAATAGCATCAATATCCCCTAATGAGCCATCATTTACTGGAAATCTTGGAAAATATTTGGAACCGGTCGAGAAGTGATCTTCCCAAAAGGTTTGGCAGAAACCGGTTCGTGTATTCGTTATACTGTACAACATTTCGCCTTTGACTCGAAAGGTACATCAGGCGCAGTGAATTATCTTATAGCTAAGTGGCAGTTAAAAAGTTGTACCATTACGAGCAACGAGTCAGACCAATAGGTACATCCGAAGCAGTGTAGGACCATCACGCATTTTGACCAACACAAGTTACCAGTACGATACCATCTGAACAGCTGATATTTCCAACAGCGATATCGACCAATATTCAAAATCTCCACCCAACACATCATCGATCATGGAACTTTGAAGCTGACTAGCTAAAGGAGCTTTATCATAATCACGCCTCATGTTCTTCCGTGTTTATTCGCGGGAGCATTACAATACAACAATGGGAATGCATGCAACACGAGGGGACATTAATCCCGAACTCCGTACCTAACCAGTGCTTCTACAAATTGGTGACCATACATGACCTCGGTGGTTTGGACACAGACCAATTCATTCGGTGAGTGGTGCCCAATTTCATTACTTTCATGTATGCGAATATGACGGACCATTAACCAGGAGAAATTAGCACCTATCTACTGGTTGTTTATCAACATTTTGGGTACATTATCCTCAGCTGTGGTTTCTCCAGGCCAAGTCATTTGTTGAGATTAATCGCATACACAATGATGCCTTAGAAGTTCATCATATGATTTCCCGACTCCCACAAGAATTCTTGCTCTTGTCGCAAGACATCCTGAAAACAAACCCTAGTTACCAACAATTTAAGCACTTGTTAGTTCGCGAGCTTAGCCTTAGCGAGCGTAAGAGAGTGCAACGTCTACTTATTGACGAACTGTTAGGCGATCGCACTCCTACGCAACTATTACGAGCCGTGTAAGCTCTGGTAGGTGAAAATCCTCCAGAGAATTCCATCTTTGAACAGCTATTTATGCAACGGCTCCCTAGCCATTTACAACAAAAATTGACTAACACTCATCAGGATACCGAACTGAATGATTTAGTCCTTATCGCTGATAAAATCGTGGAGATACAAGCGCCAATGATCTCAACTTTATCGCCTCGTGCATCTAACGACTCACTCGTGAAAGCTGTACACTCCATGCAAGAACAACTGGTCTCAAACCTCATTACCAAATGAAGGAGCAACTCCCAATCAAATCAACGGTATACTCGGAGTACTAGTCGTTCCCGTGGCATATGCTGGTACCACTGGAGATTCCGTAACAGGGCTTGAAAATGCATAAAGCCGCATCGATGTGCCAATATGGGAACCAAACACGCCAGCTCGTAATGGCGAAGACGCAAGCCGGCATATGCGAGCTAAGTTGCCTATCTTCTTTGGGGGACGTAAGATCTGGCATGCGATTCCTCGTAAACACTGGTGCACAAATTAGTGTAGTTCCTCCAAGTCCAGAGGACCTGAAGCACTGCTCGGTATACAGCCTGCAGGCAGTAAACGGCACCCCTATCTGAACCTATGGAGAAGGTTCTATCACAATGAACCTTGGTCTCCGCAGGATTTTTCCTTGGTTTTTCATTGTGACCAAAGTGCCTACTATTTGTGGCACTATCCATCTTCACCGCACCAGTCACTGGATATCCGAGAGGTCGGTGAATCTGTTGGAATCTAGAAGACACCTACTGGCTGGCTCTGAACACATTGTGACCAGACCGACTGTTAGGCGTGAACTAAAGCGGAGCCTACGTGGTGACATGGAAGCCTGGTGGACCACTCGGTCACAACAAATGGAGGAAACAGGAGCAGTAGGCCATTAGTGCAAGCTCTTCCAGCTGATCCGAACTACTGGTCCCAGAAAACCAGGCGTCAGTGAGACAATCACAGACAGCGTGGGTGGGCTGATACACAATAAGGAGCGCCGTATGGCTTTTTGGGTGAAACACATTCAATATCAGCTCAGCTGGTCCCCTACTCCCGGACCTCTTCCTACTCAGGTGGTGCAGTACGATCCACAGGTGGTTAGTTTACAGTCTCCGTCGGATGCCGAGTTCCGAAACGCCATCACAGCCCTCAATAGTTTTCGTGCCGCTGGCCTGGATTTCCTCCCACCTGCACTATTAAAGGATGGATGGGAGGTCCTCTGCCAGTCACTGACCATCCTGTTCGAACGTATCTGGAAAGAAGAGAGTGTTTCGGCTAAGTGGAGCGAATCGATTATAGTGGCAGTATAGAAGAAGGGCAGTCGCACAGACTATTTTAACCACAGGGGTATTAGCCTAACACCAATTGTGACAAT
Organism: Dicrocoelium dendriticum; assembly: GCA_944474145.2. Taxonomy (NCBI): domain Eukaryota; kingdom Metazoa; phylum Platyhelminthes; class Trematoda; order Plagiorchiida; family Dicrocoeliidae; genus Dicrocoelium; species Dicrocoelium dendriticum. The sequence continues at coordinate 242,061,553 of OX104063.1, read as the reverse complement.
ATTATTGATCTCGATTATCGTTCGTCGCCTCACTGCGGAACGGGAATTTGGGATTAGTGAAGAGCACGCCGGTTTCCGCCGAGGATGTGGCTCTATCGACTATATATTCCTTTTGTAGCAGGTGCCATAACAGCGCCACGCATATCACAGACCGACAATAGCTGTGTTCCTCGATTTCAAAAGTGCGTTCCATTCAGTCGATCGATCGATGCTGTTCGAATTACTTGCGCGGAAAGGTGTTCGCACGAAATATGTGAACATCCTTCATGTTCTATACTCGAAAACTACAGGCCGCTTCAGGGTCTACGGTGTCCTATCGAAAAGCTTTCGACCACAAGTGGCGTTCGTCAGGGTTGTCCGATTTCCCCATTTTTGTTCAGTTGCGTCGTGGATTCTATCATGGAGTGTTCCCTTGGGGAATCTCACGACGTAGGCGTTGAAGTGCTGCCTGGTGAAAGGTTAGTTGACCTAGATTATGCGGACGATATCGTCTTGCTTTTCGATGAAGTTGGGGCGGTACAATCAACCCCGAATAGCCTGTCCAGAGTGGTCCCATTATTTGGTATGCAATTCGCACCTGCAAAGTGCAAAGTGCTGCAGGACCACTAGCCACTTGATGACCTCTTGACGCTTGCTAACGAGGAACTCGAGGTGGTTAATCAGTTCACTTACCTTGGCAGCTGCATCAACAATGATGGGCGCATAGAAATTGATGTCAACTCACGCATTGCAAAGGCCAGAGCTACCTTCTTGAACATGCGGCATCTTTGTCGACAGAAGGGAATTTCCCTCCGTCTGAAAGGGAGTGTATACAAGGCCACAGTGAGGGCTGTTCTGCTAACTGGTAGTGAGACTTGGCCCCTTCTGTCTGAAGATCTGAGGTGCATTCAAGTCTTTGGTCATCATTGTCTGCGAAGCATTGGTGAAGTCGAAAGGCACCAGCGTGTCCGCAACAATGATGTGCGTAGGCGAGTACTAGGTAATGATAATCATGCTAGCTCCCAAAAACAACAGATAAGACTGAATAAGTTGCAATGGCTCGGGCACATGCTACGTATGCTTGGTCACGGCTTACCTAGGAGGGCCTTGTTTAGTCTGCTGCGTGTAGGGTGGCACAAGGCTCGAGTGGACGGAAGCTGACTTGGCAGCGGGAAATGAAGTCACTGACGACCAAACTGCGTACCACTGGTCCGTCTCGCCTTCCGGGCTGGAGTCCACGTGACTCGCCTTGTGCTTGGCTCGAGACTTTACTAGACATGGCTCTCAACCGACACCAGTGGCGTGTCTGCTGCTGTCTCCTAATCGGATTGCCTGTTTAAAGTTTGTTTGGTGCTGAGTTATCTGTGGGGTAATGGCTTATTATGACGCGGATCAGTGAAAACCGCAAGGAAACTGTCTCGCCGATGCCGCCTTATCTTTGCATGATAGGCAGCTGTTTGTGACGGTATGTTGTCTACACAAGGTATAAGCGCCTTGACCCAGAATGTTTGTTTAGGGCGTTAAGGTTTTCAGGTAAACCCCTCTTCTCTCCCTCTTATTATTCCTTACTTTATAGGTCATCATTGTTGTATGGCAGCGAAGCATATCAGTTCAAATGGCTGATGTATTGCTGCTGCTGCTTTTGTTGTTGTTGTTGTTGTTGTTGTTGTTGTTGTTGTTGTTGTCGTCGTCGTCGTCGATGATGATGATGATGATGATGATGATGAGGATGAGGATGATGCATACTGCAATACTAGGCCTCGCTTTTTTCCATCATCATGGCATTATCTTGGATCCCAAACGCTGCCAGTTCAGTAATAGTCTGACGCAATCATCACAGACTGGCTTCAAAGCTCCATTATGTATTTGAGTCCGCAGCTTATCCCCCCCCCTCAAGCCACTCCAAGGTATGTGGATCTGTTAAGAGAAGTTAACAGCATAACAAAGCCTGGATACCAACCTGGTGACGTTAAACTTAAGACCGTTCATGGGATAACGACGACAAGTAGTCCGGTTTTCCATCGACCACGACGATTAGGCCTGAGAAACTTACCGCAGCGAAGGCTGAATTCGACTATATGTTATAGATGGGCATAATACGCTCATACAGCCGTATGTGGGCATCACCCCTACATATGGTCCCGAAGAACAAATCTGGAGATTGGAGACCTTGTGGGAATTACCGGGGACTGAACGCCATCACCTTCCCAGACAATTATCCCATTCCGCATCTCCAGGATTTCTCATCCTCGCTGTACGGAAAGCAAGTGTTCAGACAGATAGATCTAGTGCGAGCATATCATCAAATTTCCGTTCATCCTCAATATGTTCCTAAGACTGCTGTCACCACTCCCTTTAGCTTATTTGAGTTCTTACAAATTCCATTTAGTCTCTGCAATGCAGCTCAGACATTTCAGCGTTCTATGAATCAGGTCATTTGCGGACTCAATTTCATTTTCCTCTATACTGACGATGTCTTGGTTGCAACTCCTAACCATGACGAACATTTTCGCCATTTGCGACGACTTTTGGAACGATTTGCGCATTATGGGGTAGTTATCCATGCCTCCAAAAGTCAAATTGATGTTGATACGCTAGACTTTCTTGGTCATCTTGTTTTCTCCACCGGAATTATCCCCTGTCCGATAGAATGACAACCATCACTGAGTACCCAATCCCTGATTTGCTCAAAAAATTATGCCGGTTTGTGGGCATGGTTAACTTTTACAGACGATTCATTCCGCACTGTTCCGAGTTAGACCAACCAATTACCGAGCTACTCAGATTGGATGCTAAGTCAATCAGCTTTACGTAATCAGCTAAGCAGACATTCAGTGATCTAACACATCAGCTAGCAACTGTAACTCTCCTCATGCATCTAGACCCTAAGGTGCCGTTAAAGTTAACGGTGGACGCCTCGGATGCAGCAGTAGACGGTGTGTTACCACAACGGCAAAGAGGTGAATTGTATCCGATTGCCTTTTTCTCTAAGAAACTACAGTCTGCCGAACGACGCTATAGCACGTTCAACAGAGAACTCGTAGCTGTTTGCCTTAATATGCGTCATTTCCGACATTACTCGGAAGCATGTAGATTCACGCTATTCTCCCGATCACAAGTCGTTAACGTATGCATTGCGTTCCACTTCTGATGGACTTTCTCCACGAGAAACTGGACAATTAGATTACATGTCCCAATTTACCTCACATATTTTGCATTTGTCCGGTGCAAACAACGCCGTGGCAGACGCCTTATCCTGAGCGGGGAAAGCAACACATTATTTTAGCCTTTCCCTTTGATCTCCAAATACTAGCCACAGCACAACATCAGGATAAGCAATTTCTACAACAACTGCAAAATACGAATCTACAGGTAAAACCAAACCCGCTGCCTGAAAGTTCGGATGTTCTGATGTGTGACGTAGCAACAGGAAAGCCACGACCTGTAGTTCCACCGACCCATCAGCGAATCATCTTTGATTCACTACATGGTTTGTCACATCCAGTAATACGGGCTACGCGCAAACTCATTTCTGAAGGTTTTGTGTAGCCGGCACTTAACAAATATGTGAAAACCATGGTGAGAAACTACTTCCCATGTCAACATTCAAGAGTGTACCGCCATACACAGGCACCACTTCGAAATTTCATCGTTCCTGATGCTCGTTTAAGTCATGTGGACGTAGACCCCGTCGGCCCGCTGCCGCCGTCGTGTGGATATTAGTACTTATTTACTTGTATCAATCGTTACAGTCGTTGGCCCGTGGCAGTACATTTCGCGGACATTTCGGCGGAGATAGCAGCATGCAACTTTGTGGCGCATTGGATCGCACATTATGGTGTTCCATCTACTATAACAACAGATCCCGGTGCGCAATTCGAATCGATGCCTTTTTGAGAGTTAATCAATATTCTTGGAACTAAGCGAATAAGAATAACTGCGTACCGTCCAACATCGAACGGGTTAGTCGAAAGTTTCCACGGCCACCTCAAAACTTCTTTGATGGCATGTTCTGATACTACCCGTTGGAACGAAACCTTACCGCTGGTTTCATTAGGTCATCGAACGACGCCTAAGGCTGATTTAGGATGCGTTGCCGCGGAGCTGGTATACGGTATCACATTAAAGCTTCGGGCTGACTTCGTTCAACCAATCGACCTCAATGCTCTAGATCCCTCAAAGTTCGTTCATCGTCTTCGTGCATAGATTCGTGAAATGCATTTTACTGCCACAAGCACACAAACTAACAAGTATAACATAACAAAAGAACTGGCAACTTGTTCATATGTGTGGCTACGAAATAATGCAGTCCGCAGGCCTTTACAGTCACCGTACAAAAGACCATTCGAGGTGATGGCTAGAACAGAAAAATACCATATGATCAGTAGGAATGGTAAATTCGATATAATTCTAGCAGACTGACTCAAGCCAGCGTACATCGAACGACCTTGAGGAAAGCAATCAACAGGTCCTGAAAATGCATAACGTACACAGCAGTCATCAAAGCTCGTTGAAAGTGATCCTATGCCGCCAACTTCTGAAATTAAACCAAAGAGACTAATAAGGGGCAAACACGGCAAACAGCAGAACACCTAAATGGATCAACAGAAGAGATGAAACCTGGAGGCAACATTCGCTAAGCCCATGTGATATCACATGGCAGAATTACAAAGCAATCACAAACTACTGCACGTCGCTCATTAGAGTCGATAAGTACGAATGGTGTACTGAGTGTATGTACCGTTGGCGTGAATAGAAGTTTGTGTTGCGTACCAGTAGAGTTCTGCTTCCTCGTTCGGGGCTTTGGTCGTGCTTGTTCAAGACCCTGCGTGCAGGGGACTAGTGTACGTGTAGACACAACAGTGGCGTCTGGGCTGTGGACCATTACAATGGCATTTCACCTTCTACCTCCAGAAGCCTTTTGGTGCGATCCTGCTACTAGACCTACGGAGAGTGATTGGATCCAATGGAGAACGTCTTTCACGAATTACTTGGACCTACTCCCAGCAACTACTACTTACGATGAGAAGCAAAAACTGAAACTACTTCGTCACCTGTTGGGCAATGAAGGTCAACGTTATTTCGATGCGTTAGATCTGCAGAAATTCGATACACTTACAAAGGCATTGGATGTACTCGATCAGTCATGGGGTGCACGGCCAAACATTTTCGCTGAACGCTCCAAGTTCTGCTGTTGGAGGCAAGTAGATGCAGAGCCACTGGAACAATTTGTCGCTCGTTTAATTCGGTCTGTAAAAACCTGTGACTACACTAGCATCCCGAAGAATAAACTTAAGAGTGTTATGCTGACGCAGCAGTTTATAACCGGTATAAAGGATAATCGTATATGCGAAAAGCTACTTTCCGAAGATCCTTCAAAACTTACCTGGGAGAGAGCCATAGAGATCGCAAGACTAATAAAAGCCGCCGTTGAACATTCCAGCCTATTCAATTCGAGTGATATAGTAGAAGTCAGTAATATATAGCACAAGGTTTCCAGTCAACCTCAGAATTCGACTGTTTCGTGCTATAGATGCGGGAGTTCTCGCCACAAAGCTGACCGTCCAACATGTCCGGCTCGTACAGCTGAGTGTAAAAGCTGTGGTAAACTGGGCCACTTCGCCAGGTGCTGCCGCTCGCGTCGAGTCGCGTTAATTGACCAACAAAATGATGTTTCCACCTCACCGACTACACCGAATGTTTTTTCTATCAAAAGACGATTACAACCAGAAACACGACGAATTGCTTCGCTGGAATCCAAGCTCCCTGCTCTTGACATACGTACCGTTACACTCCATGTGCTTAACACTTCTGTACCAGTGACTATGGAGCTAGACTCGGCATCGCCGATAACAATTATCCCGTCCAGCATTTACGACAATTACCTGCAAGACATTCCATTACATCCTACGTCGTATAAATTCGAATCGTACACAAATTCACGTGTGCAAATTCGGGGATATATAATGACGAAACTCAGTTTACTCTCAGTCGCATCTGATGTTGCTGTGTATGTTGCCTCCGAAGACAGTCCAGCCTTGCTGGGGCGAAATGCTATGGTTGCCCTCAACATAACACCATCTATCGAGCGAATGCGCATCATGACACTCAAAACATCAGTACTTAAAAGCTTATATCCCAAATTATTTACTGAGTCGATTGGCCGGATTCCATCTGCTGCTCATCGAATATGCCTTAAAAAGGACGCTAAACCGTTTTCGATTTCGCAGCCACGTCCTATTCCATTGGCCAAACGTACGATGGTAGAAAAGGCCATACAAGAGATGATTTCCAACGATTTGATAGAGCCAGTTAACTGTTCCGAATGGGTGCATCCCATGGTCACGGTGTTAAAGAAGGACGGTACTGTGCGCATATGCAACGACTTGAAAGCGTTGAACAGTCAGATCGTCGTCGAAAAATTCGTTCTTCCCACAGTTGACGAGTTGTTGGTCAAGATAACTGGCGCGCGATTTTTCTCAAAACTAGACCTGAGGAAGGCCTTTTTCCACATGCCATTGACACCAGAATCCAGACCACTTACGGCTTTTCTGACATCGAGTGGTCTATTCCAGTACAAAGTCTTGCCGATGGGACTTAGCTCCGCTCCAGCAGCTTGGCAGAAGTTTATGAATCACTCACTAGCAGATCTACCGGGACAAATCGCTTACATGGATGATATATGCGTTTTCGGGAAATCAAGAGATGAGCACGACTCAAGGCTGCGCGCTGTGTTGCAGCGATTGGAGAGCCTAGATCTTCGGCTAAACCTGGAAAAGTGTATATTTTGTGCTACGGATGTCGAGTTTCTTGGGTACGTCTTATCAGCTGGTGGAATTAGGCCATGCGCAGCTAATACTCGAGCTATCACGGAAGCCCCTGTACCGAAGAATACATCCGAGGTTAAGCACTTTCTTGGTTTATGCTCGTACAACTTGCGCTATTTGCCCGATTTTGCAACTATAGCGGAGCCATTGAGAATGCTGACAAAAGAAAAAGCTACGTTCGATTGGGGCTCTTCGCAGCAGTCGGCCTTTGAAGAAATTAAAAGACGCCTCGTCTCCACCCCAATGCTGGCCATTTTCGACGAAAACTGCCCAACATTCGTCTCAACGGATGCGTCAAACATCGGTTTAGGAGCGGTCTTGTCTCAAATTCAGAACGGTGAGGAAAAAGTGATTGCATATGCTTCTAGAAAGTTATCCCCTACTGAAGTTTCATATTCCGCAGGTGAAAGGGAGGCCCTTGCCTGTGTATGGGCCTGTGAAAAATGGCACCTGTTTCTGTTTGGTCGGAGATTTACATTGCGCACGGATCATGCTGCTCTAACTACCCTCCTCAGCCGAGGAACCAATGGTCACAGGCCACTACGGATTAACCGCTGGTATGCGCGGTTACTGAACTATGATTTTCAAATCATCTTCCGCCCTAGCTCCGAGAACCGTATGGCAGATAGCTTATCACGTCTCCCATTGGATGATTCCGACAAGAATGAAGACGACGAAGAAAAAGTCATGATTTCTGCTTTACAATCAAGTGAGCTCTCCGCGGTTACTAAACAAGAGCTTCAAGAAGCTAACCGGAGTGATTCATATGTGCAAGATGTCATTCACTATCTCTCTCAAGGCTGGCCTCGCTACGCGAAGTTGAGTGGTGAACTACGGGCGTTTTATGTTTTACGACATGAGCTAGCGGTCGTTGATGATTGCCTTATGCGAGGATCGCGATTCGTAGCTCCACAGAAACTGACATCAAAAATTATCCAATGTGCACACGAGGGACATCCGGGTATCGTACGGACGAAGCGCCGACTTCAAGAATACTTTTGGTGGCCAAAAATGAATAAAATGGCAGAGGCGTGTGTCCGGTCTTGCGATGCATGTCAGAAGGCCGACAAGAGCTCCAAACCAATCGATGCCCCCATCCAACCTGTTACTTATCCAATGAAACCTTGGTCGAAGGTGGCGATTGACATCATGGGACCGTTTCATTCTGCGCCACAGCACCAGAGGAACTGCTTAGTTGCCACGTGCTATTACAGTAAGTGGCCGGAAATCCATTTGTGTGGCGATGTGACCACCTCAACCGTTATACGGTGGCTGAAACATCTGTTTGCTAGATTTGGGTTTCCTGAGGAAATTGTGACAGACAACGGACCACAATTCACGAACTATGAGTTTAAACGTTTCTTACAACTTCGTGATGTGAAGCACGTACATACTGTCCCGTACAACCCAGCTGCCAACGGCATGGTTGAGCGCACTAATCGCACGCTAAAGGAAACTATACAGACAGCACGTTTGTCCGGCAGGCAGTGGGAAGATGCCGTTTTGGAGGCTCTGTTTACTCACCGAACATCGCACCACAGAGCGACTGATCGCACGCCAGGTGAGCTGATGTTTGGCAGGAAGTTGCGTACGAAATTAAACGCAGCTATTTCGGCTGCAGAAAACAACGACCCCCACCAACTGGAACGTCGCCGGGGTTATCAGTCATCCTACGAAAAACGGGCCACATCGCTGCGTCCTGGAACGTTGGTCAGGATAAAGGAGAGGCAAACACGGAAAGGAGAACCGGCACTGACGAGACCCATCAGAATTACTCGTGCGCTAGGGCCAGGAACTTGTAAGTTAGCAGACGGCCGACGAGTCAACGCCAGACAGCTTTATTCAGCACTTCAACCGAAGCAGTGTCCTGAAGCGAGGGCCACCGCAGTGAACCAACCGCTGAAGAGGGGGGGTAGTGTGGCAGCGCGTACGCGCGGGCCTTACCACGACCGCACTTCGTAGCTTGTGATTGGATGCCCGTCCGTTCGCGATCAATACCAGGGTTGTTTTGAATGTACTGAGTGTATGTACCGTTGGCGTGGATAGAAGTTTGTGTTGCGTACCAGTAGAGTTCGATCCGAGCCTGTTGTGGCATACGCATAAAATGACGTGATGAAATAATTGTGCTTCATGTGCATATGACTACTATGGGTATGCGCACTTACTGTTTAGTTAATTACGGTGGAAAAGCCGGAGGAATTTGAGTCGGATGGGAACTAATCCGGTTACAGCAATACATTGAAATAAGTTCGCATAAAGTAAAAGTCACGATTAAAACTCACACACAATAATGTGCCCCGACGGGGAGTCGACCCGGACCGGAAATTCGTTGGGCCGGAGTTCGACTCCCCGTCGAGGCACATTATTGTGTGTGAGTTTTAATCGTGACTTCTACTACGGACTTTACCCTACTCACAAACCTCTAACATTAAGTAAGCAAAGGGGACTTGGTTGCGGCTCTCATAGTCACGTGCCTCTCTGTCGCACGACGGCTCTGTGACCTTGCGTGCATCGATCACCTGAAAAGGATGAGGTGCTTCAGTTTCTCCAATGGCCCTGACTCGATCTGGGTATTGCTTATTCGATCGACAGCGCGAATACCCTACTCCTTTCAACGGTTAGTACAGACCAAATGATCTGCTCATAGGTCTAAAGAGGGATAGTAATAGTAACTATGAATAAGTCAGTTCTGATGTAGTCTGATCAATACGTAGAGCAAGGGCATAAAATAAGTGACTGTTCACCATTTATACAGTGGATGGAAAACACCATTTTAAATTGATTGGGAACAATAACAAATGCAGATATAACCACACGTTCACGTAAAGAAATGCGACCAGACGGTCTGCTTCCGTGCAAGACATTTTCTCGAAAGGTTTCAGCAGCATTTCCATGCCCCTGTCTGGCCGTGCGCCGGTGTGGCAAAGTAGCAAATAATCCATCACGTTTTAGTACGTGTTTCCTTTTTGGGGCTGCTTTGTGGAAGATGAAGCCTCAGTCCGTCCCGTCATGCGAATCATGCAAGTATGACACTACTTTATACCTTAGTCAGTCGGTGGAAATGCGGCTTGAATTGGTATACTTTTTTAGTTTGGGAGCTTTAATCCGTCACCTCAGGGGGTCAGCTTACACGTGGCCAACGATGAAATAAGGAAGAATTCGAATGTGAAAGATTACATATACTAAGTATACTAACGGTGATGCCTATACAAGAGAATAACATGTTTTACAACAATCCAAAACGGTTCGAATACATCCTACGGTCAAATTGTGCGACATGACAGCCGAAGACAGATAACTGCACGAGTTGTCCATAGGCAAAAAGGCACTAAAACGAATTTTTGGCATCATTATTAATACAGGTATTCGTAAAATAGGGAAACCGATATCGCCAAGTACGAAAATTCGGTATGTATTTCGGGACTGTTAACTCCGGAAAAGAGGAGGAAATAGTTTTGTTATTTTATATATTATTTAATACTTGCCCAATAAACATTTGGTTGGGTGCCACAACACATGAGTAACAATGACGAAAGGAGGAAAAAGAGTCAGAGGAAAGAATACAAACTCCCATATGCTGGGTAGACAGAGAGCTTCCCGGGTACCCATACCGAGGAATCGGGTTGACTTGAGGGGCCCCACCCCGAGCCTTTGATCTTGAAGACTTGGCCCGCGAGGCGGCGGGACGATTCACTAAGACCGTTGACAGCCAGGTGGCTCATCGCCTTCCTTGTCTTGGGAAGCAGTCCACAGAGAAGCCGGTGGCCAGCAAAGTTGTTCATCCGTCCTCCGTTAGATACATGCCTCCAGTTACAGAAGTGAGTGGTCAGTGACCCTATAGCCGGTCACATTAGCTTTGACACAGAACCGTACGAGCACTTGTGGTAGTTAATGGAGAACAAGGTGACCAGCCCAGAACTCCTCAAGCTCTGCAACGCTGCCGCTGATTGTCTGCAATTGCTTATTCATCTCGCCTGCAGCGCAGACGAAACTTATTCGCAGTTACCTCCATAAGGAAGGCATTTCCCGAACTGCAACCAGGGGACGCGCCCGATAGTGTACAGCTCCGCCACTGGAATAGTTAGCATTACAGAACAACCGTAGCAAAGCGAATCGTAAAACAACTATTATGCATTAATCATTTTGTAGTGGAATTAAGCGGAGATTTCCTGTTCTAATCCCAGTAAATAATTTTGGCTCTTGATTTTAGAAGGCTGTTGGTAAGAAGTAACTTTGAATGAAGTAAAACTTCGTATAAAAGTCGATGTAAGAGACTTGTTAGGATACTGTCGCGTTATATTCAGTAATTTACATACAGGTGACTTAAGGCCATAGAAAATGTTCAACACGCTTTCACCAAACGCATCTTTGGTTACTCTACACTTGTTCCTTATAAAGATAGATGTAGTGAGTTAAAACTGGAGCATTTATAACTCCGTATAATACATTCAAATGTTATTTTCCTTCTCAAAGTTGAGTGGCCTAACGTGAACAATGAACACAGCTATTTGCAGTTTCAGTTAGAAAACAGATATGAAATACGCGACACCGAATGTACACTTGTTGCACCTCCATTTACGACCACAGTTAGACAGAACGTATGTTTTATAACGTTCAGCCTGATATGGAACAAACTGCCTAGTTGTATACGACGTACAAAAAGCTTGAGCATATTCAACAAAATGATTAGGATTTTCCTGGCACCAGTAAAAGTAATGAATACTTTAATATTGCAAATGAACGACGATAGATTGCTTGATGAAGGACCGGGTCATATTTGCAACAAAAAGATCACGGCAACCATTAGTTGAAGGTGATTGGTCTATCAGTTCTTTTCAACTATCACTAGAAACCTACTGTGTTTTGAGTTTCTATACTCTTCTGCATTTCTCATATTTGTTTTTCATGTTTCCACTGAGCGACAAGTAACGGTTAGATTCTTTGCGATTGATGGTCTGAAATTAATGAACTGATTGTCTTCAAATTCTGCTGATTTCAATTGTTTGTCTTTTTGGATAAAGCAACCACCACTGCAGATATGCTATCAACCGCAGTTGGATTATCTTTACTACTCTTTGTTCCTTGTGAAACCCTGGCTAGAACGAAACATTTTTTTTCTCTCGTATTTTCCGTAGCATCGTCGTTATTCACCAAGACTTCCCATGAACTTGTGATTGGCCTATCTGCAAAAGGTAGTTATTAGTACTTTGCTTTTTAATTCCTGATACTTTATATTCCGCCTTACTTTGTTGTGGAGCAAAAGTGGTCTGTTCTCTTAAGGTGACGGATTTCAGCTTCCAAGCTAAAAGAAATATTATACCCATGAATGGCGTACAGCCATCGACTCATTGGCGTATAACAAAAATATGCCATACTTGAATGATCCGCATGTCGGAACGGGCTGAGGCTTCATCACCCATAATACATGAATAAAACAGCCCTCACAAAATACATTTGTGAAACAGATGTTGGCTTACATGCTATTTTGCCACACCGGCACACAGCTAGTTAGAGCAAGGAACTGCGGGAGAAACCCATCGAGGGAATACCCCAACTGAAAACAGGTCCCCTGGGGACGGTTCCATGATTGGACGTATTAATTTAATTGAACTTTTGGTTAAATCTGCGTTTATTAATCTTCCCCTGTTCTTAGTCAGGCGGATACCCTCATGTTGCCAATCACTTCCGAAACCCATTCGGGATTCGTTATACAAGACAAGCACAATTAACTAACTTAGGCGCTCTCATTGTACAGCTTGATCAGGCCACTCAGTTGGACTGTACTTCTCATCGTCGAAGTATAAACCGATTAGTTATTTATTTGTTTACTTATTTAATAGTATGCAAGGCGGTTGTAACAGCTCACTTAGATGGAACAATGGAACAATGGTTTATTACAGGTAAAAAAGCGTTGCTTAACAAGTCCCGTAGGATGGAAATTATTGTGAAAATCAATTGCATGATAAAGTGAAAGGCGTTGTGGTGGACTCACCATAGACTTATGCGGAATAGCGGAGACTGTTCGCGTATTAAACATATAAATCCATAAATCCATTGGTTAGGCGTTTGGCAAGACACCGTTTGATTGCGTTTTGTAGCCCCTGGCTAACAAGTCATAAAATGAAATGTAAGTGAGACAATGCATCGTCAACACCTCTTTTTAAATATCGCCAGATTGGGAGCAGAGACGACATAAATAGTGACGGCGTTCCAAGGTTGTCACACGCGGAAGGAAAAGAAATTTCTACGGCATTCAAGCCGGCTATACTGAATTGTCAGTTTCAGAGGGTGACCTCTTAGTTTAGTGTTGTGGTTCAATTCCAGCAGCGAACGGCAAATGTGGTTTGGGTTCTTCAGAATCTGGTAAACAATTATGAGATCCCCCCCGCCAAAGCCGATATCGACTGCTGTACATTTTTAGAGATTTCAGTCTAAGCTGATAGGGCAGATGAAAGAGGCCCCTGACATTCTTGGTTGCCCTTCGTTGAAGAGTCTCGAGATGATTAAATTTGCGCTGGTGCACTTGTTGGACATGTTTCCAGTCGCTGTTCTCTGCTATTACATGATCCGATTTTTCTTCATACAGCTTGCATCATAAATTTGAATTTTTATAATGTACTTCACTCTGTCAGTTGATAAATAAATCTACGTTTTTCTTCTTGAACACGCAAAAATGCTCAAGCAGTTTTATTGGCAGCTTATTTCTACCTAAGAATGTAGAAAATCCTTAGGCTGGTCCTGAATTTAGGTTTAGAGATTATACATTCACTATCTCACAGCTCATAAGTGGTATTTTTCTGAAACTGTAACAAATAGGTTCCAACATATCCTTTCTGCCACGCGAGTTTGTGAAGGAAGCACAGATTTACTTGCATTCTTCGCAACAACTAAGTCTCAAGTTTCAACTCGTCGCATTTATCTCTATATGAAAGCAGTTGAATAATCAAAATACGCTTTGTAAACGTGCGTTGATCATTTTCACTGCTTCTCAAATCACACTTTCGCAGGTTGCTGTACGTAACACTGGAATATTCCAGTAAAGGTTTGATATTGATTTTGAAAGCAATTAGTCTGATTTCCATGAAGATTAGCAGGTAGCATATGAGCCCGACCGATTGGTTAGCACTTTTCTCCATATTATGCTTATGTGCGGTAAGGTTTAACAAGCTAGAGTATCTCAAACCTAAGTCGCGAACAGACTAGCTGAAGGGAATGACTTCATCATGAAGCATGAACATTTCTGCTTTTATCTGGCATCCATACGCCAGCATACGTCATGTACCAAATGTCAGCCTATCTCTCAATGGCTTTCAAGTCGCTCCACATAGTGTCAAGTTCAGCAGTAGAATAAGATTTTGGGTACATGTTAAGAACCTTTGAATCGTCAACAAACAAAGAAGGCTTGTCAACTTTTGGAAATGAGGAAAGGTAAGTCACAGACAGTAGGAAGAGCAACGGACCTAGAAGACTGCTCAGTACCGCTCTAATGGTGACCCTGCAACGTGAAGCGATGTTACCAATTATCTTCACATCTTGCAATTATCCTACCAAGTACCATTGAAGCCAAGGGAGAGGCGGATTTGTTATACCATACCTACTTTGTTAACCAGAAGCGTGTATCTCTGTTGAACACATTTCGCGTCCAAGGAAGATGCAAATGCACTGAAGACCTGAATCAGTTGCTTCAGTTAGACGGTTAAGCAAGTCAACTTGACAGGTAGCACACGATCGGGACTTCAGAAAGTCATGCTGTGATGGTGAGAGAAGGTGATGCGATAATAGGAACAAAAACTGTCTGGCGATTAGACTGCGGTAGCGTAACCTACACACGCGTTTCATTGGGCGATCGTGTTTCGATGCGTTGTGCACACTACGTTTAGCCACGATTAATTTTATGGTACGCATGAAAGAAGTAGACAAGAGAGGTAGACCACCATAACAACCTCGGATCAGACAGCGTCGTCTCGGTTATCGCATTTGCATAAAATCCAGGTATGGTAGTCAGTTTTCTCGATGATTGAGCAATTAATGCATGAACAACTGCTGGTTAATAGTTTTCCACATGTATGGACTGGCCAGAGTTTTGTTTCAAGTCTAGGGTTTCCTCGCTGGCGGCGATATGAACAATTTGGACGCTGAGAGACATAAACAACTGTAAAATCGGAGGAGTGTGCTGCGTGTAGCGATTCTCCCATCTGGCTTCTAACTTGTGTCACTGTTTATCGGGGCATAATTTATGCCAAATGTAACCCGAGGACGGGTAAAATTGGGTCAAAAAATTAAGGTCAAGTGAACTTAATTTAAACTGATTTTGCTACGTAAATAAGTGTGCACTTTTTATTACATTGCATTAATGCCGATGTGAAAAATACAACTTGGGTGGAAATTGCGAAATTACAAAAAAGGAAAGCGAGGTGGAAGATACGTCAATTAAAATCTTGTTGGGCCATTACACATCATACAAGTGATTTTCGTTGGGTGATAATTTAAGCAAGAGTTAGGATAATATAATCTGCAAAAATATCGTATTAGAAATGTTAAGAGTGAAAGGAAACAAATTACAAATTTGACAGATCACCATGTGATGAATGGAAGCAGTGAGCTAAAATCTCGGAAGAAAATTTACCGCTTGCATCGGGCTGCTAACTTTCAATGAAATCTCTGACCAAATCTATTGCTAAGAACTCGATAATATTAATGTGCACATCGACCACCCAGTCACAACGCAGACATCTGAAGCAGACCAAATCAGGCGAGAAATTAACAGTGGAAGTGTCCGTACATATGACGAAAACTCTGAGGCTTTGTGGCAAGGTTCGAATCCTCTGTGGACACAGAAGTTTGATAACTTTCGCCATCAATCCGGCGCTATACAACTGCTTTTAAATCAGGTAAGCAGTACTAGCTAGAGATATAATTCTAAAGCAATGTATGAGTATTTTCTTTTAAGTGCATTACTGCTAGGCTACCAAGCTCAACCACTAACGAGTAACAAAACTGTTAACAGTTCACAATTTGGTTTTGCAGTGTGCCAACTGTGTGTGTCGAGTTGCGACGCATAATCATCATTACTGGGCCTTCTACTCACAGTAATTCCAGGTTGCTCGACCACTCAAGATGTATCCGACATAAAAGTATAATGGGTGTTGGACTGCGCCTGTACCGCATCCCATGTTTTGATTTTCAAATAAACCCTGACTAGGAAGTGTGAAATTTGCGTATCCCGCATAGGTACTGATCGTAACGAGTTTTAGTTATTTTTCTCGTTCTACATTTGACTGTGGATTTCTGGAATTGAGAAAATTGTCGAAGTTTATTTTCGATTTGTTACCGCAGTTTGTACTAACTGGTATACTAGTTTAATCCGGTTCTTGCGCTTTGATGTTTCTCTAATGAATAACGCGTTGCTCAGCGATCCGATTGTCTTCAAACCCACAAGCGCTACCTTAGTTAAGTGAGTAGGCGATGTTAACGATGCCTCAGTCAGCCGCCTAAAAACTCACATAAGCATATTGGTTGAAATAATAACACTCTTATATACGAGTGAAGCTTATATTGTTATGCCAACTTATTTTGGGTTGGTAGGTTCGGTTGCTACATGTGAATTGGCTAAATAGGTGCAGAACAATCATATAACAATGCATGTGAAAGCAGCAACGATGCATTTGTAAGAATTGCAGAATCTAAGAATACATATTTCTTCTGAGTTAACAGTTGTCAAGGCGGCAGATGTGTGAGCGTCTGACCGCACCTAGTCTAAGTATATATGCTGCTTTCTGATAAATAACAGAAAAATTACGACTGGAGACAGAAGGTAAACCTTTATAGAGGAAAGCTGTGGAATCCTCTTTCAAAACAAACATGAGGTGATCTCGGTAACCAATATCTTGTGGTAAACTGTTAGTCGAAACCCAGGCGTCTGGTGCTTTTCCAGACTAGCGTAAGCCTGTTGATTGGGAGTGACGATGATGAGTTAGTTGAGCGATTACAATTACCTTGGTGATTTCTGAAGAAAATAGTTTAGTCTTTCAAAGTCCTTGCTTGGTAAAAGCTAGCTTGCTTCCCCACAAACATCGAAGCCAAAGAACCAGATGTCATCCACTTAAATGTCCATAGTTAGGCGGACCGTTGTTGACGGGCTCAAACAGCAAATACCAAAGAGTATACAATATTTTATGAATCAGTGTGACTAATGTTCACTGGTGACCGTGTGTCATGTACTTAGCCAGATGATAAATAAAATTCTAATATTGTTACAATGCACAAGTGACGACAATCTTCTCGCGACGATATGGTCGGGGTTGTTCTTTTTCACTAAGCTTATAGATAATTTTGATGCCACCGATCTTTCGTTTCTATGGAGTGTGGAACTCCAGCCACAAATGGATCTTAACTGTAAGTGGATGAACAAAGACAAAGAACACCCAGGGTCAGTCGAAGATTATAGGGGTTGAAGTAACATCGGGTGTTGAGCTCGCTGCCACCGAAACAATCACATTTGTTAGTTGGGGGAGAGTAGCCAGTCAGGTGGGGATCGGTGGCGACCTGGTAGAAGTCGCCATCTATGTGCACGAAAATAATTCAGTCGGTCAGTCAAAGATGTGCTTTCTGTACCAATGAAAGGCGAATATTCAGCTGCAATACACACGCCATATACAGGGATAAATAATGAAATATAATGGTACATGAGGACGGATACAAAAGTTGACAGAGTCAATATCACTGAAGAAATTTACCAGTTCTTATATGAGTGATTTTTATCAGTCAAAATACGTGACAAGCAAGGAACTACCAACACACCATAAGCTCATATGCGGGCCTATATATTCTTGCGGCTTTGTCTGGTCGAGGGGGTTGATATACATTCAAACAACGTCTTGTGGAATGG
Organism: Dicrocoelium dendriticum; assembly: GCA_944474145.2. Lineage (NCBI taxonomy): Eukaryota > Metazoa > Platyhelminthes > Trematoda > Plagiorchiida > Dicrocoeliidae > Dicrocoelium > Dicrocoelium dendriticum. The sequence continues at coordinate 242,043,859 of OX104063.1, read as the reverse complement.
TTGGCTAACATTAGTATTTTAAATAGGAGCATGTTACGGAACTGGGTATGGCTGAATGCAATGATGCTAACAAGGTCCGGCCTTGAAATAGCACTACACTGGGATGGGTACTTCACTGATCTGACAACTACTTTGAGGTCCTTATGCAGGAGATCAGGAAAGATCGCGGGAAAGCAATAGGTCCAGTAGGGCAACACATTCAGAGATAAAAAGCTGGATCAAAAAACGGCGTACGGAAGGAGTGTAAAGAGGAGTGTAACATAGAATGAGAGTCTTCTAAGTTTAGTGAATATTTCGTTTACATGCAAAGACCAGGTAAACCCACTGCTCAGTGTCACTCCCAGCAATTTTACTGAAGTGGGAGAGGTCAGATTTCACCGTCAATACAAAGCTACCAACACTGCGTTAGGGTTTGTTGGTTTCGATTTCCTTTTAACAGAGAGAAAAGGACCTCAATACATTTTGTGGTGTTCAATGGTAGACGGCGAGATTTGGACAAAAATATGAGGTTGTTTGGAAAACGTTTAGTTTGTCAGATGATCTATGCTATATGGTGAACGCAAAGAATTACATCGTCCGTATACTTCTTGCAGAATGGCTTCCTCATGAACTGAGATTGAGCTAAAGTAAGTAAAAACAAAACGGGTCCCTGAAGAACACAAGGATTCGCGAGGAGCTAAAAAGTATCCCCCCAAACCTAGTAAAATGGAGATGCTTGGTAAAATACTCATACAACAGAAGAACAACAAAATTTGAACTCCAGAACCAAACAGCAGCAACAGCAGTTTCCGGTTCACAGCCGAAAGCATTGCTAAATCCCAGGAAGCAGGTGCGGATGAATCTGTTTTTATTACCCAACCATCCTACCTTGAGCTACTGCAAACTGATGCGTCATCCGAATGCGTCTAGGTTAGGATCCTGTTAAGAAGAAGCCTCACACAAGTCTTCAAAGCAAACGAAGTGCGTGGTAATGACCGACTTTGTAAATCCCTTTGCTTTGAACCGGCCTGGTGTACTTTGAAAACTATCAACTATCCTCTGTTGCCTGAAGCACAATGTGAACAAGTCGGCGAGAGGCCGTTCCAGATAATCTGCACAATGCTTGAGGCTAACAGGAGCAAATGATCCAGTAAGGAAGGTGGAGCGAACGAATAACATTTTTGTCGATCACTGTTGTGGTCATGCTTTTGGGGTCATGTTTTTGTCAGGGGGTGCCACACCTAAATGGCGTATTCAACGTGTGGTCTCACGTAAGCGTTCAGCATTTGCGGAAAGAAGGTGGGATCGAACCGGCCAAAAGCCCTTTACAGTGGATTCAAGTGTTGATTGGTTTTTTTTTACTTCCACCTCGGCCTTCTTTGAGCATCTGAGATCTCACTGCACGCGCACCCCAAGATCGCTCTCGTGAAAAGAGCACTGCAAGACGTGCTTCCCAGTCAATATTGTTAGGTGATCTGGTGGCCTACGCTCATTATTTCGCATCTGACAATTTTAAACTCAATCACCTTTTGGGTCGACTACTCGTAAGCTTTCTCGAGATCACCTAGCAGTGCTCTTTGGTCATCTACTCGTTTGCTTGCTCGCTAAATGTTGGTCACGCCCGCATTGAGTAGAAACTTCGATGTCAACAGTCACCGTCTTCTGCTATCGTTTAAAGTGAGAATTGAGGTAGTTTCATCAGGCTTAGTAACAGCAGTTCGTTTTGGGATGTCTGCCGGTGTAGTTGGGACACCTAGGTACAATTTTCACTGTTAAGCTTTCATAATTTGTGCACGATTTGGGGTCTGTTCATAACTCAGGTTGATCTCCATTGTCGACCAACATCTGTGAAGGTTTCTGTGTCAAACGTAGCTCATTACTGGGAGGAGGTCGATGGGGTCTGGTAGGTTTAGAAAAAGGTTGCCGCTTAGCGACATTTGGGATAAACTATGCCTATTCCATCCTGAGAAACAGAAGGGACACAAAGTTACAGGTGTTTACATGTTATTAACACCCTAACCTGAATCGCTGATAGTACATTTTTCATGTATTGTCGGCACCATTGGTTGCGCCCTTCCACAGTTCGAGTGGTACGAGTTGCCAAGTAGTTCGCGTAGCAACGACGCAGAAGACGAGGCGAATATATTCTCACAGACGGTGGAAAATGGAGCCATAGACGACTGAGCTTTGAAAAGACTGGGTGGGTGTTGCTGACTGAAATTCCAGCCTATTGGCTTCTCAACGGAGCCACGCTTTACTACTTAGTGACTTGAATTATTTAGTTGAATATCATGACTGAGAACTAGGTGATCCGGATTGCTCGAACTAAGCGTGAAAATCAGTGTGTAATTTCCAATTTCTGATGCGATGTTCAAGATGGAGTTCAGCTTGACCGGTCCGTTTTGTTTGCAAATAAATCAATGAAATAACTCAGTGGAATGTTGTTTTCAGCTAGACGGGTTGGTGAAATTTCCATCTGACTCCAAAAATGAGTGGCGGGAATGGGAGGAACATAGCGCTATTAGACCAATGTACATGAGGCAAAGTTAAATTGGGAATGTTTCTGTTATAGATAACTTCCAGTGATGCACAAACTGACCGATTATTCCTTACTTGGATTTTTCGTTTTCTGAACGATGAGCAATGATTTACCACGGGTAAAATGCAGTTGATTGACAAGTCTTGCAGCATAATATGGGTAAAACTACAATATCACAAGATTTGAAACAGTTAGTTCCCTTTAGTAATTTGAAAAGCGCAGTAAGAAGACGAAGACTGGCAAATGCACGCATTTCGTATTGTCTCGTCAGTGCCTTTAACAATAACTCGCAATAATATTTATTCAGTGAAGGGTGCGACCAAACATACATACAAACAGACAAATAGACCAACACGTGATAAGTGAGATAGGGTTATCACCCCTATCCCCAGGGCAGTCTAATGCTGACCGATAATTGTTTCTGAACACAAAGCATCGGCTTAATCCGGTTAATTGCAATCGCCTCTGCGAAACGGAGGAGGCGAGAATTGGTGTGTTGTAATAGGATTGTGAACGCCGAATTGACCTCGACTTGGTGACCTGTGGTCAATAGGTGTCGGCCGATCGAAGAGGCTGGTGGCTTGCGCAGACATGCAGCTTGACTCTGGCCAGTTTCCTGCACGGTCGAATGTTGAACCCACTTAGGTATATGCTCCTTCATTCGGGAACTCAATGTTCTATCGGTCCTGCCTATGTAACTGGCGCCGCAGTCACAAATGAATTGGTAAACGCAATGCGATTTGGCCCCGATAGACTGAGCCTCCTTTACAGAAGGAAGTGGCAGTTTTTGAGTTTTGTTAAGGACAACGACCTTTGCGGCATAGTAAGTTGTCTGCATGGCACAGATCAGACGCCTTGTGGTCCTCAACGAGGAGACGTCACCTTTGAATGGCAGTTCAATGATTACAGGCTTCTTAGGTACCGTGTGAACTAGGTCCCTTGGTCGTTCTTGACTATGTTTCTCGATGAACCTTCGGGGGTAGCCGTTTTCGATGAGCGTATTGGTAATCAACTGCAGTTCGTCGGCCAGGCAATCAGCAGAGCAGATTCGTCTGGCACGGCTAATCAGGGTTTTCACGAGCGTCCGCTTGTATCGCATTGGTGTGAAGCTAGTGAAATGCAGATACTGCCCTGGGGATAGGGGTGATAACCCTATCTCACTTATCACGTGTTGGTCTATTTGTCTGTTTGTATGTATGTTTGGTCGCACCCTTCACTGAATAAATATTATTGCGAGTTATTGTTAAAGGCACTGACGAGACAATACGAAATGCGTGCATTTGCCAGTCTTCGTCTTCTTACTGCGCTTTTCAATATCACAAGATGTCAGTTGTCTCTTTGCTTGATTATAGAGCAGATGTGTCGCAGAATAACCGTACTGCTAATGAGAATTGGATGCAGCAACAACACCACATGGGGCAATCATAGCTGAGTATGCAGTGAGAAAATTAAAAACCAAAATACTGACAGTTTGGACAACGAAGTGATGGGGGCCAAGGGCAAGATCCAATCGCTTTTTGCAAATATTCAATGAGAGGGAAGAAACAATTAAGTTTGGGCGAGAGTTCCAGGGTTGGCAAACCCGAAGAGAAAATTTATTCCGCCGGCATTCCAGGCGGCTATACTGTACACACAATTTCATAGGGTTACCTCTGAGATTGGTGTTATGGTTGAGTTTCAGTAAGTGACGGTATACATGATTAGGGTCAGTCAGTATATGGTTCACTAGTAAGTGATCGCTGCGCAGTCTTCGGTAGTGACGGTTTAAAACTCTCAGTGACTTCAGCTTTTGATGATAGGACAGATTTCATATACACTTCAGCTTCTTTGTAGTCCTGCGATGTGGTTTCTTTAGCACCTCCAGGTCAGGCTGCAACTAAGGTTGCTAACCTTGAATGGCGTATTCGACGTGACAGCGCACGTGAGACTACTGTATCAACGGGAATGTGCATGGGTAAACTCTTCCGAATGTCCTAAGCAGCAGGCCGATATGCTGGTTGCCTCTTTTCGCAGCCGTCTCAGACGGTTTTAAACAGTATAGGTTACTTTGAATGAGCACACCAATGTCGCGTTCCTGGTGGGTTGTTCGCGATACATTTGACCCAAGCCTATACACGTCGTCATCTGTGGTGTAATTGAAAAGCGCGAAAGTTTCCTAAAGTATTGGTAGGGTATTTTGGACTGACCAGTTCGGAATCGTGTTGAAGTCACCGTGGAGCACTTCCTGATCGTCAGGTCAATTGTCCGCTCACCATATTTTGATGTCACACGGGAAGGATAGGAAATCGGAAATGATTGCTCTCGCTAGATCGTTTATGAAAACCAAGAATGGACGAGACTCTAATACCGAGACTTGGGCTACACCTGACTCCACCTCACTTGCATTGGACAGGGATTCTCGTACTCTGAGCATGAACTGGAGTCCAGGACTTATTGCATGACTCGCGGTCACAGCAAGCAGAATAAATAAAGTTGATTTCAAGATAATTCAAAGTCCAGTTTGAAGTTACTTGTTACCTTTCAGGTAACTTGTGACATAATCATACTTCCATGCAAGAATTTTACGTGGTGTTGCGCGGAATACTATGTTCCTCAGACTATTATACGCTCAGAATCCTACGTTTAATATCCCGGTTGTAAGCTGTGTTTTCACGCTGTGATTTTTCGAGAAGACAAGCTCACAACTTCCAAGCTGAAGATGCAGGAGTGTGACATCGACCCGCTACTTGTTGCCACCAAATGTAAGAGAAGAGACAAAGCAGTTTCGAATAACATTGTAGAAATGGGATGTTAGAGGAGAAAAACGGATCCTTCAGCCCCTACGCGAAATTTGACTCTGTCTGTTTCCGGAGCGTAACGTCCAGGACATCCAGGTTTGTAACGTCTTTTTGGCTGCTGTAGGGTAGGGTTAAAAAATAGCCTTAATGAATTAGTCGGTGACGTCCAGAAACTAGTTCACAAGTGTATCCGACCTTTAGTGATGACCAAACTTGAAGGTTCACCCAGAATTTACATATGTTCGGTGTTGTAGCAAGTGTGTCTATATTAGCAAGCTTACAATACAGCAGTGGCAATCGCAGTTGAAGAATATACTCAACACATAAGCACTTGGAATGGTTTGGTATCTGAGGGATTATCAGTAAATTGAATTAACCAAGTGACACTGGCAAGGTGACTAATTGGTTGGGCAACTGGTCTAACTTTGAAGCAGCATACTCTGAGTCAACGAGACACGGTTGTTGATCGGATTGTTGAGCTTGACTGCAACCTCGGTGTAGCTACTCTAACACAAAGTGAACCGTGTGCTGAGGAATACAACCAGTTCAAATCATTCGTTGGGGGAATTGGGCCTCAGCAACTGACGTATGCATCGCCTCATTACGGCGGCAGATCGCGTTGAATAAGCCAATTAACTCCTTGCTATGTTATCCTGAAAGATACGTGTACAATGTATCCTCTTTGCAAATAGATAGGGCACAACCCTAAGATCTTTCACTATGTCCGAGATTCTGTTGCCCGCACACGACTGTACAATCGTTGGATTTAAAGTCTAATTCGATAATCTCTATTTTAACCTGTCTACCTTGACAGCATCCACAGCACTGGCAGCCGAGCAATACAACACAACATTGGTAAACACATGCTACCAATCTCTGAGGTAAAAACCGACCATCAAATATTTAAATCATAAACATTTATGTGCTTTGAAGTGGCTCAAGAATAACGAAGATATATTATTCACTAGGCCGGATAAAAGACGCTGGATTGTACTGATGAACAAGTCGGATTATATTGATCAGGTGAATCCAATCCCAGGGAACACGTCAAAAATTCCGAAAAGTAAAAAACGAATATAGCACGTCAGCAATTGGGAATACCATGACAGCGCTTTTACGCCGCTTGAGACATGCTGACATCTTAGGCTCTGATAGTTTTGAATAGTTGAAAATACCCACTCAATTTTCGAAAATATCTATAGAAAATTTGGCGAGCAGTTGCTCTCACAATCATATGTGAGGCTAAAAATAAGTAAAATCAACTTTTGCAAAGCCGAAAAACTATGAGCAACTCCTTAATGGGTTAATTGCATGGTACGGAGTCTGCTCAGAGACAGATGACCACTGCGTCTTTCGCTTCTGTTGAGCAGGGAAGCTGAAGAACATGGAATTTTGCGCGTATGAGTAGATGTAAATTGTAAGGGTACGTAGTCGTTGACCTTTCAGTCTGCGACGGAGCATGTTATGGATCAGCCTGATGCCGGGTGTCGACAATATGGGTCAGCACGGAACCACTTTGACCCAACCAACGTGGGTAGTGATCGTTCATGCTTTTGTGCAAGTGCTGCGCCGCTCGACCGATATCCGTTGCGCTACTGGCGCATTCGAAGTGATAGAGGGCAAAGGCAACTTGTCCTTGTTTTGTGAACGAATGAGTAGTTCCGTCGGAAGTACACATTTTAAACCTGCTGCTGTGAAGTTCAACTTAATTGTGACTGAAAGGCTTCCATTTTACCGCTCGGTAGCTACATCCCCTTTGAGAGGTAGATGTGTGAATAGCCCTGTGGCTTAGGATATTCTGAAACTTTCTTGATAGAAATCTGTCTGGCATCCACTTTCGCACAATTGTTACAGGGGTGTCTTCCGAGAGGATTCAACGTGCTGTCGAGGTAAGACTGCGAAACTGGTTGCGAAACTGTGGCATTTCACACAAGGACTCGTCCACCTTGTCCTTCTGTAGACCGGCTGCTGGATAGACCCAGCTAATCTTCTAGTTACCAAGACATCAAGATATGACAGCCGATTGTCGGTTTTATTTTCATACTCAAGACCCAGTGAATTACCCCCGATCCACAAGAAAGTGGTGCCGCTAAGACCGTTAGTGGACAAGAGCAACTCCCCGTACCATTTGACCGCTAAGAGGCTTATCAAACGTCTCGAGGCTGTCAGGAAAGCCATAGGCAAGCACAGCGTCCGGGACACTTTCGATTTTCTTAACTCAGTGCGACAACTCAAGCTAACTGAACGGAAGCCGTTCTCACTGGAATTAGCGTTACTATTCAACAAAGCTAATGCACTATCTCCGCAACAGAGATATAGACGAGGTAGGTATGGATTAACCATTAGGGCCGTTACTCGCTGGTATCTTTATGGTCTAATTGGTGTAAACCCGCCAAAAAACACCTGGTCACAGATGCGTATCCTACTACGGTAGCAAAACACATATGAATCGTTCCAGTACCTCAAAGGCTGCGTGTGTTTGCCGTCAAGCAGATCCCAATCTGTCACTGCAATAACATTCCCGAGCTGGATCTGCTCCCCACTGCCTTGTGCGTCCGGCTATTGAGCCAAAGGCTCTGGGCGCAATCTCTCAAGCAAATCTCCAAAGCTCCTACCGTCTTGTGGGTCAGGCTATCGAGCCAAAGTCACCAAAGTCCCCAAGCAAACCTCCGAAGCATAACCACCATCTCGCAATCGTGTGCTTGCGCGCAAAGCACTCTGCATCGGGTGCTGGAATGTGAGCACACTATTGGACCGGAACTCGTGTGAGCGCCCCGAGCGACGTACTGCACTGGTCGCGATGGAACTGGCGCGCTACAACATCGATATTGCGGTACGCAGTGAGACTCGGCTCGCTGAGCGAGGTAACTTGCATGAAGCAGGTGTTGGCTACACCTTCTACTGGGTGCGCAGCGCCACCTCAGCACCAAGTAAACATGGGATCGGATTTGCAACATCTGATGGCTTAAATGCCCAGCTGAGGGGTAAACAAACAAGCATCAGCGCGCGACTGATGACTGTTCGCCTACGACTCGGAAGAGGTAAGTTTGCTACTTTTATAAGCACGTACGGTCCAACCATGTGTTATCCTGATGACACGCGTGATCAGTTCTACACTGAGCTATCCTCCGTGATACGGTCTGTGCCGAGGAGGGACCGACTATTTTTGCTGGGTGATTTCAACGTGCGCGTTGGGCGTGATGCATCAGCGTGGACAGACGTTAGCGGTGCGCATGGCATTGGCTCAGCGAATGCGAACGGTGACAGGCTCTTCTCACTGTGTGCCACTCACGGCCTGACGATCACGAACACTCGGTTTGCACTGAGTGCGAGTGATATAGCAACTTGGACTCACCCACGGAGTGTTCCCGCTCACCTGCTCGAATATGTCATCGTACGTCAGCATGATATGCGTGAAGTGCGCATGATACGTGTAGTGCGCGGAGCTGAGTGTGGCACTGACCACAAATTGGTGTGGACCAAACTGTACATATATTTTGGTAAATGTATATTTTGCACTCCTGCCGTGAATCGGCGTAAATTTAACCTTCTCTCCCTCGGTACTGTGGCGAAACGTATTGAGCAGGAGAAGGCAATGGCTGTATTCATATGTGATGTGGACTGCATAGCCACAGTGGGCGACCTGTGGCACCACACTCGCGAGCAGGTGACAGTTGCTACCGAGGAACATCAGACACGCAAACTGTAAGCGGCCTAACCGGTTTGATGAGAACAATGCGATGATCGGCGCATTGGTGTTGGAGAAGAATGCGGCATTCCCTACGCATGTGCAAGACCCAGTTTAATAGAATGTGTGCACAGGGGTATGCTGGTAAGGATGTTTCCGACCTCAGATGAAATTGCACTTGTCTCTGCTGTGAAGCAAGGCTGTGTCTTAGCTCCTGGTCTGTTTAATATTTATCTTTATTTCATGATGTATTGTGCATAGTGTGTTCCTGTGGAGCATCGTATTGATGTTGGGTGGCTGAACATCGTTGTTTTGGTGCGAGAACCCTGGTCTAAGACAACTATCCGTATGCTGATGTTCACTGACGACTGTACGTTATTTGCACTCACCGCGGATGAGTCGCAGCACATGACTAGTGCTCTGGCTTCGACAGCGACCAAATTCGGGCTCACCATCAACACAAGCACAACTGTCTGTCTTTTATAACGTTTACCGGAGGTGCATTCTTCAATATTGCTGCGAATCAGCATTGGTGCTTTAGTACTGGTAACCAACTACCGCAGCTGCTACCTTAGGAGTGAGGTGTCGACTGACCAGCACTTGCGCAGTGAGATTCGTGTACGCATCTCGAAGGCAGCTTCGGCATTCGGGAAGCAGAATACCGAGTGTGAAACAACCATCAGCTTACCGTTGGCACGAAGCTGATGTTGTACAAATCCATGGTGCTGTACATTCTTCTGTACCGCAGTGAAACGTGGACGATGTACAGACAGGATAAGAGATAACTCGAGTGGTTCCATCAACAGTTTTTGCAACGGATTCCGCACATCGGTTGATGCGACAGAATTGCGAACATGGTGTTGCGCCGAAGTCAACGGTATGCCGTTGACTGCACACCATTTCTGAGACACCTGAGGTGGCTCGATCACCTGCGCCGTATGGATTCGACGCATATACCGAAACAACTATTATATGATCACCTGAGTGTTGGGAAGCGGCATGTGAAGAAACCGAAGCTTCCTTACAAGGACATGATCAAAGTGAGCCTCTCACGTTTTAATCTTGATTGCAGGTCATGGAAATCGAAGGCGTTGATCGACGTGCAGGACGCAATCTGATCACGAAGGCAGTTGCCGTGGTGTCATAGAAACACCGCGTGTATGCAGAGAAGTGGCAAGTGCGGAAGTGGCAGGCGCTGATGGGTTGTACTCCATTGCCATGGTGCTGTAGCAACTGTGGTTGCGATTGCCTGAGTCAGACAGGCCTAGTGAGCCACGAGCGAGGCCACTTGGGGGCCCCCACCGAAACGACGACTGATCCTGCTCAGAACGTAGGCAGAAGCGGCGCAGCTTTTGTAGTTACGCTTCATTCGAGTTACCAAACACTTTGTTGCATGCTGCGTCTTTTTATTTCAGGCGGTGGGTTACCTATATTGTTTGTATTTTCTCACTATTACCTACGTAAACTATCTAGTACCTTGCACATGGCACTCAAGTTAATTGTAGTTAACTTTGATAACATTTTTGCGTTTGTGACATCTCCTTAAAATATATGTTCCAAGGTTCTGAAAATATGGCAGATTCACTGCTAACCAAAATAATTCATATGTTAATTTAGCGAAGAGCGATGTTCGCATAGCCGTATGCTTAAACAGATTTATTTTATTTGATATCGTCGTCTCAAGTGATTGGCTGTTAGTTGATATCCCCGATGTGGCTGCGCTTGATGTGCATGCTGACGAGGGGCCTCTCTGTCTAGTACCCACTATCTCGTCCATACTGGCTCCAGGAGACAGTTGGTCGTTGCTGGAGAGGACGGGATGCACGGTCCTTGCGGCCGTGCTAAGCTCAAAGAGCGGTTCTATTCACTGAGTGTGGAGCGGACCAGGGTCCATCCATCACCTTGTGTGCGCTTGATTCACAACTACCGCGTGCTTGTGTTTGCCTGCGAAGGAGTGTGGGTCGGCTCCGTTGATGAAATGTGGCTCCCATCCACATGCCTCGTAGTCTTGTACCTTCGGGTTTACATTGGATATGGAGTGTGTGGTTGGAGCTGTGGGCGGTGCAGCGCAAGACATCCATGGTCCCTCTGTAGGCGCAGGCGTCCTGTGGCTGACCACAGTGACAGACAAATCCGAGACCGCCTGCCGCCAACCAATTGTTGCATTCATGATGCTCGTACACCGTAGTTGGGCTAAACCAAGTTACACCTAAAGTTGGTCTTTCTAAGCTGGACAAACTTCATTATACATTGTTTGGTTTGTTCTGCCTACCTGAAATATCTCCCATCAAACTGCCCGCGTTGCCTACGCTTATTGTGGTTATCTTCGTTAACTTTATCGCGTTTGTGGCATTTTTGAATAACTTCTGAACCATTTTTACTTATCGAGGATTCGTTGCTAACCACTTTATTCATATGATAATTTGGCGAAATTATGTCTGCATAGCCGTATGCTTAAACAGATATATTTTATTTGATATCGTCGTCTCAAGTGATTGGCTGTTGGTTGATATCCCCAATGTGGCTGCGCTTGATGTGCATGCTGACAAAGGGCCTCTCTGTCTAGTACCCACTATCTCGTCCATACTGGCTCCAGGAGACAGTTAGTCGTTACTGGAGGGGACGGGATGCACGGTCCTTGGGGTCGTGCTAGGCTCGAAAAGTGGTTCCATGCGCCCAGTGTGGTGTGTACTGCGGTCCAGCTACCGCCTAGGGTGCACTGCCTTCCCTAAAATACAGTGTGCTTGTGTTTGCCTGCGAAGGAGTGCGGGCCTGCTCCGTTAAAGAAACGTGGTTTCTATCCACATTCCTCCCAGTCTTATACCTTCGGGTTTATATTTGATATGGAGTGTATGGTTGAAGCTGTGGATGGGACAGCGCAAGGGATCCGTGGTCCCTCTATTGGCGCAGGTGTCCTGCGGCTGGAAACAGTGACAGGCAAATGCGAAACCGGAGACAGCCAACCAAGTTGTAGTATACCCACTTGAACGACTGTATAAACAATCTGGTATACCATGGGAGAAGCGACGATATATTTCATGCTGCGGATAGTCGTGTCTGCATTAAAGATCCGCCAGCCCACTTCAGCGCTGCACACGACAACATTGTGTTCACAACAGAACTTGAAAGTGGCAACTCCTCTCCAATTTTATATGTTCAGACCACTCGGACATGGAATGGGCATTACAGACGAGAGTGAACAGGAAAATATTTTGACCAGTAAATCTATTTCTCCAGCTTTGTCCCAATGACTAATAGGCGATATCGGAGGCGACCGCCATTCCCCTCCATAAGCCCAACTTATGCGCCACAACTAAGTTTGTCCAGTCTCATCTTCTGCCCTGGCCTCAGGACGCCCAGTGTATAAACAATGCTCTTAACCGCTCCAATAATGTTGCCTGAGGCAGTGTCACCATTTAATGTCACCTACCGGACAATTCGCTCCATTTATTCCTCGTATTTAAAAGTCCTGTGTTAGTTGTATTCCGATTTGCTGTGGGTAAATAGCCTGATGAGGACCACCGAAAACTAGCTTTTCGCCTAGCTGCACTTAGCTTATAAACTACGATTGTTGCTTCCGTTTCAGGCTACTTGAAGGAATGTGGCAACTTAGTATTCTTACCTAAGTGGGAAGTGTGTGGGAAAAGATGGTCGCATCATCATTCCGATGCTGCGCTATGACATCCAACATTGATCATATCAAACAGTCAAAAAGACAGCAACAAACTTACTAGCACCAACTACACAACTACATACATAAAAATGGTTGGTGGCATCCGGTATCGGATTTGCCTGTCACTGTCGCCAGCCGCAGGACACCTGCGCCAATAGAGGGACCACGGATCCCTTGCGCTGTCCCATCCACAGCTTCAACCACACACTCCATATCCAATGTAAACCCGAAGGTATAAGACTGGGAGGCATGTGGATGGAAAGCACGCTTCATCAACGGAGCCGGCCCACACTCCTTCGCAGACAAACACAAGCATACTGTAGTTTAGGGAAGACAGTGCACACTAGGCGGTAGCTGGACCGTAGTACACACCACACTGGGTGCATGGAACCACTTTTTGAGCCTAGCACGACCCCAAGGACCGTGCATCCCGTCCCCTCCAGTAACGACCAGCTGTCTCCTGGAGCCTGTATGGACGAGATAGTGGGTACTAGACAGAGAGGCCCCTTGTCAGCATGCACATCAAGCGCAGCTACCTCGGGGATATCAACCGACAGGCAATCACTTGAGACGACGATATCAAATAAAATATATCTGTTTCAGCATACGGCTATGCGAACATTGCTCTTCGCTAAATTATCATATGAATTAAGTGGTTAGCAACGAATCTGCGATAAGTAAAAAAGGTTCAGAAGTTATTCAAAAATGCCACAAACGCGATAAAGTTAACGAAGATAACCAAAATAAGCATAGGCAAGGCGGGTAGTTTGATGGGAGATATTTCAGGTAGGCAGAACAAACCAAACAATGTATAATGAACTTTATCCAGCTTAGAAAGACCAACTTTATGTGTAACTTGGTTTAGCCCAACTACGGTGTACGAGCATCATGAATGCAACAATTGGTTGGCGGCATCCGGTCTCGGATTTTTCTGTCACTGTGGTCAGCCACAGGACGCCTGCGCCTACAGAGGGACCATGGATGGCTTGCGCTGCACCATCCACAGCTCCAACCACACACTCCATATCCAATGTAAACCCGAAGGTATAAGACTGGGAGGCATGTGGATGGAAAGCACGCTTCATCAACGGAGCCGGCCCACACTCCTTCGCAGGCAAACACAAGCACGCGGTAGTTGGGAATCAAGCGCACACAAGGCGGTGGATGGACCCTGGTCCGCTCCACACTAAGTGAATGGAACCGCTCTTTGAGCTTAGCACGGCCACAAGGACCGTGCATCCCGTCCCCTCCAGTAACGACCAACTGTCTCCTGGAGCCTGTATGGACGAGATAGTGGGTACTAGACAGAGAGGCCCCTTGTCAGCATGCACATCAAGCGCAGCCACACCTGGGATGTCAAACAATAGCCCGTTACTTGAAATGACCTTATCAAATAAAATAAATCTGTTGAAGAATATGCCTATGCAGACATGACTCTACCCTAAATTAGCATATGAACTAAGCTGATTAGCGAAGAATCCGCGATAAGTACAATATGTCCAGATGTTACTCAAAAGATAGTACAAACGCAATAAAGTTAACGAAGATAACCACAATTAGCGTAAGCAACGTGGCCAGTTAATAGAAGATTAGTCAGGTAAGCAGAACCAAACAAATGAATTGGAATGAAATTTATCCAGCTCAAAGAAACCTAGTTTAAATTTAAGTTAGTTTAGCGCAACTGCGGTGCAGAAGAATCATGAATGCAAGTTCAGCCTCAGCAACAATTACATGCGGATAAGCACCCATACGCTACATTCCCTTTTGAACAGACGTGTATTTTTTGCACGATTGACGGCACTCTTATGTTAACCAGGTTGCCTCGCGTAGTCTTGAATAAAAAAAGCTTCTTTGCTTATTTACTCGCCCGCTTAAATTGCTCTCCACTGACCACAGGCAAAAGCTGGTTTCACATCTTCAAACCTAGGAAGCAAACACTGCGTCTTCACGGATATAGGGGAATCATTAGCTCATCGAAGTTCCATTTGTCGCCGAGACCATTGATACAGCTCAAGGATTATCACACCTTCGTACACAGTGAGTGAGTACAATGGAACAAGGGAACAAAAGTTTATTACGGGTGTTGCGGGCACGTCAAATATTCCCGCAAAGACGCGCAAAAAACCCCGGCAGAATGGCTGTGAAAAAAGAGGTTCAATTCCTCCCCACAACGCAGCAGCGCTCAGCCACTCCGAGGCGCGTCCCAACTGCGAACCTTTTGACAATGGTCATTTGCAAACTACCACCACTTCGTGGTGAATGTTTTCCTAACTTAATAACCTAGTGCATTGGCTGTGTTCGCCCTTTGTTGGTCGTAAAAGCGCCTACAGAGGACCACTTGCCTTTTCTTTCTCTTCGCCTCAGTTGGGAGTCGGTCGGGTCACGTGATTGCGTGTGAGTCGTTAGCTGACCAGCCTTCGCGTCTAAGTCATTAGCGCGTGTCTATCGTAACCCCCTCTCGTGTGCGTCCGTTCCGAGGGCTCAGCGTCTATCCGAACACGTGCGGCTAGGACCGTTCACACGTTCGCTCAAATTTCCGTCTCACCGGCTAAGCGTCATCAGGTCAGCGCAACGCCGTTCCAGTGGCCAGCGTTACAAGTCGTCATCGTAGGCGTGCTCCAACCGTGCCGGCGACAATCCTATCAGGCAATTGCGCAATCAGAACAGAGGCGGCGTTCCCACAATTATAAAAACGAGTAAAAAAGCATTGCTTAACAAGTCCCGTGGGATGGAAATTATTGCGAAAATCAATTGCGTGATAAAGTGAAAAGCGTTTCGGTGGACTCACCATAGACTTATGGGGAATAGCAGAGATGTTCGCGCATTAATAGTGTAAATCTATAAACCCATTGGTTAGGCGTTTGGCAAGACACCGTTTGATGGCGTTTTGTAGCCCCTGGCTAACAAGTCATAAAATGAAATGCAAGCGAGATAATGCATCGTCAACACCTTTTTAAATATCGCCAGATTTGGAGCAGAGACGACATAATTAGGGAGGGCGTTGCAAGACTGACGCACGCGGAAGGAAAAGAAATTTCTACGGCATTCAAGCCGGCTATACTGAATTGTCAGTTACAGAGGGTGACCTCTTAGTTTAGTGTTGTGGTTCAATTCCAGCAGAGGAAGGCAAATGTGGTTTGAGTTCTTCAGAACCTGGTAAAACATTGTGAGCTGCCCCCGCAGAAGATGATGTCGACTGCTGTATATTTTTAGAGATTTCAGTCTAAGCTGATAAGGAGATGAAAACGTCCCTAACGTTCTTGGTTGCCCTTCGTTGAGGAGTCTCAAGAGCAACAAGATCCTGTTTCTGCCATGGCTGCCACGCCTGAATAGCATATTCCACGTGAGATCGCACCTAGCGGTAAGCATTTGGGGAAAGATTGAGGGTCCAAACGGACCGAAGGCTCTGCGAAGAAGGCCGAAGCGTTGATTTCCGGTTCTCGTCTCCTTCTCTGCTTGTTTTGAACACCCAAGATCTTCCTGGACCTATACACCCAGGTCACGCTCCTAAGAGACCTTCGCCAAGGTGCGGTCTCCAATCTTGTATGTGCTCACTAGCTGGTGACACAGATGTATTACTTTGCACTTAGCTATGTTCAATTAAAGCTTGTTCCTCTTCGACCATTCGTAAATGCAATCGAGGTTATGTTGTAGCAGATCCTGATCTGGCTTGTTACTAATTGCCCGCCATATCTTGACGTCATCGGCGAAAAGCAGGAAATTTGAGGAGATAACTGATGCCAGGTGGTTGATAAACACCATGAATAAACGCGGTCCCAGCACTGAGCCTTGTGGGACACCACATTCCACCTCAATTTGGTTAGAGAGTGATTCCCTAACACGTACTTGAAACGCACGTGTGGCAACTTGTTGCGATTATAAATATGTATCAGAAAAAGTTTATTTACATGTGCAAACAGGTCTATTTTAAATTTTTTTATATCGGTTCAGCAAATAATGGTGTTTTGTTTTAAAAATGTCGTCTCATGGGAAGAAGTCACCAGTTAGTGTGTATCATTTTTGCCAACTCTGCTTATCTCGTCTATTTCTAATTAAAAATGTTTGTTACATATAAAAAATAAATTGGCTTCTAATTCTTTATGCACTTTTATAAAATTCGAAGAACTGTATGCTATTTGATGAATACAATTTAAAGTTATACATAAATATTCACACTGTGAACCATTACATTCAACATGTGAATATCATCGCTTGGTGTTAACGTGTATTAGATCAAGGATTTTCATGAGTGAATGAAACTACGTCACTTATTGTCATCTGCATAAGCAACGAAAGATTGCCCAATAAATCAGTGCAACTACATTGCATTTTAACTATGATGAGTAGGCAATGTCAGCCTTTTCTGATGATCAAGCTCATGTGATGTTATTCTGTTATCGCCGCAAACTTTAAACTAGTTTGAGAAGCTATTAACACAATTTTGCACTAGTGAACTGGATAATGAAATAGTTACATCGGAGTAGGTTTAGAATTACTTCTAGATTTTACGCTAAGAATTGTATGAGCTTTAGTTATGTTGGCTGGCAATAAAGGACGAAAACAAATTCTCAAATCTGACTTGCTAAACAGAGTCATGTGTGGTGCCAAATTGACAAAAGTTTTCTGCTGACTACAACACATTCTTGCGGCTACATCTTCCCTTTTGAGAACTTTAAAGCGGCTGACCTCATATTCTGTAGCTAGGAATGCTGAAATTGTTAAAAGCACCGTTAGTTATTGAGTATTGTCGTCAAACATCCGACGGTAATCTTAATATTAATGTATATTACGGGTTCACGAGACATGCACTTTTCGGTGTAGCAGCCAAGCCGCTTGCAGCGTTTCAGCAGTACTGTTGTTGAACTTGAAGTCAGTCGGATGGGACGGTATGATAAAGATGATTAGACGGTTTACTAAAATGACATGCTTTCATGGTTACTTTAGCAAACCTGGTTCGCCTCTCGGAAGCATTGGGTGTGTGTTCCCAAAAACTTACTAACACTATAAAAGCCGTCCACCCGAGTAGCGCACAGCTTTTGAACACATTCACTGGTTCTCGTGGCCAGAATTAGCTTTCTATCCACTAATACATCGAAAAGTGAATGACGCAGTCGATATATAAATAAATAATCAATTAACTTGTATATTCTCGACAACGCGATGCACATCTGAATAAGCATGATCATAGTATATCAACACGAAAGATCAGAAATTGTACAATACTGTTACAGGGTTATCAGGTGATGGCTCACATGATACTTTGCCACACTGGCACACAGCCAGTTAGAGCATGTGTGTGCGGGAGAAACTTATCGATGAAATACCCCGCATGGAAGCAAGTCCACTGGGGACGGTTCCATGGATGCTAGTATTACGTCTCCTGAAGTTTTAGTTAACTCTGAATATGTTATTGTTCAAAGTTTCTTAATCACTCTGATACCTTCAAACTGCCAATCACTTACAAAACCTGTTTGGAATCCGTTATACAAAACATGGACAATTAAAATTTTATGCGGTTTCATTATACGGCTTGAGCAGGCCGCACAAGTGGACTCTGCCTCGCACCGTAGAGAAATAAACCGCGTTTTATTTATTTATTTATTTATCATACTGGATTTTTTGATATATATATGTATATATATATACATTTTTGCTATCTTTATAACGTTAGCAAGTTGTCATGTGCCGTGTTTCCCTGCTTCCCAGTTTGCTCCCAGTTCACTGTGGCAATATCAACAAGCGGATTGACCCGAGAGCGCTGAATTTTCTGGACTACTTTTAAGACAACATTTTACGACTTTGTGTTAACGGTATGTGCATTTTATACCCAATTTTTGACAAATGTTTAGTTACGATTGCATTAAGCAAAATATTAGCTGTACGTTATATTGAAAGCAAATGGTTTGCGGGAAATCAAAATGTTACAATGTGCGAGTATTTTTACATTTATGTGGTGATGTTGAACGATGCTAGGAAGGAAATATCCATTTTTTCTGCTAAGATGCCTTGTCTAGGAAAAATAACTGATTAACAATAATTAAACTTTGTAATCACAGATGACACTTCCAAAATGTTTCCGTAACATCCTCGTTACTGAGATGTTGCCAACAAAGATTTCAGTGAGATTATTTGCTGAATACTATGAATAAAGTTAATAAAAATGCAGCCTCTCTCACATTGATAGGATATTCTTAAATCTGTGCAAAGAGTCTAACGATGATTCCAATAAGTGAGTCATTTACGCAGAATTCTTGTTATCCAAAAATTGAGGTCCAAAAGAACTCAGCTTTTGTGTCGATGTGATTTACAGCAGAGGATCCAGAACTAAGGATAAACTCGATCATTTGTAAACCCTCTTAGCCAGACTAACATACTTACTAGTGAAAGGGGTTGTAGACGTATGAAACAACCTCTTGGTCAAAACAAAAAATAACATTTTGGGAAACCATCGATAACGAAGGAAGCGTGAACGTGCACAGGGCTGTCAGAGGTTAAGAGTGCCAAACATTCAACACATATCCATTTCAGTTTGCGATTATCCGGCTGTTGTTCTAAGGTGGTAATGTTCATTTTGGCAATAACCTCAACGTAGGAAAACTAAATTTTTATCATGGATCCATCCCCTTTTGCAGCGAAAACTAACATCGGTTTGTGAATTAAATATATTGGACTAATATACAGTAGGGGTTGACATTTGATTTCACAAATGGTTAGTAATTAGTTGTGTTCATAATCAAATGCTTACACATTGCGATCAGCTATTTTATTTCCCACTCACCATCCTATTTGCTTGAGAATTGTTTCAGTGCAGTCACAAGGGAATTTGTCTGAAAAGATAGGATGCAAGTGAACGGTAATACTTGACAATAAAAAAGTTTAAAGCAGTTAGTTCCCTTCAACAATTTGAAAAGCAGGGAAAGAAGACGAAGGCTGGTAGATGCATGCATTTCGTATTGTCTCCTCAGTACCACTAACAATAACCGATAAGCATAGATATAGCTAACAGTGGGTGCAACCAGACAAGCTTAAGGTGCAAAGACACATAAGAGTGAAGTGCCACTCAGACCAATCCTTTCAATGATGAACGCGCTCCAGCACAAACTCGCTCGTTGGTTAGTGAAGTTGCCAGTTCCGCTGAAACAACAGTTCAATCCGTACAGTCTTAAAGACTCGTTTCAACTCATTGATGTTCTGGATGAACTCAACCTGTCAGACAAAGTTATATTTTCCTTGGATGTAGAATCCTTACTTACCAACGTGCCGCTACATCAGACGGTTGCTTACGTATGCGAATTAGCTGAAAACGGTGGCTGTTGGCTACCAATTCCGACTGAATTGCTAAGAGAATCTCTACTATTGTGCACGGAGAATGTGGATTTTCACTTCCGGAATTCGCTATACCGTCAGATTGACGGCCTAGCAATGGGTAGCCTATTAGGTCCTGTGCTCGCTGATTTCTTCATGTTGATGGTAGAAAGAAGCATTTCTACAGAAATAGCCCAGGTGCCATACTACAAAATATATGTCGATGATATCTTGGCTTTCTGTTCGTCGGAGCAGCAGCTCACACATTTGGTAGAACGGCTCAATGGGGCCCATGCTAACTTACGGGTTACATGTGAAATAGAACAAAACAGTTGTCTACCATACCTGGACATACTTATAACTCGCAGGGAGGATGGATTGATTAAGAGGTCAATTTACCGAAAATCGACGTGGTCCGGTCAGTACCTGCACTTCACCAGCTTCACACCAGTGCGGTACAAACGGACACTTGCGAAGAGTCTAGTTAGTCGTGCCAGACGAATTTCTTCGGCCGACTGTCTGGACGATGAGCTAGTGTTAATTACAGCAACACTAATGGCGAATGGCTACCCTGGAAGATTTATCGAGAAACACAGCCAACCGCGAGGACCAAAGGACTTGGTGCACACGGCAGCCGAGAAGAAAGTGTATATCGAATTACCTTTCAAAGGTGACTTAGCCACGCTGCAGACAACTAAGCGCATAATTTCGGCTACACAAGGAAGTTACTATGCTGCACAAGTTGTCGTTATTAACCGAACCCGAAATTTGCCCATACCTCCAACGAAGGAAGCTCAGCCTATTGGGGCCAAAGCACACTGTGTATACCAATTTGTATGTGACTGCGGTAAAAGTTACATAGGCAGAACCAATAGATCGCTGACTTCCCGAATAAAGGAACATGTGCCAAGATGGGTTCAACATGAAGTTGCTCAGATTGCCTACCCTCGTCAGATTCCATGTTCGCGCAGACCGCCGGCTTCCTCGATAGGCAAACACCTATTAGACTCGGGTCACCAATTAGAGCTGGGCTTAGCGTTTAAAGTCGTGTTACGTCACACTAATCCCCGCTACCTTCGGTTTGCTGAGGCTGTCGCAATTAGCCGGATCAAGCCAGCCTTGTGTATTCAGAAACAATTAGTTGTCAGCCTAAAGCTGCCTTGGACGTAGGTGTGAACTTCCGTCATTCGTTTTGCACCTTAAGCTTGTCTGGTTGCATCAACTGTTAGCTATATCTATGCTTATCGGTTATTGTTATTGGTACTGAGGAGACAATACGAAATGCATGCATCTACCAGCCTTCGTCTTCTTTCCGTGCTTTTCAAATAAAGAAGTTAACAAGTCAAAACCAGTAATGCGTACCGGGTTAATTGTATTTTCGGCAGAATGTTTCACCTGAACTAAACGTTTACATAGCGCAGCTTATGTGTTGTAGGTGTCAATTCATAAACGGTAGGATCTGGTGAGATTTTGTCTGAAAAATTCCTAAACTAGTACGCATTTTTGATTTTCATTTTTCTCATTTAAATGCGAATGCTTTCTTCGCTGAAGATCAGCGCCGGCTGTGATTTACTTGAACCGAAAAAGCTGTTGATGAACATAGGACTTAATCATCAAATGGATTTTTAATTTTGTGAGAATTCCTCCAAATATTTGAGAATGTATGTATGTTATTCTTATTATTTTTATTACTTTTTTCATAGTGAGTGAGTGCGAATTGCGAACTCCGCGTAAATACGATTGATAACCTATAAGTGAGCTGATGTCAAGATAACCCATTACCTAGTTAACACATTGGGACACTATCGCCTGGCTCTATGCGCTGAGTTGGCGTTGCGGTTGCCGCTGTAACTAAAATCCCCTGAACATGTTACACATCCACTGAATTTCTTTTATTAACCCTCTATTATGGTGGTCGCCTCAAAATCCTTTGTATTCCAATAACAGATATTTCGACCATTTTTGAGATAAATCTCAATGATTTTGCCTCCTTTTATTTCACAACAATGACTTGGTTTAGCATTGTGTCTCTAGCTTAAATGGGTTGTGAAGAGGATCTCCAGGCTTTCCGAATTGGCTCTCAGCCATAAAAGTGCTCAAAAGGGTACACTGCGAAACCGAAGCGTATAGTTGAATAAAGTCCCGTGGTATGTACGTAGGCTGAGCCATCAGTGCCGCTTCAAAGTTGGCAAGCTAATTCGGCTCTGCACGTGACTGATTGCTGTCTGTCAAGTCTTATCGATTGACCTGAATTTAAATTCAGCTATGGCCTCAGGTTAGGCCTCAGGGGCAGTCATCGATACTGGATGAGTCATGCTATCATGTGCGGCCGTCTCCGTTACTGTGTTAGATTAATTGATGTGTGCGGTTAACAGAGCGTGAATTTTGCTACGCAGTGAGGCTTGACAGTAAGAGCAACCACTGGATAGAGATAAGCGCAGTTAGTGTTCAGCTGCATTGCCAAATTGGCACAACTTAAGTAAATGATAATAACTTCCTGCCTCTCCGCTTATACGCTTCGAATGTTTCCGCTTTGTGTCAGCCATGGAGAAAAAAGTTTAAACCGGTTACACTCAACAGAAGCGAAGTTGTACGCGCATTGTGCACAAGTAGCTCACTTAGCACGGCCATCTGTACTAAGCGCCTCATGTTTAGCTCGTACACCAATTCTGCTATGAGCAATCCACTAATTGAAGGTCCTACAATGCTTGCAATTTCACGATAGTCACCTAAATGGATTCTTAAGCCAAATGGTCTGGTGCCTCCTCACTTATACTTTGTATACCAACCTGCCTGCACTCTGCAGCTTAAGGGATTAACACAAATTTCTTCGGTAACCAACTCCGCTCGGAATGTGTACCTCAGTTGCTTTCCCACTGTCTAAACATTTTGCTTAGTATGCACTGTCCATCGGAGACAATTTGACATAGAATCAATGGCTAATGTCCAATGATATATTGCGTTAAAAATATATGAGACTGACCATTCCTCTCCGGTTGGCCGGTTCGCGCTGTAAAAGAAATACTAAAGACAGCTGTTAATAATACAGTGAAACGCGATGGAAGATAAACATGCCGAGATAATTTTGTACGGATGACTTGTCCATTCAATGTTTGATGCAACCAACTTGGCAGTCACCCTTCGCTTTCCCAGAAAAACTACGGGGAAGGATTTACGAGAATTTTGTTTATATACATGATACGACTTAATAGGGCGAGTTGACTGTCTAAACGGTATTCGAACACTGATAATGTTGGGGATTAAATAACAAAATCTTTGAGGACACTTCAGGCGTGGCAAGCAGGTCAAGATAAATAATTGTGACGAACTTCCAAGCGAGCGCATTGTTTTCTCAGTTTGAGATGACGGCCTCTCAGGCTGATGTTACTACTGGGCTGCTACAGATCGTAGCGCGTGTGAACTAAGATGCTTCGAATGTGATGTGCCACGATAAATTTGAGAAGAAAAAGCCCATGTCATCTACTGAAAACTCCTGACACTCTCAGTTGCCATTCGTAAGGCAAATGAGACAACGTTTTTACGTTTCTGGCAGCCCGAAGTTGTGGAACCTCTAAAATAATAAAATCCCTCTTTTACCACGTTTGTTAGGCATAAATAGCATATTCCGCCACAGGAGGTACGTATATAGAAACATTTGGCAAAAAACATATGGACCGAAGAGACCCATAAATTTGGATGTCCTTAACTAATGTTATTTTGCATCGTTCTGCACTAAGAAGCCATGGAACAGTAGTTTATGACGATTAACTGACGTAAGCCTAACAGACCCCTTAACTTGGTTGGGAAAGAAACTGTAAACAAAGATTACACAAGTTGACAAATGCAAATACACATCGGTGAAGCAGCAGGGCAACGGCATATCCGAAGCAGAGTTGTGGGAAGATGGTACTATGCAAAACAGAACACCAAGTTATTATGGTTATTGCTTTTGTAAGCAACAATAGGATTACTCAACCGCCTGCACTGCCTTACGTGTGTCGGTGTGGAATATACTTCCAAAAAGCTAGTGAGACGGAACACATTCCAGAACAGCTGTTCATATACAAACTGTGGGATGTACGCTATATCCAAGGGTTTATTGAAACTGACTAATGTGGAGTATAGACAACTGAGTTTGGAAGAGCATTCCAAGGCTGGCAAACTCGGAAGAGTAATACATTCGTTGACAATCTGGACAGCTTTATTGTCGATTTAATATCAAGCTATAACTGTTCAGGTTGGTGTTCAGCTGATTTCATTAGGTGACGGCATGTCGGACTGGGATCTTTCAGCATTTGGTATACGAGTCCGAGCGTTTCACATATGCGCCGTAAACGTTCACCGAACAATTCGAGTTTCGTCATCCGTTCATGGCATAGAACGTGGTCCAAACCCTTGATATGTTTCGTTGTCCTGATTTGTGGGGTCTAGAGTGCTGCGTGGTCAAGCTTTAATAAAGTTTGCCAAGTCTGGGTAACGTATTCAAAGTGGGAAACCACATGGGCATTACGCATCAGAGAAAAGGTGGGTGAATCCGAAATCCCGAGTACACTACGCACTGGACCAACGTGCTGGTTACCGCTTTGTGAAACGGACTCGGACCGTCTGGAACAACCGAGTTCGTCCTGCACCAACGCACCGAGGTCACGCTTCTGATTGGTGTCTTCAAATCGTACGCCCCAAGCCTGGGATGTGGATAGCGCGGCACGTGCTCATATTGGATGAGAGTGCGTCCCTCACAGACCAGTTTCAAGCTACATCCAGGTCGCGCTGGAGGATATCTTGATCGTCCAATCTCTTGATCTTCGTCCTAGAACCATAAAACAGGTGATAAGTTGTTGGATATTTTATGAAGACTACGGCCAAGCTATGCTCACGTACCGAACTTTACAGTGGGCCGCAGTCAATTCTACTTGAGTCGGACAAATATGTTCCGACTTTAACCTCCATTTGCCGTTCATAGTGAAAGTTACAGACCCATCCCGTTACTGGATTTCCGATACCATATTTCTGAGGATTGTGAAATAGGATGCGATGATCCAACCGGTCGAGCGCTTTTGGAAAGTCCGCGTGGATGACATCGGCAGTTGACTTCTGATCAGTACAATTGTCACGTGTTATCTGCGTGTTCGTGATACATGACTGATGTTGACGAAACACGTGCTGCTCCGGCAAACGGATATGCTCAGAGCGTAGGGGGGTGGGGTCAACTCCATGACGCTACAATATGCTCCAATATTCCGACGCGCCACAAGCGTGTGTCCCATTCCTGTCCCGTTCCCTCAGAAGCCACGAATTGTATACGTCTTATAATTAAGCGACAGTTTTGAGGAAGCCGCTATCGTTGCGCACCCATAGTCTCCCCGGTTTTCATAACATTTACCAGAGTGCCTTCCAGGTGGCAACCGCTAGAATAACCAAGCTATTAACCCTATTCTTTCAAAGATGCTTTAATGTATAGCAGGTTCTTAAAGTGTGGAAGCAATAGCATTACTATGATGTTAATGAGCGGTAGCTGTTCGGAACCCGCTAACCATCGTCAACACGATTCAACTTCTCGTGATCTCATAGTTGATGGAATCTACAATTGCTGAGATAATCATAAGCTATTCAAAAATATCAGATATCATAGCGCTGGATCAACACGACTTATATCAACCTCAGACAAGTGCTACCAACCTAATGATTGCGAATAACAGTTGGACAACGGATAATGGGACCGGAACGGGTGTCGTCTACCTGCACTTTTCTAAGGCCTTCGACCTATATGATCACCGGATCCTCCTCCAAATGCTGTAAAGAAACGGAATCGGGAACCTAGTCCTTGGCTGAATCAGAAATTTTCTCCCTCAGCGGCAGATTCAGGTTCGGGTTCGGGGCCCATTGTCCCATCATATTGAAGTGGATTGCGGTGTTCCACATGATCCGTGTTGAGTAGACACTCATTCTTGGTCTTCATCAACGACTTCGCGCAAGTTATCAAATCAGATTTGTCACTTTGTGTAAGTGACATTATGATATAGCAGTCGATCTGGCATCTCTTGATCTGCTGCAACTAGACTTGTATTGTGCTCTGAATAGTCAAGAAATAACCTACTTTTAATGCGGAGAAGTGTAAAATAGTGCCAGCCTAATAGCACATAAAGTCTCGTAGACCGCCACAGAGAAGCGAGACCTTTAGTGGTGATATAAGACGACTTCCGTTGTTCAGAGCGGTTCTCAAAGGTGTTCAAAACTTGGAATTAGAATGTTTGTCTCTTCGAAGAGCGTGCATGCGTTTTCTGCGCTGCCGTCTTCCAGCGTATGCTTATTGGGCATATCGGGCTAAATATGGACTACCCAATTTAGGCTTGGCAATCCTGACTGGAGCGCGATCTGTTTGCACTGGAGACCGTACAGCGAAGGAAAAAGAGAAACGTTAGGTACTTGTTGAATCTATCATACCAATTGCAACTGAAAGCCCTAGGATCTTTCCGCTATAGTTATCGCTGTCTATGGGGTGACTTCATT
Organism: Dicrocoelium dendriticum; assembly: GCA_944474145.2. Taxonomy (NCBI): domain Eukaryota; kingdom Metazoa; phylum Platyhelminthes; class Trematoda; order Plagiorchiida; family Dicrocoeliidae; genus Dicrocoelium; species Dicrocoelium dendriticum. The sequence goes on along the minus strand of OX104063.1, from coordinate 242,017,388 downwards.
CTTACCTACCATATTTTGAAGACCCTAATCACGTTTGTTTCCATCTGGAACATAGCAACAAGAAAAATCCGAAGGACCATTAGTTGAAATTGGCCACCCAATACAGTCAAATGAAATGCCGCCGGGATTAATTTTCACTCCAAATTCGTCAGCCATGAAACGCTTTTCTGACTTTTGTCATTTATACGCCCACCTTTCTCACTTTAAAATAAAGAATCGACGATGCATTGCATCATCTGCGCTAGGTGACATGAATTCCATTCCTCGACTGAGGATAAGGCGAAGACAAATATTGTGCTCGTCAACTCCCGCAAAATCGGGGTCGACGTGGATAATTTGGTGGATCCACAAATGCGCGCTCAACCTTATTGTCACTTTCTTTCAGCTTATCTGTTTCACACAAACTACCCCAGGGGACGTGTCAAGTCTTGGCATTTTTCGCCCGTATTATACCTCTGTTCTTTCGTACTTTTCTTTCCAGATAGCCCATCAGTGTCTTTGAAATTCTCACATCCATGGCCACGGTGTGCATAGGAATTGGCGTTACCGGGCGGTAATTGGCAAGCACAGCACCACTTACTTCCTTGTAAATAGGGGTGATGATACAGTATTTCCACTTTGACAGAACTACATTCTTGTCCATACGATGCCGTACAAGCCCAACTAGGAGTTTGGCTAAGTGAATGGCTGCTACTTCTAGTGTTTACGGGTACATTTTATCTGCCCCTGAAAAGCTAAGTGTTCGCAAGTGTAGCAGCCATTTTACCACATTTTCCGTAGTGAATGCGACGCTAATTAAAGCTGACGTCAAAGAACTAGAAGCAGCAATAGCGTTCAAGCATTTTATTCCTTTAGAGATTGGTGAGCACTAGGCTCGTGAGGCTTTTGCCGGCTCTGTAGATGTATGTGTATACCCACCAAGCATACCAAGTGTCGTGGATCCGAGCTGCATTTCATGAAGTCTATTGAAAGTGTCTATAAAAATCTTTGTAGTTTACACCGAATCGTTTCTCCAGCTCCTGTTGTTTTACCAACTAGTACAGCACAGTAGTTGTGCTGAGCTACGTACGCCGTCCGATTTTCTGAGCGTAAAGACCTTTGTAAACGTGTAAAGCCCAATCCCTTATATTCTGATGTTCGTTTTGTCAAAGTAAGACCGGTTTGAGGGAACGTTAACGCTTCTATGAACAATGAAGTAAGTATTCTAAGTATTTCTCATGCTTGCTCTGGGGTGCACTTGAATGTCCAAATACAGCCTTCAACGAAAGCGGACCCTATGTCGTACTGCGCAATAGATTTCCTAAATTCGGGCCGTGTGTCGGGATAATCGGCGTTGCAAAAGTATCCGAGCAGCAGTCACGTGATCGCTTCGACACAAGCAACGCATGCGTTCCAGCCTTCAACCATGGCCAGCACTACGTTTAGCATCAATAAATTATTTGCTCTTATGAACACAAAGGGAATGATGACGTGAATATACATGGGTGTACTGAAGATCGGATTTTGTAGCTGGGTTTGGAACAAAATCTGAATACCTGCAGCTCGACTTGGCTGTACAAGCTTTGCTACGTTCTCCGAGTTGGGCAATTTCGCTGCGGACATTTCAGCACCAGTCAAAGTAAGTTTGTTAGTGCTTTAAAGCATAGTGGGCAATCTCGTTGAATGGGTCGTCGGCCCCCTGGGTCGACCAGCAAGTGGTTGTTGAACTTGTTCGCTTCGATTTACGTCCAGTATCATTGCTTTTTCATTGTTCGGTAACCGTAGTATTTTCCAACGTCATAGATTTTCCTCCGCACAATTTTTTTATTTCACAGTTTTGACACACAGTATCCAGGTCAATGCGCAGATTTATTGAATTCTCTGCAGCGAACCACTTTTCGAAAAATTATCTTCATTTTCAGACTCTGCTATTTTCTATGAGCTAAACAGTTTCGTTGCAGACCATTCAAGATGACTTCTTCAGCAAGTAGTAAGCAAACTGCATGGTTCCTCGACTCCTGACCGATGAGTGAGTGACGTTTGAACTGGATCCCCACATTTCCTTGTCTCTCGTTGCGCTATAACTTCCGCTTCTTCCTAGACAAATTTGTGTCCCAAGTCACCAATGTGCGCCGAAATCAATGATAGTGCGTAATGGTTGCGGCAGTCTCATTTGTGCTCTTGTAATCTTTCAGCTAATTTCCTTCGCATTTGGCCCACATAGTGTTCTCGCAATTTTGATACCTTATCATGTATCCGACATTCCGGTGATGAGTGAGTTCGTTTTCTCTTTCTGTCTAGAGGGGTTCCCTTCAGTGTGTCGGTTAGTAAGTGAGTTTCTATCAGGTAGTATGGTTTGAAAAGTCGGGCCATGATTTCTGACATCTACTTAACATACGGCAAAGCTAAATATTCATCTTTCATGTGTGCATAAAGCGCATTCATGACTTGATTTGCATTGACTAGTTCAGCTTTTGTTGGTCCCGATGCACTATTCGCCGTTTAGGTGTCTTCTTATGAAACCACCCAGGTATCCGTTGCGCGCGATGAGTACGAACTGATGGTTACTTAATTTTCAAAGTTTTAGAATATATATTGATTTTGTGGCAAGGTCTCGCTCTTGACACAAGAGTTTCTTCAGGTCTAACCTGAAAAACTTTTTTATCAAGGACGAAACGTTATCACAAAACAAGCCTATTGCAAACCGATTTGTATCCTAAAACTTTGGAAATTATGGAATCCCAGTCGGTTACAAGTTAATTCCAACGTAATGAATGTCATTTTTCTTTTTCTTTTGCTTCCACACTATTGCAAAGTACGTAAATACTGCGAATGTTGCTGTTGACATTTATGATTTGATTACTGTGCGTGCCTTTCCTATAAAATGATGCTTTTAGTTTTCCATCCACTTTTCTACCAAGGAGCAGGTCCGTGATAGGTAATTGGTTTTCCATTTATCATTCCATGGTGAAACGAATGTCGTCCATTAGAATTGCTCAGTAAGTCTAATGCGGATGGCTACTGGTGTAGTTTGAGTATCACGAACTTTCCGTCAACATTTCGAACCCATAATTTCGGATTAATACTTGAGAGCAGATTCTCTTCTAATCGCTGCATGAATTTATTCCTCAATGAGTAGAGACATAAGGGAATCCCTTTGGGACCCATTTCACTATTTCATAACACACTCCATTGGTCAAGGGACAAAACTAAAAGTGATCAAATACAAACCTCATTTTCGTCGAATAAGAGCCGAAAACCCATTCATCGAGGTTGCCCACTAGGCATTAACGCACTGACGAAGTCACTTCGACTGGTGATGAAACGTCTGCAGCGGAATTGCCCAGTTTTGAGAGCATGGCAAAATTTGAACAGGCCTTGAACTGTTCACTATCGGTTTCTAGAGTTTCTAGATCATGGATGTTTAAATTTACTGTAGTGGGGATTTAGCCGTACTTCTGCTTTATCACAATACACAGTGGCAGTACTAGTCTGGGGTGCACTTCTGAATTGGATTGGGGAAGTATGTAGACTGCAGACACAAGGTATACCTTGTCGTCTTTCTGCTATCGCCTGCACCAAAGAAGATCTGTGACACACCGATGTCTACCAGGAGCGGCACCGAAATCACTTTCGAGTCAAGTTAAGCACAAACAGGCCTTATGCACCCAGGTAGGTACATTACAGCACTTTACATTATCACAGTGAACGAGGAGATATATGAAATGGATGTGTAAAAATGAATGCTGTCTTCGGAGAAATACGTTTGCTTATCAACTGATCAAACAATTGCGTATCATACAGGTGTTACTACGTCGCTGCGTTCGTGCTGTTATATCAAAGCCTGAACCTGCTTCATGAATCTAAGTTGGATAGACTCCAATCTCGGGTTATCCTGCCCAAATTTGTTGTCAACTCTTGCTATTTCACAAATTTGAAGGGAAATGTTTGCATGAATTTTTTTGATCAGTAAGTAAACGTGACAAGTACGGTAAGACAGAATTGTGACTGGATGCAATACGAGTAAATAGGACTCTAAATTTAGTGCATGACGAAAAAATGATGGTGTACTAACAAATTTATGCATAATGGGTAGACAGCCGTGTAGAACTTTTGAAAGCTGATACAAGTGTCGAGGTGCTTATTGACAACATAACCAACCTAAACTTCTCTAGACGATCCACCACATCTAGAATTAATTTATACGGACCGTGCTTTCAACTTACAGTCATTCTTAAGTAACCCCCAAAAAATTACGGGGAGCAGTCGAGCAAATTCTACAGCATACGCCGTCCCAAAGGTAAAATCAAAAGCACGAGGTATAAAAAGGATGTTAATTCTGGGGCGCGGAGATAGCCTTATCAGAGAAGTGTGCTATAGGTCTTAGTCGCTTAGCCAGTTGGTTCGCAGATGTAACGCACAAAATTTAACTACGTCTAACTGGAGACCTTTCTAGTTAAACCAAGCTGAAATAATTTAAAGCCCTGTATGATCATTTAGCTTTTCGATTACTAACCATACATTTCTCGGCTGCTTAAACTAAGCAGTTCGAAGTTGTAACTTTCACCAGATCGCTAATAAAAGTTAAGAAAAGAAGGGCCCCAATACTGAACCTTGTGTCATTAGTCGACCCAGACAGGATCGGATTCATTTCATACACTTTTAACTCCAGATACGCGTTTAGCAGTGAGTTAAAGTTCCACCCCAGGATTGGATCAGCAACGCCTCATCCCCAAGATTGTCAAGAAGAATACAATGGTCAAACCTGTCCATAGCTTCTATGAAGAACGCTATTGACACAAACTGATATACATGAAACTGCAGCTATTAATGTGATTGTATCTTCACTAGTGTCTACGTTGCAAAACGAATGTAAGATTTAGCTGCCATCCCAAAGGAAACAGATAAAGCGCGACCTTCTAATCGGTCGTTGCTGGTTTTTATCAGTGTAGTAAACAAATAAATAACTTGTATATTTCTGGACGGTGCGAGACAGACTAAATTCGTCGTCTGCCCAGTTAGTAGCATATGCTCAGATGTCGGAGAAAACTTTTTGAATTTCATACTGTGCAAATACTTAAAACTAATAAAATGCGGAAAGGATAGCGTAGAAATCAAAGTACATATAGCAAAAAGTTCAAGTAAAGTAATACGACCATTCTTGGAACGGTCTCTTGACGAACTGCCTCCATGCGGAGTAGTCCATCGAAACGTTTCATCCGTACTTACACGCCTCAACTGCCTATGTACTAATGTGGAACAAAGGCAACTGGGCCGTCCTCATGTTGACGGGTTTTCTTGGCCGTTATTATGAGCAATAGGCCGTCGTCATGAAGATACGTCACTTTTAGTGGTCGCTGTTAGATATTATAAGCCGTTAACATGTAGACTCGTTTTTTTGATTCCAGCACCTTGTTTTCTCGCCAGTGGGTGTGTGGCACTTTGCCTCGCGTGGGTATAAGTATTTATCTTGGAAGCTTTCATCCAGCACCTCAAAAGATCTGCTCATTCGATGCCAACAATGAAAAGAAAAGAAATACAGTGGAGTGGAATGAAAACTAATATGAATAAATGATATCTGCTTCTCTAAAATAAGAAGAGATTTGGTGGTTGTTCGTGACCGTTTGTACAATCAATCGAAGAGGATACGTAACTAGGTAAATAAACGTTGATATTCGGTAGTGTATTCGAAGTGATTACAAACAGTAAAGCTCCTGAAGGATTTTGAGATGGTTCCATCGGGTACAGCCAATCGAAAAGGATAGAAATTGTAATGGAAGTGGATTTTGTCGATTATGTAAAACTGTAGCATATCACCCGCGTGCAACCTCAAAAAGGAATAGAAGATAAATAGCAACGTAGAACAAATGCAAAGAAATAAACTAAAATATTGTGAAGGTATTCGCCTTGGTAAGCGCACATGCAAAGTATGCAAAAAGGGGATAAAAAACCTTTGACTCATATCCATTTCGCTCCACTTTCATAAGGAGATTCATTTATCATATTTAGTATCAGCATAACAATAGCTGTCTCAAAACAGGAACGAACGTATTGCCTTAGGAAAATTTTATCTACCATCGAAGTTCAGGCATGTCACTTGGAAGCTTGTTCTATAATATGGAGTATCGGTTAAGGAAAATGTTGCCCAACGACTCAGTACTTGATCATTTCACGAATACTTTGTTGATGTTGTTTCTGTTAAGATACACTACCGGTTCTTTTAGTTGCAGTATCGGATTTGATGAACTTATTCTTCTGGTTAGGATATCAAAAAAGACCAAAGGCGAAGTTTCATCCGGCGCAGCCATACTGTATCAAGTTGTAAGGCAATGCATCGATCCATATATGAGAATGTAGAGGAATAGCCCATGAGACGTTCAGTAAATGACCGTTGCATTCGCTCTAACGCTATATGATCACTCACTTTGGAATTGCAATAAATTACGGAACCATAATCTAGTAACGACCGTGTTTGGATTTTGTAAAGGGCATTAACTGATTATTTCAGAGCGAATGTTTTATACAGGAACCAGATGATCCTATGAGCATGAGCTGCAATACGTCCGGTGTGCTCAGCGACGTTTGGGGTACTCGAATAATATAGCCCTAGGTCACGATTGATATGGCATTATGACAACAATTTTGTTACGCTGTTTACAGTAGATAGGTCCGTTTTATTGTACTGTTCTCGGAGTTTTGTTTATCTGAACCACTCTTAGGTCACCAGTATTATCCCAATTTGCCATATTTATGAAATCTTTTTGAAACACCGCGCGAATAATACTTTTGCGGAATATGGTAACAGACCCAGACACATCACCAAATGAATTTTCAAGAAACCTTTTGCTGAAATAAGAAAACATCGCGTTGGTTGGCAACTTGGCCGCGCACGCTGTCCTGTAAATGGGGAAAAAATCCCGCTGGTTTCCCCCAGCTATGTGCCTTCTCTCCTAAGTAAAATCGCTGACCTTACTGCCACTATGTTGCGTAAAGTAAATGCACACACAGGTACTACGAGATGCTTCAAGTATGTCAGCTCCATCCTGACGTTGAGGACGTGATTATCCAACTCACTAACTGTCGTGTCATAATGGCAGATAGACCTAGAAAGCTGTATAATCGTGCAGGAGGCGTCGTCGTTTACATCGACCAACTGCTGTATATTGGTTATATTGTAGTCTACGTAATGAATATCGAAGGTTAGCTGCCATTTAAATAAAAGTAAAACAAAGCTGTTTGGGCGGATTTGCTTACTTGATATTGCCGTCTGACTTGAAGAAGTTGGCCGATTCTTATTCCCCCACTGCATTGTTATTGATGACTTTAAAAAGAGTGACACAACATTTACCAAATTACTTGGTATAACAAATATGACGAACTTCGAAAGCAAACTAAACGCAGAATTGGATTTTGTCTTCTAAACTAAAGAGAGCTCCTCTAGGAAATTTATTGCATTCGGAAGGTGAGATCAGTCATGTACTGCAGAACCACATTTGTCTCTGACAAGAAGGCCGTTCAACACCATTAGACGGCGCGACTGCTCGACAGAAAATATCGCGAAACTACAAACGACACTAGCTTCAGCGGAATTTTCCTTTTTCAAGAATGAAACTATCTTTGGAGTGCGACCACTTCACTGAATATATTAACTTCTGTTTCGATCTGCGCTGTCTGTTGAGACCATCCATCTACGGATGAATAGATATTCGTTGTCACTGTTGAAGCGACATGGGAGAAAGAAAGAACAAAGTCTATACATTCAAAATGACTGGGTAAGTTAAAAGATTATCTTCGGCAAACAAATCTAAGAAAAAGTTTTAGCCGCTTATACATCGAAACTATGCCGGGAAATCCCGGTTGGCGAGATCTTTGCAGACTTTGAAGCACCCATGTTACCAAAATTCACGTAAGCGGGTTGCTAATGTGGATATGTACAAACTCATCTCTGAGTTCTGTTCTTCTCAACTGTACATACTTTCTTTGCACCCGTTCACTAACACCGGTCCGGTAGTCACCCCTGACAGGTTTAATGTTTGTTAAGAACACAAAAATTGGAGGCAAATGAAGCCACTGGCCCAGGTGCATTATCGCCACTTATCCTGAAGTACTGTGCAGATTATATTGCGAAACTTCTAACCACCATTTTCAACCGATGTATTATGGATGGCACCATGCCTAACATTTGATGAACTGTAAGTAGAACACGTAAGCCTAAGAAGGACTCACACAAGTATCGTCCAGTGGCATGCACCTCGGTAATGCTGAAGGTCCTCGGGAACAGTGGAACAATGGTATAATACGGATACAAAATGCAAGGTTTGACAAGCTCCGTGGGATGGTTTATGGTAATAAAGTTAGTTTAAAAAGTTACATAAAGTGCAAAATTCATCCGTGGACTCACCATGTTATCCACGTCAACACAAAGGCATATCCGTCTACCCCGATTTCGTGGGGTTGGTGAGCACAATGATTGTCTGCCTCTTGTCGTCACTCACTGAAAAGAAATCAGCTTAAGTAATGCAGTCGGAGTAAATCATCGTCTAGTCGCTTTCTTAACGTGGGTAACTTGGGTGCAGTAATGACAAAATTCAAACCAGCGTTCCATGATTCATAAATGGGAAGGGAAAGGTCATTCCGACAGCATTTCAGACGACTGTAGTGAATGGTCAGTTTCATCTTATGACCCATCAATTCTGCGCGCCGGCTCATTGTCACGAGGTGGCGGCAAGCATGAGCAGGGTTTTTCAAGATCTTGAACACCAGAGTAAAGTCACTGCGCAGACGGCAGTATCTTCCGCTATGCCCTCCCAGGGATTTCAGTCACATATGGTATGGCATGGGGTACAACCTTCTCACATATTTCCTTGTCCTTCGCTGTGCGGTTTCCAGTGCAGTCAGATCGCGGTTTAACCATGGTTGGCACATCTGGATCGCGCACTCCCCATGGGCCTCAAGCAGGCATTGAACATTTAGAGAAAGATGGAGGGATTGAACCTCCCGAAAGCTTTCCCAAATTGATCAACGTGTTGGTTTGTGACTTTGGACGCCTTCAATTTCTGCGCCGAACAGCTGAGGTAGTCTTGCGTCACCACCCTAAGGTCGCACTCCTGTGAGGCGGTTTGCAGCATCTCGTCTCCAAGCTTGTATGCGTCAGTACGCTTGTGTCGAACGTGAACAGTTCTGCTCTTGTCCGCGTTACAAGAAAATATATTTGGCTTTGACCGCACAGAGGTGGTATAAGTCTCGTTGCAGCATAGAACATTAAAGGGATCAGAAAGTCAGCCACGAAACCGACCTAAAGTCACCGCTGAACGAGACAATTTCCGATCCATCCAAGAACTGCTTACAGCTTTGAAGAAGGATGCTGTGATCTAAGTGATCGTAGGCTTTAGAAAAGTCTATGTAGATGACATCAATTATGGTCTCACTGTCGGCTATCCTCGGTCGCACTGCCACGGGCAATCAGTAGATTGGTAGAGCATGATCGATTTAGACGGAATCCGTGTTGCGCTGGTGGTATGACATTTGACTTTTCAAAGTAGCCCAAAGTAGCCTCAGCTATGATCGACTCCATCACCTTTGAGACCACCGGGGTCCTAACGGATACCACTCTTGAAAATAGGGTAATGATGCCCTGCTTCCACATGCTAGGGACCTGCTGTTCGTCCAAGCACCTTGTGTTAAATCTCGTTAATGGCTCAGCTGTCCTAATAGCTGTCCTTTGCTGTGCTTTCGGGGAAATTTTGTCAACGCTGGAGAAATATGAGTGCGTCGAAATGTTTACTGAACTGCAATTGACGCGTGTATATACTGGCGCCTGCGAGAATGAGCCAGGTTTGATACATTCTCTGGTAGCACTTCCGAATATTTAAGCATAATGGAACCATCGAAGTTTGTCTGCATCGTTGACAGTTTGAGCACATCCACTTGCTGATACTAATGAGGGAACACCATGCTTCACATTTCGGAGGCTGTTGACCTGTCCGTACAAAGCTTTCTGTTAGCACAAAACTTTTCCGCTAGACTCTTTTGGTGTACTAATTTGTCAACACGGATAGGTGTGTTACAGGGATTACAATGCAATACATAATTGCTCCACTTGTCAGGACTAGGGTTCGTTCTGTACATATGCCACGCTGTGTTGTACTGTCACGTGTTTTCCGGTTCTGCTAGGAACGAATGGGTATGCTCCTGTATAACGAAGGAGCTTGGTTAGCGAATCAGATTTAATCAGCTCACTTCTGGCAAAAAGGACTCAGGAGTTTTGGTCCTGGCCGACATTGGATGCCCGAATAAAGCTGAAACGGCTTCAAGAAGGAGCATCCAACCCGTGGTCCCCTTGAAGCGTGCATTCGGACGATTCGACTCTTCGACTTTTCCACAACTCTGCGCTCAATACATACGGACACATCTGCAATAGGCAATACATGTCTGGCAGTCATAGCTGAGGAGAGGTCTCATCGCATTGGAAAATCCCGGACGCCGGGCAACTGAAAGGTCACGTGTCCGTATTAGTTGCCTTATGAACGAAGGTTTCAAGTGCTCGGGATTTTCAGCGGACAGTATCGGCGATTGCGCGTTGACCTCATTTTACTCGATTGTGAGAGCTCCCAACCACACGTGTGGCTACTTGCCAGAGCTCAATCATAACAACAATTTGAGCGGCTACCAGCTCAAGCTGGCAGAACAACATGGTCGTTTGGAATGCCATTGGAATTTCTTTTTCGTACGCGTTTGCCGTAGGTGGAATGCCCTACCGAACTCTGTCATATGTGCTCCCACGCTCTAAGAGTTCAAAGCCCGAGTTGACCCATTACCAATGAATAAACACAAGTGCTGTAAGCGATTTCACTGGCGATCAAATCCCAGATTTCGTTCCAGATTTTCACCTCATGTATGTGTACACCTGGAGGAGATACGAGTATTCGCAACATCCCATTTGCCGTCATTCTCTATGGATGTACCTTGGATTTACAGCTTACACTACATATACCATAACTACGTATACCATAACCTATTAAGCAATCGCTTTTTACCCGTATAAAACCATTGTTCCATTGCCAGCGAACTTCAGCTAAGCAATGCCAATAGAACAATCGTCCGACAGCTTTCGGCTGATATCTTCAACAAATTCTGTTAGTATATCATAGCGTGGGATTGTTCGAAACAAGTCCGTATGTTCTTGTTGCTATTCCACATAATACATAAATCCATAAGTTATTGTTACTTAGCAACTTCACTCCAGAGTGTTCACCATCTTTGGTTTCTCAATCATGAGCCCTTCGTTCGTGAGTACTAAATCAATAACAGTTTGTTTATTTCCCGCTCTGAATGACATCGGCTAGTTCATATGGCTGAAGAGCGGAATACTTGCAATATACGCTTTCAGATAGGCATTAAACTGCTCCTGGGGGATGGCGGAACTTCCGGATCATGAATATTAACTTCACTTTACATCCGAAGATGGTTGTATTGTCGTTCTGAAACCCTTCCCAGTGCTAATGTAAGGCAGTAGTCCATCTCTGGGGAGGATATTGGGGAACAATAAACAACCAGCAAAAGGCAGGTATCGCTGCGCCTCAGTCGCAGCTTGCACTGGAGGGAGTCTATTAGCATTGTTTCCGGATCGTCCATAGGTTTGCAGTGCAGCTCGCTACGGCAGTACAACATTACACCCCCGCCCTTGCTAGGGCCATTGTTTGGTAGAAAGGACATACCATGTATGGTGACTCCCCATCATCATCATCATCATCATCATCATCATCATCATCATCATCATCATCATCATCATCATCATCATCATCATCATCATCATCATCATCATCATCATCATCATCATCATCATCATCATCATCATCATCATCATCATCATCATCATCATCATCATCATCATCATCATCATCATCATCATCATCATCATCATCATCATCATCATCATCATCATCATCATCATCATCATCATCATCATCATCATCATCATCATCATCATCATCATCATCATCATCATCATCATCATCATCATCATCATCATCATCATCATCATCATCATCATCATCATCATCATCCATCATCGTCATCATCATCATCATTCATCATCGTCATCATCATCATCATCATCGTCGTCATCTTCATCATCATCATTACAGGTTAGCTGAGTGTGTAAAACACACCTCAGCTAATGTGACACAATACAAAATAGATAAGAGATTAAAAAACTACCTTACAAATTATCCTACGAATCACACCACAAAAATATGGTGTTATATATTATATTATACGTTTTGCATGAGATTAGGATTGCAGGGGGAACCTAAAGGGTGGGGATGGACAAAGAAACTCACAACACAAACACCATTAGGGCCGGCTGCTGGTCATATCAACCAAACGTGTTCATCTTCCTTAGGACCCTAGCCAGGCAGTCAGGATGCATTAACGGCCGCCAGTTTTGAAGTGAGGGTTTTCATTCCTCTCGATCAAGGCATCGCTTGGCATCCGCTCCTCCTCTTCTAATCGCACCGCCGGCGCGCGAACAATGCACGTCGCGGAATTCGGTGTGCTGGCATGCCCAACACGTGGCCCAGCCATCGGTACCTGGTGTATGTTATAATGGGGCTGAGAGCTTCACTAGCTCTTCCTGTACCAAATACGGGACACCGAACAGGCTCATTGCTCATGCGGTGCTGTCACCAGATATGAGCTAAACTGCGAAGACAGCGGTCATCAGATGTGACGAGCGTCTTTAAGCCTGTCGACCTGATGGACCAGGTTGCACAACCATATAGGAGGGTTGAACGGACGGCTGCGTTATATACTCTGCCCTTCAGGGCGAGAGTAATGTCAACTCTAGGCCGTAGGTGGCGGGGATTGGCAAAAGCACCTAGTGCTTTTGCTATACGGTTGCTAATATCATCTTCGATCCCACGGGTGCTAATATAGCTGCCTAGGTACTTGAATTCCTGAAGGACTACTAGCTGATCACCACCAAGCGTTAGCGCATTAAAGGGGCCCCGACAAACTTGGAGAAATAATTTGCATTTCGGTGAAGCAAAGCATAGCTTAAAACGGTGGAAAGCCAGTGCTAATCGGTCCAGTGCTGCTTGGCACGTTTGTGGGCTGTCACATATTAGGGAAATATCTTCCGCATACTCCAAGTCAAAAGTCGCTCACCAGGAAGTCGCTGCACACATTCTAGGTCGTGTCCAGCGAATGTTGTTTCCATGACTTCGTCAACTGCGAAGTGATATAGGAAAGGTGACAGCGGGTAACCATGTCTCACACCGCTGGTGATACTGAAGCATGGTGGCAGTTTGCTATAAGCCCTGGCTCTGCACAAACTATACATGTACATCGCCTTGATAATGTTTATGTATTTATCAGGCATACCTTTCCTCAGCAGACAGTCTCAAATGGCACATCGATCGACTAAATGGAAAACACCATTTATGTCTAGAAACACGAAAACGGTGGGTCGCCAAGAAACATGGCGGTGCTCCAAGCAATTGACGCAAAGTGAAGATGTGGTCGATGCAGCCCCGACCTCGACGAAACCCGGCTTGCTCTTCATAGATCTGGCTTTCACGAGTGGGTCAGTCTGTGGAGAACGACAGAGGAAAGCAATTTAGAGGCAATTGAGATCAGACTGATCCCTCTATGATTGCCGCATTCCGAAGGGGAGCCTCCCTAGAAAATTGGGACAATAACGGAGTGGCTCCAGTCTTTCGGGAGAGTCTATTGCTCCCAAAGTTTCACTAGCAACTCGTGTAAATCATCTACTAAAGCAGGTACCCCAAATTCCCAGAGGGCTGGGCGAATTCTATATGCATCTGCGGCCTTATGCAATTTCCATAGCCTGATCTCACGTTCGACTTCTGCGCATGAGAGCGGATCCAACGAGACCGCCCAGGGAGATGGGCGCTCACTGCCTGAAAAAGAAAGCGATAACTCAGGTTAGTTAAATTGCTTTGCAAAGTATTCGGCTCAACGCTCCAAGCGTTTTGTAAGGCTATGGATCGGCTGCCCACTCTGGTCGCGTATAGTCTTGCTAACACCAGGTCTCCTGCTGCCTGTTTCCTGCATCAGACGGAATAATTTACGACCGTTACCAACAGCAGCGGTCGTTTCCATTTCCGAGGCACGATGAGACCACTAGGCTTTGCGGTCTTTCTCCAGGCTAGCACGCAGTTTTGCCCTGAGATTTTTACGAGTCCCTTTGTATTCGGTTCCAGCCGGAATACGTCGGCGATCATCCACAAATTGCAGAGACTGTGTACAGACCCAATATCTAGTTTGGCAATTTGATTTGTCACATGAAGATATGCCTGCTGATAGTAACGTTTGGCGAACATGCATCCAGTGATCCTCGACGGTGTTCAGTGGGCTCATACTCAGCCCGTATGTCAGCGCAATTTGATGCACAATTAGAAATCCTGGCTTTGCCAGCTGGCTGATATCATTCCGTTCACATCGACGTTGCTGACATCCAACGAAAAGCACCCGGAGGTGGGCGCAAACAAGTGCGTGGTCAAAGTCCACACTCGTGCTCCAAATCGAGCGACAGTTTTGGGCACAACCTCTCCAGTGGTAACTGAATGCGATATGATCCATTTGCATCCATGGCTGGTGCGAGGTTGGTGGGCGCCAAGTCATGCCCAAATATTGTGTGACCCTAATCACGTATGCTGTCACTTGCTGAAACTCAACCAAAACACCAATCTTAGAGGTAATCCTATGAAAGTGTGTGCACAGTTTAGCCGCTTGCAAAGCCGGTGGAATTACTTTGCTCTTCAGGTTTGCCAACCCTGGAACTCTCTACCAAACTTCGTTGTTTCCTCCCCCATCTTGGATGTTTTCAACAAACGATTGGATCTTGCCCTTGGCCCCCCATCACTTCGTTGCCTAGACTGTGCAACTTTGGAATATATGACTTATCCCTCCAAACCGGATTAGCATGTTACAAAAACCTGAGGACACGGGACAGAAGTGAGTATTCTCCTTCTAACTTCTTACTTTTATCACGGATTACGACAACTACAACCGTCCCTATTCGTCTTGTCATTCGCATTCAATTATCACGTACACTAGTATTATTCAGTAGGGTACCTGCTAGCTAAACGCTCAGACCGACAACTTACCTATCTTTTGACAATTGTAGTTTTACCCTCACCAGCCTGCTGCACTTGTCAATCAATTGCTCTTTACGCGATATAAATCATTGTTCATTGTTCTGTGGGTGCTGTGTCGAAAGTTTGTGTTTGCGAGAAAGAGACGAGCATCTTCACACAGCTGTAGCAATCGCTCACCGTTATCATTACGTTGGGCGCCCAGTTGAAGCTCATCAGAGGACAATTTTCTGACTTGAGTCTTTAGATCGCCAGCCAACACCACAGTATCCGTGGTTCTTCTGTAACGATGGAGATCGTTAAGTTGCTGATGGAAGTCATCTTTCACCGAATCGGTGCTACAGTTTGTAGGGGCGTCGGCTGCAATGACAAACAGGCACCGTTTGTTCCGCGCGACTACGTAGCATGCAATGAACCAGCTAATCTAACGGCGCACATCCGATTGTTGACTGGGATCCGATTGATCAGGGCAGCTTCAGCCCGGGGACTCAAAACATTACCGAAGCCAGCTTGACTGGCATTTTAAGCTGCATCATCGCCAGACAGGCGCAATGAGAATATGCCACCATTGTCGAATGTGCGGGATCGCAGAATAAGCACGGAGCTCGAATCTTGCAGGCCGGTTTCTGATAAATAGCAAATATCGAGCGTTAGGGTCTCTAGTGTGTGGGTAAGTGCTGTCTGTTGGCCAATCTGTAGCAAAGGGCGCAGGTTGAGTCATGCTAGTCTTAGCGAGACTCCAGGACTCCAAAGGGAAACGGATGAACTGACGTTGTCCGCTTGGTTGAACATGGACTAGTCGAATGGATTTGAGCGACGCCCTGCGACTGTGTGTGATAGGGCAATTAGAAGACAAGCGGCTATTGAAACAAGGTGAGAAGGGTCCAGAATTGGGGATTGAAAATTGGGGGGAATAAAGTAACTTTGGAGCGGGACGCTAAGGATGAAAAAGCGCAAGAAAGAAGATAAGAAGACGGGTAGGCCTGAGCAGTAGCAGCCAAATCCTTATCCACCCTGCTCGATGCAGCAGATAAGGGGGCCTTTATTATCCTCTGCGACGGCTAGAGTATCAAGAAATGGTTCGAAGAAAGTTCGTTGTATTGCGTGGGCAGAATACTGTCAGGTTGCCCAGGCCTAGACAGGGGAACTATTAGGGTTCTCAGTCAAAGTCTTTGGTTCAAAAAACCTTACCGCAAGGCAGCGGGCTTTTGGCACTGAACTACACACAGCTCCTTCTATGGAGTAAGGAGCCACCCTAACTCCAACCCCCAACCTGGAGGGCCAGAAGACTGCGTTTGTCTGGCCTCCAACCATTGACCAATGTGGTATGAGTGGCTCTGAAGGAGCAAAAATGCATCACCCAGCATAGCTCAATGGATCACTGAGGCAAACAAACCATCGTACCACGTTAAGTTCTAGTCCCGTCGCGACGGCGTCAGTAATTTCTGAGTGTAACCAAGTTTCCTTTACGAATCTGAAGTCAAAGGCATATAATGTTTGACTTACCCGCAGTTCGGCAGGCTTATTCAGGAGACCTTGTGTATTGGTGTACATGCAGGAAAGTTACTCTCTTTTTAGCAATAAGTCGTGGGATCCGTATCTTAGGAATAATGTCGTCCTGACTGGGGAAGTTTTGACCATTATTCATTTTTTGGCTGGAGTGATGATAGACTTATCTGTGTCAGATCCATGGACCCCACCATTATCACTTTAGTTCGCTGTTCCTACGTACTGTTTGGGGTGTGTTTGCCAGTTTCGTTTCTTTAGCCGAGTGGAGCTGTCCGAACTGTTGTCGGGAAGTGGTCAGACTAATTGACTGCTCTCGTGTGTCTGCTTAGTGAACGATGCTTTA
Source organism: Dicrocoelium dendriticum (assembly GCA_944474145.2). Taxonomy (NCBI): domain Eukaryota; kingdom Metazoa; phylum Platyhelminthes; class Trematoda; order Plagiorchiida; family Dicrocoeliidae; genus Dicrocoelium; species Dicrocoelium dendriticum. Next base: position 242,000,438 of record OX104063.1, on the reverse strand, counting down.
AACCGCAGCTCTAAAGCATGGCTACTGTGTCCCGCATACCAGCCCACTTGTTGACATTTGTCTAAATTAAAGGACCAAGTTCATGACCCTCAGATCACATCTTTGTAGTTCGTCGATCTGTACAGTCTCGTGATCAATTGCGCCATAAGGTTTCCCAGGGAGAGGTCTCGCTGATAAATCGCCACTGTTCCTTGTCGTGAGCGGTGGCTGGTTCACATCAGCGAGTTGTTTAACTTTTAAGGAATTTGACGTCTATTCTGGTATGTTGTGCAAATTCCTGAATGAATACTATGTGCAACTCGGGTTGAGGTCAACCGGTGGAGGCTGTGTAAGTACAGTTTAGTCACCTTCATCTAACCTGGGCTCAGTATGTGTGGCTGAAGGTCTAAGTTTCAGGTTGCCTTTATCAGCAACCAAGTGCCAACCACTGCTGTTGTCGATAACCTTCTGCAATTTCGGAACAGTTAGATGAGTGAACGCAGCCCTGCTCGTACTTAGTTCAAGCGGGCCAGCGGTGGTCTTCTCAGGCCTATTTGGCAAACTGTTGGTATTGAACTTTAAAGCAGTAGGTGGCGCGTGGTTAACGCACTGTCCAGTTTTCTTCCTCAGCTTAGCTGTGGAGCCAAATGGGAATGACAGGCCCGTTTTTGTCGCGCTTTCTTCAAATGAATCGATTTTAGTTGTCATCATTTGTTCAATCATTGCAACCCGTCTTTCGTGTTTCTGCGGTAGTTCATGTGCAATCTTTACTAGTTGGTTAACCATAATCACAGAATCACAGTGAAGTTATATGACTATTGTGTACCTTCAGCTGGTTGACTTCATCTTGGTAAACTTAGAAAGAAACGTGACAAGGCAGTTGAAAAGCTGGATTCCAGATCGTCAATTATTTTGACATAAAGGAAAACAAAATACTACTGTGATCTGGATGCTGTATCATATTCCGTGTATTCCGTAGCTTTTGCACTGGATGCAAAAAGCGGAGCAGCTTGCATTCTGATTCTCCACTATACATCTACATTCAGGAGTATGGACAGATCAATCTTCTTTAGTCCGTTGTGGCGAATAAGGTTCTAATAATTGCTAGGAACATGGTTGAAAACGAACTCGCAAACCCCACCCAATTCATCGTTTAATGGTGCCAAGTATTCTGCGTTTCTCCATAAAGGGCGTTTTATCAATCTGGTCCGGATCTAGGAGCGGCTGCACTCAGTTGCTGATGTACACCGGTACGCTGATTTGCTAACTGTCCAATGGCGAAAATCACTTTGCCGGCAAGGGTGACATGGGACACAGAGACATGACATGTGTGTATACAATCGCAGGGTAAACCAAGCCGTTCGGCTGTGAGATGGGAAAGTTAGCAAACAACACAGCCTCAATCGACCTGTCATGCGTGAATCGTAGGGCAAGACCAAGGGAACGCAGGCCGTTCGTTTGTGAGAACTGGACGTGAGCCAGACACCACAGCCGCACCGAACGTGTCATGCTTCCATCGATCGGCAATCTGCCTTCACCCAGATGAAAAAGCAACAAAAGGATACACTGTGAAGTGGTAGGTGGGTCGTTGTGCTAGCAATTGAGAAAACCAGCTGGGCTGTATGTGATGACCGGTCGATTGGCGTAGTATTGCTGTTGCCACAAACGCTCCTATCGCTTCATAACTGGCTGCCAACAAACCCATAAGCTTTCATTAGGCTGCATTCGCTGCTAAACGGAATCGTACTGTCTGGAGCACAGTCTTGTTCGCTTTACGTTTCGATCGAATGTGTGTTACACCTGAAAATTCATCCTGCATTGGTGCATGAAAGCAAATTCTTGACTTGCTTTGACGTGACAATGCTCTTAGATTTCTGTCCGTCCCGCTGCACTGGTGGCACTATTAGACAGCACACCAATTTACGCATGACTGCAAGTATTGCCTTCACAGTCAGGCAAATTCTAGTTGTACAAATGGATCAGGCCTACGATGGTGTTTATCGTGTATACTGAAGAATATACATTTATTCATTTACTTACTTCTAGTTACATGGGAGGGGCGAAAGATCTGTAATTATAAACGAATTAGTTGTTCGAAGTGCCCTCGGTCCTTTTGACTACAGAGGAGCATTCGCCGCATGGTGTTGGCACGGATGCTAAGAACTGTCAGACATTGGTACTGTTAAACAACAACGGGACAACCTCCTGGAAAAGAAGATAGGCCCAATGATTTTTCGACCAGGCAACCCAGCCCAGTCCATGAACTTCGTGCTATGTTACCGACCTAAAGCGCTACATTGCCGTAGGTTGGTTGTTACCCAAACATGTTACGTATCTTCCTCATACAGAGGGAACACCGTCTCATTTGTGAACAAAATGGAATGCATGTCCAGACTGGTTAAAAACAAACGGGCGAATTCCAGGCGCTTCGGTGAATAGCATGCGTTCAACACTTGCACCTGAAGTGCACTGTACCTCCAAAATATTTTCCTTCAATATCCAATGCACATTATAACGTGTGGTTTCCAATGTTGTGCTAGTTGCCAAACTTTGAGACGGCCGTTACTGCATACCACTTGCGCAATCGCGCAAGCTGATACTTCATCCGTGACGGTGGGAGGCCGTCCGCTTTGTTTGATGTTGCAAACACCCAGGCCGTTGATATTTACAGACATTTCACACCTTGCATGTAAATAGAAGCAAATAAATGAATAAATGTATATTCTGCATTGTACACTATAAACACAATCGAAGGCCTGATCAATTTGCACAACTAGAATTTGGTCTGACTGTGAGGGCAATACTTGCAATCATGAGTAAATTGGTGTGCTGTCTAATGGTGCCACCAGTGCAGCAGGACGGACTGAAATCTAAGAGCATTGTCACGTCAAAGCAAGTCAAGAATTCGCTTTTCTGCACCAATGTAGGATGAATTTTAGGCTGTAACACACAGTCAATCGCAAAGCAAAGCGAACAAGACTGTAACCTTAGAAAGCGCTTCTAGTGGTGTGATCCACGTTAGCAACGAAAGCAGCCTAATGAAAGCTTCTGAGTTTACTAGAAGCCAGTCATAGGCTATAACAGCCTTTGTCGCGAATGTGCTTTGCAATTTATTGCGACAGCAACCGGTGCCCATTGGTCATTGCCTAGGGCCAGGCTGTTCTTCTCAATTGCAAGATCAGCAAGCCACTAAGAAAATCGCAGGGATCCCATTTGCCGGCTTTTCGCCTGCGTAAAAGCCGACTACCAATCGATGGAAGCATGACACGTTCAGTGCGGCTGTGGTGTCTGGCTCACGTCCAGTTCTCACAAACGAACGGCCTGCGTTCCCTTGGTCTTGCCCTACGATTCATGCATGACAGGTCGATTGAGGCTGTGATGTTTGCTAACGTTCCCATCTCACAGCGGAACGGCTCGGTGTACCCTGCGATTGTATACACACATGTCGTGTCTCTGTGTCCCATGTCATCCTTGCCGGCAAAGCAATTTTCGCCATTGGACAGTTAGCAAATCAGCGTACCGGTATACGTCAGCAACTGAGTCCAGCCGCTCGTAGCCCGGGGCCAATATTAAGAAAACACCTTGTAGTTTTGGGATTGTGCATAGAGCCGCCCTCTCACCGCTCTGTTTGTTTTTATATCGTAAAGCTTCCCATATCATCAACTTTTCTTAGATGCCGATATGGTGACAGGGTCGGTTTGGGTGTCTAATAGTCCACTTTTGGGATGACTGTTTTTCAAAATGCTCTAGATGAGCTTGTGATGTGGTCAGCGTCCCGAACTCGGAATTTAATCGCCTCTAAATTTTGTGACGTACAGTCTCATTTCTCCGAGCAGACAATTTACGAGTACTTTTTGACGCCACTTCTCCATTTGCCGAGATTGAGCAGTGCATATCCGGATCTTTAAGTAATTCATGGCCATCGGTCTGTTTACTCCGAAACTTATCTTATCCGATTCCCGTCGCTGAAAATTTTGTAAGGTTGAACGTTTGTCATTTTACGCCATACGACCGAAAGTATTTTGACACCCATTGACTGGATTTTGAGCGCTGTGACTGCATGCATTCTACCGCATTGACTCTACCGTTCCCCTGCATTCTTCCGTGTGTTACTCAAAAAGACTGTATGTTGATTGTTCATGAATTTGGTTTCTAGATGCGGTGTCTTTTCTAGAGATTCCCATGTAAATTTTATTGTTAGCATGCATCTAGAAGCATGAACAAGATTTCTTTCAAAATTATAACCGACGCTCTTCATCTACCACATTGTGACCTACCAAAAACACTATATTTCTCCTGTCCATATCAAATCTAAATTCTTATTTTCTCGTACTGTATCTTGTTGCGATTCTGGTCTACCGTACTTGCATGTTCAGTTAGCCAAAACTATCAATATAATGCCAAATTATTTGTTCCGGTGATATGTGTAGACATATTTAAACTTTTAGCTTGGCTTTTAAAATTAATTTCGTATACTTCACCGTTCGCAGTGTGAGTGTAACCTACTAAAAATGCACCTACCCAAGTGCAAAATGCCTATTTTGACTTAACTTGTACTTATCTGATGTTCACGGCCGCATTTTTGTTTTGTAGCTGTCGTTAACTCGCCGGAAAAAAGTTTTACAAAAACTACACTCCACTTTTGTCATTTTCAAGAGTCGCCTTTAAAAGCATGTCGAACAATTAGAATTTCGCCTTCGTTGAAGCATCGGTGGTGCTTCGGACCAGCAATTTTCGTTTCCCAGCTGACCCTGACTGGAACAAACCACAGTGTACGCACGAGCCTAGTGACCTTTGACCGCTGTAATCATTCACCGATGAACTGCAAACTGATTAGTCTCTGTATGTAGCTTAGCCATGATTGTTATAATATTAATGTTAAGCTATTTCACTTCACCTGACGAAGATTTTGTGTCAAAAGCGAAACGTTGTGAATCATCATAAATATATTACCCCGTCGTCTACCATGCCTACCGAAATGATACTTTCTAACGTCTTGCAGCCCTGTGCATTAACCCATGATGCTCGCTGTAGGAGGCACAACTATATCGTGAAGCAATTAACCAAAATCCTTAATCGTAAAGGAGCCCAAATCATCTTGGAGCCCCGTATCCAAGCGGCATCAAAGTACATCAAGCCGGATTTACTTGTCATCAAGAACTCCACAGCACACGTAATGGACGTGGCAATATGCGGCATCTACAGAATCGCCCGTAGCTGCCAACTAAAAATTAACAAATACAGTTGTTGTATCCCGAAAATGCAACAGACCAGAGCAGCCCGGAACCTATGTATGGAGGAAACTGTTCGCACACACGCGCAGTACAATTAAATCGATGGAGGTTCGCATTGCAACCAATCAAATGCAAGATCACATGATAGGCCAACGAGTGCTAAATAGTAGTGTGAGTAGGATAAGCGAATCGAGGGCAGAAACAAAGCAAAGTATTTGAACACGACAACAGTGTAGGTGCTAAAGCGGAAGCCATAGCCAGCTTTGTGCGCTCGGAAGTCTCTAACGCATTAAATATTATGCATCATCAATCAGGGTCATATATTCCTAGCCTCCGCCAGGCACATTTCGGCAGTGGAGCTCATCAAACTTAACATATCCGAATTGTGTGTGTCTACCATGTGTCTACCATGAGAGGATTCCTTCGTTTGCGACACCTACATGCGTGGTGCAGTGTCACAAAACATCCCACACTAACAACTTAGACTCAGGCGTTCGCGAGCGATTCCTACTGTTTTTGCATTTTACATGATTACTATTTCAATACTACGTCCAATCTCCTCGAATTTATGTAATGTCCAGGCCTTAGACCATGGGTGAATTTGCCGGAAATATATGTTCATGGACCGTGATTGGCAACGAATCGATCATTGGCGTCGTAAATTATGTAGCAGATAGATTTTGGGTAATAAGTAAGTAATAAGTATTAATAATAATAAGTGAAAATATTTAACGGCAAGCGGTGGAAGGGCTCTAGGTGGAGTGCTGTTTTGTACACAGAATTGGCGCCGTAGTTTTAGTACAATAAAAAACAGCTTTAAAAGTTTCAGATTATGAATTTTCCCACAAATAAGTGGCCAAGTGGCTTACAATGTGTTTTTTGAGTACTAATGTTTGTGCCACTTTTTCAACTATACTTTTTGGCAAAACTCGAGAGAAGTCAGTGGTAGGTTGGGAAGCATAGTTTGCACAAACACAGCTTGCGTTCTATGGGCAGTGATAATGAAAGGATAGATTGCTTGTAAAATTCCAACTCTTCACCTATTGTTTAGACCACATTTCATAAATGCTTCCTGAGTCTCTGTTTCAAACCAAATGGGTGGTGCAGTTGCGATAGAAGGAGGAATGTCTATAGAGTTGTTCAGAATGTAGCGAGATTTGCACCCGCGCGTACCTGTTGGGGTATTTGTCTCCATAGATTGACATATCTCACTCCGGTCAGATTTTGCAACTTGCAGGCTGTGAGTGTGCCAGATGGTCGCCATCACGTGTGAGATATATGACGGTTTTCCATATTTCAAAGACGATACTATATGTGAAGACCAAATTTATTTAGGGCTGAAGAAAAGAAGGAGATTTTTCATAAATCACCCGAGTCAAAGCGGCTCCAGTTAGAGTTGATGACAACGACCATAGTTACTCAGGTTTGAGGAGCACGTCATAACCACCTTAGCAAATAATATTGTCCTTATTGTCCCAGCGAACCTCCATTTGAGCTTTACAAATTGTATACATTACTGAATATGAAATAGTTTCATTTGTGCAATCAAATCTGCTAAAGTCTGATCGAGACACTCCATTGTCGCTTTACCGAAGAGCTATGCTGCTATTCATCAAAGATGACACACAGAAAACATCACAATAGCATTTGCCTTGACGTAATTTCGCTTCGAAGAATTAAACTGAACTTGTGTCCTTATTAGAGCGTTATAAACGATTATGCATACAGTTTTAACAACGGTTTTCGCATATATTATTGAACACTATGCTCAACACGATACTCAACAAGGAGGCAAATGCCACAACTCCGAAGTTCCCTACGCAAATATGTTACCGAAAGATTAAGAAAAGACTTCCAAAGGACATCAAAACATTATGTAGATCCCACACCTTCCGTGATGGATCTAGATATACTCTTGCGCTGTGATGAGCAGTCCGTTGACAGCACGAACGGACTATGGTAACGCACTGCGCATGTCTTCGGGCGATCACTCGCAGCTCCTGCACTTGGTCTGAATTGGTTGTCATTCACCTCTTCTCTTCCACCATAAGACCAACATTGGAGTAGGGGTCACCTGAGTAATGTCCACCCAACATAGGCGAGGCGCAGGAGATCGAACGGGTCCAACACGTGGCTACCAGGCTCAATCCAACGTTACGAAAATTATTGTACGAATACCGGTGGGAAAAATTAGGACTCTGCACCTTGTCCTATCGTCGGGTGCGAGTCGAACTCATTATGAGCTACCGTATATTACCTATCTGTGACTGCCCCATGTCGAGGCAGCTGTTTCACTTGCGAACGCCATGCAACACACGCGGACGCCTGTACAAGCTTGTGGTACCGAATATCAAACGAGTACTCCACCAGCTGTGCTTCGAACGGAAAGTGGTAAATGTTTGGAACAGCTTGCCAGAACAAGTTGTGGCGGCTAAATCTGTACAACCGTTCAGAACGTTATTGGATATAGATTTCACCACCATTCGATTTAGAGAACGATTGCACCCAAGCCATGATATCTTGCACTTGGGAAGCCAGCGAATATGTAAGTCAGACAGTTTAAAATGCTATCCAAGAACTTGTAGAACGATTCGGTTGTTATAATGACGTATATTCTCCGGTTTACGATGCATGTCCTTTTCAGCATTAACAATTATAATTGTATCATATAATATTTACAGGCATAAGTACGAATTGTGTTAGCATCCATGGTTTTCCAGATGAAAGCATGAGATAATTCATTTGATTCTGACGGAGAGTTCCATGTACGGACGAACCAACTTTTCTTTTCATATGGGTGAAGGATGAATAGCAGTTGAGTGGCATTAAGGGAAATATTAAGGCTGAAATAATGCTTATTGGGCATAGTATCTTATTTAGGCTAAACATTTTCTATACATTGTGGAGTTCTAAATAGAATAAAGACGGAGGTAGTTGGTAATTTTCAGCTGTACATTTGGACCGAGACAGATAGAATGGGAGGTATGTTGTGTGTGAGGCGAAGGTGGTTGACACGTGTCTACTAGCACAGACGTGTTGGTTGGACTGTACGTTAGGCATAAGCGAGTAAAGAGTGAAAATGCAAGAGAAACATTGGAAATAGGGATGAAGATGTTGGAAGCAGCATCATTTGGTTTCAACTTGCTGCCTGACACGTTCCCATGGGGCAACAAGGGAAGCATGCCCGAGTAAGAAAAGAACGAATGGTAAAAGGGAGTGAAGATGGATAGATCCAGTCAGCGTTTCCTTCTCAGTTCACACATTTTGGTACGGATTTAAGGTACGTGCGGTTGATTATGCAGAATATGAAGAGGAGACCGAGATGCTTAGCTCAATCGCAGTTTGCAATTCCTCTGCAGCCCACACATTTTCCTGTGTCTGTGAGGTATGCTTAACCGAGTAAAGAAGGAGAGTCGGGTAAAGCGGAGTAAAGGGAGTTGTGTCAAATTTTATCTTTTTTGAAATAACCTCTTTAGGAGGGCTTGAACAAGTAAATACATTTAACTTAACACATTTTAAGAATGTTTGTGAAAAACAAGCTTACGGTTCAGCCTCCTCTTCAAATAGTATCTTTTCTTTGCAATTTATTTGCAGCATACTCATTACATATAACACCGTCAAGAAGTTTGAACTTGCTCTTATTTCAATAGGGGCTCTGTATCAGATCTCAGTGTGTTATAATGCTGTACCCGCAATCGACCATTTGATTCACGCCCGCTGATAAACCTGCGCCCTTACATTTGCTATGTTTGACGCCTTATCCACCCCGACAGGAAGGAAGACAGAAGAAGTCTCAGCCGACCAGAGTTGTATTAGGACGGAGAACGCTCATATTTATAAATCGGTCTCAGCGATTCTCTATATACCGCCTAGTGGATTTGGCTACCTGTCTTCCTCGTATGCCCACGCTCCACACATAACTGTCCGCTCCGTCTGACCAGTTCACCGTCTTACTCAGGCACGCCAGTCTTTATCCGCCTACACGGGGCATGGCAACGTACATGATGTCTGACGCGCGATTTCATCAGCTTTCGGTCAGACCTTGGCAATACGCATGGTGTCTGATGCGCGATTTCATCAGATTACGACAAAGGCCTGGCAACGCGCTCGCAGGGTCGGTCCCAAGCAAGATTTGCTGCGAACCCGCGCGCATTGGCAATCAGCTTTCCGGCCCAGCCGTTTACAGTGTATCTTTTAGGTAGAATTTTCTTTAATGATTAGGTTTTGAACACCAAGAATTTGTTCTTTGTATTCCTGATTGCGTATCTACCTTCTTGCTTGAAATGAATAGTGATATGAACCAAGTGAAATAGGAGTGTTAGTCCCAGCTTCATGCATCTCAGCCATATTGGCTCCAGTTGTAACCTCTTACAGTGCTCAGAATAGTTAGGTTTGGACGACGAGTTCAAGAGGGCCTTTGTGAATGATCGCTGCAAGTTTTCTAGGCACGTGCGGTCGCGATTCCCGCCGATCGTAAAAAGTGATCATGCAGTAACTTTGCACCTAGCGAATGCAGCTTTTAAACAAGGACAGTTTAGGTTCACTCATCGAGTATAATTTTCTGATGAGTTTTGCACTTCTTTTGGATCTGGCAGTTATGCGTTGGACTTACGTACCAAAATTCAGAGTGCTAGAGTACCGGATGCCTAGATCACATATCGTCTTTGTACAGGGGATGGGTTTACCACCAAGGTAAATTGTTTAGCAGAAGTTCGCACTTGCGTACCAACACAATCCACTTGTCCACTGAGAAAGAAATTTGCCCGTCGGTGCACCACGATTCCAAGGCCAGCAATTATATGCGAACGTTGGGTATCACTCAAACACCGGACATTGAAGGTGTATAGTACAGGTATATCATCTACAAAAATATATGGTGTCACATGTTATTTTTCAAGTACATCAGTAACATACATGAAGAAGAGCAAGGGACCCAACAGACTAGCTTGAATCACGTCACCATTGATGCTCAATGGTAAGTACTTAGTAAAAGCTGTTTGTATTTGTTGCGTGTGGTCAGACAGGTTAGCTTTGAACCAGTGATCTAGAAATTCGTTACCTTCTCCAAAAGGCTGTTGTCCGGCACTCTGTCATAAGCCATTTGCAAATCAATAAAGAGGATGATGGCGGCTCTGCGATTCTGGTGGTGCTTGTCAGATTGTTTAGAAAGGTTAGCTGACAGGTCTGGCATGAGCGCCTCTGCCTAAACTCGTGCTGAGCTTGGTTTATCGAATTCAATGACTTCAAGTGCATACTTGATTTCTCTTTCACAATGCCTTCCATTTTTCTAGAAATAATCGATGTGTGGCTAATTGGGCGGTAATTTTCTATGTCTAGCTTGGAGCCATTCTTATGTCTACGCTCTATAATAAAGTGTTTCAATTAATTCGGGAATATCCCAGAATTAACAGCTGGTATAAACAGAAGCAGAATCGATTTATCCTGCCAGTTAAACTTTATTAGAGGAATTGGCAGCCCAACAGGTTCAGGATGAGACGAAGACAGTAGTTGATCAATGTGAGCTTGAATGACGCCGCAGTCAAATTGCACTGTGTTCAGTTTGCGCTAATCGTAACGGTACTGCCTGAGGTAGTAAACAGAATGGAAAGTCTTCACTCGTGACCTTCTCTATTATGGTAAGGTCCCAGGTTTTGGATTTTCAAGTAGTACGATGAATGATGCCGATTTAGTTTGACTGTCATTCCTGGCCTTCAGTAGCTTAACCAATTGGTTAGATCTGTTGTCATTTGCGAATGTTCGGTTTTCTTTTGTTAGTAGTCTTGTGGCACGAGCCGACTGCAACTGGTCAAAGAGATTATCCTGCCTGTTATGCGAGGAAAAGTCACGAGTCTGTCTTATTTTTGAGCTTAGTATTTTTAATTTAGACAGAATGAATGCTTCGCGCGTACTTCTATAGGAAACATTCCTATCGGATCTCCGTAAGAATGCAACAGGGATAAGGAGACAATATAGGCTAGTTGTGTAAGTTTCCTTTGCTTCATCTTGTGGATCTCTGCTGAGAAAGCGAAGATCCCAATTCGTTTTTCGCAGCTTTATTGCAAATGTGTCCCAGGTTACATTTCTATAGTCTCTACGGGTATCTGTCAGTATTGTTAGCTTACAGTCTGGGGTCGGATCTGGTGTCGCCAAATTAAGGTACGCCACTCTATGAGCACTACCTAGGAAGCGAGATAATACGTGGACAAATGTGGGGTATATATATTCAGAAACAAAATGAGATCTAAGATGTTGTTTTCTCTGGTAGATTTATGAACAACTGGTGTCCATCGTTAGGCCCGGACTTCGGAAACGAAGCTAAACAGCTTTGGTAATGTTGCATAATCTGCGTAATCTAGCACTGTTTGCAGACACCTTTATAACTTACGTTCGATTATATTACGATGGATTTGTACAGATCTAACTTTCTACTTGCTCTCACCTACTGTATCCATTATAATACACAGTTTCAAGCTTGTGATTCTCAAGCATTTGATTGATCAAAACGTGTTTTGGTGTGTTTGCAACATTACAAGCCCTGAATAACGCTCTCGATTGCTGTCTCAATGACATTTGACAACATTACTAGGAACAAATACCTACGTGATAAATGAGCATTTACATATCACACATTGGCACACAGTTCCTTTCGTATTTGAGCTTTGCCGGCCCCAATATCTGTAGTGGTTGAGAAGAAATCTGGTTCATTAACAGGCCAGAAAAAGCAAATGCCTCAGATCACTTTGTACCATTTACATAACATAAAATTTTGCGCCCATAATTTTCCATCAATTATGCGGTATCGTGAAAGGAATTTACCATTTTCCGACCTGTCTATCCTAGGGAACGGTTTCTCTCATTGTCGAGGAACATAAATATTACTTATTTTTTTACAGCCATTCTTTCTTTCTGACTTGTTATTGGTCGATAGTTTAATCCTCTACGGCTCCTTGTTTGGTTCAGGTAGAAAGTTATTGTGGTATAACCAGATGGTTATCTGGCTTTTGCGACTTGACAGCTGACAGTTTCACAGAAACTGAGGGAGTTACGGTAGCTAATTGCCAAGTCCCGACCTGAAACAGAGGTTGGGATCACGTTATTGGCAAAATGGTAAATCCTTCCGGGATGCGGCACCTATACTCAGTTACGTGAGAATTTCTGGCGGAGCGTTTAATTGGCAGGCGTTCAATAGATATATTTAGTTCAGATATGTCGTCACTTAACTTTCAAGGTACCGTCGCAATTGGTCGGGTCCGAATGAGTTGACCAGTTTGACTTCATCTGTAAACAGCAATGGGCGTCCGTGTTTGATTTGGTCGCATATGTTGTTTAGGTAGAATACAGCCCGTATGGGAATATAGGTCCAGCGGTAGTCAGATTTACCGCATCAATGCGCGCCTGAAAGAAAACCCGAGAGGTTCACTCCAAAATGAAACCGTCCAATCAGCACGCAGTGTTGGAGCGCAAGTATCCGTAACATGGCGGGTGCTCTCAGCGTCACGCTTGCCTCACTTTTCCTTCTGTCGGGCCGCATGTGAAGTGAAATCTCGACTTCAAACTGCACCGGCTGACATCCACTCTGGCGCGGAGACTCAGCCGAACATCATTATCCAAAGCACACGATAACCTGACTCCAATATGACTGCGGACGGACGGGCAAACCAATGACTGAGGTCAGTGCGAGGGAAACGAGCGCTGACCTCACCAGAGTAGGGCGAGGCTGGTCACAAAATCTGTCTGTTTGCGTAAGCTTTGTTTCGGTCGCCGAATCCCCGAAGCCTCAGCAAAGTGAAGCAGACGAGAGTGCTTTTGTTTGATAATTACGCTATATCTAAAACAGTTAGTTCCCTTTAGTATCTTGAAAAGTACAATTAGAAGACGAAGTTCGGCAGATGCATGCATTTCGTATCGTCTCATCAGTGCCGATAACGATAACCGGTAATTTTATCTGACAGTTTGTGGGTACAGACATACATACAAACAAAGGAGAGAAAAAAGGGGGTGTCTTTGTTCAAAAACCAGGGCAGCCTGAGGCTGACCGATAATTGATTTTGAACACAAAGCACTGGCCTTATCCGATTAATGGCAATAGCCCCGGCAAACCGGAGGAGCCGGGAAGTAGTATGACGAAGCAGGATTCAAAACGCCTTGTTGACCTCAATTCGGTGACCCGATGTCAATAAGTGCCTGCCGATCGAAGATGCTGGCGGCCTGCGTACACATGTAGTCTAAGTTGCGCTTGCTTGCTGAATAAGTACGCACTGAACCCATTTTGGTACATGCTCCTTTATTCGGGAACTAGGTGTTCTACGCTATAGGGTCCACTGGGGTTTTGGCACGCAGAGCAATCGCATAGGTGGCGGGAAATCGAACTGGTAGGTAGCTTGGGGCCCTTTGCAATCATGTTAGGGGTAACGTGTTCTGGGATTCTCGCTGAGCCTTTTCTCAGTTCGGCCACTGTACTTGAGGTAGGAAGTAAGAAGCAGAAAGTGGCGGTCCAAGCCCACTTACCAGATAAACAGCGCTGGTTATTCATTTTGGCGTAGTAAACTGATGACCTATTCTAACTCTGTGTTCGATCGTTTAGAAATGAGTTGAAGTAGCTTAGTAGATGGATTCTAATGCCATAGTATTCTAGCACAAACAATGGTTGTTTATGTGGCCCACGTTCGAAAGTCTTTCGATGTCTATGCGAATAATGCTGATTGCCATACCTCTGTTAATCGTGGTCTTAACTTGATCGAAGAACTGTAGCTGGCAATTAACGAATCAGCGTCTTGAAAGTAACCTACCTTTGCGAGTACTTCATTAGGCTGAGTCGTGTAAGAAGCTAAACAACACTCTCATTGACTATTATTACTAAGGGTTTAGAAGCAGCAGCGATGGGGTTTATTGGGAGGTGGCTTGCCATGTTATTTCGCGAGTAACATTCCTCTTTGGTATTATAATGAAGTGCTTCCGCTGAGATCAGAATCAGTCTGTATGTAGCGAGAAATTGCAGACGTTTAAGGACAGACAGTTATTTTTCCACTGAGCCTTATGACAGCTGGGGATACCACCTGGGCCTAAATGGGTTGGTAGTTTCATGGATGCAATGGCTTTCTTCTCTTTCTACATACTTCTTCAGGAATTGATCAGTTCTTCAACAACTAGATGGTCCAGAATTTAGCAACTGATACTTACCCTCCTACTGAACACCTCGCTCAGCTGGACAGGATGGAAACCCAATGCGTCCATAGGAGAACGCATCATACGCCAGAGGATGGAAAATGGATAGCAGATGACTGTGAGTAACAGCGCAATAGATCAGCTTCAGGCCAGAACAGCATTTACTTGGAACAAATTCCTATATCACATTACGTGATTATTAAATTTTTACATCCATTGTGAGCTCGAACAGTTATCACAACCTTATATCATTTCTTGGAACTCACTCAACTGCTCACTCAAGACCAAAATTGTTGGCATTTTGATCGTCGCAGATTCGCTTGTACATATTCTGATCATGCCTTGTTGGCGTGCCTCGTGCAACACAGAGAAGCTAAATTTATTTATTTATTTCTATCGCTCATGCTTCTTGGGAATGTGGTGGGATATTACAGTATCAATGCCGGAGGAAAAGGAAAAGCTAGAGTTGGTTGACACATAAACAGATGTGACGCCACCGTGAACCATCATCTTATCTCATCGCTGCGAAATTTTATTGAGCTTCTGGGCGTTTTCTTTCAAGTAGCTGCACCAGTATGCGTATATTCACAGAAATCTTAAGCGTTCAACTTCTTTGGCGCCTTTGTATGTGCAGCTTAAACATTTTAACCTTATGTTTATGCAGTGGTGTAGCGATAATATTAATCCGGCTTTGTTGGGAAGATTGTGTCCATGGTTATGCTAATAGATGTTGCTCCATACGACAAGTGCCCTTGCATCTAGACATAAGACCATATTGTTGATAAATCCATTGACAGCTGTAGCAGAGCAAGATGTGTCCTAGTTTATAGTACTGATAATTTCATTACTTACATTCCAGTCAATTAGATGGAGGTTGCGAATGGTTGTCAACATTGTACTTGATGGCCTAGGCGATTCCATACTCAAGTTGCAAATACCGTGTTGTGATCACAACCCGATAGTGAATTATTACTGGCGTTTTGGCAGGAGTGATCACCATCGTGCTTAGAAAATCGAGATTAGTAGTACTTCTGGTCTGCTCACCAACGTGATGGGTCCAGTCATTGAAATAAATACAGGAGCTTATTTTCGCAAGCCCCACAATAGCCATAGTTGTGAGCAATAACCGGTTAATATGCAATAGGTTGAAATCCTAGCAAATAGTCTTAGATTTGCAGCTTGCACTCTAAGCAGTATTGGTCGTGATAGGTTTCGTATTCAATTGCTCGGGGTGACATATGGATATCCAACCCACCCAGATAGTATCTTTTAGCTTACCGATCGCATCTAGTTCGGCAGGAATCACAGTACGACAATTATGAAGCTTTTTGGCCCTGCCACCGCCGTGTTTGCCAGGGATCTTTGTGGATCAGCTGATAGCCTAATATGTTACACCGGAATTCACTAACTGCTAATGTTCACCGAGTTTCAATAAAAAAACATTATCGAGGTTTTCATAGACGTTAGCCTTGTAGGTGAAATTAATCTAATTGTACCACATTCGCTGAGTTCTTTTTCATAGTTTTGGGGTTAGAGTAGATAGCACAATTGCCAATTACCACCGATTTCGCGGCAAAATCGCTTTATGTAATCTTCTGTAACCATATGAGTTCCGTATAAATATTTTAGTTTCTTAGACTGAACCCTTTCCAATATCATTGAGACTGTCTTAAGCCGTTGAATTTGTGAAGAAAAAGGTCGAGATATTGCACACAGTTCCAGGTTTATTTCTTTCGGTCATAAATTTATGAGCAAATTTAAGCTGGTTTCCAGGAAGCTTCCCAGTAAAATGCCCCCTGTCAACCGGATAATGTGTCGATGGTTCTATTTATTAACGTGTCGTTGTTTCTCAAGGACAATTGGCCGTTTGCTCAGGTGACATCGATGCGCCCTACCACACTTTGGAATATTTCACCGATATGTTGCGGTTTTCGTAAACCCATTTTAGTCAATCAGCAGCTAATGTTGTCAAAGGCTGAGAACCATCTAACCCAATACATAGCGCTCATATTAACTTGAAGAAAAGCACACGCTTGTTTACCTGTGATAAAGCATTGTTCTTTATTCATAGATGAATTGGAGCAGCTACAACAATGCAGGGAACGTGGACCGTCTAAACCAGAAGAAAGAGGAGAAAATCCGAGGATTCAACGGATCCACATTTCTGCCCATTTTAGTGACGAGAAAATGCCCAAATTTTTATAGGTACACTCAAGCATTAAATGTCAGTTTGATAAGTGATCGGGTTTCAAGAAACTAGATGGGATAACCCCATTCTTGTCTTCATCCATAATTTTATTGTTCGCTTGTTTTTGTACATCCACGTTGTCTTTTAATGGTGTCACGAATTTCCACTCCATATCGACAGGGTTTTCACTATTCATTAGACATGATAGGCATCTTGTAATGAACAATAGGTGGACAGATGTTAGGCATTGCTTGCTTCCAACACTGTAGGCCACAATCAATTTTGGTGTTGTTTATTTTTAGATAAAATATCCTCCAATTTGTGGTCCAAACATGTCACTGATATTTCAAACTACTAAATGATGAATTCCTGTCCTTTGTGATAAGCAACTTCTGCGTATAACCGTGTGATCTAATAATCGAGGAGTATTCTGGTAATTTTTATGCCGCCCGATTCATGTCATAGACACCTTTATCTCTACTTAAGATATTCAAGCAAGTTATGAAGTCCATTATTGATGGTTTTTTGCGCGAGGTCCTCTTAAGTGACAATTGGAGTGAGCGCACTACTATACGTCTACTTCCAAATAAGTGATTGTCTAATTAAATCATAAGCATCGCATCTTTAATATGGAAGGCATTAGTTACTACAGTCAAACCACTCAAGGGACCGACAAAACCTGGTCACCTTAGTCAGGTGATCGCCATGAACAGGTTCGTGCCTAGGGACATTACTCATAAAAGAAAATGTTGGGGATGTTTTTGGATTGTCGCCATAGAGAGGTGATCACCTTAGACAGGTGGCCGTCATAGCAGGTTTTGACTGTACAAGGCCATAAATCACGATTTCTTAATCCAGACAAGGATTATGAGGTTTATTTATTGCAAGATTTGATGGTGATTTATGAGAGACAGTATTCCTTATGTCTTTATCAACCCAGCTTCAACGTCGACTATTTCTGCGATGATTGAATATTTTTAGTAACTTCAGGCTACACAGAAGAATCCGCAGGCATGCTGCATGTTTACGGAATACGCTAGGGTTTTACGACGTCGGACAGTCCATCCGTATCCGGCTTAAAGTATCCACTCTAACGGAAACTAGATTGTTCTATCTCACATATCATCCTTAATTTCCTCTCGCCTAGAGTTTGTGTATTCAGATCGGCACCCGACCACTACTTTTTCGGTTATAATCGCGTGTAACATTTGACTATATTATCCTGATGAAATAGTAGGTAAGTGACTCTGGACAATTCACATAGCCTTGTAAGTTTGGTGAAGGTAGTCACCACCAGGCTGAAAGTGATGTCACATTTCCCCATTTATCGATATCGTATGCCTTCCAAAATCTTCAACGCGATGGAATTAGACGTGTTCCTCTGGGAGTGATAAAAACCCCAAACCCAAGTGGCGTACAGGGAGTTCTTGCGCGGAGGCCGCACCTACTAACGGTTTCGATTGAGCATCTAGCAAACATAGATTTATCAGTTTCCTACGGTGTGGTGCCATGCCACAGCAACAATCGCACACACAGTAATGCTTTCCGACCTTAACGAGGAATACTTGTCTAATCGTCCCAAGTGAGCGTATGCACATTAGTCTATCTCAGAAAGCTCGTACGGAATAAGCTTGGACACTGGAGGTAGGCCCAAAACGCACAATGAGAGACAGGCGAGGCCTTTTGCGAAGGAAGCTGGTGACAGGGTGACCAATCGATTCTCCTCCACCTTAGCGGTTTTAAAGTGAAAACTATCGCAAGTGCGAATTTGACAGATGCGCAGTCTTGCTCTCTTGAGCTTCATCAACAGACATGAACCTGAATTAAGCTTGCGTCACCTGTAATGGTGACAGAACACTAATGAACCTGAGTTTGTACTATTGCTGCGCACCAGTAACAGATGACAGTTGTATCTGTTGGGACCATAGCGCCAACTTGCTCGCGTTTAGAATTATTACGACTTTTCTTAGGTCTCCGGTATAAAAAGCTCTTCTTGAGCCCAAATCGAACTGTATTCAACATGTACTGACCCATCAACTTTGTCAACTGTTAGGGGCTTGTAGATATGCACCACGTGAAGGACACACAAGATCGTTTGCCACTCCCTGGGAAAGGCACAGTCTTATACAAAGTCCCATGAGCGTCATTTACTGAGCACTCAACTTAGTGAACTGGCAAATCCAGCTCGAACAGAGCGGTTTCGGTGTGACTTTCGCCTATCCTCACACTCCACGAACGATATTTTCCTCATTGTTTGAACGCCAGATAGATAGCCTACAGGCTATCTCTCTGGCGTTCAAACAGTGGAACTCGACATATAGTGGTTGGCGGCTATCTCCATGATCAGGTAGGGGAAGATTTAAAACGTTTTCTTTACTCTTAAAATGGAATGCCGGCGGATTTCGCTCCGCCCAAATGCGTGGGTGCGCGGAATTCGAACAACCGCATCACGCGTTAATGCCAAATGAACTGAGCGTGGGAAGCGCTAGGTCACCACCACGTGACTTCAAGTAAGTGCGAGGCAAAGAAAACGATACTGGGCGACTTTCGCCACCCTGGATTTTTGACGCAGCCTGATCTCACTACCCGTACGGTATTTGATTACAGAGCAGTTTTCCAAAGTTGTGGGATTTGGTCTGACGATTATATTTAGGCCACGTGTTGCTGATCGGCCAACATCAGCGCAGTTGACAGTGAAAGCCAACCGACAACACAGGAGACGCGGAATGAGACATGTGAAGGTGAAGTGGTAGAAGTAAGAATTAATTAGTGGTGTTCGAGGGAACGGTACTGGCAGAATTGGGATCTGGAGATGACATCCATTACAAGTGAAGTCAAGAGACTTTATGCTCCTGTGTAGCTACATTTTCTCACTGCAACTGGAGAAATACATCAGCTTAATGAATAAAAACAAATAGATTATCTAATGCAAAATGTTTACGAAACACTAATCAACAATCAACTGCGCATCATACTGATGAGATTTAAGTCGACGAATAATAGTGACAAGTACGGTAGGATAGAATTGCGATGAAAAGCCGTACGGGAAAATGATGTGCTAAATTTAGAACGTATAGAAAGAATATATAGGGGTTCAACAGAGTTAGTTGTAGTGGATGAAAAGGATCGTTTCGAATATGAAGTAAAAGCCAGTACAAACATTTACATTAATGTTGACAAGTGCATCTCTAGACAGTCCACTGCATGTAGAAATAAGATTTAGCAAACAATATGTAATAATTCTAGTAGCCCAGGGAAAGTGTTGGGAACAGTAAAGCCATTGAGACAGAATGCATGAAATCACAAATTTAAAGATCAAAGCACGAGGTACCGAGAGCATTCAAAATATTACGGCATAAAAGAGTAAGCTGCTAAACTTATCAAATATTTCAGCGACATGCGTAGACCAAGATAGGTTTTGGGATTAAAATATCTCCAAAATGTTTGCCAATTGATGTCCTACGTATGAGTTGATTACTCACTTCCAGTGAGGAAGTGGCATTTGAAACAGCATGCAGCCCGAAGGAAGGATAATGTTACATTACGGCATGTAGAAATGTTTGGAATGAGAGACCGGATCGATGACCACAGCACAAACACACCCAGACCACTCTGAGGAGTAGATGTCTCAACGGTTGGAGACATGCCTTACCTAACGGCATCATCTGGATATGTTCAAACAACGAAATTGGGCTGTGTAAGAGGGTGTTAGATATACGACAAAAATAGAAGGAAAGTGCATCTCTCTTTGTAAAACATCATGATGGGAGCAAAGCGTAGGGGATTTTGCTCCGTTAATCTGGTGAATTGTCTGTCTGTAAAGTAGTCTGTGGTTAGAAATTTGTATGAACCCCACTCGTGAGCAACTGGTTGCATAGAGTTGATCTGTTGACGTTATCAAAAACATCTGAATTATCGAGAAACAGCAGGCGCACTGCTCTGCATCCTTCATCCAGTGCAGATGATATCGAACATACAAGGTACGATAAAGCATCCAGTGTGGAGCGGTTGGTTTTATAGACAAACTGATATACATCGTCTGCCTAGGTGCGCATGAAGATCCAAGATACAAGTGATTTCTCGAATACTTCTACATCACCGACGTAAGTACAAGCATCAGATATCAGAACAACTGTTAGCGAACAAGCTCGTTTTCAGTTGTTCCTCATCAGGCTAATACACCACAAATGAATGACATGAACGTAAACATCAGCTAACAATACATAAAATTCACCCTTGAATCTGAGTGCAACAACTCAATGGCGTACTTAGACGTTCAGATTAGTCGAAGATCTGACGGGTCGGTCCAGCGCAGTGTCCATAGAAAGACAACGTGGAATGGGCAATATACTCACTTTGCCAGCTTCGTCCCGTTCAACCAGAAACGGCAACTTACCGAGTGAGCAAGTGGGATATGTAGCGAGGACATGCTTTCGGACCAGCTAAATTTTGTACGAAGCCTACGATAGAAATGGCTATCATGAGAGGTTCGTTCGGAGAAACATGGAGGTACGAAAAGCGAAGGCAAAAGTGGATTCAGTAGGAAAGAAACCGGTCTACTTATCTTTACCACTCAAGGGGGACGGGATAGCTGAATCAACGTCTAGAAGGCTTTGTGCTTCAATCGCCCAAACGTACTACACAGCAAGCCTACGGCTAAGCTTCTACTCAGTGCCGACCCTGAATCAATAACTTAAGGACAGAATTCCAAGGTCAAGTACTTCATTCTGTGTATACTCTTTCTCTTGCTCGTGTCGAGCAAGATATATCGGAATAACTACCAGGAGACTGTCCGGGAGAGCCAGGGAAGACTGTCCAGCTTGGTTGTATAGCGGCGTGACTAGATCAGTGGCAAGCGCAGTGTCTACACACCTGATAGACTCGAGCCATCAAGTCAGAGCTCATGAGGCGTTCCAGCCCATCTATCGCCTACCCAGATGCCACACAAGAGCGGTTAGATGTCGTCTACTGGCAGCAGCCAAAGCGATAGCCATCAGGCTTCATGACCCTGACCTATGTGTACACAAGAAATTTGTCCAGGCACTAACTTTACCCTGGTCCCCTGCAACACGGACACAGTGTGGACAACGCCACAGACACACAAACAAACTGTTGACCGCCGTGGGGCCAATCGTCTAGTTTGGTCACTCAGACCATCTGGGTTTTGAACCTGTACCCTTCGTTGATGTTTAGGTTCATGTCATTCATTTGTGGTGTATTAGCCTGACGAGGAACCACTGAAAACGAGCCTGTTCGTTAACCTTTGTTCTGATGTCTACTCCAGGGATATTTTATCAGTTGAATCAAAAGATAGTCTTGCGACTCCTTGGGCACAGGAGTTATCCTAACAAGTCTCAACTGTCAAGGATTGTTCCACTCATAAGGTAGCGATGGAATAGATCGCTTAAGAATTGCAGTAGATAATTCGTACAATCTTTTAGAGCCAGTGGAGTTAATGCATCAGGTCCAGCATCCTTAGTAATCTGCAATATTTGAGTTCCATGTAAACATCCAAATCGTCAAAAGTGAATGTGGGATCAGTGTTGTAGGAGGGCAGAGAACATACCCTATGGGGAAGAAAAAAACGGCATTGCCTCCATCTACATACACATTATCAAAACGCTGCAAGAAACTCTTTCCACACAGCTTCTTTAAAAGTCTCCAAAGATTGTGATACTAATGATTAGCTAACACAGTTTAAAGGTAGAAACTGTTCAGTCGCATTACCTCTGACTTTATTGTCAATGTTAGTCGTTTAACGTAGGCAGACATTTTGGATTTAGATGCCCATTATTTCATTCGTCTAAGTTGCTTTCGTAGTGTCGAAGAGAATCTGTCCATGCGTAGATATATAGTTTCAATAGGGCAGCACAGATCAAAAAGAAGTAAGCTATTCCCATTCCCACGATAGTTTTCGTGGGTATACCGACCGATCAAACTAACGAGTTGGTGCGTTTATGGGGATGGCGGCGGATTCTAAGGTGCCCTGAGGCTAGTGGTGACTAGATCCTGACAGATGGTCTAGCCATTGCTGCTACTGGTGTACCATTGGCTCTTGTCCTGGACGCATCCTCGTGGCGACCGCTGGGTGGAAGTTAGGTAACGCTTTTCTCCTTTCTGGGATCCAGGACACCAATCCGCATGACTCAGTGAACTGACCATGTACTAGACCCGCTGCCGTTCAGGTGTACATTTAATCTAAGGCTTTGACTGAGCACTCGAGGCTTTCTCCTGTCAGGTGTGGGCGCACTACCAGTATCCTAGTCCATCCTCTTCGGAGGTTAGGAAGTGGTCGATGGCCCTTTTGCCGTAAAACCTAGCCATGGGAGACAACAGGTCTACGGGTTATAAGCTCACAGCTCGATTGGCATAGAGCACGATCGCCACGCATTGTCTCTGACGGTGGGAAGGCACCTCCGGGTGTTCAATAGTTTGCTACTGCCCTCCTCAATCCAGGCAGCCCTTGGTCAAATTGGTGCAAACCCGCCATAACGCACCTGCGTCTGGCCATGGTCGCAGGTGTATCCCACTACGGTCGGAAAATATATATGAATCGTTCCAGTACCTCAAAGTCTGCTTGTGACAGCAGTTAAGCAGATCCCAATCTGTCACTGCAATAACATTCCCGAGCTGGATCTGCTCCGCACTGCCTTGTGGGTCAGGCTATTGAGAAAAGGCTCCGGGTGATGTCCATCAAACAAACCTACGAAGCACAACCGCCACCTCGCGTGCGATTGCCCACCAATGCAACCCTACGCCTGTGCGCAAAGCACTCTGCATCGGGTGCTGGAACGTATGCACACTACTATACCCGAAATCGGCTGA
The DNA here is from genome assembly GCA_944474145.2 of Dicrocoelium dendriticum. Classification (NCBI taxonomy): domain Eukaryota; kingdom Metazoa; phylum Platyhelminthes; class Trematoda; order Plagiorchiida; family Dicrocoeliidae; genus Dicrocoelium; species Dicrocoelium dendriticum. Next base: position 241,977,047 of record OX104063.1, on the reverse strand, counting down.
GCGCCCTGAGCGACGTACTGCAGTAGTCGCAATGGAACCGGCGCTCAACCACATCGATATTGCTGTCCCCAGTGAAACCCGGCTCACTGAGCAAGGTAAGTTGCATGAAGCAAGTGCTGGCTACACGTTCGACTGGGTGGACAACGCCGCCTCAGCACCACAGGAACTCGAGGTCGGATTTGCAACCTCCGATCGCTTCAATGGCTAGCTGGTGAGTGAAAAAACGGGCATCAGCGCGCGACTGATGACTGTTCGCCTACGACTCGGAAAAGGTAAATTTGTCACTCTTATACGCACGTTGAGTCCGACCATGTGTTGTCCTGATGACATGCGTGATCAATTCTACACTCAGCTATGCTCCTGGATAAGATCTGTGCCGAGGAGCGACCGACTATTTCTGCTGGGTGCTCTCAACGCGCGCGTTGGGCGTAATGTATCGGTGTGGACAGATGTTATCGGTCCGCATGGCATTGGTTCAGCGAATGCGAACGGTGACAGGCTCTTTTCACCGTGTGCCACTCATGGCCTGGCGATCACGAACACTCGGTTTGCACTGAGTGCGAGTGATATAGCAACTTGGACGCACCCACGGTGTTCACGCTCACCTGCTGGACTATTCAACCTACGTCAGCGTGATATGCGTGAAGTGCGCATGACACGTGTACTGCGTGGAGCTGAGTGTGGCACTGACCACGAATTGGTGTGGACCAAACTGTACATATATTTTGGTAAATGTATATTTTGCACTCTTGCCTTGAATCGGCGTAAATTTAACATTATGCCCTCGGTATTGTGGCGAAATGTATTGAGTAGGAGAAGGCGATGACTGCACGCCTGTCTGATGTGGACTGCATAGCCACAATGGGCGACCTGTGTCACCACATTTGCGACCAGGTGACAGCTGCTGCCGAGGAGACCATCACGCGCGCAAACAGTAAGCGACCTAACTGGTTTGATAACAATGCGACGATCGGAGCATTGGTGTCGGAGAAGAATGCAGCATTTGCTGCACATGTGCCAGACCCCAGTGACTTGGGGAAGAATTGACAGTTTGGCAAACTTCGACGGTGGTTGAACCGAGAGCTCCATCGCATTAAAAATGCATGGTGGACGGAGAAGGCGAGGCAGATGGAATGCTACGCCGAGCGCTGCCAACACAAGAAATTCCTCGACTGCTTGAAGGTGGTGTATGGACCGAGATTGGAGTTGCTGAGGACGCTGATCGATGGTAGTTCAGGTGCTACCTGCACACAGACTGCAGACATAATGCAGAACTGGCGGAAACACTTTGACTGTCTCTTGAACATCCGTCCAGAGATCGACTGGCCTAGTCTGAAAGGCCACATGCAGCCCGATGTGAAGGCGAGTCTGGCGGACACGCCTACACTGGATGAGACGCAGGGAGCATTTGCTCAGCTGCGAAAATGCAAGTGTTCCGGAGCCGACGAGATCCCGTCTGAAGTATTGAAACACGGTGAACCCGCGTTGGAGACTGCGCTACATCACTTGGTGCAACGTATATGGATTGAGGAGGAGGTGCCTCCTGAGCTGAAGGATGCCCTTGTGCTACCACTATACAAGAGCAAAGGGAACAAGCAATGTTGCAAGAATTATCGTGGCAGCAACTTGTTGAGTTGTGTGGGCAAGATGATTGCCCGAAACCTGCTCAACAGCTGCATCAGTCAGGTTGTGAAACCGAACGAAACAGAAGAGCAGTATGGATGCCGTTCAGGTCGCAGCACTATGGATGTGGTGTTTGCAGCTCATCAGTTGCAGGAGAAGTGCGGAGAACGACACCAGCCATTGTACTCGCTATTTGTTGAATTCACCAAGGCATTTGATACGGTGAACCAAGAGGCATTGTTGCTGGAGTTGGGTTAGTTTGGTTGCCCGCATAAGTTTGTAAGTTTAATTGAATGTCTGCACAGTGGTATGCGCACGAGGGTGCAGCTGAATGGAGAGACCTCGGATGAATATGCGATTGTCTCTAGTGTGAAGCAAGGCTGTGTCTTAGTTCCTGCCCTGTTTAGTATTTATCTTCATGTCGTGATGTCTTATGCTTTTGATGTGACTTGTGCTTACAGTGTTCGTGTGGAGCACCGTATTGATGGTGAGTTGCTGATCATCCGTCGTTTCGGTGCGAGAACTCTAGTCTGTGAGACGACTATCCGTATGTTGCTGTTTTCTGACGACTGTGCGTTGTTTTCACACAGCGCGGATGAGTTGCAGCACATGATTAGTGCTCTGGGTTCTACCGCGGCCAAATTCGGGCTCACCACCAACACAAGCATAACTGTCTGACTTTTTCAGTCTCCAACATTGCCGAGAATCAGCATTGGTGCTGAAGTATTGGAAACCACCTCCCGCTTCTGCTACCTTGGGAGTGTGATGTCAACTGACCAGCAGCTACACAGTGAGCTGCGCATTCTCGTCTCGAAGACAGCTGCGGCATTCGGAAAGCTTGAGTACCTAGTGCGTAAGAACCATCGGTTTACCATGGGCACGAGCTGATAGTGTACAAATCCGTGGTGATGTCCGTTCTTCTATACGGCAGTGAAACGTGGACGCTGTACCGTCTGGAAGTGCGATATCTCGAGTGCTTCCAGCAACAGTGTTTGCGATGGATTCTGCGCATCGGATGGGACGATATATTTGCTGACTCGAAAATGTTGCTCCGGAGTGGGATGTATGCAGTGGACTGCATACTTTTGCTGAGACACCTGAGGGAGATCGGTCATGTGAGTCTTTTGGATCGGACACGGATACCGAAAACAACTATTATATGTTTAGCTGAGTATTGGGAAGCGACATGCGCGGGAAACCAATTTACGTTACCAGGACATGATCACAGTGAGCGTCTCACCTTCTAAACTTGATTGCAAGTCATGGGAATCGAAGGCGGTGATCGGCTTGCATGGCGCCATGTGACTAGGAAGGCAGCTGCCGAAGTGTGGGAGTAAGACCTCATACATACAGAGAAGAAGCGACAAGTGCAGAAGCGGCAAACACCCATGGGTTGTACACCATCGACATCGAGCGCATGGTGCTGTAGCACATGCGTTCGCCAGAGCCTGAGTCAGGCAAGCCTAGTGAGCCATGAGCGAGGCCACTCCGGATCACCACAGAAGCGATGACTGGTTCTGCAGAGAATGTAGGCAGAACCGGCGCAGCTTTTGTAGTTACGCTGCATCCGATTTACTAATCGTGTGCTTTCACGCTAAGTTGTTTTATTTCAGGTGTTGGGTTTGCAATTTTGTCCTAATACTTTTCTTTCTCATATTAATGTCTAACTGTACTATCTTCTATAAACATGCACACGTCGCTGAAGCTAATTGTAATTAATCTCGATAACATTTTCGCTTTTGTGACATTTTCTTAATGTATAATTTTTGACCTCTTTAACTTACCGCGGATTCTTTCGTAATCAATTTATTTTATTCGCCCATTTATTGAATATTTACGCCGCCGCATCTGTATGCATTATTGGATTTATTTTATTTCATCTGGTCGTTTCAACCGATTGGCTGTTGCTTGATATTCCCGATGTGGCTGCGATTGATGTGCATGTTGACAAGGTGCCTACCTGTCTATTACCCCGTACCTCGTCCATACTGGCTCCAGGAGACAGTTGGTCGTTGCTAGAGGGGACATGGTGCACGGTCCTTGTGGACGTGTTAGCACCAAAGAGTGATTCCATGCACTCAGTGTGGAGCGGACTACGGTCCAGCCACCGGCTTGTATGTGCGCTTGATTACCAAATACAGCGCGCTTGTGTTTGCCTGTGAAGGATGTGGGCCTGCTCCGTTGATGAAACGTGGCTCCCATCCACATGCTTCCCAGTCTTATTCCTTCGGGTTTACACTGGATATGGGGTGTGTGGCTGGAGCTGCGGGTGGTGCAGCGCAAGCCACACTTGGTCCCTCTGTAGGCGCAGGCGTCCTGTGGCTGTCCTATGGAAGCTACAGTGACAGGCAACTCCGGAACAGGAGGTCTCCAACCACTACCCAATGGATGACGTCACGGAGGCTGGTAACCAACAGTTATCACAAAAAATATATTTCCAGTGGACACATTCGTAACATCGAGCTGCAGCGCAGAAGTAATTTAAAGGCCATACTATTATAGAGTTTATCAGTCTGCAGAATTTGGATCAAATAAGTTGATAGAAAGGCAGGTGGGCCATGCTGTGTAATATTTTTGGCATCTTTGTGACAATATGTCGTACAGTTAACTCTACGTTGCGGAGCGGAACAAGCCGAATCCGCTGCCCTGTACGAGTGAAGACTCACTTATTCCCTGAACCACGTACCCGACCTGCATAACTGCGTGTTCAGACTGATTCGACCTGCGCTCGGTCCTTTGTTCGCATGCATGCGTACGCGGTCGGGTTGTAAGTGGTGTGATTTCGCGGTGTGCGTGTTCCGGAGCGATGGTTCCAGAGCGTTTACTATGATGTCCCAAGCGTGCGTCACCCTTTTTGATCGATGGATTCTCTCATTCACCATTATCCGTCCGCACCCACGTTCCGGTCATCAATGTCATTGTCCGTCGCCTCGCCCGTTGATTGAGTCGAGAACCACATCAGACCACAGGCGAAGTGGCGTTGTTAGCAGTTCGGTTGGGGGATTAGCTAAGACTTCGCATGTTCGCTTTAAAGCTTGAGAAAAACTAGCGGACTTAATTTCCTTGACCAACTAGTACTTATAGATCAATAAACGTTTGATTTCTCGACGTCGCGAGAAACTGTTCCCACAAAGGAACGAATCTATAGGCAAACAGTCATGTTTCACAAATGATGTCATGCAACGTTGCATTGGAGAGAATTCATAATAATGCGTGGAGTTGGCATGTATACATACATCTAGATGCGTCGTATCATTGTTGGATAATATGGTAAGCTTATATCAGTATCACGCATTCATTGTTAACTGATGGAAATAGTTGGATGTGCTTGTGAAAGGTACCAAGATAGGGATTCCACGTATTCATATAAAGGCCTCTATAGGTCCGCTTTCGTCAGTCGCCAGTTGTAGTTGTTTCACCGTGGTTTTGGTATCGCCGATGCGTATAAGCGTATGCTAACGTGGGATTCTCTCACATGTTCCTGCAAAATAAATTTTAATGATATACTTGTTCCGTCATATTCAAATTTATACGACACTCACACAAGCAGTAATAATGTGCGTAAATGTGCAGCTTGTGCCTAAGCGTTGTCGAAGCTATTTTCGGTACCGTTTTCCAAGGCGGAGATATCGATAGTCTAGATTTTATCTTTTGCACAGTGAGCTATTTCTTGACTAACACTTCAACTCATGAAGCCTGCCGCACTTCTTAATGTTTTGTAGTCATTTACCTCAAAGCTTCAAGTAAGCAATTATAAAGTATTTTCCTGTTATTCTTTTTTCACCCTTTGGATGATGATCATGCAACAAATGTCAAATATGGTATATCTGCCATTTTGGGTAATACACAGATTTACTCCTGCGCTATATGTACAGTTGTGATTCTGAATAGAACACAGACTTATTACCATTCTTTGAAACCATATTGGTTTCACTTCATAGGTAGTACAGTGCCCACTGTAAGTCAGCTTTGTGGAGTATCTAACTATTCTTTTGGTAACTCGGTTTTGAATTTGATCAACAGCCACCATGTCTGACGCATGCTTGTCCCACAGTCTGGCAATATATAATGATTAACCATATAGTTGCTTTGTACAGTCGGAGCCGGGACTGACAGAGTGAGAAGGAACGACATACATATCTAACGGTTTATCGTGTCTTTGATATTTGGAAATCACATTACTGTGAGAAGTTGCATATGTGCGAGTATCGCAGGCCCAAGTCACCAACTGATGCGTATCAGAGACGTTCATACCATGCAAAGCAAGGCAGTTTGTTGGGATGTGAAGCTTATATGAAAACATTTGAACTTATCTGGAACTAACATTTACACAAAAGTGACCCCAAGTTTCAAGAACTAAAGACGGTGCTGAATGTATCATTAAACCTCCCTGTCCCTGCCTCTGAGAGAATAAACGACTTTATGTTGTCTAGAAAAAAGTATGTAGTGCCAGGCTTAATACTGCTAAATGTATCTGTTACATGAACAATCAACAATGAAGCATGAATTTATGTGTTAAGAAGCACTGCTTTCAAATCCCAGTTGTGTGTCTGGTGGGTTATCGAAAAAGAATGAAAAAGATGTACCTAGTTGTTGTGTCCCAATACCCACAATAGGCCCCTGCGCAAGAAGGGTATCGAATCAATACGGGCGGAACTCACTAACAAAAACAGAACACGGGGCGAACAGGCTTCGAGCATTTTATTCACAAAAGTGAATCAGATAAGGTACAGGTGTAATGACCTTGATATTAATCCATCGATGATGCGCATCTAATCGTTTTCAAGCTCCGGAGCGTGACAGATATGACCGGAACTTTCGGTAGGCCCTACAACACTAGTTTTCTTTTTTGGAGGTATTCCCCACGAAGTCCGTTGACAGTTTGTACAATGGTTTGTGCTTTTCGCTGAAAGTTTTCGCCATGTGCTGCTGATATAAGGCTTCGTCATCTTTGAGCAGTTGAGTGCAATGACTACTTTATGCTAAGGAGTTATCCCAAGTACCTGGCGTTAAGTATGATCCATCCGCTTGCCACGCTGCGCAGCGTACACCCATTTCCGAGCTCTGCTCATTATGAAAGAAACGGTTTTATGCCCATTTCAAGGTCTAACCACTAACGAATTCGTAACCAGTCGATTGCATTTGCTGACGAATTTAAACCAACTGGCTTCCGTGGGTTCTTCTTTGAGGAACGGCCAAATTGTGGCACTGACAGGCTGCGCTAAGCAGTCGTAATGCGTATTGCTGCGCAGCATATCACTGTTTCGGCATAGCAGATGAAATTAAAACTAAGTAATGCATGCTCACTGAGACCTAACAGGCAGTCTACCACCAATACATCAATCATTCTTTCTCGATGGTAAACATAAGGCCCAGAACCTGTTCTGAAACGATTGGGCGAAACGAGTTAATTTTCAGCTACCACCTATACAATCACTTAACCTAATTCATCAGATTTCGAACAGCTAACAAGCCGTTGATACTTGATCTTGGGCTCATCAACATAGAAATTATAGTCGACGTAATAGTTACAGACACACCAATAGGTCGCTGTGACCATGTTACTCTATTTTTTAACTGTGTATGCTATGCGGAGCATCCTGAAGAAGCGGATGGTAAAGTGTATACTATCACGCACAGCGCATGTTAAGGATACATCCTGTATCTTCTTCAGTTAACACCTCCCGAAACGTCGCCTTAGAAATGTTTACCAGGTTAGTTAGTACACGGGTAGCGCAGGTGTAGGAACAGAAATGCCCTATTCTTCAAAGCAAAGCATGCCATTTCTGAGGAGCAGAAACCGCAAATATATTTCCTTCAGGGATTTGACATGTTGTGCTCACAAGGACTTCTTGAAAGCAGAGATCTGGACTGCATACTTGGCACAACGCAAACTTTGTGTGAAATCGATCCACAGGGATAAGGTGACGCATTAGCAGGAGTTAATGAAGCAATTCTGCACGAGCCGCCATCTCTTATACAGACACGTTAACGGCCTACGCAAGGTGCAGCGCGAAATTCCAGCACTGTTCATGACTAACGAGTGCAGGAGATTAGCAATGGAAGTACTCTATCTTTCACAGTTCCACTACTCCATTAAATCCTAGTGCATAACACGGCAAATGATTATCCTGGATTCCGTTGTCCCACAGTCAGGTTTATCCAATGTAACTTTCACTGCAGAAGCTGTGATGAAGAAGTTGTTGTCTATGCTTGCCAGTAGCTCTTCCGGTGTTGATAAGATTCAATCGAACACACTACAGGCAGCAACCAGTAATCTGGCAGAACATCTGGCAATACTCTATCAGTGATGTCTAGAAGCGAACCAAATGCCAGCAGCATGGAAACGAGGAGCCATCACTCCAATTCACAGGGGAGGTAGTCAAACTGACCCAACCAATTACCGTCCGGTAAAGCTGCTCCTTGTACTTTCCAAATTTTATGGAGTCTATCATCGCTGATGCACTTATGCAGTATATGGAAAATCACAGCTTAATAGCCCAGAGCAACATAGTTTCCGACAAAACTGCTCATACAACACGAACTTGCTAAACGCACGCAATAGCTGCACTGAAGCAGTTGATGGTAGAGCAGGAGTGGATATCATCTACCTGGACTACTCAAACGCGTTTAATCGCTTAAACCACCGAATTTTCCTCTAAAAACCTTAGATATATGGCTTTGGTGACCTACTTTTGCTTTTGACAGGTAATTTCCTACACGAACCACATTTAGAATTGTGAATGAGAGAATCCCTGTCCGACGCAATCAAAGTGGAGTGCGATGTACCACCAGGCTCGTTGCTACTGTCTCGTCTATTCCTGGTTTTCATAAACGATCCAGCAATGGAAATTACTTCTCGGATGACGTCAGGATATGGCGAGCCATCAAGGAACCGGACGAGCAAGAAGAACTTCGGCGTAAACCAAGCACGATTCCGAACTGGTCGATTCAGGATATCTTGACATTCAATGTCGATAAATGTCGCGCTGTTCAATTATATCGTACGCGTTACTATGTTTATTGCATTTAGTCACATATCTTGCAAACCACTTCCCAGGACTATAACTTTGGTTTGCTGATACAAAGTGAGAGCAACTGTTCAAATCAGTCTGTGGCAGCTGCGAAAGCGGCAATCAGCACGTCGGCTTGCTGCGGAGAGCGTTCGGGAGTTAGGATTCATCTGTCTTTTTCGATGGTGTGCAAATATTACATGCCTCCTCACCTTGAATAAGCCATCCGAAATTGGCAACCCTGGTTGAATCGCGACCCAGATATGTAGGAGACACTACAAAGCGGGGCAATCACTGACGTCAAGGGTCTAAGCAATATGTCTTTCTAACAAACACTACAATGATTGTGAATTTTCAACGGACACTACCGAAGGCTATGCAGCTTTCTGATTTTAATGTACCATGTATTGAGTGACCCTAATTATGTATGTCGTCGCTTACTGAAACTTGGTCATAACACCAATCACAGAAGTAACTATCTTAAACTGAGTGAACAGTATAGTCGACTAGCATGTCGAAAGGATTACTTTTCTCTTCTGGTTTGTCAACCATGGAACTCTCTGCCAAACACAGTTGTTTCCCTTTACCTTGGATATTCTCCAAAAAAACGATTGGATATTACCTTTGGCCCCATTCACTTTGTTGCCTAAGCTGTGTTAGTTTGGAAGATATTAATCATGCTTTCAAACCGGATTTCCGTATCGCATAGACCTAAAGAGGCGGCACATAACTGAGTAGCCCTGTTGTTAATTTTCTCAAGGAATACGCCATTTATAAACGTCTCCATGTCGTCTTGTGCGTTTGTGTACAATCTGCGTTTTACACTACGGTTATTCAGCAGCGCATTTGTAGACGTGCCTCGCACTGTCGAGAATAAAGGATTTATTTATTTACTCAAATAGACGACGCACATATAATTTTGCTATTGTGGTATTCACCCCAGCCATCCTATGGAAATTGTCAAGCAACTGCTACATTTTACCCGTGCTGAATCCTTGTTCATTACAAGGCGACACACTGGTTACGCGCTCTTTCAGATCGGATTTAGACTGTTCTCCGAAAGTAGTATTGATTTCTTAACACTATGCGTTGAAATCACCCATAATGTGGGTGTGAGTACATCTTAACTTTAGATATCCTCTTTAAGCTGCGGCAAGCTGCTGATTGCGGTAAACAAATGCGGCACCAAAGAGAAGGGGGGAACTTCGAGTTTGGACCCCATACGGTCTCGCACTGTAAGTCGCTTCTGATGAGTGAAATGCCCACAGCGAGACCTAAGCCTCCGTCACTCTAGTACGTACCCATGTTTCAGTGAAGCCTATGATATGGCATGGCTTAGAAATAAGGTGATCTTTCATCTTTGTCAGTTTGTTGAAAAAGTTTGGACACTGGGGTAAAATCAGACTAGTTTAACGGTCTCAAGGAGCCCACAAAGGACCAAAGGAGTCAGGTGTTGCAGAATGCCGGCCAATATGAGGTGAGCCGTTATTCATTATGTTTTATGGAATGCTGAGACATCGTCTGAAAATTTCTTTTGTCATGGTACGCCCCATTCCTCTTCTAGACCTACACATCTCGCCTAAATTGCATTCGCACTCTCAACGCTGTTTTCTAGTACTACGCAGAACCCGCAAAGCAAGCGATCTCCAAACCTCGCTTAAAGCACGTGCGCCTGTCCACACATACGACCGGGCTATACGACCCAGACTGCAGTAACCCCTGCGTTTGACCTTCACCTACCCCAAGCGTGGTAAGGGATCAGCTGCCAACGCGACGGTAATTGAGATCATGAAAAATAGCATTGAACTAATGAACGTGGCTCCAATGAGGTTTCAGTGAAGTACATATCTGGAGATGCCAACTGTAAGCGTCTTGTGAAAGCATGGGTAGCTTGCGCGTTCTGATCCAAACACTACCATCCCAAGTGCGAGAATATTCCTCAACGGCAGACGAGAGAGCGAAGCAGCTCATCAGATGTCCTTTGATTTTGTACTGCATGCTTGACCATACCATTCGTGAAGTGTGTGCTACTTCTAGTCCATAAATAGGACTATTTACTAGGGAAATCCGAACAGCAGACGAAAGCAAGGTTTGATTCTCTGGAGGAGAGGATGAACCAGGAAAGTGTAGCAAGCTTAAACCAAAAGCTGCGTAAGCGACTCATTTCCCCCAGAATCACCAGCGTCAATTTTTTCATTGCTTTCTTCTCATTCCACGGTGGCAGATTGTAAGTTGAATGCAGACGGGAGCCGTCACGTGAAACACTCGACAGGTCGGTGCAAATCAGCTTCCATGGATATCAGGAGTGCAGCAGTCGAACATCAATCTTCCGCAGCCGCAGCCGCATGTGGTAGCCAACCCATGAGTAAGGTTAACTGTGTGATGCCCAGTACGTCGACAACTGTAACCGTGGCTCGAAACCGGACAAACAACGGAGCACCTTGTACTCCAAGGACTCACACGTTAGCTCGATAGCTGATGCCTGAGAGCTTATCTGTGGCCTATTCTACATCGACACACCGGAACCAATCCCCGACCGCCGAAGGCGTGGCTTCGTACGCCACCTTCTCAGCTGCTCACGCACAAGGAGTAAAGCTGTGTATACCAGACGCTAAACATCAGGCGCCAAAAGTACCATACGTGTACAAATCACACCATCAACAACTCAGGCTACAGCCTCTCTCAAGTAGACTAGCCTTAAACAAGCCCACGAGTCACTGAGAAGTGGATATTCTGATCTAGTGCAAACACCATAAAAGACAAACTGTTGGACGACAGAAAACAGTGGGACTTCTTATGCCGCCAAATATTTTTCCACACTGAGACGACCGGCATGGTGTGAATCGTAAGGCACCCAAACTCACCCACTACGGTAAAATACGGCTTTTAAGTGTTACGCTACAATCACACGACGAGGTTGAGGCGGTTTTCCTGTCAGCCACCCGTCTTCGGACTGCATCTTGCGGTGTTCGTATTTTTCCGGACGTCCCTTAAAGGGAACGTCAGCGAAGAAAACAGAACCCGGATGACCACCACCATCAGAAGAACAAAGCATCGGTATTCACTCATGTCCCGGAACTTCAGGTCTAGAATGCACCCGAAGCCCAATCCCGTGACTAGGGGGAGTGGCTCTACATAGGTGAAGTGCTCTCACTCCACAATATGATAGCCAAATCGATCTCAAGGCTGGCATCATCATCAAACTACCAAGAATGTGGCTCCAAAGTATTGAAAGTTTAGATTCAGTCCAACCGCATGACGGATGAAATACTCGAGATGTGGTGCAAATGTTGTAACAAGCTCCCATCGAGGACTAGCTTGAAGGATTTATCACTAAATCCCGGTCGACTGAGGCACAGTGAAATCACCGAGGCTTACCAGTTAGCCTAGAAAATTTTACTACTTTTGAGTCGCACAGCTGCGATCCACGACAGGTTCTCACCGGAACAATGACTTTCCCAATGACCATATTATCCGGAACTTTATCACATGAGCTTCCTATCAGCCGACATGAAGAGTCCCAAAGTGCAATATCAGTAGTTCACCAAAAAATGATTGGCTGCTGACCTCACAAACGTCAGTTTAATATAGTAACTAGCCCCCAAGCCTCTAAACAAGCTGATGACATTCGAAAAATCATTCGGTTTTTAACACTAATGCACAAGGCCTGTTCTGCAAGTACTCTGGGCTTCATCCTCACCAAACTTCTATGCCCTGGGACATGATCATGATAACCAAAACCTGGCTCAACATCGAAATCACTGATGGCAAGATCGCCAAAGCCAAGTCAATTCAAGTCAAGGTAAGCTTTCTACACCAGTGTGGGATCTTTTAAAGCAATTCACACAAACATTGGGGACATACCATAACGTAAATCGGTAGAAAAATGATCTGATTTGTCACGAACAACAAAACGAGTACAGTTGTAAACAGGCAAACTTGCTCGCAATTGTTGCGTCAACACCCTTGGGGGTCGACTAACAAGCGAGTCAGATAAGGCAAAGTGAAGAAGTACGGGAAAGCAAAGCTCTTAATTTCGACCGGATTGCAGAGATGGATTCCGAACTAAATAAAACGGCATGTAGGGGGAGTGGAGTCTTTTAGTATCTTATATGTGAACTTAAGACATGCGTCACAATGCTTGCTGGTTACAAAATCAACAAGGGTTTCTCTTCTTAATCCAGAACATCGGGAGACAAATTTTAGGGATGTCACAAGTATAGTGTAATCCTTTTTATCTAGTCCGGGGAAAATAACAGGGCAGCAGTACAGCCAATCGGAGACAATACGTGCATTTACAAGACTTAGATTTAGAGCACGCGGTAAGGGGAATGTTTTGAGCCTAAGAAAGTAATAGGATAGGCTTCCGACTTGTTAAAATGTTTCAAGAATATGCCTCGACCAAGATAAATTAATGGACAAGAAAACACCAAGATACGTTGCGGAATATGAACGAGGGATGCATTGGTCACTCACATCCAAAGGAGGAGAGGCGTTTAATTAAGAGCGTAGTCAGTCAGGGCGGAGAAACTAAAAGGAGGTATCACAACCCTTAGAAGGATTAAGGGAGATGGATCTTGAGCTTGACCAAGTCAAGAGTTCGTCTAATCCTCGTTGGAGTTACGAAAATCCTTCAGTTGCTGAGGCCTGCGTCGTCCGCGTATTTATTCCAGATGCTTGGTATAGGCAGAGGCTCAGCATAGAGGGAAAACAGAAAGCGGGGTAGAATAGATCTTGTAAGAACCCAAAATTACCTGGGACTGAGGGAGATCTTCTGCCGCATAACTGCGTGAAGTGTGTGCGATTCGCAAAATAGTCACGTATTAGATTACATTCGTGTGGAGAAACGCCGTTTTCGTACAAAAGATTGAGTATTAGCAATCTGTCAATACTCCCAAAGTCATTGGTATAAACAAAGAAAAAGAGCCGCTTAGTCTCGCAGTTTTATCTAAAGCAGATGCAATGGAATGCACATGATACGAAACGGTATCCAGAGTAAAATGCCCTGACTTGTATGCAAACAGTTTACTATCATTATTATGATTGCTTATAACAATTCGGAGAACTAGTAGTTTTTCAAAGGCCTTCAGCATCACGGAGGTGTACGCTATTGGCCGATACTTCTGTGATCCCTTCTTAAGCACAGGTGTTATTCTGGCTTCTTTCCAGATGTCGGGGATTGTGCCAGTCGTTAAACATCAGTTGAAAATCTCTCGCACAGGTGGCTGTAATGCATTATCACACTCTTTCAAAATGATTGGGGACAAGGAATAGGATCCACTATCCTTGTTTGGCTGTAGTCATATGAGTTCCTTGTAAACACTTATGTGGTCAAATAAGGTGGGAAGGTAGTTAATGGGGAAAGAAGGCAGGGCGAAAGTGTTTGTTGCTGATGAGCTAAAATACGCATTGTCCTTGCTCACATCCACAGTATCGAGTGCGCAACAAGAACATTTTCCGGTGAATTGTTTAAATAGCCTCCACAGGTCACGGCAACTGCGGTTTCCTAAAACGGCTTCAATTTATAGACCATTTAAGCTTTTAATCTCACCTTTTATATCCATAGATAGGCATTTGACACTGAATGTTAGTGGGTATTTGTAAGCCTGTTCGTTTTTTCTGCGCAGTTGCTTGAGTAGTGGATATGAAAATCTATTAATCCGAGCATAAATGGTCTCAATTGGGCAATACAGATTGAAATAGCAATTGATACAGTCTGTGAGGTAGTCGCATTTAGCTGACAGATTCTCAATAGCAGAGTTTGAGAAGTCGGTTGAATTGAGTGTTGATTTGAGCTTTGCAATGTTTTCGGCTGAACAGTTTCGCCGCCTTGTCATCAGGGGAGGCGGCGAACTTTAGTACCACCGCACTGACCTGCATGTCAAACATGTTAATAACCCAGATACTCAAGTTCTTAACTTGCTTTGATGCCGCTTGCAACTCAGACGTAGTGAGACATGTTTGGTGACCATCGTATACCGTCCCCGATGTCAACTGTACCTATGGACAACCATTTAGCAAATGCTGTGAGGACCGCTCTGACACAGCCTCACAGTCATCTTCGCCTTGTCGGAGAGTTCAACCTGCATGCTGTCGAGGTTTCTGCGAACCTCAGTGAACCATTTAAAACCATTTTATGGTCACCTTGCCTCCCCTGCGAGATCAAGAACAGGGAACAAATCGGCCATCCTTAACTTTGTATGCACCAGCGAGAAACTTACCATCAACACAGTAACAGTGAGCAGCCCGTTGGAAAGTAACTATCATGTGGCACTGCATTTCTACTATGTCATTTATGCGGAGCACCCCAACGGAGACAACGAAGAAATTCGTATTGTAATGCACTATAACATGCTATCCGTCTTCCTCAAGGCTACTGATTCGTGGTGCATGGTTGACCAGGCCCCTGACGTCACGTGGGAGAAATTCGTCAACCTGTTCAGCACCCTGACAACAAACTTATCAGAGGCTAAGAAATGCAGTTCAAAAATGGCAGAGTACTTTCTGAGGAGTCAGGCGCAGAAACGTAGGTTTTCGAGAGTTTACCTTTGGCAAGCTTACAAAGCCAATACGAACGCGGAGAACTGGGAGACTTATATACCCCAGCGGAATCATTGTGTTACTCTGATCCGCGATGACAAATCGAAACATCAGTATGATTTAGCGAAGAGATTCGGTTCTAACTCCAGAGTACTGAACAGGCATGTCACCAAACTGTAAATCACAGCCAGATATCCTCTCTCCGAACACCGAATGTCGGCAAGAGCAAACTGCGCAAGAAGCGTTCAACTCTTTTAGATGAGAATTCAGTTTTAATTCACAGAACTCACTGATATATCCTACAGTTCTTACAGCAATCACACTACTACCAACACTGACCCACATCTCGTTTACTGCAGCGGACCAACTGGGTCAACTGGTACCACTGCCTGTACACATTTCTGCTGGTGCAGACAACTTACACCCAAGGTCCGCAGCCTGGCTGAACCGTAATCCCGGTTTTTCCACCACTGTCTAGAAAAAAAGTAGGTCTGGAGCATGTGTAATCATGGAGTAGTCACTCCCATTTACAAGGGGCCAATTGCGCTGAACCGGCAAACTACAGCCCGGTAACTCTTCTCCCATTTCTTTCTAAGATGATAGAGTCCGCTATTGTAGAGGCCCACATAGATTACTTGGAAAGATGCACTGGCATCGTAACGAAGTAACATGGTTTCTGCCGAACGCCCTTATGCACCACGAACCTCTTGTTAGTCCGCGTTAGCTGGATGAAGTCTGTCGACGCTGAGGAGGGAGTTGACGCTTTGTGCATCGATTTCTTAATTGCATTTGATCGTCTAGATCAGTCATTCTCAACCTTTATTCAGTCATAGTCCCCTTTTGTACCTTTCCAATTCCTATGTCCCTTCACCCTTTATCACCACAATTTTAGCAATTCGCAAAACTTAACAGACGAAAACTTGTGATTTCTAGTGGTCATATTTCTATCTGTTGTTATGATGGCTAAACTTGTAGTCTTGGTAACACTGTTGTTTCCCTTATAAACCTCATTTTTTAACTTTCAGAGCTTCAAGTTAATATTCACTGTGCGGCAAAATCAAGCCATTTGTCTTTACTTACATAATAGTCATCAGTAATAGTTAAAATGGTAGTTACTTATTGTTCGCTTTTAACTGTAAGGCATTTCATGAATTAGGAGGTGTCGTAACTTAGTGACAATGTTTTTGTCTAGGTATTAATGTGAGGCTTGAGCCTGAGGACCTTGAGCAAGCTTGCATACTTCCGGCTCCCGACTTCATTGCTAGAGTCGAATATCTCCTCTTGCTGTGATGTTCATTTTATTTCTACTTTTGTTACAGAAACCAATCTGATGAATCCAGATTCAGCCATGTAATTGGATGGAAAAGCAAAGAAATCCAATTACAGCTATTTCCCACAGTCTGGGACATAAGTATATCCAAAAATCTCTCCTATATAACGTGAATTTGGATCTTGGTAGTGTGTCATTCATAACCTCTATGAGAATCTCCTGTATTTCAGCTCCACCCACACAGGGCTGTACATTAAACGCATCCAACATCTAAATCGGGATTTCCATGTCAATCTGGCCATAAAACCTGTCTTTCATTTATTTTCGGAGTTCTTGTATTTGACTGGCATAAACAAACAACTGGGAATTGTGAAAATTCCCGACTTCCGATGTTGTGAGCGTATAGTTGAACAATGAACAATGAATTTATACGGGTTAAGAAGCATTGCTTTACAAGTCCCGTTGGATAGTTGGTGGAGATATCAACATAACAATAATGATGATAAGGATAGTAAAATAGTTAATACTTGAAATATGAAAATAAGGACTTATCGTTTGCTTCGCTGCAGTCCTGCCATCCTCTTAGATTCACAGCGCGCACAGTTAACAACAAATATCACCATGGTATAATCTAGGTGTAGAATAAAGACGTAGTGTTAAGTAACAAAGTGTAAGTGGCTGAGTGCATCGTCCAACCGTCTTTTAAATATTGTTAGTGTCGGTGCAGAGACGACCGATTCTGGGAGAGCATTCCACGGGTGACAGACACGGATGGAAAAGAAATTTCTGCGGCACTCCAGACGACTTTACTGTTCTGCGAGTTTTAATGAGTGGCCCCTCAGGTTTGTATTGCTGCTGAGTTGCAGTAAAGGGCGGCACACATGAAGTGGGTCTCGCAGAATCAAGTATGCCATAATCAGGTCGCCTCGCAGTCTGCGATAGCTTCCACTGAACAATCCTAGTCGTCGCAGCCTCTCCTGGTAGGAAAGATTGCGCATTCCAATTACGTTCTTAAATGCCCGACGTTGTGGCTGCTCCAGTGCAATAAGGTCGTGTTTCAGCCATGGACGCCAGGCTTGACTTGCATATTCTACATGGGGGCGAACATACGCACTGAGCATTTGTCGAAATAAGGAGCCGTTTATTTGTCCAAACGCCCGCCTCAACAGCCCCACATGTTGGTTCCCGGTCTTCGAGGCCTTTTCCGATTGCCTGGAGCAACCCAAGTCATCTTGAACCAGGACACCCAAGTCACGTTCGAGAGTTGATTGTTGTAGTATATTCGTTCCGAGTCAGTGTGAGTAGCTGCTTTGATGTCGGATGGAAAGCACCTTGCATTTACTGACGTTGAAATGCAATAAGTTTTGGGTCGACCATTGACACACTGTATCTAAGTCACTGTGAAGCACATGTTGGTCGGCGTTCGCCTGGATCCTGCGCCAGATCTTGATATCGTCGGCAAACATTAGGAAGTTTGAAGCGATTCCCTGTGCAAGGTCATTAATAAACACCAAAAACAAACGTGGACCTAGAACTGAGCCTTGCGGCACATCACACTCGACTTGTATGGGGTCCGATAAAGAGCTCCGAACTCTGACCACTAATTGCCGTTGAAATAGAAAGTTGGCGATCCAGCTTAAAAGAGGGTCTCCGATCCCGTAGTGCTGCAGCTTGGATAGTAGTATCCGATGGTCTAGACGATCGAAAGCCTTGGAAAAATCCAGGTAGATCACATCAACACCTTCTCCAGCGTCGGCTGCCTCGGTCCAACTACTGCGTGCAATTAGTAAATTAGTTGTACATGGCCGCTGTCGACGGAAACCGTGCTGTTCAGGAGTGATGAGGTTGCAGTTTTCCAGATAGCACACCAGTGCATCGGCAACTATGGATTCCATGACATTGGAGAGTATAGGAAGAAGGGTTAATGGTCAGTAGTTGGAGGGATCAGTTCTACTTCCACCTTTGTGGATCGGGCTTATTATTCCAAGCTTCCACATGGCGGGAACTTGGTTCTGATCTAAGCAGTGCTGGAAAAACTGAGCTAAATGTCCTGCCAGTTGGTTTGCTGCTGCTCCCAATGCCTCTGGACGAATGGTGTCGATACCCGGCGAGCTGTGTTTGCGTACAGAAGTCAGCCCTTGTAACACAGTCTCTGCCGTAAAATTGATGTGGGTTAGTCCTGGTGAGCAGAATACAACGCTTGGTAGATCGCTTGGTGGCAAGACTCTTTGAAACGTGGGGGCGTATTGCATCTGCAGCGCGTTTGCTGCTTCCATCGCCGTTCTTGTTGGGTCATCAGCCGTCTTGAGTGGAGGAAATCCTTGCCTCACCTTTCGTAGGATATTAACGTGGTTGTACAGCAGTTTGTGGTTAGTACTGAAGGATTTTGCGATGTTCTGCTGATAGGCCGCTTTGTCTTCTCTTAACAGTTGAGTGCAGTGGTTACGTTGAGCTACGTAGTTGTCCCAATTTTCTGGTGCTGGAGCTTCTCTGTACACTCGCCATGCTGCGTTGCGTACTGTCATCCATTTTCGAGTTCTGCTCCTAACGAAAGAAACGGATTTGCACTTATTGCAAGCTTTTATCTCTGAAGCCTGTGCAATCAGCTGACTGAATGTGTTGACGAACTCGAGCCAGGCGACTCCCGGGGGTTCTTCTTCGAGGAAAGACCATGTTGTGGCGCTGACTAGCTGGGCGAGTCGGTCGTACCTTGTGATGGTTCGCACTGTATCATCGTTATCATTCAGATATTCTGCATAGCAGACGAAGTTGAAACTGATCACTGCGTGATCACTGCGACCCAACGGGCAGTCTAAAACCAACACATCAATCATATGCTCCTCGTTGGTAAGCACAAGATTCAGCACAGATGGCCTGTTACCTGTTCTGAACAGAGTGGACCAAGTGACGTGACTTTAAAAAGGAACAGTGGTTACGAGATTTTGTAGATCGGTTTTGAATTGTCCTCCGATCGTGGCAGGGGCTTCTAAACAATGTACGTTGAAATCACCCATGATAAGAATGTGAGTGTACTTTTGTTGTAAACTGCACCTTAAAGCAGCCATTAGGTGGTAGTCGGTTTCGGGTGTTGAGTTAGGGGCGCGGTACACCAAGACAATAAGGCAGGCGTCCCTGCCTTTTAACTGCAACTGGCACAAAAGAGAGTCAGGGAACTGCGAGTCTAAATCTTCCACGGCTGCGCACTGTAAGGCGTTTCGGTAGAACAGGATTACTCCTCCTCCTTTTGTGAGCCTGTCGTTCCGGATCAGCGACATGCCGGGTAGCGACACTTCAGCGTTCATCATTCCCGTGTGCAACCATGTCTCGGTGATACCAATGACATCATACGAGCCGGAAGCTTGGCGATCTCTCAGTTCAGCCAGTTTGTTAGAAACTCCCTGAGCATTTGCATACAAGCAGGCCAGTTTTTCGGTCTCTAGGAGCCCGCAGAGAGGTGAAGCTGTCAAGTGTGGGAGAATGCCGACCGATGGGAGGTCGGCAGTTATTCGTTTTTTTGATGGGTCAATGTTACCTCGTTTGCAACTTGATTCGGCCAAGATGCGTCCCAGCCTTCGTTTAGATCTACGTCAGAGTCAGTTAAAGCAGCAGTCAAGTTACACTTCTGTACATTCGTCAGGATGCTTGCTGCTTCAGTTGCTTTAATAGTTGAGCTGTGCAAAGTGTTTGCGACCTTTAACCGAATTTCGGAAGGAAGATGTTTCCGATTTCTCCGCCATCGATCCAAAACATCCTTTGCTTGTTGCTCTGACTGAACTACAAGTTTTAGGATTCTAGGGCCGCAGTTTTTAAGAAAAGCGATAATTGGATGCTTGCTCGAGATGAGCTTAGTCAACTTGCCTTGTAGAGATGTCTTCAATAAGTGAAGTTTTTCGAAATCATCAGCCAGATAAAGCACATCTGGCTTAGCTGTACACAGTTTTCTTTCATAATCAATTCCAGAAAAGAATGTGATAATGGTGTCCCAGAGGGCAACAAAACGGCGAATACAGTTGCCATTGGAGTGCTATCTAACATCCGTGTGTAAAAGTAGAACCAGGAACTCTACACTGTTCTCCTCACATAACCAATGGAAAAGACGATCTTCAAAAGCGTGCGGACTGATATTGCTAAGTACTATCATAAATGTTGCCAGTGGATCGTTTAAGCGCCCTCTCACGTTCTTAAGCACTAGGTGCTCTCAGTGAATCCCAAGGTGAATTGTATGAGGAGAAGCGAGAAGATGTTTTTGATGGGAAATGAATCCTCTATATATGTAGAAATTCCTCACATCGAGACTCCCTCAGACAGCCGCCACACACCCGGAAAAGCACTGCACGCGCATTCCATCCTTTTGGGAATCTTCACGATGGTGGTTGCCGTCCCCCGTAGATCAGTGGTTTCAACCACGGACTGGCAACAGTCCAGTTGCGGGTTCGAACCCTACCAGGATCCGATGGAATGCGCACTGCTGACGAATCCCGAAAGGATGAAACGCGCATACGGTGCTTTTCCGGACATGGGACGTCCGTCTAGGTGAGTCTGAATGTGACGAATTTCTACCTATACCATTCAACTCCCCCTACTACTCTTCTGGAATCCTCTATATCTTCCGAGCATTGCGGTAACACCAACTGTTGCACTTGCAACCACGTTTTGCATTGTGATGGAGTTTCCAAGCAGCTAACCATTGATTACCTCGAATATAGATTGGTCCTTTGTATAAGTTTATATTCCAGCAAGCAGCAACTCTTCCATTAATACATTATCGTTGAAAAATCCGATATATGATGCCACAGGAGCGTCGTTATTAGATGAAGTAGATTTAGCTACTCGTAACGAAAATTCTCTGGATGGTAGTAAGGCAACCAAGGTCATTTCTATGTCTTGAGCCATCTCATCTATTCGCCTAGATACAGTTGAGTTGCTGAACAGAATAGCTTAAACTGCTTCTTGTGGGTTTCATATACACCAGGTCCGACAGTATTATTTATACTGAAGGCAAGATAGTATTTTCTCCAATATCATGTGGACTGCAACTTTTGGCAGTCAATTTGCTGATTTTATAAGACGCCGTAAGTCCATTTGCCATTTTTGCCCTGTCACAAACTGTTGTCTTTAAAGTTGGTATGTTTATGAAGGTATCCCGCAGCTTTTTAAAAAAATCCACAGACTTTTCGCTTTCGCCCTTAGTAATGCTTTCCAAATGCTTTTTCAGTTTACGTGGTCTCACACTTTCATTTGAAGGAGCGTTTGGTCAAATTAAACACATAGAGTGGGGTTTTAACGTGATTCGATAAATCCAAAAGACATATTCTACGGAGTACTGCCGGGACTTTTCGGAGCCGAGAAGAGCATTTCTGAAATGTCATTGTAAACTGTTAATAGGTAAGATATGTATGCTGTTTCGGTTTTAATATTCTTACACACTTAGATCAGGTGCATTAAATAGCATCATTCGACAAGGCGAAAGACGCAGATAGTATTAATAATTCGTGGCACTAAATTGCTTCTCGCTTGACCGTGGGAACATAGGAAAAGATGTCTGACAAGCATACTTAAAACTTCTGTTGGTGGCTATAACGTTAAAATGCATAAGTGTAGAAATATCGTTAGAGACCACCCAAAAGTGCATTCTGAGGATGGTTTTGAAAATATCGCGGATGGCTAAAATGACAGAAGAAAAATTCTTGACAAAAGCCAGTGAGGAAAACAACTGAAATGCAGAAAATGGCAATACTAACTAGACACATATACATTACAGGAAAATTGTAGCAAAGAGCCGTAACAGGCAAAATGAAGAACAAAAGAGAGACATATGGAGGAAATGCCGTATGGTTCAAGAAACCGGCAAGGAAATGTCAACAACGAGGCGAATAACGTACATCACCTATTGCCAAACAACGCACCAAATGCGTGCTGACCAGGCATTTGATTATTATAATTATAAGGAAAAGGATCCTTATGTACACATTATGTTATGTCTACTCACTAAAGCAACGGTATCCTCTGGCCAGATGGTACACTACGCGTACAGAGTAGCCACTCGAATTTGGAAACTTGTGGGCTAACGTAACAGTCGCCAAATATACATGCGAGCTGAGACCACAGTGTTTCACCATTTTAAATGTCAGTTAAATGTGTTTTCACACCACTAATTTTATAACACCGCTTCATTATCATCATTAGAAAGACAGACTTGTGAAACACTACCAGCTGAGACTGGAGACAAAAAGCGCGTAATCTAAGGCTACCGCAGTAAGACCCGAACGAGGAAGACTGACTGGCACAGTGGTAGTGCCCTGAGGAAAACTCAGTTAGTGTCAGTGTGGATTTGTGCCTTAACAGCCGCAGTGTACTGAGGAGAGTTCGCTAGTTTCATTGCAGCTCGCACAATAGATGCATCAGTGTGTTCTCAGCAAACCTCAGTTGGTTCACTGTGGCTAGACTTCAAAGTGCTGAGGACGAATAAGGTGTTAGTTGCGCAGTCTAAGTCGCCGTGTGGTGATGTTTAAGACGAGGCCGGCGAAATCTGCGCACATTTGACAGGGTTATACCAGCTCCCCAACAGAAAGTCAGCTCAGCCTGGTCTATACACAACGGTAAACAGGCACTTACACGAACATAATCCATATCACTGACTGGTAGTTACAAATGGGGATTAGTGCGCGGAGAGAAACGGTTAGAAAAGTATTTTTAAATGAATTTTGTTATTTTTGTTATCATAGCCCGTTTTCGAAGTACGACCCCCTATGGCCCCCAGAAAATATTTTTTCATCCCAGGGCCCCTGCGAATTCTCTGTGGCCCCCGGAGTGGCCATTTGGCTCCCGTTGAGAATGGTTGCTCTAAAGCATAACATCCTCCTTCTCAAGCTTCAGTGGTGTGGAATCGGCGACCCCATCCCGGATTGCATGCGTGCATTCCTACATCAACGTTGCCTAAGTGTGGGAGTTTGTAGCGCCTTATCTGACCCGATAGAAGTGCAGTGTGACGTCCCACAAGGCTTGCTTCTATGACCAAGACTTTTCCTTGCCTACATTAACGACCTCGTGGTAGTGATCAATGAAAAAGGTTTTCTCTTCACGGAGGATATGAAAATCAGTCGGACCACCATGACAAGGTGATCTCTACAGGTCTTGCAATTGGTCAAACTAGAACACGCTGGAATTCAACGCTGTCAACTGTCGAGTACTGAACATATGCTACCGGAGAACTTACACATACCGGCTAGAGGAAAACCTTTTGAAAGCGTCTCTTATGAAAAAGATCTTGGAGTGCTCGTGCAGGACGATCACGTTTGCTTCAAACAGGCCGAAAAAGCAACAAAAAAAACCAATCTACACTTGGGTCACTTGTAGAGAGTGTTTGGCCGGTTTGATCCTATTATCATATCACAAATACTCAACGCTTGCATGAGGCCACATGTTGCATACGCCATTTAAGTCTGGTACCTTTGGCGCAAGTATGATCTTGCCGCTCTTAAGACTTCACAAAGAAAAGCAAGCAAAATGTTAAGGGGCTGACTCATCCGCCTTCACAGCATAGACTACAGACCATAGGAGTTTTCGATGGTTAATACCGTCACCTGTGTGGTGATCCTATTTTATTGTTTCAGATCCTAAAGGATACAAAACACGCAAGTCGATACTTATTGACATTAAGTAATAATACCTCACTCCGAGGCCAGCAATTGCATCTAGCCACACAGTACAGCCGGCGGTAATCGACAAGAGCCACTCACAGGCACTTAAAACTCTTACCCTCACTATATCAGTATACCTTGAAACGATTTTCCAGGGTCTGTTAGATCTTCATACACTCTCATCTGAATGGAAACGTGGAGTCACCACTCCGATATACACAAAAGTTAAGAGATCGGATCCTGTCAACTACCGATTTATTACTAGCCTACCTGCTGTATCAAAGTGATGGAATCAGTAATCGCAGATGAAATGACGCGATATTTTGAAAGCCTGCAAATAATTCCCCATGTCAAACCCTGTTTCAGACGCAGACGGTCTTGCCTCACCAACCTGCTCCTTGTCTGGGATTCACGGAGCAGAGCTGCTGATGAAGCAGTCTCCATAGATTCTATTTACTTATATTTCTCAAAGGTATTCGACAGGATTGATCACTTCGTTCTCCTGCAAAAGTTTGCTGCATACAGTATCAGCAATTCTCTGCTCACGTGGTTGGAAGAATACCTACAAGACAAAACCATCAATGTAAGAATTGCCAACACTCACTCCAAAAGCCTGTGCGTATCGAGTGGTGTACCGCAAGGATCCGTTCTCTGCTCGCTACTGATTTTAGTTTACGTAAATGCTTATCCAGAAAACATTTTATATCCCATGCAGATTTTTGTAGATGGTGCCAAAATACAGAGAGTAATTCGCTCAGTATCCGACCGTATCATCGCTTCAGTAAACACGGAACAATTCTTGTCCAGTTACTGTCATATCCCTCTGGAACAAAATGGTAGGCAGCTTCAAAAAACGAGGAGATTTGCGGTCGCAGACTTAGTAGTTTGGCGGTAATAAGCCCAAAGATCCAGTTTTTTTACTCTCTTCATGATTTCTTTTAAGGCTATTGCGGTATGTACAGTGATGATCGCAATACATGTTTCTAGCATGATATCGCAACAGGGATGCAATGGAAAATGATCCACTACAATGTTTGATGTCTAGTGCTGGGTACTTCCCAAGCATGCTCCCGAGCATTCATACAAAAGGTAAGCTTGGGTAGTTAAGCATTTGCTGCCATGCGCATATTGCTACTGGCATGCGATGTGCCGAAAACATAAAAATTATGCAGATTATACAGAACCTGAAAACAGTCTGTACATACCACTTGCCAAATGATAATAAACGACCAACCGCTGTGTCACTTGTTGCTTATGCGTCTCGTTGATCAGGTGAGAAAGGCGTCAATCATTAAATACCACTTCCAGGGTTCCACTTCCAGCTCAGGCTATCTCCAGTTGATGAGTTCAAATAAGGACGAAA
>OX104063.1:241922029-241951099 GCA_944474145.2 Dicrocoelium dendriticum | reverse complement strand
GACATTTGTTAAGCAGATGCTTTAGCTCAGTTTTTCAGCGCTGCAATTTCCCGCCATGTGGAAGCTTGAAATACTAATCCCGATTCACACAGGTGGAAGCAGAACTGATCCCTCCGAATGACGCCCAGTATCTCTGCTTCCTATAATCTCCAAGGTCATGGAATCCATAGTTGCCGATGCACTGGTTGGCTACCTGGAAAACTGTAACATCATCAAGCTTGATCAGCTCGGTTTCCGTTAACAGCCGTTATGCATAATAAATGTACTAATCTCACGCATTAGTTGGACCGAGTCAGCAGACTCTGGAGAAGTTATTGATGTGATCCACCTGGATTTTTGCAAGGCTTTCGATCGTCTAGACCATCGAATACTACTCTCTAAGCTTCAGCATTACGGGCTCGGCGACCCTCTTTCAAGCTGGATTGCCAACTTTCTACTTCAACGGAAATTAGTGGTCAGGGTTCGTAGCTCTTTATCGGACCCCATACAAGTAGAGTGTGGTATGTCGCAAGACTCACTTCTAGGTGCACTTTTGTTTTCAGTGTTTATTAATGCCCTTGCAAAGGCATCGGTTCAAACTTCTTAAGGTTTGCCGATGATAGCAAGATCTGGTGCAGGATCCAGGCAAAGGCCGACCAGTATCTGCTTCAAAGTGACCTAGATACGGTATGTTAATGGTCAACCCAAAGCTTACTACGTTTCACCGTCAGTAAATACAAGGTAGCTTCCATCCGATATCAGAGCAGCTACTCATACCAGCTCTGAACGAATATACTGCAACAATCAACTGTCGAATGTGACTTCGGTTTGCTGGTTCAAGATGATTTGGGTTGCTTCAAGCAATCTGAAAAGTCCTCGAAGCCTGGAAACCAACACCTCGGGCTGTTGCAACGGACGTTTGGACGAATAAACAGCTCCATATTTCGACACGTTCTAAGTTTCTATTTGCTCCTCCATGTCGAATACGCAGTTCAAGCCTGGCTCCATGGCTAAAACATGACCTTAATGCACTAGAGCAGCCACAAAGTTGACATCTAAGAACGTACTTGAAATGCGCAATCTTTTATACGAGGAGAGGCTGCAACGTTTGGAAGTATTCGATGGAAGCTATCGTAGACTACGAGGCGACCTGTTTATAGCACACTTGATTCTACGAGACCCACATCATGTGTGCCATTAGTTACTGCTACTCAGCACCAATACAACCCTGGGGGGCCACTCGTTGAAACTCGCTGTAAGGTATAGCCGCCTAGAGTGATGCGTGAATTTTTTCCATTCGTGTCTGTTACACGTGGAAAGCTGTCCTAGAATCGGTGGTCTCTGCGCCGACACTACCAGTCTTTAAATTACGGTTGGATGAAGCACTCATTCAGTTACGCTTTGTCACTTAACGCTTCGTTTCCATCATACACCTGTAGTTTACCATGGAATTATATGCTGTTAACTGCGGATGCTGTGAATCTAAGCGGATTGCAAGACTACCGCGGAGCGAACGATAAGTCCTTATTTTCATAGTTAAGGTACCAACGGTTTTACTATTATTATTAGTATCAGTATTCGCCTTATTTCGATATTCCCACCAACTATCCAGCGGGACTAGTAAAGCAACGCTTTTTAACCCGTATAAATTCATTGTTCATCATTCATGTTGTCTTCAATGGAGGATCAATTGGTCGTACTCTTGAAAACGTCTTTTTCTTTAAAGTAAATTTCGCTTCCTGGATCTCGAGCTAAAGTTTCCATGATATTTACTGAGGTTAAATTTACACGCAGTGGTGCTATGGCACTCATGGTTTGTGGAAATCAACTACGCCTTGTGGCATGTCGTTTTCCATGTCTAAATCCTACCTGTTTTCTGTCAACGAATCAGTGAAGACATTGGCCATATTCTGAGTTTAGTGTTCTGCCACCGCCTTTTGTCCATAACACTCTCCTTAGTGAAGTTCATCAATTCTTTGTATTTTGTGACCTGTTCGGTTTCGTACTGCGATGGAGTGTTATTTTTAGACCCTCCCGAAATGACTGGTGCCCTATTAGCTTTAAGGAGACTAAAAAATATGCTTCATTTTACCCGCGTCTTGAAGATATTTGTTACAATCTTCCCTGCAGCATCTTTCACGAGATCGAGGTTGGCTATTTGACGTAATAACCGCAATGTAACCTGCAAGCAATGTGTGATAAAAGGGAGAAAAACTTAGTTAGGCCTGCTGTGTAGGGATTATGATTACAGAATACATTAGAAAGCATCAAAGCACAAGCGTATCACTTATTTGCTCCCTTATTCGAAGTACTTTTCCCTGCTGAATTTTAGCTGGGAATTGGTCTGTTTCGTCTCTGAGATTTCTTGGTAGTTCTTGACGGATCGAAATGAAGTTCTCTTGTTAAGGTCTGACCACAAAACACCTAATGGTGCCACACAGATCAGAACAGACAAGCCTAACTTCCTTGAGGACTAAAATGAAGAATATGCATCCACTGCAGCTGCCAAAGTTCACATAGAAATAGATGACTTCAAAAGTTATTTTCTACCATGTAAGTGACAACTGTTAGTCTCCTTACTCCTTAGTACCGTTACAATCGATCATGACGGAAGTCATTAATCAACTTTTGGCCAGTTTTAGACGAGTGTTTTAAGAAGAACTTGTTTTCCTCGAAGAAATCAAATCCAAGGAAACAATCATAAAGTTATCAGAAATTTAGTTGAAAGACACCGCCATTGTTACATGGAAACTATACATTAAATGGGATCAGAGCAGGGTAGATAAAATAGCTGCCGACAAGTAGGTGGCTATGGGCAATCGCATACAATAATTTATGTACATATCACAACATAGTTCATAACAAGTCGATTCGGATGTATATGATTCAATTTGCACATTTCTGTGATGTATGGAAGGAGCAAATTACAACCATCATTCACCCATAATGTGTATGCATAGGTCGGGAATGTGAGCAGATATGACGATATTTGAACATGGGGCATGGGACTGAAGTACACATGAGAAGGTGAACACGTGGAGCTCAGTTTAGTGTAAGTATACTGAGGAGTAGAACACAACCAAATACTGAGATGTAAAATGATGTGATAGGTTCTTGACCCTATTATCGATATCAAAATAATTTGATACGACGTGTGTCGATTGTCAAGTACCTTTCAATTACTGCCGTCTGCCAAGTTGACTTTTTTGCGCTTAATGCAAGTGTTACAAGGCCATCTACTCTTCCGCTTTCCTCACATCATTGCAATACCTTAATGATTCATTTTGGCAATTCCGCTTTGCCCCAATTTATTTTCAGCCTGTGTTCAAGTGTTTCTAGCGGCGAACCGACTATGGTCGATACAACATCAATGGTGCTACGCGCACGCATACCTAATTTTTAGCATAATCCCACACAAGTCCGTTCACAGCAGACATCAACCTCTCGGTAAGAAACATCAGTGCACCTGCAATATATGTACTCTGTCAGTCACCGAGTATGTTCAGTATTCCGACATTGAAACGCTCGATGGTGGAAAATAAGCCTGTTTTCTAACAGTCGCCCTTCAAGCCGCAACCTTTCCTGCCATATTCCCTGGCATTCACAGATGCGATGGGGCGTATCAGTGTCGCAGCCTAAGCTAATCGTTGCACCTTCGTAGGCACACTCGTCCCGCAGCTTCTCACAGCCGCGACAGCACATGTATCTGTAAACCGATGCTGCAGCCCATCTGAGCACTATCTAAAGTACCAACTAACTCAAAGCCTGTGAATGAGTGGTAAACTATATCTGGCTCGGTACATTGATTATAAATAGTGAGCACATCTCTCAACATCCACAGGGTCTTTTCTGACGTGCATCCGTAAGAGCTGTTTTGAAGCACCGTGCACACCAACGCTTGCTATTTTCACCACAACAAAATACTGAGGCAGGAAACTTTCAGTCTATTAAACTTCATGAAGAATGCAATAGTCGATGGATTTCAAGTTAGAATTAACACTAGCTAGACCACTCTGTCGCCCGACATAGAACGCTAGAGACCAGTCAAAATGACCACATTACTTTATATGTTTATTCTTAATTTTTTAGTTACATGTACTAACAACAAGGTGCGAAAAGATTTGTAACTGGAAAATAAATGTATTGAACTATAAATTTCAGAAAAATTCGTAAACAATACACATATTCATCCGGAGTTACAGTTTAAACAGGTGAGAATGCTCAATTTGTTCACAGGAGTCGCAAACAATTGTTCACACACAGGGGGCACTCTCTTTGACTAATAAAATTAATAATAAAACTAATGACTATATTTATCATCATATGAGAAGCTGCGTCCATACCTAGCACAGATCATACATGACAGGTAATATCATGCTCTTTCATGGGCAATATAAACTTATGTTCTTATGTTTGTCTGTGTTTCTGACAAGGTGCATCTCCCATAGGTTTGCATTTTATACAAAGGAAGGAGGCACTACTGTAGTTTGTATTGTAAAAACTGTGAGTTAATTACATTGTGTAAATTTGTGATATTACATACATTAGATCTCATCTAAGCTTTTATTAAATACATCTTCAAATCATCTTCCCCACGAACCAAATGTCCTAATGGTGTCCAGGCCGAGGTAAATTCCAGCGTACTGCGAAATGATAGCACAGTCTCACACGACCTGATTGTGACGGAACCGATTTCACAGAGCAACATATCTAGTTAAATATAAACTAAAGCACAAACTTGTCCTGCACTGTGGTATGACCAGGGTAAAGTCATTGTTACCAAAGTCCCGTGTGGAACTGTGCTGCAGCGTTAATGTGGGTAGATTGCAATAAACTTTGTCACTAATCAATTTGTACAGCAGTATTAAGTTATGCTTTAGTCCGGAGCTAAAGCGCATCACTATGAAGTAGCCTTTACAGTAACCATTTATTTGTCTCACGAATTTCAGACAAGATTGGGTTGTTTGGCGTATGTGCAGTTGTCACTTTCCATGTCTCGTGCATATGTTTATGCAGTTCCTGTACATAATCTGTCACATACGATCGGCGGGATAATTTATAACCGGAAACGTTAATGATGCATATAAATCCAGCATCTTGTAGAACACTTGGAATGGCCATCATAGAGATACTGAGTCGCCAGTGAGTGCTCTTGCCATTTGATTGTTCACCTCTACCCAATACTTCTGTAGTTGTAAAACACAACAGTATCAGGCATTGTCCTTCCAAAACGTTGCTTCGTGGAGTTATCGAGCAAGAAGCTGAAAACCAAAACACTTTACTAATTTCATTGGTAAGATGTCAGCATGGGTTTAATTTCATCCTGCATAACAGCGGAACCGAACAATACTCTGTTGCTTTCAGGTTCTATCTATAATTTAGCAAAATTCCCACCAACACTGTATTTTTCTTTTCAAGTCTTCATTTTAATCCACCCAGGAAGGGGGACTTTTCAGCTATAACACACGCGAGATCGAAAGGGTAAAGAAAAACAAAATAATACATGCCAAAACAGTAAAAAGCGGCAGCTAAAAGGATGTTTCATGTGTGGTACAGGATCAACAACAAGTTACCTTTTAGTTCTTGAATGCCATTATTGGGATCACTCAGAAATGTAGCTAGGTAAGATATGACAGGTGAGCCGTCGGCCCGCGTGCGGCGTATATGGGTCTGTAGTTTTGTCGCGTAGAGGAACTAGATTTGCAGTTAGAGAAAACACTAAGGGATGGCTGATATCAGTGTATTTTTGAAGCAAATTTTGAGCATGAATTAACATGAACAGATACAACGCGCTGAACTATGATTGGTTTAGTAACGCCACTGTATCGAGATATGTGTTTCAGCGACCTATGAAGTTGTTTGAAAGGTTTACCTAATGGGCTTCGAATGATCACAGAACGGTAGGTCCAGTGTAGTAGAACATACGCAGTGATGAATCGCAAGATCAGCTGGTGGGAGACTGAAGACGAAAGAAGGCGTGAGACATAAAAGGACAGTCGCCACGTGAAGTGACCACGATAAATCATGGCGCAGTGTGATTCCCAAATATTTCACTGTCGAGATACCCAGGCTTACACCACTGATGTGAACTTGGGGGCAGTCAGCGATGAGTTTCTTGTAAAGATCTGCCTAATGCAGCGAAAACAATACATCATTGCACTTGAAAGCATGTAGCTTTGATCCTCAGGATTTTGATCAATGCACCATTTTATCCAAACAACATTGCAGCATGGTCGAAGAGGCTGAAGTTAGGTGCTTCGCGCCGATTGGTACCTCATTGGCATATTTTAGAATTCTGGCTTCTTGAGGTACATGAATGGAGCCGAGAATAAGAATGGCGACAAAATGACTCCTTGAAGGACAACGGAAGTAGTGGGAAGAGTCAAGGAGCTCCTGCCGTTGAACTTGGTTATGTGCGTACGATTGGCAAAATAATCCTGTAGCAAGAAGGCTACGGATGGTTGGATACCAGAAGCCAGCAAATCTTGCAACAAGATTTCATGGTTAACACAATCGAAGGCATTGGTGTAGTCCAGGAAGCATTCACGTGTGGCTTTGTTCGTGCTGTCTAGCGACGACAGCACTGACTGCACTAAACAAGCCACTGCGTCTTATATCGACCTCGAACTTCGGTATGGAAATTGATGTACGCCATTAAGACAGGATATGGTTAGCAATTTTGCAAGAATGAGTTTCCCGAAGCACTTCAGAGCCACTGAAGTGCACTCCATACGTCGATATTTACCTGTCGCTTTCTTCTATATTGGTGTTATGCCAGCAGCTATCCAACAGTTTTCGATTTTGCCTTGGTTTAAACACATAGTGTGCAACTCAGCTAGCGTTTGGGCTAGTGAATCTGCACACTCCTTAAGGAGGAAGGGAGATAAGTGTGCACGCCCGCTTTATTTGCTTGAGTTTAGTTGGGTAAGCTTCTCTGATGTGCTGCAAAATCAACAACTGGCGATGGGTCTGCAGGACACTGAATGTGTGCAGGTGACGAGTTGGGGAGTGAGTCACGGCTGGAACGGCAAAAGTTGCGATTAAATATTTCTACGTCTGTGTCAGAGTTCGTACTATGACGAGGGACTCCACTAAATTGTTTCAACCTCTGCCAAATCTCACGGTAATTATTGTTCCCCAAAATGGACTGGACGTAGACATGATTAAAGTGGTGAATTTCTTCCCGGATGCTTAGCGAAAGTAACTTTATTTAGGTACGATTTTTACATTTGTAGGCTCTCTCCTTAAGTTGACGCAGCTGCTTGAGGTGTGCTGAGAAGAAGCGGTCAGCACGAAGGAGAATACTTTCCATCGGACAAGGGAGATAAAACCAGAAGTTCAGATAACTTGTCATCCGGTCACAATATGTTGAGGCATCTGCATCCAACAACAAACTGAAATCTGCAGAGGCAAACATTTCTTTCAGTTGTGCTGTGTTTGGAGGATTGGTTGTCTCCGTTTACTTCTACGTTCCTTGCAGCGAGTGACTTCCTTGTGGTTAGTCCGTACACGACGAGAGGTAGTTGGACTATCGAATGATCAGAGCTTCCGAGTGGTGCCTGAATACTAACTGAAAATATCTTGTTGTCAATAAACACTAAGCCCAGGTTTGCTTCTAACCTGGTCTGGCATTTCACGATGTACTTTAGTTCAAATGTTGCGAGGAATGTGTTTTCAATCTTATTGAAATCACCAGCGAACATGCATAGGGAATGGTCGATATGTACAATGACAGCAGCCGGGAAGTCATCGAAAAATTTGTCTGCCTCTGCGCTTAGACAACTGGGGGAAATATAAATAGTGGCTAGCTAGCTTGAGCTGTATCCACTCAGATATTTTGGCGTACAATTTAGAACTAGGCACTTGATAGGTTACGACGAATAGTAGAAACTTTGTTCACTGATGAGCTCCAGGAAGCGTTACTAAAGGTGATAACACCACCACCCCGGTCACTGAACTTGCATGGGCGATCAGCACGGTAAAAAATAAAGCCGTCAACTGGTACAATAGCGCCTTCAACATCTTTGTGAATTCAAGTTTCCTGTAGCATAATTACTCCTAGCTGTGCGTATTCGCGACGGCAGACATTGCTTTTAAGGTCTCCCATTTTTCCAAGAAGTGACCGGACGTTGGTGCTGAGAAAAACAGACATACTCATGCTCGACAAATATCTCTTCCGCAGAATAACCCTCCAGCCAGCACGATGTTTCTTTGCAAATGTATTAAGCATTTTGTAGATGTTGCTCACTTTGTTTCGGAGAAATCTAAATGTAGCACTTACGCGGAAACGTATGACGATTTCGAATTTTCACGAGCGTAAGTAATCATGACACTAATGGTAGATCGTGAAGTAGATGAGTAAAACAATGGGTTGATAAATGGTGCCATAGAAGGCGTGCGTACTGGTAACTCCATGAAAAAGGAACGTAGAGCACGGCCAAATTTGAAGACCTCGGTCCCAATGTGACATTTCGCTTATTCACCGTAATGCGGTGACTCAGACTTACACGTAAACTAAATCATTTCTGAGACTGAGGCTGATGTTGCGTTCTTGATACTTCTTCACAGCAGTTAGGCTAAAGCAGCTTACACTTAAACCAGGTCTTTTAAGCTGGATAAGTTTCTTTTCACTTTATTTGGTTTTTTCTGCCTACCTGAATAATCTTCTGTCAACTGGCCACGTTGCTTACTCTAATTGCGCTTATCTTCGGTAACTTTGTTTCTTTTGTAGCGTTTTTAAGTGACTTCTGGATGTGTTGTAGTTATCGCGGATTCGTTGCTAACCAACTTACTTCATATGCTAATTTAGCGGAGAGTTATGCTACCGTATCTATATGCATTATTGGATTTATTTTATTTGATAGCGTCGTTTCAAATGATTGGCTATTGCTGAATATCCCCGGTATGGCTGCGCTTGATGTGCATGTTGACAAGGTGCCTAACTGTCTATTATCCACTACCTCCTTCATACTGGCTCCATGAGACAGTTGGTCGTTGCTGAAGGGGACGGGGTGCACGGTCCTTGTGGCCGTGCTAGGCTCGAAGAGTGATTCCATGCACTCAGGGCGGAGCGGACTGTGATCCAGCCACCGCCTTGAGTGCGCTTGATTCCGAAATACAACATGCTTGTATTTGCCTGTGAGGAGTGTGGGCCGGCTCCATTGACGAAACGTGGCTCCCATCCGCATGCCTCCCGGTCTTGTTGCTTCGGTGTTACTCTGGATATGGGGTCTGTGTTTGGAGCTGTGGGTGGTGCAGCGCAAGCCACCCTTGGTCCCTCTGTAGACATAGGTGTCCTGTGGCTGGCCACAGTGACAGGCAAATCCGAACCGAATGCCGACAACCATCTGGATCAAACTTATGCTACTTCATTTGGTTAGCCCAGTTCTGCTATGATGTTGCATTTCCTGTGTTAATTTTGCGCGTTAGTTTTCTTTCGAATTCGATGTTACTTGCTATTGTCGGTGTGGTTGCGCTTGACTAGGTGATTACCAGTCTAACACTCCAGCTTGCTTACTGGCCCCAGAAGTCTGTGAATTGTTGCTACGGGCGGGGTGCATGCTTCTTTTGACGGTGCTAGGTTTCAATAGTGGTTCCACTCTGCATGGAACTGGCTACGTCCCAGCCACGGCTTTGTGTACCTCTGGTACGCATGATTTCCTACATTGTTAGGCAGGTATGCTGCTACTGTGCATATGGAACGAGAGTGGGCCCGCTCAGCTGATGAAACGGCTCCCACCCACATGCCCCCAGGTTTTATTCCTTCAGGATTACCCTGCACATGGGGTGTGTGGATGGTGCTTTGGGTGATGCAGTGCAAGCAACTCATGGTCCCTCTGCATTCACAGGCTTCTTGAGGCTTTCCTATGGAGGTCGAAGTGACAGGGAAATCCAGAATCGGATGCTGCCAACTATTACATCCAATGTTGCAGACTTGAAGTTGTCACATGTAGCACCGTGACCCTTTCCAACGAAGAGTGATATAAGGTTCACTCACACGTTCACAGAAACTGTTTACCCACGTGGCCGAGATTCGTATTTTCCGGGGTAAGGAAATGCATTTAGGAGGTATTTGCTGTCCACTTCTGCCAGAACCAAAAATTGATGTCGAACTTCTCAGCTTTCTTGGCTATGCACTTAAGGAAACGACGGTAGGTTTTGGTGAAAAACAATTGCTGATTGACGGTAAGGTGCTGCGCGGGCACTTAGCATTGTTGAGTTTCGAGTCAGTGCGTTTTAGAATTCAGTTACCAAAGCAAACTTGTTAGCCTTCAGTCTTCCACATCTGGTAATTCGCATAGCAAAACGAACGAACCGCATTATTTCCTTAAATCCGTTGCTGTCAATTGTTTCCTTGAAAACAGGCAGTCGATATTTGTTGAACCACGGTATATTCAGCGACATGTTCTTCAAACCCAAAAGCCTCTGCTGTAAGGTAGTCCATTGAAAGCGCGCAGCACAGGTTCACTTCTTTTCCACTAACAACCAGCACCTAAGACTCTCCTGGCCTCAGCCTCAGTATATTCTTTAATATCTTTCAGCATCTGGGACGTAATTGTGATGTTAAAAGCACTCAAGAACTCAATATATTTTACACATTATTTAGCGCAAACGGTGAGTCCTGGTTTTGCCTTGAAATCATTCTGTCGCCATTTTAAAAACAGTAGTTGTTTGGAATATTATTGGAGTCCACGATGATACATGAAATTCCCTGAAAGATGTAGAAACGGCTAATACACATTGCCGATTTTCGCAGTCGTCACTGTCCTCATGAGAAGTGTCCCCGTCGGTACTTTGAGTGTTAGAGATGCTGTGCTGTACTTCCGACTCTTGGCTAGTGAAGTCTTCAATGACATCATATTCATTCTGGTCTCCAGGCACATTGTAATGGACAGATGTAAGTTGGCGTAAAACTTTATTAGCTGTTCTACTCTTACAAGGCATTATGAATAAAGGTTGTGTCTGAAGAGGAAAAGGGAAACCGCCTAAGGGCTTTCTACGTAGCAAGAGAATTATATCCGATGGCGAAATGCATTTTCCTAGCTATAGAGTGGAAGACAGAGAAGCACAAGCCATGAAATTCATTGTAACATTTTAACGAATGTAGCAGCAATACACATATAACAACGCTGAACAGTCAATGTGATGGCTCCTCGACGTTCTAGTGTTTAAAATATCCACTCTGCGCTGGCTGTCGGATTGCTGTTGCTGCGGAAGAGCAGTGAGTTGGAGAGTAGAGAATTGTATGGTCTGCAGAGTGATGCAGCAAAAGTAACTGCAATAACGAATTTAATCCGGGTTGGCAGACTTAGAGAACAAACGATTCGCACCGTGAAATCCACTATCTTTGTTGCTCGCTGCCTACAATGGGGTACCAATAAGAGTAGGGGTTTAGATAAGCGCTTGGCTCAAGGAAGTCAACCTAAGTGAAATGATTAACACCTTAGCATAGAAAGCAATGCTTACTACCTAGTCAGAAAGAAGTTAAAATTCGGTCCAGCAGTCATGAACGGTTTTTCATCACCGACTGTGGGACAACCACTGACACGCCAACAACCTGTGGTTATCTGCTTACTTGATTCTGATCCACAGTTGCAACTGAGATTATAGCATTCATGAAGCAGGGATTCTGGCAACTTTCGTTCATAGTATCAGGGAAGGCAACCCACAGTCTTGCTAATGGGGGTATTCTTACCCGATCCGGCACACATTTCCCTGGCTATTTATTGCTCCTGCTGATATAATTGCTGTTTGCCAAAAAGATACTCATGAGTCAAATTGATGGAAAATGAATGTAAAATCTGCTTATCATGATGTTAGCCACCTTTTATATGATCCAGATTTCGAAGCGAGGTGGCAGTTTTAATATATTTAGTTAGCTGTTTTTTATTCCTCTCACCGAGACGTCAGCTTTCCGACCAAAGCTTAAAACTACTTTACAGCGTTGGTTAAATTATTATATATTTATTAAATTTAGCAAAGGCTGTTCAGCCTTTCCACCTTTTTCGTAACAATCGAACAATGTTACTGCAAACTGCTCATATCTTTGGCGAAAAAGGACTTTGCTTAGAAAGCATGGACACTGTGGAGCCGACCAGTTCCGTAGATGCTCCTAACGCTCCATATCGTGATATGGGTGGGATGCTTGACTCGTTGAACACGATACGGTATTCCTTCATCTGTTCTCCGGGTAATCGCCGGGCATATTGAGCTTGTTAGTCAGAGCACCGGATGATATTCTCATCCCTAGACACAACTTAAAATGAAATACAGTGCAGCTGTGTGAAATACCCAAGCGATGTAGACAATTTTTCTCGAAATTCATTATATCAATAAAACTTTTACTTCTGACCCGCTTCCAGTCTTTTAGTAACCACTTTTCAAGTTGTTTGGCCCATTTCTGTCGTTCTTTCATTTGTTTGGTTAACATTTACTTTTCAGAAGCCTGCAAGCTCGAAGTCCAGCATCCAAAGTCGTCTGCTTATAATTCACGAACTCACTACAACACGATGCTGTTCTAACATACCTAGCAGCTGTTCGCTAGATGCCTTGCGATTCTTTCCTCATTCCATAAGCAGAAATAAGTCGTCTCCCGCTGTTGGTGTTCTTGGGCTACCACAGGGGTAAATTCTTTTGCAATTTCTTTTGAATTTGGCACACAGACGCTTGTCTAACACCAATCTCGGTAGCAATTTTTGCACCTTTAACACCTTCTTTCAATAAATGTTCAATTGTTGTACTCGTTCGTGGGGTTAGGTCATGTAATTTACCCATTAATATGCTAATACAACCTAGCAACAGTCGATCAGTAAGATTGCGTGGTTATTCGAGAAGATACCATGAAAAAGAAAAAGAAAAGTATTTAAAAAATTGTAAATTTATCCAAAGCCAGACAAATGTTATCCAGAAAGCTCAGCTGCAGTAGGAAATAACAAATCCAGATAACATTGTAATCTTTGGTTTAAAAAGTACTTTACGTGTAACGTCAGTCAGTTTATCACCACCTAAAATATCAAACATTGAGAAAATGCATTTTATAACTAATTGCGTTATCTTCAACTACTTTGTCATTGATTACCATGACACTGAGATTAATATAAACTGATATTTTAACAATGATAAAATGAAAAGCTTGAACTAAATGTATAAATTCAGTCTAACTATAATGAAGTTATAAGAATTTGGCCAACACTGTAACTGGAACTGTGCTATCACTCCTTCCTTATCTTAGATCAAATTTACACCACAGATTATCAATGTATGGTTGGCTGTCTCGTCACTGAATCTACATGTGTCCCGTTTACTTGATTACTGAAATTCTAGTGCCGAATTGCCCACCTAACTAGTAGGACTGCCATCAGCTGTCTGTCTTATTGACAGACGCGATAGCTGAACGTGGTTGGATAGCTGACAAATGGAAGCACGGGTGAAAACTTACGAGGGAATATCCCACAAGGGAACAGGTCACCTGGAGAGGATTTCACGCATGGCCGTGTTACTTTAATTGAACATTTGGCTACATCTGCATTCGTTATGGTTCCAAATTTCTCAATCCTTCTAATTGACTTGACCTGTCAACCCCTCCAGAAATCCATTTATGATTGATTATGAGAGAAGGAATGATTACCTGCTTTATGCAAACTTGTACATATTTACGAGACTACTTAGTTGGACTGTACTTCGCACAGTCGAGGAATATACCCTTGGTCTAGTTACCTATTCCTTGGTCTTTCTTTTGATGTATTTGGTAACCAATTTCACGTTGGCAAATTGTAATTGGTATATTCGTCTTAGTTACAGATCTGATGTCATAATATTCCCACCTCAACTAAAAAGATAAAATGTATCTGCAAACTTAACGGACATTCTGAATGGGCACAGAAAACAAGACAGATTTTTTAAAAATCATTATCAATTTGCTTGTGATATTCCAACTGACTAGCTTAACCTGGAGTTTTAGGTGACGGTACCCAGGCAGTATCATGCTCCGTTAACTTAGAATACGTTAGATGGTCTAGTAAGCGTCTCTTCCTTAGTATTTCTCATCAGATTTGATGTTCATCTGAGAGATTTAAAATAAAGAGCAGAACACCATAACGCGGGACGTTTGAATTGAATGCTGCTGCCCTCCTCGAAACATGGTTTTTGCACTATCTACTACGAATGTATCAATTATGTTTGAGTATTTTACAGAATAATTTGCTTAAATAAATACAAAATAAACACAGTGTCTGAGAATCTTCCAAAAGTGTTTGGGATATTCACTACGCAAAACGCATTCGTCCAAAAACTGCACCGTCGCCTTCGCAACAACAAGTCTCCTGTTGGACCTAACGTACTGATTAAGTTGTTTCAACCCAGTGGGACCCATGGATTGTTTCAACTGTGAAAATAATCCAAGGGTCCCACTGTGTTGAAACAACTTAATCAGTACGTTAGGTTCAACAGGAGACTTGTTGTTGCGAAGGCGACAGTGCAGTTTTTGGACGAATGCGTTTTGCCTAGTGAATATCCCAAACCCTTTTGAAAAATACAAGATAACTGAGAGCTTTCAACTCTACCGATTCTTTGAAAAATTATCCAAGACACGGCGCCTAACTCGAAAGTTGCTACTTTAATCCAAATGAGAGGAGCTGTAAAGAAGCGTTTGAACAAAAGTTGGGCTGGTCAACTGGGTAAAGAATGTTATAATTTTTTCTAATAATCTGCGATTGTTGCTCGAACATGCGGAACTATTTACTTACGTGACATCGGCGCATTCCTTAACATAATGTTTATACATTTGTAAATTTTTTTTATATTTACTGATGCTTTTTTATCACATTAGTGGTAGACAGTGTAAGATGCTGAACTTGCACCCATCTGGGTGCATAAAGCTTACTTCAGCTTGCCTTGACTACTCCTATTAGAGACTAAAAAGGCTACTAAAAGTACTCAAAGTACGAAGGCGGTATTTTTCGGTACAGCAGAGGATACTGAACTACCTGAAAACTGATTCCAATGCCTAAAATTATATAAGTGGTTTTTGTGAAAAAATTAGGGACTTACTCTAATCAATTCATAATGTATCGGCGAGGGTCCTCAGTACTTTGAAATACATTTTTTTCTCATCACCAATTCACAACGTAAGTTGTACGCATATTTTTTTATTCACACATCGATTCATCGCATTGTGAGAGCGCTTTCTCAATGATACTAGAAGTATACAATTTTCAACGCTCAGCTTTTCTCATTCACTTCAATTCTGCTGTTGTATTGCTCTTGACCTCAATTGCTGATCAACTGTTCATTGTGACTATCGATTTTCCAACGGCCATCCAATAATGCTAGTAATCTATTGATCAGGGTCACGGGTTAAGAGCGGTTCACTGTGTGGGCCGTTTGATGGAGGCTATTCATTCCGTGCACGGCACTGTGTGATCTAGAGTTATCATTTGTTATCTGGTCGATTTCCTCTTGAGGTCCTTAATCGTGTACCCATGTATTATCAATAAACAAATAAACTATTCACTAAAAGAATGCGATACGTTGGTAATTGATATGATCAGAGATTGACAGAGAGTCAATGATATCATTCAATGTTGGATTGCAGGAATTTCAGGAACTATTTTGATATGACATGACGTGACACAAATATCAGGCGTTCGGCGTAAAATAAAGATCCAGATAAAGAAAAATAACAATGCTGCACATTTTACAATAACAATAGTAATAATAATGATAAGACCTAAATTTCTCGATTGTGCAAGAAGCTGTCCCAGAATTGGAAACAGTTCATGGTTGTAATCCGCCTCTTTTGAAGTCACAAAGCTTTTCCTTAAAAGAATGACGTACAATAAGGGGTACTCACTTTTGTCTTGGCCACTAAGGTGTACGTCGAAGTATGCTTTATAGATTCGTTTCTCAAACGAAATGATATTTCTCTTTTATGAACTATTGTATAAGATCCGCATATATAACAAATTGTATCAGGTTAATTTCCAAGTTGATGTCTTCTGTGGTGAGCCAACATCATGTCTGAGACGAAACTGCTTTGGTATATAATTTTGCACTTACGAAAATAGCAAGTTGCATCTGAACTTGTGTATGCAAGAAAACGTGAACTTCAGATTTGAAGTCGACGTTTAAAGTTCCTTTAGATCGTTTCTTAAGATCGTTTGCAAAGAAAAATGATGGATTTTGGTTGCGCAGTGTTATCCAAAAGGTTTCTTGCAGGGCAGTAAGTGTACCAAGATTTTACGGCGTTTTACCTATTAAGGAGTGCTAAATTTAAAGAAGAAATGACACAAACTTTGAGGTAAAAGATCTGGCTTGTACGAAGTAAGGTTAAAGAACTTCAATATTTATGATAGTTCGTGGGATATGTTAGGCACTCTACACCATCGCCGCGTTCTATAGAGTAAAAGGCTGTCCGCCGAAGAAGCCCAGGCTGGTGGTTAAATAAGGCTCAATTGTGTTTTCCCGTAATATGACATTTCTGTCGTGAATAAATCGGTTTCAGTTCAAAATGCTCAATGTCTATGTAAGATCGCACGTGGCATACGCCATCCAAGCGTGGTAGCCGTAGCTTAAACAGCATCTCGTTGCTCTCGAGACTCCTCAACGGCGGCAACCAATGAGGTTAGGAGCCACTTCCATCTGACCTATCAGCTTAGCCTGAAGTCCTTAGGAAGGTATGGTAGTCGATATCGTCGTTCGCTAGGGGATCTCATGATGGTTTACCTGATTCCGAGGAAACAAAACCAAGTTTGATGCCCGCTGCTAAAACTGAACCACAATACTAATCTAAGATCTTATCCTCTGAAAATGACAATACAGTACAGCCTGCTTGAATGCCGTAGAAATTTCTTTTCTCTCCGAGTATGACAGCCGTGGAATGCTCTCCCAAATGATGTCACCTCTGCCCCCAATCTAACGATGCTTACAAAACGACTTGACGAAATGTTGTCAAATTGGCATTTTACTTTCTAACTTGTGTTAACCAAGGGGCTACAGAAAGCTAGAAAAAGGTGTTTCCAAAATCCCAACCATTGGCTTTATGTTTGTATATTTTTCTCCCGCGAACATCTCACCTCTTCTACACACGTCTATGAGGAGTCCACAAAAACGCTCTTCCTTTTATCATTAATATTTATTTTCACCAAGATTTCCATCCCACAGGACTTGTTAAGCATTGTTATTTTACAGGCAATACACCATTTCCCCATTGTCTCAAATGTGTGAAATGAGCTCACCATGAAGTCCGACGGCATAGTGTCGTACAATTGAGATCTGATGTCCCGAGTGCATTTCAGTTGGGTGAAACGAAAAGGGTGATTGACTGAGGATACACAGCGTAGTGCAATGAGAATGTCTAAAATGTGGTTCGTCATTGTTAATTGTAATCTTTCAGAGAGTCCAAATTTCGTTGCTCATACCAGAAATCTAGTTAATGCTCGCAAATGCGCTTTTTCTAAAATTTAATGGTGGTTTTGGCAAAGTATTTCTTTTACATGAAAATAGTTTACTGCCTTTTATTCGGTATACTTCTCGAAAATAGTGAGGGAAGCGGAAACTTATTTTGCATGGAAATGCCTGTTAGATATATCCCACAAGCTTAATAAGCGTAGGTAACTACACATCGTCTCGGAAGGTTTGAAAATTGTCGAATGACACAATTGCAGCAGATTGAACTCATTCGACCGCATAATGCACGGGCAAACTGGGCGTCGCCGGCAATTCTTTGTTGAATAGTCTCCTCGAACCTCGTTAAATAACACGAGATCGCTTGTGTGGAAAATTCTCCACCGGTGTGGTGGACAGGACAGGGTGACATAGTAACGTTAGGTCGAAAGCAAGAATTTCTACCACAATTAATTTTTGTCCCAGCGACATAATCTTCGCGGTAATCCCCACTGGAGAAGTGGGTGCACTAAGCATGGTTTGTTGGTGACGGGTAACCGAAAATTCTGAGAGAAACTTTCCCAGATGTTCAGATTCACAGGGAAATTCGACTAACAGAGATTATATTTCCAACAAGATGAGGCGGGCCTTCAGCACATCTAGAAATAAACAAGCGAAAAATGAAATTCTAGATCGCTTCTGTGACATAGGAAGATCTAGGTACGTAAATGAACAATCGCGCACAGATATTTAGCGAGAGGATGTGGACGGAAATGCAGTATTTGTAACCCTCCACTTCGGTGACGGTCCCATGGATCGTATTGGCAGATTCTGACTTCATAGTTAATATTTACTACAATTGAGATTGCGTGTCACATTCAGACACGCAGCGGTTACTCCAATACCTGAAAATCAAATTCTGACCGCTGTGTCAATCTCTGCTAGCAGGGTTCAATTCCCAAGTGATGATAGAGATACCATCAATTACCATGTGCCTAGTTCCACTCCATGATCATGCTATCTCTACCAGATAAGCACAAAACAGAGCGAAACCGTATAGCACGAAGTACAGGGATGGGAGAGAGCCACATCAAATCTCTGCATTTCAGTGACGGTCCTGCTGATCGTATTGGCACTAGTTATTTTCAAAGTCTACAGAGGCCAGAATTGTGGATGCGTGTAGCAACTGATGTCATTTTACGAGTACTCAAAAGCCCAATATTCGAAAAGAAGCATCGCTACTTGACTGAGTAGTTAAAGAGATCTCTTGCTGTAGAGAGTATACTGTCCTGCTGCGTCTTTGTCTGCTATATATATATATATATATATATATATATATATATATATATATATATATATATATATATATATACTCCACTGCCTTGTAGGTCAGGCTATTTAGTCAAAATCCCCGCGTTGGTGAATACGCTGCAACTGTTAGTGCAAAGCATGTGGATTTAGGAAGAGTTGCCTCCTGAGCTTTAGGATGCCCTTGTGTTACCACTGTACCAGAGCAAAGGGAGCAAGCAATGTTGCACGAATTATCGTGGTATCAACTTGCTGAGGTGTGTGGGCAAGTTGATTGACCGAATCCTGCTCAACCGCCTCTTCAATCAGGTTTTGAAACCTAACGTGGCAGAAGAGCAGTATGGATTTCGTTCGGGTTGCAGCACCATCGATATGGTGATGATTCCGGCTCTTCAGTAGCAGGAGAAGGGTAGAGAACGACACCAGCCGTTGTACTCGCTTTTTGTCAATTTCATCAAGGCTTTTGATACGGTGAACCGCGAGGCATTGTGGCTGGTGTTGAGTAAGTTTGCTTGTGCGGATAAGTTTGCAAATTTGCTTGAATGTCTGCACAGTTGTATACGGGTAATGGTGAAGCTGAGTGGAGAGATCTCGGATGAATTTGCAATTGCCTCTACTGTGAAGCAAGGCTGTGTCAGATCTTGCCACTTTCAATATTTATCTTCATGCCAAGCTGTCTTGTGCTTACGGTGTTCGTGTGGAGCATCGTATTGATGTTG
The DNA here is from genome assembly GCA_944474145.2 of Dicrocoelium dendriticum. Taxonomy (NCBI): domain Eukaryota; kingdom Metazoa; phylum Platyhelminthes; class Trematoda; order Plagiorchiida; family Dicrocoeliidae; genus Dicrocoelium; species Dicrocoelium dendriticum. Next base: position 241,931,711 of record OX104063.1, on the reverse strand, counting down.
GGTGGCTGAACATCCGTCGTTCCGGTGCGAGAACCCTGGTCTGTGAGACAACCATCCGTATGTTGCTGTTTGCTGATGACTGTGCGTTGTTTGCACTCATCCCGGAAGAGTTGCAGCACATGACTATTGCTCTGGCTTCAACAGCGGCCGAATTCGGGCATACCATCAACACAAGCAAAACAGTCTGTCTCTTTCAGGCCTCATCGGAGGTACAATCTGCAATGTTGAAGCGAATCAGCATTGGTGCTGAACTATTGGAAACCACATGCCGCTTCTGCTACCTTGTGAGTGTGATGTCGAATGACCAGCATCTAGACAGTGAGCTTAATATCCGCGTCTCGAAGACAGCTTCGGCATTCGGGAAGCTAGAATACTGAGTGTGGAACAACCATCAGCTTACCACTGGCACGAAGCTGATGACGTACAAATCCATGGTGCAGTTCGTTCTTCTATACGGCAGCAAAACGTGGACGATGTACCGACGGGAACTGCGATGTCTCGAGCAATTCCAACAACAGTGGCTGCGATGGATTCTACGCATTGGTTAGTGCGACAATGTTGCAGCCACGGAACTGTTGCCTTGTAGTGGAATGTATGCAGTGGACTGCATACTTTTGCTGAGACAACTACGATGCCTCGGTCATGTGTGGCTTATGAATTCGAAGCGGATACCGAAGCAGCCGCTATATGGTATGCTGAGTATTGGAAAGCGGCATGTGCGGAAACCGAAGCTTCGTTACCAGGACATGATCAAAGTGAGCCTCTCACGGTCTAATCTTAGTTTCAGGTCATGGGAATCGAAGCGACTGATCGGCGTGGATGGGGCGATCTGATCACGAAGGCCGCTGCCGAGGTGCAAGAGAATTCCGTTGTGCATGCAGAGAAGAAGCAGCAATTGCGGAAGCGACAGGCGCCGTTTGTGGCATTTCATAAAATATGGTTTCTGACGACTTGAAATTATCGCGGATTTGTTGGCATCTAATTTGTTGCGTATGCTCATTTATTGAAGGGTTATATTAGCATATATGTGTGCATTATTCGATTTATTTTATTTAACATCGTCGTCTCAAGTGACAGACTGTTGGTTGATGTCCTCGATGTGGTTGCCCTTAATGTGAATGTAGACAAGGTGCCTTGCTGTCTAACACTCACTGCCCCACTCATAATGGGTCCAGGAGACAGTTGATTGTTGCTGGCGGAGTCAGAGTGCACGGTCCTTGTGGCCGTGCTAGGCTTAAGGAATGGTTTCATGCACTCAGTGCGTAGCGGACTACGGTCTAGCCACCGCCTTGTGTGCGCTTGATTTCCCAAATACAACGTGCTTGTAGTTGCCTGTGAAGCAGTGTGGGCCGGCTTCGTTGATGAAACGTGGTTATCATCCACATGCCTCCCGGTCTTATTCCTTCGGGTTTACACTGGATACGGCGTGTGTGTTTGGAACAGTGAGTGGGGCAGCGCAAGCCACCCACGGTCCCTCTGTAGACGCAGGCGTCTTGTGGCTGTCCAATTGACAGGCAAATATATATATATATATATATATATATATATATATATATATATTTATAGTGGCGTATGGATTCAACGCGGCTACCGAAACAACTCTTATACCGTCAGCTGAGTGTTGGGAAGCGGTATGTGGGGCAACTAAAGTTACGTTACCAGGACATGATCAAAGTGAGCCTCTCACGTTCTAGTCTTGGTTGAAGGTCATGGGAATCGAAGGCGGTCATCGGCGTACGTGGCGCAAGCTGATCACGAAGGCAGTTGCCGAAGTGCGGAATAAAGACCTCATACATGCAGTGAAGAAGCGGCAATTGCGGAAGCGGCAAACACCCATGAGTTGTACTCCATCGACATCGAGCGCATGGTGCTATAGAACATGCGGTCGCGAGTGCCTGAGTCAGGCAAGCCTAATGAGCCATGAGCGGCGCCACTCGGGACCACTATCGAAGCGACGACGGGTCCTGCAGAGAACGTAGGCAGAACCGGCGCAGCGTTGGTAGGTACGCTGCATTCGATTTACTAACCACTTGCTTACATGCTCAGTTTATTTATTTCAGGTGGTGGGTTTTCAATTTTGTCCTAATGCTTTTCTTTCCCAAATATATATCCACCTGTATGCTCTTCTATAAACCTACACAACTCGGTTAAGCCAATTGTAGTTGAGTTCGATTACACTTTCGTGTTTGTGTCATTTCCGTAAAAGATACTTTTTGAACCCCTGAACTTATCTCGGATCCTTTGTTAACAACTTATTTCATATGCTGATTAATTCAAGACTTTTGTCATGTTTCCTTATGCCCTACTCGATTTCCTTTCTTTGTTAGCTTTTTCTCATGTGATTGGCTGTTGCTTGATATCCCCAGTGTGGCTGCGCTTGATGTGCACGTTGACAAGGTGCCTACTTGTCTATTACCCACTACCTCTTCCATACTGGGTCCAGGAGACAGTTGGTCGTTGTTGGAGGGGATGGGGTGCACGGTTCTTGTGGCCGTGTTAGGATCAAAGAGTGGTTCCATGCTCTTAGTGTGGAGCGGACTACGGTCCAGCCACCGGCTTGTGTGTGCGTTTGATTACCATATACAGCGTGCTTATGTTTGCCTGTGAAGGAGTGTGGGCCGGCTCCGTTGATGAAACGTGGCTCCCGTCCGCATGCCTCCCGGTCTTATTCCTTCGGGTTTACACTGGATAGGGGGGGTGTGGTTGGAGCTGTGGGTGGGGCAGCGCAAGCCACCCATGGTCCCTTTCATAGATGCAGGCGTCTTGTGGCTTGACACAGTGACAAGCAAATCCGAAACCGGATGCCGCCAACCATATATATATATATATATATATATATATATATATATATATATATATATATATATATATATATATAATTTTAAACATAGAAGTTGCATGAGGATTACGTACCCTATAGATCAAGAAAATTTTCAACTTTGTTGCTTGTGTATAGCAAAACAATTTGAGCTTAGTACACAAGATTTGTCGTGTTCAAAATATGTCCCAGAAGTGTCAGATTAAGCGCGGGAAAACAATTAAGATGCTGTTGGGATCAGACTTAGAAGGCAGTAAATTTAGGAGGTTGGGAAGAGGAACGCTTAATGAGCTTGAAAGGTTCGTGGGGTAGCTGAGACTTTCCTATACGGAGATTTTCAGTGAGTTGGTAGCCACCGGATGCAATGAAGTTTAAGTAATGATTTATAGCGGGAAAAGAGGTATTTCTTGACAGGGATTCGTAGACTACTTCGCGTGTTGGCTACAATATGGTTGTTTAAAGGGACAGGAAAAAGGGAATTTTCTACTGTATGGTGACCCACGGTGTTCTTCACATGAGCACATATTGGTCGGTTCACCGCTAAGTAAAAGATAGGGCTGGTGATCAAACTGTTTTTTAATTGGTCGTTTGAAGAAAGCGAAACTTTTCACGTAGTGCAAATGTGATAGGTTGTAGTCCAATGGTTTCTGAAGGAGGGTTGATTTGGAGATGAAAATAACGTGAGAAGAAAGAGAGTTCCAGCTTCTGGATAATCGAAGGGAGAAAAACTTTGTCAGAAATTAAGTCGACCGTGGTGTGCGGTTAGTTTGAGCTAGTAAACCCTCAGGATGGTCTTGTGGCTGACTTGCTACAGATGGCGACAGATGTGATTGGGATTAGTCAGTATTTGGTAGACCATAATAAGGTCCCTTCGTAGGCTCCAACATTCGCAGCTTTACAAACCTAGGGTTTGCAGTCTGCGTTGCTAGGAGGATTAAAACAGTCCTCTAACGAGTTTCGTCGCGCTACGTTGAACAATGAACAATGAACAATGATTTATCATGGGATAAAAGCAAGTGCTTGACACGTCCTGTAGCATGGTAGCGGTGAATATGATGCAATTAAAATATGTCTGGGTCATCTATCGAACGACTGCCGAGATGAATACTTTGATAATTAACATCAGTGTAAAATGAAAAAGAAATATCGCGCGTAAATATTCAGAAAGACACTGGAGCGCAGTGATAGTTGAGGTAAGCAGTGAGAAAATAAAATATGGTCGCTCACTTAGATCCATTTGATACATTAGTCCGGTTGAAAACATGCTTGGCGTAATCCACAACAGAGGAGCTTAGGTAACAAAATGTTGAGAGCTGAGAGCAACATCTAATCGTTTTTTGAAAACATCCAGGGTAGGAGAGGATACTACTGAGTCTGGGAGTGCTTTCCATGGTTTGCAAACCCGAAGAGAAAAGTAATTCCGTCGACACTCTAGACGGCTATATTGTTCCTGCAACTTTAAGCAGTTACCCCTGAGCTGCGTGTTGTGGCTAAGTTTCAGCAAATGGCGGCATACGTGTTTGGGGTCACTCAATATCTGATACGCTAATATGAGATCGCCGCTTCGCACGCCGCAGAATCATGATTGCACCAAGTTCGCCAGACATGAATCGCGTACACCACGTGGGACCTCATTAGGCGTTCAGCATTTTTGGCAAGATTGACAACTCGAACTTCCAGGACGTCGTTCGTAGGGAGCCAAAGTGCTGCTTAGCTATTCCCGATGCATTTTTCGCAAATTTCGAGCAGCCAAGGTAGTCCCATACGACTACCCCGAGGTAACTTCCTCACGTAGCATGTTCCAGCAGCTGCTCTCTCAGTCGGTATTCATGAATACACGGATGGCGTATGCTCAGAACTAAGCATTTCGCCATGCTAAAAAGAGGTCGCTTTTCGGAGGACAATGCATAGGTCCTGTCAAGATCCATTTCTTGTACCACGTGATCGTCCACTGTCTGGATGTCATTCCTGTTCTGGACTTCCACTGCAAATAGTAAGAAGTCTGACTAGAGCACCCTAGCAAGGTCGTTGATGAATACTCTGAACACACATGGTCCCAGTACCGATCCTTGGGGCACTCTACAGGGAACGCCAGGCGGGTTAGAGATGGATCTGCCGGCCCTCATATTCTACTGACGCTTAATTAGAAAGTTGCTTATTCCGGCTAACATAGGGTTACCGAATCCAAAGTTTCAAAGTTAGTGAAAGGAGAATTCCGTGATCCATGCGATCGAATGCTGTTCCGAAGAAGATTGCGGAAAATGGTCCAAATAATGGGACCGATAACACTACTCCCGGTGCTCTCCAAAATCATGGAAGCGATTGTCGCCGAAACTCTGATGAACTTCTTGAAAGAATGAAATATCATAGCACAAGAGCAACATGGGTTTCGCAAGAACCGATCTTGCATTTCAAACTTACTGCATGCCAGATCTAGTTGGACTGAGACCGTTGACAGCGGCGTAGGTGTTGACGCAGTATATCTGGATTTCTCTAAGGCTTTCGACCGTCTGAACCACCGTATCCTCCTTCACAAGCTGCAGTGTTGTGGAATTGGTGACCCAATCCTCGGTTGGATAGCTAACTTCTTGCTTCAACGACATCTGAATGTAAGAGTTCGCGGCGTCATCTCTGACCCAATCGACGTTAAGTGCGGAGTGCCCCAGGGCTCAGTACTTGGTCCACGACTATTTCTGATTTACATACTTGATCTCGCGACAGTACTCACCTCCAACTCCTTACTCTTAGCTGGTGATCTCAAGATATGGTGAGCCGTTAGAACAACCAGCGACAATGCAGCACTTCAGGATGGTCTGGACAGGGTCTACGAATGGTCGACTCAGAACCTGCTTCAGTTCAATGCTACAAAGTTCAAGGTGCTGAGCATACGCCATAAAGTCACTTGTGAATACCGACTGGGAGATCAAATATTGCAGCGCACAACAACGGAATGCGATCTAGGCGTGATAGTGCAGGAAGATCTGGGCTGTTCCCGTCAGGCCGAGAAAGCCTCCAAAAAAGCTAACCAACACCTTGGCCTTTTGGGGAGGGCATTCGGGAGCTTCGATCCTTCCATCTTTTCCCAGATGCTCAACGCCTACATTCGGCCTCATTCTGAGTACGCCATCCACGTTTGACAGCCATGGCAGAAGCAAGACCTTACCGCTCTTGAACTGCCACAACGAAAGGCGACCAAGAACGTAAAGGGCCTGTTTCATCTCCCTTACCGATTGAGGTTGAAAACTCTCGGGGTCTACAGTGGACAATATCGACGCCTGCGTGGCGACTTCATAATGACTTATATGATCCTGAGGAATCTAAACCATTATTGTCGTCACCTACTATAGCTGAATAGCAATACAACACTCAGAGGACACCATCTAAAGCTGGCCACACAATACAGCCGGTTTGAATGCCGCCGGAATTTCCTTTCCCTTCGTGTGTGCCAGCACTGGAACGCTCTTCCCACCTACATTGTTTCTTCCCCCACGCTATCGCTATTCAAAAGACGTCTGGATGATTCGCTTATCCACCTACATTACGCTATATAATCAGAGATGTTCACGTTGAACAAACGCGAAAAAGCGGTGTTCATTCTCAGTTTTTTTGCTTCACTATTTACACCCTGCTGTTGTGGAATATAGTATTGGATATATTACAACTGCATTCATCAATTTACCCCAGTCCAAGAAAGCGGCGCACGAGTAAGCGCTGGTCGTTTCTCTTGTTCTTAAGACCTGCCTTACCCATATTACTTCCCATATCACTCTACAGTAACAATTCAGTACATATTCTACAGCGTTTCTATGAATAAGGGGCACTTGAATTCACTAGAAGCTTAAACTGACGATTTACGCTGATGTTTACTTTCACTTCAACCATCCTACGGGACCTGTAAAACAATCACTTTTTTACCTGTAATATATCATTGTTCATTGTTCATTGAAGGAAGATAAGGGAGAAGAGTTCTACTGGTTAGATGGTGTACAATAACTGAACATTGATTTATCAGGGGAAAAATAGCAGGTGCTAAACAAGTCCCGTAGGTTGGTGAGGATGACAACTGCGACATGAAATTTCATGTGACTCGTCTGTTGAAGTGGATAAGCGCAGCTGATAACGTTAGCGTAAAATGAGCATTGAATGCAAGCGCACACACAAATTTGGGGCAAACACAGCTGATGTATTCCGTGAGAAAAGTAAACTGAATAATACTCACTCATGTATCGCCTACTTAGGTCCATGGGATACATAACTCCGGTATGAGCGCTTCAGTAATATACAGCAAAGTAGCCCACCTTGGGTAACAAAATGATAGGTATCAACAGTAACATCCAATTGCCTTTGAAAATTTCCGTTAGTGCAGAGTACAACTAAGTTTGAGACATAATTCCAAGGTTGATGAACTCGAAACGAAAAATAAATCTGTCAGCATTTTACAAGGCTGAATTCCTCATTTAGTTTCAAGTAGTTACTTCTAAGATTAGTGTTGTGGCTGTTTCAGCAACGGACGTTATACGTGATTAGGTTCACGCAGTATTTTGTACATTGATGTGTGACCTCCGCTTACCCTTCGATAACGTTCGCTGAAAACTTACAATCACTATGGTCTTTGTTAAGAAGACAGATTGCTTAGACTCTTGTTGTTCTTTGTTGCTGTGCTTCGTATTGTCTCTAGCACCTTGAGGTAATGAGTTAATCCAAGTTGTCAAGTTTGTGTAGCATACTTAACGTGAGGACATATGTAAGAATTTTACATTTTTGGGAAGATGGATGGGTCAAAATGCCCGAATGATGTCCGTAGCAGGCCTAGGTGCTGGTTGCCTCTTTTCACAGCTGCCTCAAACTGTTTTGAACAGTTGAACACACTTTGAGCGAGCACACCAGTTTCGCGTTTCCAGAAAGTACTTTGTAATTTGTGTGACCGAAGCCAAACACGTAATCCTGTCTGTGGTTTAATTGAACAGCTAGACGTTTTCCCACTTTGAACGGCTCGATATTCTGGAATGACCAGTTCGAAATCGCACTTATGCTGTGCGAGAGCTCTTCATGGTCTTCCAGTTTACTGAGAAGAACTTGTCATTTTAGATGGTACCAAGTGAGCCCTGCTAGTGAGAGGAGTTAGCAATTTGGAACATGTTGGAGAAAAAAACAAGTCGAACATGACTAGGGTTCTGACACACCGCCAAAATTTTATCGAAATGTCGGGATTAATTAGGAGAGTTTAGCTAAGAATGAATATCGCTAATGAAAGGAGAGTGAAGAAGGAAATGCTGTCATCGTGTATAAAAGGGAAATACCGGTGGGACGGAAACCCTGCTAAGCAGAAGTGTCAGTGGTCTGGTCTGTCGGTAGCAGTCTCTTTAAATTGAGTAATTTCGACAAAACCAAACCATTAGAATTATAAATTAGCTTCGATTTATTTGGAAATTGGCCTCCGACTAACACTAACCCCTCACGAATATTGTGATACGATTATTGCATTCTTCCAAGGAGCAAAGCCATGTTTTCATAAATCCTCGTCAGCAGAACATACATAAACAGCCGTCGAAGTTTGCAGGTGCAGCGCAAAAGAAAGTTCCCGGAAATTCGGTCATTTTTTCTGCCCGTCTTCACATTTTTAGATTAATGTGCATACAAATTATCTTTCATCCCCAAAAGACAAATGTTTTACAGTTTTGAGTAACCCCCACATTTCCATTAAACATTGTGACAAGCGTTGACGCTGATTCCTCGTGACCCAGGGGTAAAGCATGTTATGGGAGTAGAATTTTACAGACATGAACTAATTACATCTAGACTCAGTCAGACATCCATCACACGCTCCGAAAAGCCATGTACGACATTTTTTCCATTTGGTAATTGTCAGCAACGCGCATTTCATCTGACCACTGTGGGGCAAGAACCCGCAACTCGACTGTTACCAGTTTGTGGTTAAGAACACCGTTACGAGGGAAGGTAGAGATTGTCGTGACTAAGTTACTAAATATAATATAGCGCTGCTCACTATCCGCTGACTTGCAGGTTACCACCGTGCCAACAAACTTTCTTACGGCGGGCCGGATTATCAAAACAATGACGGCCACGGGCCGGAATAGATTTCTGCACAATACTGATATGCAAAAACGAGAGCCCTGAGCGAAAAATGAAGAAACGAAGTTCCGCATTCCATCTTAAACCTGGGTAAGTGGCGTGTGATGTACCAAATCAACGACAATATTTACAACCAAAATGATTTTCAACGGAGGCAATGTAAGCAAAATATAGTTGCCTCAGTCGTTTTGTGCACAAATCCACATGGAACAAAATAAGCAGCAAAAAGATGAGTGAGATTTGTGAAATGGCAGTTAGACTTTCAAAATATCCCCAATGCTTGGTTTGAATGGCCGCATTTAGTCAAGAGCATTGCTTTCAAATTTTCATCAAAAAGTCCCGTTCGATGCGTTGACTTCAAGTAGTTCGTTTTGGAGAATGTTTGCTCATAGACTTAAGTTGTTCCAAACACTGATGTCACACTAGCTGTAAATTTCTTCAGCTCCGAAAATTCAGTATCAAATAGGAAGTGGTAAAATCCAACCTTTTCCTTTTCTGTGGTTTTGTTTTGAAACTTTATTTGCTTGCAAATCAATTAGCTCTAACGGTAGTTCATATGGAACCTCATCAAGGGTTGGATCAGAAGGACTCTGGCAAATTTTGCTCCAAATTCTGTCAAGCTGTGACAATCTCTCTAAAATGTGCCTGATCAAGTCACAACTAATTGAAAAATAAGACGGCTTCGGTGATCATGAAAAGCAGCAAACGTTTCTGCTTTATTTTGATTCAAACAATGATAGCATTCTCCGAAATCCGTTGATGATTCCGTTG
>OX104063.1:241905694-241921530 GCA_944474145.2 Dicrocoelium dendriticum | reverse complement strand
CTATATATATATATATGTAGCGACTGAGGAGAACAATCGAAAAGTTAACATATCGCAACCTATGTCTTCTTACTGCGTTAATGATGTGGCTGAAGGGGACTCAGTGTTTTAAGTTTCTAAAAAGAAGACTCCCCGCTGACGTTGTGAGGTCACTGGATCGATTGTTGTCGTTGCGCTGCAAGATCACGGTGGAACGCGTAAGGGTTAAATTTTATCAAGAATGTATCCAGTCAGATCGATTTCCGTCTCGATTTGCTAAAACTGTCGAAAAATAAGCTTCCCGCTAACATTATGAATCTAGCCAGGATTGCGTCCGTACATATACAGTCTTGCATTGAACGAGAACATAACTTCCTGGAGACACAAAAGCCATTCGCAGTTGTTTTGAACGGCTTGTCACTGGTTTGTCGTTTCAAATTTCAGGCATTTTCTGCTGAAACTCTCCAGTGTATTAGGACCAAGACACTGCGCGCCCTTCAAGGAACCCTTGTGAGAGCGGCCAACATTCCTTTCCCTACCGAGGGCCAGAAGCATGTGTACAATCTGTCAACAGCTCGGTTCACGCGAGAACAGTTAGAGGTTCTTTCGCTGGGATTGAAATACCGAATACCGCTGAAGAATGTGGACAGGGTCCACACACTGATTAATTTCGAATATATGTATGATCAACTCAACGACATATCGCCGAAATCAACTGATGATGCAAGATGGTTTCGGGAAAAATTAGTGGATATCTCGCGCCAGTTCCAGAACGCGCCTATTAGTCAGATGTGTTGCTTGAAATCGGAACACTATGTTGCAATCAAGGAGCTGCAGAAAATGAAAGATGTAATTCTCCTGAAACTGGATAATGGCACGGGTGTGAGAATAATGGACAAATTTGCTTACACCGCAAAAATGGAGTCGATTCTTGGAGACGGACGCAGGTTTCTTATTGACAAAACGCTGGACAACAATGTCTTAGTGGAGAAACAAACTACAAGATATCTACAAATTCTTCTGCTTCATAGTTATCTCTCCGAGTCACAATATCGGCAGCTAAAACCGACAGGGACGGAAACACCAAGAATGAGGGGTGCGCCGAAGCTGCACAAGGCGGGAATTCCACTACGCCCAATAATGTGTATGAATAACTCACCCTACTACAAAGTAGCCCGGTGGTTGGCAAAGCTCCTAGATCCCGTGGGTAAGCTCCTGAGCACGCTTTGTTTGGAAAACTCCTTTGAATTTGTGAATTTACTGGAACCAACAACACTCGACGCGGAGCTCATATATTCAATAGACGTGGAATAGCTGTTCACGAATGTGTCCCTACGTGGAACGGTCGATGACCTATGCCAATTTATTTTGAGTCGGAACCTCTCTGTGGGTCTTCCTCTAGAGTTCCTGCGAGACTTGATATTGGTGTGTACTGAGAATGTGCGATTTGAGTTTGAAGGGACAGCATACAGCAGCGTCGCTATGGACAGTCCTTTGGGACCAGTTTCGGCAGACATCTTGCTAGGTATGATTGAAAGGAAAGTTGTTGCCTCCATAGGTGAAGCCAAGCTGTACAAGTGTTATGTAGATGATATGCTCGTCTTCACTAATGGTGAACATATTGATCGTCTTGCTGCCCTCCTGAACTCAATTCACCCAAACCTTTCTGTATCACAGGAGAAGGAAAAAGAAGACAGACTGCCTTTTCGTGACGTGCTTATCAAGAGAAGGACCGATGGCACGTTGCAGCGCACGGTGTACAGAAAAGCGACCTGGGGGGAAAAACCTACATTTTTTCCAGCTTCGCGTTGCATACAAGCGCGGCCTTGTAAAATCTCTCTTCTACAGAGCCACGCGGATTTGCAGTCCGAAATTGCTCAAGTCTGAAGAAGAGTTTTTATACCGGACTTTGCTAGCCAATGGGTATCCGGCAAAATTCATTTCAGACCCATAGCAGATCCCCCAAGGAGAAGCTGCCCGGTCACAACTGCGAAAGAAGAAGTGTTTTTCTGGATTCTTATCCTTTCTAAGGGGCGAAAAGAATCGATAGCTTTATTTGAAAGTATGTGTGTTCTTGCAGAATGGGGCAGCTACTGTTGGCAGCACTACTTGACGAGTCCGCCCAACTAACGAAGCTATTAACCACACGTAGGTTTCCGCTCCACTTCAAGTTATTGCTAGCGCGCCAATCAGTTCGGTTTTGATCAATCTTTTCTAAGTCTCAACTGCTGTTGCGGGGGTCACGCTCTATATTATGACACATAGTTGGGGGTCGGAGGGGTCTTAGGGGGGGAGGTTACTAGGCAAGGGGGCGCTTATTGGATGAGGAGGGAGTGTACATTGGCGGTGAGTTATGCATATAGTTGGTTACGGTATCAGGAAGCGGACGATTGCTACCCGCAGATATTGAGATTTTGAGTTGTTGTGTTTGTGTTAGAGTTGAGTGGCCCATCTGTTATTGGAGGACAGATGTTATTGAGTCATAGTCCCCATCGTTGGGTGAAGTCGCTGACAGGCGGTAGCGCATATGACAGGCGGGTTTGAAGATGAGGTACTACTGCAAGTTTGATAGAGCCCTTGGGCATCCCACTGGTACTATGGGCATAGTTGAGCAAGAAAATGTATGCTCGTTTTATCGGGGTCATTCAACTTGCTGTGGATTTGATGGGCACATCCTCGATGATTGACCGAATCCTGCTAAACCGCCTGGTCAAATCAGGTTGTGAAACCAATCTGGCGGAAAAGAGCTGTAACTAGATTTCGTTCGAGTTGCGCGGCACCATCGATATGTGATGATTCGCGGTATCAGTTGCCGGTGAAGTGTACGAGACGGCAACCAGCCGTTTATGTCGATCCTTGTTTTGGTAATTGCTTTTTGTTCATTTTTCACCATAGGCATTTGATACGGTGAACCGCGAAGGCATTGTGGCCTGGTGCTTGGGTAAGTTTGTCTTGTCCGGATTATAAGTTGGCAATGTTGGCTTGATTGTCCGCCAACAGTTGGTATTGAGGGTTTTCAGTTTAGATGTGTGGTGGGACGACCGCGGGGAATTTGGCAATTCTCTGCTGTGAAGCATAGGCTGTTGTCAGATCTTGCCACTTGTCAATAGTTATCCTTCATGCATGCTGTATTGTGTCACATTACGGTGTTGTGTGGGAGCATCGTGTTGATGGTGGGTGGCAGTACTTCCGTCTTTTCGGTGGGGAACCTAGTCTGTGATAACTACCTTCCGTTTGTTGCGGTTTGATGTGTTTCTGTGCGTTGTTTGCACTCTGCCGCAGATGTTTGGTGAGATGCTCTAGGTAGAGGTATGGTGGATTGCAGGTTAAGCGGCCTTTTTGTATACCTTCTTACGTGCCTAAACTCGGCTGTTAGTGTATGTCCTATCTCGGTAGGTTGCAATCGGATTGGTTCTCCCCACATATACATTCACACACACCTCAAACCCTCATCCCCATCCTTTCTACCTGTACACAATATACCCACCATATGGGTAGAGTAATCATAGGCCGCGATTAAGACTCGTGGTGAGGTTCGATGGCGAGAATATTCTATGGGCTGCTTCGCCTACCTTTGGTAGATGTATTGTCGTATGACCTGTCTGTGACTCTGTGCTGTACATTCATATCGCGTCTCGAAAGGACAGCTTCAGCATTAGGTGAAGCTAGAATACTGAGTAGTGGAACATCCTTCAGCTTACCCTTGGCTCGAAGATGTTGGCGTTAACAAAATCCAAGGGTGCAGTTCAGTTCTTCTATACGGCAGCAAAAAAGTGGTCGATGAACCGGCGGGAAACTGCGATATCCCGTGCAATCCCAACATACATGTAGTCTACAGATGGATTTCTTCGCCTATTGGGTTTGTGCGGACAGAGTTGCGGGACAAGGATTTAACTGGTGCGTCGTAGTGCGAATGTATGCCATTTGAATGCAATGCTTTTTGCTAGGACAACTACGGTGGCTACGTATTGTGTAGGTTATGTATTATCGAATGCGGATTCACGAAGACAGCCGCTATATGGTCAAGTCTGAGGTATTGGAATGCGGCATGCTGTTGGGGAATAACTGAAGCTTCGATTTACCCAGCGTAATCATGGATCGATGTTGAGATCACTGTCTATTTATCTGATCATGATGGTGTCAAGGGGAATCGAATGCTGATATTGGATCTGCTTGTATTGAGACGGATAATGATTCACGAAGGCCGTTGCAAGGTGCAATTATCGTTTTCCTTTGGGCATGCAGAAGAGATGGCACGGGCAATTGCGGAAGTGTGAGGCTCGGCGATTGGGTTGTACTCATCGAATCTGTGCGACTGGTGGTGTAGCTTTGCACTTTTGGTGCGAGATGACCTTGTTAAGGCTGGATAGTGGCATGGTGCGAGGTCTTTGGGTCCCTTTCACCGAATCGTCGATATTGTCACTGAAGAGTTTCGTACTGGTCAGATTTATGGCGCCAGCTTTGCTGGTTAGCTGATCTCGAGCTTTATATACTCTTGCGTGCATTGTTGAGGCCGGGTTGTGCTGGTGGTGGAGTTGTATGGGGTAGAGTCGTGGGTGGTGCGCGCGTTGTTTGCACGCTTGACCGTTGAGTACCATGTTTCGGGATTATTTATAGCTTGGGTTGTCGGGGGGTTCAGAGTTGTAATAATGTGGCGAGGGTGGGGATGGGGAGGTTATGAGTGGTGAGGTAGTAGGGTTCGAGTGCGGGTTAGGGGTGGTATGCGTATTGGTGTTCCTTGGGGAGGGTTGGGTTGGGGTTGGGGAGCTGTGTGAGTACGGGTAGGTGATCGTGTGTTTGTGTTGGGGGTTAGGCGTCTCTAGTGTCCGCTGGTGGGATGTGGCACCTAGGTGGTTGTGCGTGTTGTGGATATGGTTGAGTTAGGGGCCTTGTTGGCTACTACTCACTGCCCCTTTTCATAATGGCTCCAGGCTGTCATTTGATTTTTGCTGGGCGGGGTCGGAGTGCACGGGCGTGTGTTGTGCTAGGCTGGTTGAATTGGTTGCTTATTGCACTCAGTGTGGAGAGGATTTGTCCAGCCACAGCTTGTGGGCAATTTTCGTCCCAATGTACAGCCGGTGATTAGAGTTGAGGTTCTGGCTCCGGGGTGAAAACGTGGCTCTATAACATGACTGACACGGTGATGATTCCTTAGGGTTTACACTGGATAGAGGGGGTGCTGTTTTGGGCTGTTGGTGGAGCAGGCAGCCACCCATGCATCGCCCTCTGTAAGGCGCAGACGACCTGTGCTGTCAATTGACAGGCAAATAATATATATATATATATATATATATATATATGATTTTAAACATGGAAGTTGCATGAGGATTACCTACCCTATATGATTTGAAAATATTTAACTTTGTTGCATGTGTGCAGCAAAATAATTTGAGCTAAGTAGACAAGATTTGTCATATTCAAAAATGTCTCAGAAGTGTCAGATTAAACGCGCGAAAACAATTAAGATGCTGTTGGGATCAGAGTTAGAAGGCAGTAAATTTAGATGGTTGGGAAGAGGAACGTTTGAATGAGCTTGCAAAGTTCGTGGGGTAGCTGAGACTTTTCTATACGGAGATTTTCAGTGAGCTAGAAGCTGCCGGATGCAATGAACTATAAGTAATGATTTATAGCGGGAAAAGA
Organism: Dicrocoelium dendriticum; assembly: GCA_944474145.2. Lineage (NCBI taxonomy): Eukaryota > Metazoa > Platyhelminthes > Trematoda > Plagiorchiida > Dicrocoeliidae > Dicrocoelium > Dicrocoelium dendriticum. Next base: position 241,915,911 of record OX104063.1, on the reverse strand, counting down.
AACATGTCTTGTCATGATTCGTAGACTACTTGGAGTGATGGTTACAAAATGATTGTTTAAAGGGACAGGAAAATGGGAAAGTTCTATTATATGATGACCCACGGTGTTCTTCACATGAGCACATGTTGGTCTGCTCACCGCTAAGTAAAAGAGAGAGCTGGTGATCAAACTGTTTGTTAATTGGTCATTTGAAGAAAGCGAAATTTTTCACGTAGTGCAAATATGATAGGTTGTGGTCCAATGGTTTCTGAAGGAGGGTTGATTTGGAGGTGAGAATAACGTGAGAAGGAAGAGAGTTCCAGCTTCTGGATAATCGAAGGGAAAAACTTTTGTCAGAAATTAAGTCGACCGTGGTGTGCGGTTATTGTGAGCTAGTGGACCCTCATGATGGTCGTGTGGTTGACTTGCTACAGATGGCGACAGATGTGATTGGAATTCGTCAGTATTTGCTAGACCATAATAAGATCCCCTCGTAGGCTAAAACACTCTCAGCTTTACAAACCTAGGGTTTGCAGTCTGCGTTGCTAGGAGGATTGAAACAGTCCTGTATCGAGTTTCATCGCACAACGTTGTTGCACTTCGCCCGCAGCAGAATCATAGTTGCGCCGAGTTCGCCAGACATGAATCACGTACACCACGTGGGACCTCAATTAGGCGTTGAGCAGTTGTGGCAAGATGAACGGCTTGAACTTCCCTAACACCGTTCGTAGGAAGCCAAAGTGCTGATTAGCTATTCCCGATGCATTGTTGGCATATTTCGAACAACCAAAGTCGTCCTACACGACTACCCCGAGGTATCTTCCTTACGTAGCTTGTTTCAGCAGCTGCTCTCTCAGTCGGTATTCATGAATACACGGATGGCGTGTGCTCAGAACAGCATTTCGCCATGCCAAACAGAGATCGCTTTTCGGAGGACAATGCGTAGGCCCTGTCAAGATCTACTTCTTGTGCCACGTGATCATCCACTGTCTGGAGGTCATTCCTGTTCTGGACTTCCACTGCAAATAGCAAGAAGTCTGACTAGAGCACCCTAGCAAGGTCGTTGATGAATACTCCGAACAAACGTGGTCCCAGTACCGATCCTTGGGGCACTCTACACGGAACGCCAGGCGTGTTAGAGATGGATCTGCTGGCTCTCATATTCCACTGACGCTTAATTAGAAAGTTGTTTATCCCGGCTAACATAGGGTCACCGATTCCAAAGTTTCGAAGTTAATGAAAGGAGAATTCCGTGATCCATGCGATTGAATGCTGTAGAGAAGTCTAGTTATTCGACGTCAATTCTGTGTCTATCATCTGCTGAATTCGTCCAGCTTACTCGGGCTACTTTCAAGTTTGAGGTACACGACCGATTTCAGCGGACTTCATGCTGCTCTGACACTATTCCGTCGTTGCTCTCAAGGTATCCCGTAAGTGCTGCTGCCCTGATTCCTTCCAATCACATTTAATAACACCGTGAGTAGAGTGATTGGACGACAGTTAGCTCCGTAGGATCCCTAATTTTAAAAACAATAGTAAGTATGCCCCGTTTCCACATGGTCGGAACCTGCATTTCCTGAAGGTTGTGGGTGAATAACAGACGGTAATGAATTACCGACAGGTGATGATAGCAAAATGGAACAGGAAGGCGAAGCGTACTAAATGCAACTGGGCAGGGAATCGAAAACATGTCTAAAGTTCCGAAGAAGATTGCGGCAAATGGTCCAAATAATGAGACTGATGAGAGGAAAGAAGATAAGAGAGAAGCGTTCTACTGGTTAGGTGGTGTACAATAACTAAACATTGATATGTCAGGGGGAAAACAGCAGGTGCTAAACAAGTACCGTAGGTTGGTGGGGGGTGACAACTACGACATGAAATTTTATGTGACTCGTCTCTTTAAGTGAATACGCGCAGCTGATAACGCTAGCGTAAGATGAGAATTGAACGCAGGCGCACAACACATCATTGGGGGGCAAGCACAGCTGATGTATTCCGTGACAAAAGTAAAGTGAAGAATACTCACTCATGTATCGCCTACTTAGGTCCATTTAATACGTCAATCCGATATGAGCGCTTCAGTAATATACAGCAAAGTAGCACGTCTTGGGCAACAAAAGGATGGGTGTCAATAGTAACATCTAATTGCTTATGAAAATGTCCGTTAGGGGAGAGTATAACCGTGTTTGAGAGAGAATTCCAAGGTTGAACAATGAACAATGATTTATAGCGGGTAAAAATGCAGGTGCTTGACATGTCCAGTAGGATGTTTAGCGCGACAAAAAGAAGATAGCGAACGGATAATGGAGTCGTCAGTTCAAGCGCTTACAGATGTAACTGCACTGTCGTATAAATGGAGTTTGAAATGAGAATGTACGCACACAAAGCAACAGGGGAATGGTTATTGTTCACATCATAGGTGCGAAAAATAAAATAGATAGCAAGGACAATGCTTACTTGTGCGCAACTATCTTGGGTCGACAGGATACAGAAATCCAGTTTCCATAGTAGCAGCGTTTAGCAAATTTCATGCATGGCGTTTGGAGTGACTCATTCTCGAGTAGGGTTTTGGCACTATCACCTGTCTGTTGTGCATTAGAGCCAGCATCTGGTGGTCATGAGCTATAGCACGTAGTTTAAATGTGACAGGGTATCGTCAAGCCGTTTTTTGAGAAGGGATAGGGTGGGTGTATTAATTACATGTTCCAGGAGGGCGTTTCAAGTTTGTGCCACTCAAAGGGACAAATAATTTCGCCGACATTCCAGGCGGCTGTACTGCGTGACTAACTTAAACTGGTGACCTCTTAGCGGGGTGTTTTGACTGCGTGTTAGAAGGGAATGGCATGGGTGATTGTGGTTTCTCAGGATCTGGTATACCAGTATGAGATCGCCCCTTAGACGCCGATAAGGTCCACTGTATATTTTGAGGGTCTTCAGCCTGAGTGGGTAGGAGAGGCTGGTCAAACCCCTGGCACTCTTCTTTGCCCTACGTTGTGCATTATCGAGCGCAGTGAGATGGTGCTTGAGCCAGGGTTGCCGCGCTTGGATAGCGTATTCCGCGTGCGGCCTCACGTACGCACTAAGCATTTTTGGAAAGACTGAAGGGTCCAACTTCCCGAAGGCTCTGCGAAGAAGGCCGAGGTACAGGTTTGCTTTCTTAGCTGCCTTTTCAGTCTGCCTCGAACAACCGAGGTCATCTTGAATTATCACGCCGAGAGCACTCTCTTGAGAAGCCCGCTGTAGAATTTGTGGTCCTAGGCGGTAGTTGTGCACACTCTTGTGCCGTATACTGAGAACTTTGCACTTGGTGATGTTGAAATGCAGCATGTTCTCGATGGACCATGTGTACGCTTTGTCCAGGTCCTCCTGCAACAATGTGTGATCCTCCACTGCAGCTATGGTGCGCCATACCTTTAGGTCATCAGCAAATAGCAAACAGTTAGAAGATAGCAAACCGTCAGAAGATGAACTCGAAACGCAAAATAACTCTGTCAGCATTTTACAAGGCTGAACTCTTCATTTAGCTTCAAGTATTTACTTCTAAGATTGGTGTTGTGGCTGTTTCAGCAACAGACAGTATACGTGATTATGTTCACGCAGTATTTCATACATTGATGTGTGATCCCCGCTTAGCCTTCGATAACGTTCGCTGAAAACTTACGACCACTATGGTCTTTGTTAAGAAAACAGATGGCTTAGACTCCTGTTGTTCATTGTTGCTGTGCTTCGTATTGTCTCTAGCACCTTGAGGTCATGAATCAATCAAAGTTGCCAAGTTTGTGTAGCATACTTAACATGAGGACGTATGTAAGAATTGTGCATCTTTGGGAAGATGGATGGGTCAAAATGCCCGAATGCTCTCCGTAGCAGGCTTACGTGCTGGTTGCCTCTTTTCGCAGCTGCCTCAAACTATTTTGAACAGTTGAGCACACTTTGACCGAGCAGACCAGTTTTGCGTTTCCAGAAAGTACTTTGTAATATGTGTGACCCAAGCCAAACACGTAGTCTTGTCTGTGGTTTAATTGAACAGAGCGACGTTTTCCCACTTCGAACCGCTCGATATTCTGGAATGACCAGTTTGAAATCGTACTTATACTGTGCGAGAGCTCTTTGTGGTCTTCCGGTTCACTGAGGAGAACTTGTCATTTTTGATGGTATCAAGTCAGCCTTGCTAGTGAGAGGCGTTAGCAATCTGGAACATGTTGGAGAACAAAAGACAAGTCAGACATGGCTAGGTTTCTTACACAAATTGCCAAAAGTTATCAAAATGTCGGGGTTACTAAGGAGATTTTAGCTCAGAATGAATATCGGTAATGATAGCAGAGTGAAGAAGGGAATGCTGTCATCGTGTATAAAAGGGAAACATCGGTGTGACGGAAACCCTGCTAAGCAGCGGTGTCAGTGGTCTGGTCTGTCGGTAGCAGTCTCTTTAAATTGAGGAATTTCGTCAAAACCAGATCATTAGAATTATAAATTAGTTTCGATTTATTTGGAAAATGGCCTCTGACTAATACTAGCCACTCACGAATATTGTGATAGGATTATTGTATACTTCCAAGGAGCAAAGCCATGGTTTCATAAATCAACATCAGCAGAATATGCACAAACAGCCGTTGAAGTTTGCAGGTGCAGTGCAAAAGGAAGTTCCCAGAAATTCAGTCATTTTTTGCCCGTCTTCACATTTTTAGATGAATGTGTGTACAAATTATCTTCCAACCCCAAAAGACAAATATTTTACAGTTCTGAGTAAACCCCACATTTCCATTAACCATTGTGACAAGCGTTGACGCTGATTCCGCGTGACCCAGGGATAAAGCATGTTATGGGAGTAATAAGGGAGTGGAATTTTACAGACATCTAGACTCAGTCAGACATCCATCACACGCTCCGAAAAGCCATGTAGGACAGTTTTGTCCACTTGGGAATCGTCAGCAACGCGCATTTCATCTGACCACTGTCGGGCTAGAACCCGCAACTCGTCTGTTACCAGTTTGTGGTTAAGAACGCCGTTACGAAGGAAGACAGCGAGTGTCGTGATCAAGTTACTAAATATAATGTAGCGCTGGTCAATATCCGCTGACTTGCAGGTTACCACCGTGTAGAGTAGGTGCCAACAAACTTTCTTACGGCGGACCGGAAGAGATTTCTGCACAATACTGACAAGCTAAAATGAGAGCACTTAGCGAAAAACGAAGAAACTATGTTCAGCGTTCCACGTTAAACCTGGGTAAGTGGCGTGTGATGTAGCAACTCGACGAAAATATTTACAATCAAAATGATTATCCATGGAGACAATGTAAGCAAAATATAGTTGCCTCAGTCGTTATGTGCGCACAAAATAAGCAAGCACAAAATAAGCAGCAAAAGATGAGTGAGGTTTGTGAAATGGCAGTTTGACTTTCAAAATATCTCCAACGCTTGGTTTAGAATGGCCGCATTCAGTTAAGAGCATTGCTTTCAAATTTTCATCAGTAAGTCCCGTTCGGTGCGTTGACTTCACGTAGTTCGTTTTTGAGAATGTTTGCTCAAAGACATAAGTTGTTCTAAACACCGATGTCACACTAGCTGCAAATTTCATCAGCTCCGAAAATTCAGCATCAAACAGGAAGTGGTAAAATCCAACCTTTTCCTTTTCTGTGGTTTTGTTTCGAAACTTTATTTGCCTGCAAATCAATTCGCTCTAACAGGAGTTCGTATGGGACCTCATCAAGGTTGGGATCAGACGGACTCTGGAACAGGCAAATTTTGCTCGAAATTTTGTCAAGCTGTGAAAATCTCTCTAAAATATGCCTGATCAAGTCACAACTACTTGAAAAATATGACTTCTTCGGTGATCATGAAAAGGAGCAAACGTTTCTGCTTCCTGTTTTGATTCAAACAATCACAGCTTTCTTCGAAATCCGTTGATGATTCCGTTGAAGTCGCAGATAAGGTTCTCCTTCCCCTTCAGTTTCATACTCAGCTCATTTATGTGGAGAGTAACTTCAGCCATAATTGCCGACTTTGACATTCAGGTAGAATCTGACAGCTGTGATATAGCTCTAACTGTTTCAGTGAGAAAAGCATCTATTTTGTGTCGGAAGTTGTAAAAGCGAAACTGCAATTAACGACAGCTAAGTCATATGGCAAATGACAGAATTCAAAAATAGTATCTTCCCGAAAATACTGGAATTGACGGGGATTGAGAGCATGTTCTTAATTAAAAGTAACTAGAAACGATCAGTTTCAGTACACAAGAAATATCTGTCTTTTCCACGGCATGAATAATGATGTAGGATGCAGTGTATGAACAGAGAGACCCGAATGTGCAGGTATTCCAGCTGAGCCCTGATCTGCCCTACTCGGACGCTTCTTCACTCTCTTCATCGAAGCAGATTCAACGCTAGGTTTTAGTCTTGGAAAATGTTTTGGTTGGAGTCAAGCGTGCGTTCAAGATAAGGGAGTACCAAACGACACGGCGCTTACCGTATGAGATGCGGCCTAGCGACATGGACGGTCCATGTGCATGAGCAGCATTCCGAGTATCATTCAAACTGACAAAATCGATAAGAAACCTGATGGGAGCAATCAAGGCGGAGGGACGACGGTGTTCAAACAGATTTGGGTCATGCAACGAAAGTGCATTCTTACGAATGCCGCGTGGGTGCTCAAATTCTGGTACCGTAGGTGGACCGGATGAACTAACGTCGCGGGCCGTAATTTGGTGACCCCTGGTGTGGAGGATAGGGTAGCTCCCTGACAATTCAAAAATCACGGATTCGGGTGTGGTTCTGCCATATCTACCTGCTGAATGTAAACATGCGCAATACTTGTAGTGAAGTGCATTGTTGCGTTTCGGTACAACCTGGTATTCAGAATAAAGACGTCAAACTTGCAATCACTGTGCCAAATGCAGTCCTTACCTTTTTTAGTGAGTGTCGTTTGCAGGTGAAGGTCCACCCATTAGATTATTACTATATTCAGAAATTTGTGCCATACACAAGTATCTCCCACATGCTATGCTATCCCCGAATCCACCTTTCTGCATCGAAACTAGCATATACAAAAGTCGGCTGAATGACGCACTCAGCCACCCACATACCTACTTAAACTGTTGCTCCGTACTACTCCTGGGACATACTTTGGCATTATTAGCCGTTGCCCGCTGATCCTGTGAAACTACTTGGTGTGCAAGACTATTGCATTAAAATTGATAAGTCCTTGTTTTGAAGGCAAAATTAGCAACCTTTTTACCTGTGTTTTTCTGATTACCCCACCAAACCATACAATGGGACTTGCAAAACAGTGATTCTTAATCCGTATAAGCTCATCGTGCCTTTCTTACAGGGGCGTCCAACTTTGTATTCTGTGAAAACACATTTTCAACAACAGACATATGCCGCCACGCGGTCTGCTACTGGCGGGGCCTTCAAATTTGGCTGTGCACTATATTTTCTTTTTTCAAAGGAATATTAACACATACGCTTTCGACAATAGTTCTCAGAAACCCATTGTTCACTTGCTTACCACTTTTGCAGTCGGTATCATGATAACCTATAGCCAAGAGGTTACGAAATCGTTAGGTGTTTCCGCGCAAGGCAACGACGATAATTGATCTGTCAAGAGAAAAAGGGAGGAAACCGATAAAAAGCATCGTGTGAGGCGGAAACTTGCTCCGAGAAAGAAAACTTGCCAAGCATGGGCATGCTCACTTTTCTAACTGCCAATGTCCGTTCGCTACTGGGAAAATAGAGGACCTAAAAAGCACTATTAACTGCCGTGAATTGACAATAGTAAGGACCATTATGCTGCAAGGGACATGGCTCCACGAAGATTTTGAAGCCGCCATTGTCGCGATTGACCGTTCAGTTTGTTTCCGTGCTAATCACCCATGCATCTACTGCGATCGTGGCTGGGATGTCAAAACCCTTATTAAAGGTAATAAGTGAATATCAACGAAAAGTTTTTCCTGTTGCTAGTTACAGCGTATCGGCTGCTTGGTCCTACATTTTTAACCAACATATCTAAATGGGTGCAGCTCAATTTTACTGACCGGCAATGATGCATCCCCCCGTTGTTCCAGCTCAGAAGCATACAAATGGTACGATGATTTTATGGCTGTTTTGACTGGAAAATCGACCTGTCCATGTGCATATTTGCAGGTGATTTCAATCGATTTGACTCCACATTCCTTACAACTCTCGGGTTACAGAATATTGTAAAATGTCCCATCTGGTTTAAGGCAACCCTGGATTTTCGGTCTGCAGATTATTCTGTAAAGAAGCTAGCCCTATTGTCTACAGTATGAAGAACCACAAAACTGCTTTTCACTGCAAGCGCAGTTGACGAAAACGGTTGCCTCCATATACCTTAGTTTATTTTTCGACAAAGATATATCAACAAACCGCCATGAATGACAAGTTTTTTGACTAATTCTATGATCTCTGCTACCAGATAGAAAACATCATCATCCGTGCTGATCGCATTTCTCCACACCATCTCAAGCAGCCTCGTAAGCTCAAGGAAACTCCTTTCAACAACAAAGATTGTGTTTTAATAAACTCACTTTCTGCTCATGTTTAGGGCAAAATGTACCGTCTCCAACATGTCTGCGCGCAGAAAGGTATAGGAAAAACCAATGTCGTTAAATTTGGCGGATGGTGAAACAACTCAACGTAGTCACCTGTCAATCCACAAATGGGGACATGGGCATAGAAAAATTGAATGGAAACTTCAGCCTCACTAACATAGCCTCCTTCTCCAAATCATTAGTCACACCGTTTCAGTGGTCTACCGACTCACTGCCTCCTGTTGACAGCGCATCACTGCGCAAGAAGCTAACCAAGCCGCATTCAAGCATGGTATGCGAACCTGACAATTTGTCTCCCGGCGTCCTCAAGCAATGCGCCGATTTCTTAACCCATCCGCTGGCCGAGTTTTAAATAATGTGCCTAAAGCAAAGGAAAAATCGTGGACTGTCGGAGGATTGCCAGCGTAACGCCACTACCGAAGAAAGGGACGGTAAATATTAGCCTGTTGCATCTTCATCAATGGCTGTGAAAGTATTTGAGAAAATAGTTCTTGAAACAACGCCAGCCCAGTCCTGTGCGGATGATGCATTTCAGTTTGCGTATAGCGTTTCAAAGTCAGCGAATGCGTGCCAGTTAAGCAATCCTGTGTTCTGTGTTAACTTGGAGTTATCCCCTCACATTCTTCTGCCACCTCTTCTGAAGTACGCTCAATCGATTCGGATCACTGGGCTCTATATAACGGGGTCTAGATTTTTGAAGTAAGTCCAACGACACGCTGGTACATCACAAGCAAAGTCGAAGTCTATCCACTAAGGACAACTTGATTAACTCCTTATGTGTTTCATCAGTACCTTTGGGATAACATTCGACAGAGCTTCTTTAAGTCTGTCGGACAATAGATAACTTAGGACTGTGCACCACTGTATACCATAGGTACACTATACTTTTATGTGCATTTCACTGCACAAAGCTTGTGTGATTTTGGCTACCCGTGCGCCTAGTGACGCACCACCACCAAAGCCGCTGGCCGGAGCAGACAACTGAGGCAGCCCAAACGGTGTGACCAGCGCCAGCTAAAAGTACGTACCGGCCATTGATCAATGGGCCGGAGAAGTTTGTCAACCGGGAATCGAGTAAGCAACAAACCCAAGGTCATTCGTAGCTCCGACAATAGGGGAACTGAGATCCTCTCGAAAACGATGTGTTCGTTTTATACCAATACCTACGACGCAACAAATGCGAACACCACACCTAACGGAGCTAACAGTGTATCGACAGAGGTTGTGGTTCTGTCTTATGTTCAGGTAGTCCGATAATTAAGATTGTCCAAACGCTTACGATAAGGTGTGAAAAGTTGACTGTTACGTCGGCAGACCAAAAGGAGCTGATCGTGGTATTGGGAGGGAAAATCTCAGAACTCGAGTTGCAGAGTAGTGTATTACGTAGCCCGAATCCCCGACCTGTTAAAAGCAAGAGCTCTCTAGCAACCATGTTACACAGTCCAGCGAAAGGCAAACACTGTTAGTGGAAAACTGCAGCGAAAACAGGCTGGTTGAACGGTCTCTCAAGTCTAACGTAATGCTACAACGCCTGCAGATATATACACAAACTGCATGACCACCTCCGTCAGTAGCTAGGAAACAACAGTTGATCCCTATAGGTTGTGCAACTAAGGGCTTTGCACGTAAGAAATCTTGCTGTAACCTTGTCCTATCATATACGGAAGAC
>OX104063.1:241738273-241905196 GCA_944474145.2 Dicrocoelium dendriticum | reverse complement strand
TAGAAAGTCGAACACAAAAATGAGGCTTCAGTAAAATGTTTGGAAATATTGTATTATACCCACAAAACTGTTAGCAACAAATATACTGCAAAACTCTAAGTTTACTCAGCCAAACTATGTGTATCATGTTGGTGAAAATGTGGTCCCGCGCATTAATTGTTACAAGAAACTGCTATGGCAGTGGTGAAGTACTGACCCAGTCAGAAGTGGAATGAGTTCTCAAAGAAATCGCCGTGCAAATTCACTTCTTCCGTCTGTTGTATAGGGTTGTTGGCCAGGAGAACGAAATTTTTCTGAAGCAATTTGCATAATCCACATGTGGTAGAGTACAGTGGTTGCGATATCGGAATATGCTGATGATTGGATAGATGTGTCAATGTTTGTAGCACATGAAAGAGAGGTCCATCAATGCAGGGATTGATGGTTGTCGGTGACACACTGGAAGTGGATAATGGCCACATGAGTTGATATTAAAATTGCGCTCAGAAGACGTCGTTAAATCACCGGTTGGATTAAACGTCCAGACGGAATAATGAGGTCAGGTGTGATCCTGGTATTCGATATCGTAGGTAATTTTTAAAGTATCCCATTAGATAAGCAAAAGTCGGTGTTAGCGAGCGTATGTTTCCATTAATTCGTATTCAGATTAGTGCAACTATATGCCAAGCAAATAAATCGGACAGACTATTGAAGCCGATAAAAGGGGTGAAACCAGTGTTTGGAAAAGGTCGACCATCGCTATTAATCAGGTGATTTCTGAGCCTGCATGTGGTCCAACAGGATAAAGGTTAAAAGTCGATTTAGCCAAGGGAGCAGTAAGATCTGAATAAATAGCTTCTGAGTGCTCAGGTCCGGTTCGTGCGGCAAACTTGCGATGGCTTCAGCGGTTTCCAGTATCCATCTGTTTGTGTAACTCGATTGATTATCAAGGGTCTTGTAGATAATACTGAATGCGTCGAATGGTTTAGGGTTGTGTCCTGTGCCGAAGAGATGGGTAGATATGGAAGCGTGACATACCTTTCTACTTCCAACCACTAGTCATGCCGGATGGTGCACTTTAACTGTTGCGGATAGACACTTATTCGCACGACCAATGTATCCTGATCCAGAGAAATTGGTGAATGAACTGATGCACTTGGAGTTGTCTTGGACAGGTCTGCAATCTTTGAGACTGAGCTTCACCATCGGTGTGCTGGTGAAGCAGTTTTCGAATTTTGCTGTCGTGTATGTACGTCTGAGCTCCTGCGATAGACGACTATTCATAATCTCGGTAGAGATGTCCCATTTGTACAGAAGTTGTAGGAAAATTGTTTTCCTATTATTCACTAAAACCACTGGTGTGTACTTTCTCTGCTTTATGTGGAGTTTAAGAGAGCAATCTGGAAAGTCATTTTCGCGCATCAACGAGCATACCCGCCGTAGTTCTTCTGAAAGTTTAGCATGCGAGCAGAGTTTTTCTGCTCGACATAGGCAAAGTGTTGACAATTTTCTTAAGGACTGAACAGATTCGTTCCACAAGGGGAGCAGTAAAGAAAACTGACAAGAATTCCCAGAGAAACGGCTAAGAAATACTAGAAAACGAATTCACAGTTTAAAACGAGAATTACTCCTACGTAGGAGAGGGCAAGTTTGTAATATAAAACCACAGTGGCTAAAGAAAAATTACCAGAAACGGCCCAGCGGCAACATCATTAAAATATTACTAAGATATTTGAAAGGGAATCCTCTGCTAAAATCGTGAGAATATTCTAGTATAGCAGATAACCGGTCCGACAAATACATAAATAAATACAGTATATTCCTTGACGGTGCCAGTCAATTTCCAACGAGTGGTCTGACCAATTTGTAAAACGTGATGGCATAAAATAGTTAATTGTTAAGTTTTTGTACAATGGATGCCAAATTGATTTTTGAAGTGATTGGAATTTCGCAGATAAAAGAAAGATTAAAAAATGGGGAACGATAATAAATGCAGATTTAACCAACGGTTTAAGTAAAGTAATACGGCCGTCCATGCAATTGTCCTCAGGGGACCTGCTTCAAAGTAGGTTATTCTGACGGAAAGTTTCATCCGCACTTCCATGATCCAACTAGCTGGGTGCCGGTGTGGCGAAATTCGGGTAGGCCATCGTCCATTTAACAATGTTTTAACGGCTGTTTTTATGCATCCATTACGCTTCTTGAAGTCTCAGCCCGTTCCGACATGCGGATCATACAAGTATGGCACTTTATGTTATACGCTGGTGAATGAGAGGCAGTATGCCTTGCATGGCTACATTTTGTTATCTTGGAAGCTGTAACCCGTTACCTCGAGAAAGCAGCCCAGTCGTGGTTAACAATTAAATAATGAAGAATTTAAAGTGTGAGAAAGTAAAAACCTAATAAAACGACAATCTTTTACAGATAGGGCAATTACAATTTGATCCTATGCTTTAATGCCACCTCCTATGTGGTTTTAATCCTTTCAAACTTAATTCATATCAACTGTGTTCTGTCTAAAACCGAGAGCAAAATTAGTTACTGATGTGGGGCCGGGAACTATTTTTGTAAATCTCCCCACAAATGGATTAATTCGTAATATTGCTCCGTGATTCCCTTCGATACATTTGTTCTGCAATGTTTAACATTTCCCCTTCTTTTCTGGAGTTAACAGTCCATAAACATATACTGGAATTCAGTGATGGCAATAACGGATTCCCTATTTGACTTTTGACTATGGACAAGCCGAACAGTTATCGGTCTCCGGCTGTCACGTCGCACAATTTGATCGTATGATCTGCTCGATCCATTCTTACGCTGATATAAAAACACCTGCTTATTTTTTATATTAACGAAATAGTGCCTGTTTCACAAAAGTCTTCTTCTTCTACATTCTTCCTTACTCCATTGTTGGACACTACCGGGCTGATCTCCTGTGGTGTTGGATTATAGCCCCCAGATTACAAAAGACTTTACCCAAGCAAGGCACATTGCCACCAACTGACCGGCGTATAAAAATCTGTCATAATTGTATGATCCGCATGACGGACAGGGATGCGGCTTCATCGCCCATAATGCATGTATAGAAGCAGCCCTAAAAAGAACACAACATATGATAAACAGGTGATGGCTCATATGCTACTATGCCACACCGGCACGCGGCCAGGTATAGCATGGAATTGTGGGCGAAACCTTTCGAGGGAACACCCTGCATTGAAGCAGGTCCCCTGGGGACGGTTCGACGAGAGCCTTATTACTTTAACTGGACATTTGTTTGAATCTGCGTTTCTTATTTTTCCTGGCTTTTTAACTTCTTTAATACCTTAAACATGCCAATCACTTTTGTACCCCTTTTGGGCCCAGTATAAAAAGAGTGAACATATTGATTATATTTTGCGATCCTGCTCTACACATTGATCAGATCACATGGTTGGACTACATCTTTCATCGCCGAGGGATATACCATTTATTTATTTCTTTATTTGCAAACCTCGTCGAAGAATGAGGGTGGTACAGAGGTTTCGAGGGAAGAATTTTCGTGTCCCGGCCACGGTTAGTAAACAATTAAGAGCAGTAAACATAATCCAAATGCAGTTTTTAACACCCCTGCCTTTATGGATGCTTTATCGCAAAGTACCACCAATTGAAGCCATCAGAATTGGGGTAAGGTCAGTTCGTCAATTCCAGACAATCGATCGCAATGATTATCCGTTATTGATTTCTCAGTGCAAACATGAAAAATAACTAACTGATAAGCGGATGAGTATAAAAAGCTAAATTTTGAGTGGTAATGGAAACAAAGCGCAGATTTAACTAATATACAAATGACTTACGCACTCTTCTTTTTTCATTTATTATCCGGTACTTTCTCAAACGATCTGGATACGGATAGGAATTCAACGCATTGCAAGGAGATCTGACACCACAGAATATCAAACGGGGAAAAATGGACGACGAGTGAATGTGGATAGCTGTGCAGGCAATCGGTTCAAAGTCAAATTATTCCAATTTACCAAAACTCAGTTCGCCTCACTGATACATCATTCACATGCGACATATAGCTTGTAGCGGGTTGGAACGTGACCTGCAGGGATCCTTACGGTAAAGGTATCGTTCTACCTAGGGTAGACGACCATTGGTACTTCCTCATCTCTTTATTTTCATTGTTGATTTACTGGGGTCACTTAGTTATGAGATGAGTTTCGAGCCACCTACGAAGTATTTGCTTTCCATTGCAGCTCCTCAAGTCCAGTACAATCTACGTACGCACTGGACAAGGAAGCCCACGGAACCCATATCCGCCCGCATACCAAATCTATATCATCATTCCTACTTAACGATACCTTCGAACTCGCAAAATAAAGTGCTATTTCAACATGGAATCATCTATCATAACCACGCCCCCGTTTCTTGGATCTCATGAATGCACTCAGTTACTCTGTCATACTAATATTTAAGAAAACTGAAATCGTCCAATTTCTGCTTGTACAAAACTGATCACGCCTTCCTTGGTGAGCCTCGTGTAACATCAGGAGCATATGTTTTACTATACCATCCTTTATTTGAATATTTAAGATCTGTTTAACTTACGCTGGCATTAGGACGACCTTAATCATTTCGTTAAGTACATTTGCCCTTTTGTACATCGTAAGTAACTAGGTATCCTATTCCATATCAGGCAGAACCATATAAGAGAATAGTTCTCTCTGAATGTTGTCCTGAATGGAGGTACTAAAATAATACCTTCTATGTTGCATATTTCGTACCTGGTTTCCGACCGAAATTGCACAGACTGGTGACCACGTTGCCCTTTATGATACACAAGTTTGTGCAGGAAACTAAGATTTAGATGTAATCTATACGACAATAGGTACTCACATATTTAAATTCATCACGTCTATCTTTATAAGCAATAAGTCAGGAGTAACCAAATATGCTTTTAGTGAGGGTATGGCCTTCGAGTCGCATTTACGTAGATTGCTGGAAGTGGCGTAACAGTATTTTAACAATAGCCTTATAATAATTTCTATGCAATGAGCCTTGTCTTTCTCAGCGTTAGGAACTGAGTAATATCTCCCATTACTTGCATTGCTTTAATAACAACATAGTTCGCATGTTCGCTGAAATTTAGGCAGCTGGAATACTTCAGCTCTAAATCTCTGACAGAAGAGCAAACTAGCATGAGATCACCTTGAAGTAGAAATACTCCCGCTTTATGTTGCATCCATAAGTAAGTATATGACATCCAGATGTAGCCCAGTCCTCTGTGGTTTTTAGATCGTATTTAATATTTTCTGCCTCAAGTATATATGGGGATGAATGGGACGTACACACTACCTTCAAATTATCTGCAAATAAGTATGCGTTTCCGATGGGTATAGCGGGTATGAGACGGTTTATGTACAGTTTGCAAAGAAGAGGACCTAGAATGCTGTCTTTAACCATGCCCTGGTGACTTGTTAGGACGTAGACAAGACGGAACTTGTGCTGACTGTCTGCGAGTGTCTCCTCAGATATGCTTTAAACCAGGGAAGAAGCAGATTTGATGTGCCAAAAGTAGTCAGTTTTAATGGTAGTCTTTTGTGTGCGACTGGAGCGAACGCTTTTTGCATATCAGAAGACAATGAACTGTGGTCCCGAATCAATCCCACCGGTGAGACTATTTAAAAAGCATTTTGGCGAGTTATATGAGAACGAACCTTTAAAAGGCATGTTGTGAAGGTGTAGGGAGACTGTATGCCAAGAGGTAATGTGTGAAATTTTCCTTTACAATTCTCTTCATCAATCGTGTTGGGATGGTTGTGTCTAATAGGCCGGGAAATACATAGCAGTATGACAACAGAATTTTTTCATTTACCATGTTATTAACCCGACTGTAAAGACAAGGAAAAATATAGAGTAATAGCACTGGGTTTCAGCACCACCATACTTGATTACAGCTGGGGAGATAATATCAGGACTAAGGTTATAGGACGGTCATGGCAAGTTAAAAATGCGTTTAATGACTCCGATGTTGAAGTCCATAACTGAAACAGTTTCGGGGATAACAGATGAGACTGGAGGTACCAGAATCGCGATTTCGATCCTGAAGGATTCAGCTAAGTATGCAATAAATGCATCTACCATAGCAGTAGGCGTGTCGAAAACACTGCCGTCTGGTGTGCTAATATGTGAGGGTAGGTCTGTTTGTTGGTCTTTTTGCCTTTTTAATAACACCTTTAACTCAGCAATTTTGTTTTTGCTGTGTAAAATGCGTTCCTATTAGTGCATAAGATGTGTAGCTTTCCTGACCTCCGTATCAACTACAAGTATTTGGAGAAGCAAAAGCACGCGGAAATCACGAGTTTTTATGTTTTGGAACAAGTACGCTCAATTTTTCTAGCTTTATCAGCAATAGTGAAGCTAGTCGAAGGTCTGGCACAAAATTTCATTTTGCCAAGGGTTCATAATTGCAAGTAATAGTGCATGATGTGAGGACACAGAGTTGGTACGTCCTGGAGGTCAAGGGAAAGAAAGAATAAGTCCTAAATCTGAGACCGGAGTGTGCCTGTTTGCATTGTGAGGGAAGGGGTGCATTTTTGGATACACCTATGGGAGCATGCTTGTGTTTGCCTGTGAAGGAGTGTGGGCCGGCTCCGTTGGTGAAACGTGGCTCCCATCCGCATGCCTCCCGGTCTTATTCCTTCGGGTTTACACTGGATATGGGTTGTGTGGATGGAGCTGTGGCTGGTGCAGCGCAAGCCATCCATGATCCCTCTGTAGGCACAGGCGTCCTGTGGCTGACCATAGTAACAGACAAATCCTTAACCGGATGCCGCCAACCATGGGAGCTCGACCTGTACTTTTCAGGCGGCTAGTTTGTGGTCGCATCTTGGGAGTCCCTGTTGTACGTCAGTGACAATGGAAATAATACCTTGAGTAAAAATTAAGTCCAGCACATTTGTAACCCTTGTAAATGGAGTGATATGTTGTGTCCATCCTTGATTAATAAGAGAATATATAACGTTTTCGAGTTTCCCGGTTGGTACTAAACTAGGCCATCATACGTCAGGCAGGTTGAAGTCCGCACATATGACTTTACTTTGCAGAGTAAGTTCCGAAACGTAGCTAACAAATTTAATAATTTAATCATATTTTACTAGCTAGTACTAGGTGAGTGGTAAATTCAACCACCACCGATTCAAAAGACTAGTTATGGAATCACGAGACGGACAGACAGACGGAAGTGTGTTCTCAGAAACAATCAGGTTTTATGTGTAGTAAACAACGCAGCCTCCATCTCTAAATGTCTTTCGATCACTTTTGACTCCATCAAACAAAATCATTTGCTTTGTCACATTTATGCTACACCACATTTCAATACTCAAAACAAGGTCAGGTTAATTAAGACAAATGAAAGTACGTAGTCAATAAATCTGATTTAACAGTGAACATATATTAAGTAACACCATTCGGTAAGCGCTCTGACTCAGGTTTCAGCAACAACTGCTTCAAAATGAGACAACTATCATCCGTTGATAGTAACTGGGGAGGCGGAAATTGTGGAGCGATTCCAAAAAGGAAATACTTTCGAAGATGATTTGCTGCTATCAAGTGCAGATGGCATAGTTTAGTTATTTTGCTTCCTGTCACGGGTGCAACTTTCGTGGCATTAATCGCACTGAGGTCTATTTCCCGTGGAGCAATCAATGCACATTTAACCATAATTAATGACGCAACAAAACATCGCTTAACAAGTCATGTAGGAGGACCGGAGGTGGAATTATAAACTGATTATTTAAAGTGACAGGAAAAAGATGGGAATTCTTGTTTGAGGTGATTCACCTAGTTATTCACTTGAACACATATGTTGGTCTGCTCATCGCTACGTAGCGGAAGGAGCTGGGGAGCACACGGTTTGCATCGATTCCCCTTTGGATGGAGAAACCCACAACGGAAAACGGACAGTTTTCCATATTTTCCATAGTTTCATCAAGAAGGATAGAGCAACATCTTCGTATTCCAGCTTAGAAGATTGCAGATTCACAGGAGAATTCCTAAGAGAAAGTGAATGAATTGGTCACATGGAGATCCCATTATATCTTCTCTTGAAAAAATGGCATCTTGTGGGTGATATTATTTTCCCTAATGTAAACGTTTTCCAGCATTTTGAAATATAAATGTGACCATACAGAGGTATACAAATATAAGTGTTATTTTTCCCTACTTTAACTAGGAATTATCAAGGTGAGTAATGGATTTTTTTGCAGACGGGAAACGTGATTACCCAGGCACACCAGACAAACAGAAGTACATTAGACGATTGAGTGAAAATTAGCGACCCATTTAATTGTGGCGGTGTTGCTATCTCATCTAAAATACGCTTACACAGTTAATGCATGCCAGATACAAGCATTTCCACCTAGAGGATAGTAAGCGGCGTGTTAAGTCTTATTTTTTGATCACTACTACCAGGGAATAAGGTTCTTCGGCAAGTGAGTGGAGGAGACTAATGAAGAAGTTGGAGCCATATGACGTTAATTCGATAGATGGATTGAACAGTAAAATAAAACTAGCTTGTTTTGCCTATTTTTGGAAATAAAAGAGAAACAAAGCGAAGTGTCCTTTTACATTGGTGCTCGGAATTAGACGCAGGAAAAATTTGTAGGTTACTGTCAGCTTTCTTCTGTGGGTAAGATAACAACTACGAAAAGACGTGTTGATAAGACCACCCAATTGGTCTTTGCCTCGCACTGCTGAGGAATAAAACGTTTATTTATTTATTTATTTATCTATGCAGTATTTCAAAAGAAGAAACCATGAGGAACAGGACAGATCATCTTCCTGTACTAATGCGATTTTATATTTTTTACAGGTTTCGAAATAAAACTAGTAGCCTTTGTGAACATGTGCCGAGTATGCTGGTATGTACACTTTACTTTCAAGATCATTGTTGATGAAAAATAATTCCACCGGCTTGGATACAAGTCCGTAAATTAGGGGTGTTCAAACTTTTCGAAAGACAGGGCCACATTTTGTCATATGAAATTATATCGAGCCATCTTTAGCCTGAAATTAAGATAATAACATTAGCTAACACATGCTACAACTTTCTATTGTAAGTTTCTAAGGAAACGGGTGAAACTGAGTTCATGACTGCGCTAGACTCTTCAGATCAGGCTCAGTGGTATTGCTTTTGTGTTGCCATATGTCACGTAGGTGAAACACACTTCTTAACGTCCACAGACAGTTCTTGTCATGATTCAAAAGTGAAAACCTTTGCCCACACAAGTATTTAGGGCCAAACAAGCTAGGTATTTTCTTAGCTAAAGTTAGCTTTTCTTGACTTTTGTCGTTATCCAACTGGCGGTAAAATTCCATGAGAGAGAGAGAGAGAGCTGTTGGTGTTACTTGCGATATTCATCCACACTTTGCAACTCAGTGAGCTCCAGTTGTAGGTGGCCTGGGGTATCGTCAGGGTTCACACGGAAAGGTGAAGCAAAAGCTCGATCTCCTTTGCAATGGTTACAGTCCTGAAAGCCCTATTGTAACTCCTCATCCAAGGACACAATATCTTCGACATACTTCTGCATTTGTACATGGATGTGGCGTACTGAAAGAATTGCCAAGATTTTCTGTAGTAATAGCAAATGTGTAATATAAAGATGTGTTGGAGACAGTTGTCTTTGGAAAAGTTGCAGCATATTCCTAGAGGCTTTGATGTGTGAGTGCCTTTGGCTTACGACTGCATTTTGACACTGAAGGCTCCTGTTCAACATGTTGAGGTGTAATATCAACAAAAATCCCAAAATTAGCCAGCCAAGCAGAATCGGATAGCTCTGGCGTTAATCGCCCCTTGTTTTCCGCCAATTGTCCAATTTCTTTTCTAAGAGAGTAGAAGCGATGAAGTGCAGTCCCTCGACTCAGCCAGATTACATCATTGTGAAACCCAACTCGGTATTCACCGTGTAAGTCGAGTGGAAACTGATGAAACTGACGATGAAACAAGACTTTAGTGCAATGATAGTTGATAGCTTTTATCACTGATATCATAAAATGAGAACACTTAAGATGTTTGGCACAAATAATCTGTTGGTAAATGATGCAGTGGAGTTATATGGTCTTGCACAGCGCTTCCATGACTTTATTACAAACGTGTTGCTAATCCACTGGGCTTGCAAGCCATGACTGGGACGCCGTCAGTAATAATTGTAGGGCGGGTTCTGATGCCTCAGTGCTATCGTCACAGACTATTAATTATCCCTTAATATCAGAGATGTCTTCAATTCTGTCAACCACAGAGATGTGCCAGGCAAACATTAGACAAACTCTGGTTTTATCTCAGAACTGATGTTTTCCACAACTATCATTATGCATTTGTTGATAAATTCACTTTCAGTACATAGTTTGTATTGTTTCGCTGTTAGTTTGGCCACCACATAACCTGCTTTTATCGAATTTTCATTCGACTGACTGATTATTACAAACATGCTTTGTTGTGAGGTCATTTCAGTTTACATTTGCCTCAGTTTTCAACTCGTGCATTTTGAGCAAACATCTTATAGTTAGCATGATTCGTTTAGTATTGCCTCTTGGTATTGTATTCTTTGAACACATCCATATTCTCCAAAGAAATCAAGCACACACTTGTACAGTCGTTCAGTTGAAAATGCTCCAGTTTCCACGTTCGATAGAAGCGGTGCCCTACGTCATTAAGTTTCCTTTTTTGGTTGCCTACTCCAACCTAGAACAGGAATGAAAACCATATAAATTAAAAGTTGACAAATCACTTTGTTATTTTATCCAGTTTAGCTAAAACCCATTTATCATAGGGGTTGTGAAAGTGTAGATAACGTTTTTTTGTGTGGAATTAAATAATTAGTAAGTTAAAACTATTGTGTCTAAGGAAGTATCTTAGAGTAAAGTACAGCACAATGACATTTTAGCGACTGAGATAACTTATAAAACAATGATCCCGTTCACCGAACGGGCTAGTGTTAGCTAGTGATTTATGTAAAATAGTTAACGAACCCACCATTTTATTTTCTGATTTGGTTAAAACCCCTTTAGTAATAACACAAGATAAATATTCCTAGTTAGTTAAAAATATACAATACTACATCAATGTTTTGCCAGAATCTGACGCCACGGAATTTTGTACTCATAATATCCTTAATTTTTGTATGCTCCTTGTAATGTCGTCTGTACGGAAAAGAACCAAGTTTGAGTTTATTATTTCATGCTGAGGCGGCTGGTCAATTGAAATGTTAATGCATTTGGCCTACGGGCCGGACTTTAGACATCCATGCCCTCAAGGAAGCGAACCATTGCACATTCCCCATAACCAGATTAATTATTTGATAGGACGTGTGTTCGAACACGAGCATTTTTCCGTTGAAAACTTGAATACCTCCATTAAAATAAATCCAGTGTCACGACTTTGTATTGAGTTAAAAGTTATAACCCCGGTTTTTGAAGATTCTAAGGGCGGTTTTGTAATCTTTTCACAAGCCTGCACCTATAAATCTATCTTCATTACACAGGGATTGGGTGTGTTGAAGCGAGGTAGATGCAGCCATAGCGGGATGTCGCCAAGGCCGACCGTCACCGGAAAACCGACTCCAGTTCAACGTAGAGAAACGCAATGTTTACAAGCATAGACTATCATGGTACGCATAAATATGGACAGGTGTAGCAGCACGTTCAACCTGCTACATCATAAGACAATGGTGGAGTAAGTATTCAGAATGAACTTCGCTACTGGAAACAGACCGAGAAATATGGAGAGGAGCCAGTTAGCTACTTGGCTTTCTAAGGACGGCGTCCGGAGACCTCAAACCTACCACCTATCCGTAAATAGTGAACGCCTACCTGAAGCCCCATGTGAAACAAGATTTGAGGCCAGCGTCTCTGGTGCAAAGGCAGTGTTGATGTGCCTAAAGCACCACAACGTTGAACGACCGAATGTTAGGGGCATGGTTCACTTCCTCTATCAAAAAACGGCATGTGCTTGGCTTGTACAACAATGCGTACGGGCGTTGTAAATGGGCTGTCTTCGTGGTATAAGTGCTACTTACGAAAACCAATCGTGCCTGTTGCGAGCAGTACTACTTGGTCACAAGGCCAAACTGAGACGTCAACACGCATTGCGATTTACTTGATTGCGAACAAAGTCTACCTCCATTCTGAACATGAAACACTATTCCAACCCACTCCATTTTGCCAATTTTTAACGCCTTCCGAAAGGCGAATTGAGTATACGCTATCCAACGTATACCTAAGTGACCCAGTCCAGTTCAGTCGGAGGACGAAAGTACGCGAACCAAAGAGTGTACTCACCAGTCTTCTCTAAAAGCAGCGGTGAATAAGCTTTTATCAATGTTCGAAGCATTAGTCTGGTAGGTAACTTAAAACCCGAGCTTCCAATTCTCGCTAGCTTTTATCTATGTTTTGATAATTCTTACTCCAGTATTCCTGTGGGACTTGTTAGGTAATCAAATGTTTTTCCGATATAAAATATTGTTCATTGTTCACCGACTTAAACTGCTTGATGTTTCCATTGTTGAGCTACTATAACCTATAGTGTGCTTTCCAGCAAAAGCCAGCCGGATAGAAAAGGGATAGGGTAGCATCCAACAAGCAATGCAGAGGAATGTGAGTGGTCTTATGGTCCTGGAGTAATGAGTATGACGTCAAGTTCGGCTGGTGTTCCTCTTAACATACTCCGTTGTCATCTCCTAAATGGTGGTGGGTTATTTGATTGCGAAAATTGTATGTGCTAGGTAAAGACTGGTCAGTTTGTCATGTAGTCCTAGGGAGCACTTAGAAACACTTAGAAGTCCTGTTCCCCGCATATAATCAGTTTCTGTGTAACAATAAATTACACCGTTGCCATACGTGCAAAATCGTTTGAGCTTCTTAACAACTTGCGGAATAATATGTACGCCGAGGAACAGTTCAAAGTTGCTCCGAAGTAGCGAAATTTTCATGCATGTGTGTGTTGAACTCAATTCGACCCAGCCAGCTTAAAACGAGCAAGATGGTAAATATCTACGATTGTGTGATTAATGTTCGGATATGCATACATATGACATTCCATCCAACCAGTTTGATTGCCTCGTGTACGCGCCTGTTTTGATATTTCGATGCGGATGAGATAGAGGCTGTTAACGCAGTCGTTAGATAATTTAGACAAAGCAGAGACGCCTTTCCTCGTATTTATGCAGCGCCATTTTCTCGACCTGATTCCCTTACTGACTATAGATGTTAAGATACATAGGTTCCCAGCCTGTTGTCAATAGAATGATTACGCACGCATATTTTCTACATTCCTATACTACAAATACCCAGGGGTTTCTTTTATCCATTTCAGCTCCGTTAAACTAGCAACAAGTAGAGGGACCTACAATTTGTTTCATTCCATCAGTGTAGTCCGCGGTGCGTTTCACAACTGTTTTGCTTTTTCAGCTTGAAGTACTCAGTTGGGAAACATACCCTATTAGTAGTGCTCACCAGTTTGGAAGCTTTACCATAGCGCCACCTCAACTCCCGCATGGAGCGTGACGGAAGGTTATCCACAGTGCCTCATGAAATCACGATTAACACACGATACGTTAGCGAAGCCAACCGCGGCGTAGACTCCCTAATACAAAAGTCCAGAGGGTAGTTACGAAGAAATTTCGTCTCGAGAAATCTTGTCACGCAGATACAAGTGAAAACATTGGAACAGAATCTATTTCTAGCGATGCAACAATGTGGCGGCATGCTTATACTTGAGGAACGGTTGAGATCAATGCCAATTTAAAACATGGTTACTGGCCCGTCATCGGAATGACTTCAGCTCCGCGTTTCTGACAATATTGCATCATCCTAGTCTACGCCTCGTGTGGTTCACCGAGGCCTTGGCGATAAACCAGCTAGAACCTGCACTGTGTGCGTAGAAACAATCAGTTGCTAACCTTCGGTTGCCCTGGTCTTGAGACCATGGCAACCGTTCACCTCACTTTATTCGATTAGCTAATAATACGCTTTGAAACGTATACTTTCTTGTTAGTGTATTGGTACTGACAAGACAATAAGAAATGCAAGTACTTACCAGTGTTCGTCTTCGTATTGTGTTATTTAACCTTTTGAAGAGAACTAAATGTTTTACAAACCTAATATATCTAAAATCAGCTGATCAGTCTACAGTCCCGGCGAGGTTAAACATGCACAGGCTGCTTGATTTCAAATGCTTCTGCCGTGGTCAATAGGCAGTTGCTGAGCTCTTTCGTCATTCGTTTTGGTGTGGCATAAACTGCATTCAAAGCCACTTTCCTTTGTCTTTGATGTCCATTTTTTACCAGGTATACTGGGATTAAGTTGCCGACCTCATTAGTCATATCCTTTGTAATGAGGCGCAGTTGTATTCCACTATTCACTTTGACAGACTTTCGGTCGTATACTTGGGTTATTTTTCATAATAGTTGCAAGTGTACTGATACAAAACGAATAATTGGGTCTGAACTGGGATTCTGTCTCTTAAACGGTTGGTGGTAAGAGCAACGGTATTGGTGAGAATACGGATTACAGCGATCTGCTACCTTTGGTTCATTGCGGAACACAATTTCTTACTTAGCAGCTGTGAAGCGGAACCCTTTTTGTAAGGTTCTCATAGGAAAACCACATTTTGCCAGATTGTCCCTTTTTCCTTCGGGTTAAGTCAGAGTTAAAGAATGCCTGTTGGTGAAGGCAGTTTGGCACTGTTACTTTCCAGTTTCCTAAGTAAGAAACCTTTTTCAGCTTGTACCATCTCTGAGCTGCAAATCCTCGTAACCCGGTAGTCCAGACAATGATTAATTTCCGCTAGTACATGATAATAATAATAATAATAATAATAAAAGCAGCCGTCATTCACAGTATGACTGAATAATTCTTTGCACACCGGTTCTGGTGATTCCAACAGCCACTTCGCGAACGAGTGTGCAGCGTAAACAGACATATCGATCAATAGGTGAAGTGGATGTCTCACAAAAGGTGTTAATGGTTAATATGAGAAGCTATTGATATGGTTACCGTGTTTTAGTTCTGTCAACGACTTGGTCCAAATGATCGTAAGATATCACACGGAACACTTCACAGTTGTCAGTGAAAGCAGGAAAACGACTGTCATTTCTATAGTGAGAAGGCAGTGGGCGTACAAAAATCTTTCGGTAAACAAAAATGACCAAGGTGACAATGTTAAAACAGTGTGTTAGATTAAAAAGGCAGCAGACCGGGATTGGAGATTAGGTATGTGCATGGTAACTAGACTGCAGCTCAGAGCACACATAAAATTAGGGTGAATGATAACTGCGCTATTTCAGTGATTTCCTTGTTATCAAACGAGTGCTAATAATAAGATGTATCCCGCGGTCCGATGGCGCTAATGTGTAAGAGCGATCATTTATGGAGTAAAGTTTCTGAGAAGCGACGTTGACATTACTAAAACATAATCGACAATAAACCACCTGGAAACATTGTGACACCGCCTAGTAATTAGGTGAAACCACATAAATCACCCGGCACAAAGTGGACGGAAACTAGTTCACGGACTTTGAACAGAGCAAGCGCGAGAAACGAGTTGAGCGAAAGTAATATTACAAATGCCGTTCCATATTGTTGCAACTGAACAAACATTATGTAACTTTGCAGCAAAACGGTCCCTTATGGGGCAGGTCAGAATGTGAGAAACTAATAAAATAATCACTGCGATCATAATAGATTACTTGATATAGCGCCCTCACGAGCGATTGGCTTTATAAATATATTTATTTTTGTCTAGTCACTTCTCTGCTGCTTCTTACTCCGCTCTCGCTTAGCTTAAAGACACACTGATGCTTTCTGAAAAACTTGTGAATATTGGCGTGATAGTTAAATTAGTACCATCTATGGCTATGGTCCATTGCTTAATCTGTCGTACCTATGGAGATGAAGGAGGCATGAGGGACCGCAAAAAGTGGACGTACGGAAAAGTTGAACAATGAACATTTATACCGGGTAATGTAGCAGTTGCTTAAACAGTTCCGCAGGATGTTGTGGGTAAAAGTACAACCTCAAAACTATGCACTCTTATGACGCGTTTCGATATTACTACTTTTCATCAGATGGAGTTAGCATGTATCAAATCAGGGACGATTTGCAACAACTACAGTCCTCGTGATCAAAAGACCGAAGTTCACTTCAATGGAATTCGGGGTCAACATTGAGACTGCGCGTCACAATCCATCCCCCAACATGTACTTCAGAATGACTATCAAAATACAATATCAAAAGATATGTGAGTTGTATGGTTAAGTGTTGTCTAGCAGCCAAGCCGCTGAATAATACTAATGTAAGTGGGAATTAAATGCGAACGAGAAGACAAAATGAGCGCAGTTATGGTTCATGTACTCCGTGAGAAAAGTAAGAGCAAGAATATTCACTCATGCACTACCCCCTCAGGAGTATGAGAAATAATTATCCGGTTGGAAGGGATAATTAATATATTCCGAAATAGCACTAATTTGGCAAAAATTGGTTACGGCTAAGGGCAAGATCCAATGGTTTATTTTTTGACAATAACCAAGTTTGGGGAGGAAACAAGGAAGTTTGGGAGAGAGAGCTCCAGTACTGGCAATCCCGAAGAGACAACGAATTCCGCCGCCTTTCCAGGCAACTATACCGCTCATTCAATTTCAGAGAGTTACCTCTGAGGTTGGTGTTATGGATGAGCTTCAGTAAGTGACGGCATAAGTAATTAGTGCCACACAATACTTGGTAGACTAATATGAGTTTGCCGCTCAGTTTTCGGTAGCGACCACTAAAAACACCCAGCGACTTCAGCTTTTGTTGGTAGGGCAGATTTCGTAGGCACCTGACTGTTGTAGATGAGGGGACGCCTCTTGATATGATTGCGTAACGCCTGATAAGATTGTCGCTGGTACGGTTGGAGCAAGCCTACGATAACGGCTTGTAACGCTGACCACTCGAACGGAATTACGCTGTCCTGATGAAGTTAGCTTAGCCGGTGAGACGGAAATTGAGCGAGCCTGAGAATGATCCTAGCCGCACGTGTTCGGATAGATACTGAGCCCTCGGAACGGACGCACACTAGAGGTGGTTACGATAGGCGCGCGCTAATGACTTAGACGCGAACGCTGGCCAGCTAACGACACAAAATCATGTGACCCGACCGACTCCCAAGTAAGGCGAAGAGGAAAGAAAGACAGGCGGTCCACTGAAGGCTCTTTTCCGACCAACAAAGGCCGAATCACAGCCAATGCTATGGGTTATTAAGTTAGGGGAAATTGCTACCACGACGAAGTGGTAGTTTGTAAAAGACCATTGTCAAAAGGTGAGCAGTTGGGCCGCGTCTCGGAGTGGCTTAACTCTGCTACGTTGTGAGGAGGAATTGAACTTCGCTTTCCACAGCCGTTCTGCCGGGGTTTCGGGCGCCTTTTGCAGGAATATTTGACGGGCCTGCAACGCTGACGTTCATTGTTTCCCTGCGTTGCGGGTTCTCTAGCACTTATAAGTCGCGTTTCAACAAAGGTTGTCAACCTTGGATGGCAAATTCAACATGAGGGCGCACGTAAGAATTGTACATCACGGGTAAGCTGGATGGGTCGAAACATCCGAATGCTCTCCGCAACAAGCCGACGCGCTGGTTAGGTCTTTTTGCAGCTGCCTCTTACTGCTTTGAACAATTGTGGTCATTTGAAGTGAGCACACTAAGGTCGTGTTCCTAGGGAGGTGTTTGCGCGAAATGCGACCCAAGTCTAAACACGTAGTCATGCTTTTAGCGCAATTAAACATCCTGACAGTTTCCCACATTGAACGGGAGTGCATTCTGGACTGACCAGTTCGAAATCGTATTGAGATCAAGCTGAACCTGATCGTTTGACAAAACTTGATATCATATGCGAAGAACAGGTAAGCAGAAGAAAATTCCCTCTCCCGATCGTTATGAAGAGCAAAAATAGATGGGGTCCTGACACTGAGCATACCGCACTCCACCTGATTTGTGTCGGACAGTGATTCTCGTACTCTCACCTCCAACCGACATTTGTGCAGGAAATTGCCTATCCAATGCATCAGTGGGTCACCAGTGCCATAGAGCAGAACTTTATGGAGGAGAATTCGTTGGTCTAAGCTACTCAACGATTTTGAGAAGTTCAGAAAAATGACATAGACTCCTGCTTCACTAAACATTTCAATTTTTCTAACTAATTGGGTATCCCTTTGTTATCATATCTCGCTACCTGCGTGAAGCCCATTGTTCGTTCCAATAAATTTAAATCGCTTATGACTGGGAAATACTAACTATTTACGATGAAATGCTACTCAGCTTTTGCTCCCGTTCTGTTAGTAAAATTATTGACTTATACGGATATTATAACTTTACTTAATTATATTATTTTTATGTAAAGGTCGTTTTTACTCCCCTTGTCACTGTTGTTTCTCTCTCCTTAGTTGCAGTGCTCCGCAGGAACGAGCCTGAATGCTTCCTGGCTGCGTCCATTACGCGACACTTTTGTGACGTAGTTAACCCCTTGTAGCTGAATTTATTTTTCACCGTGTTTACAAAATATTATCTGTGACTTCACTAATATGTAGATATAAATGTAAGTAAATAGTGTTAATTCGGTTGTAAAACATATTTAGTTATAAATTTAGGTGTGGTACAAAATAGAGGCATCCGTCACAATTTAGCCAAATAGCTACTGAGCAGATTTCCTGTCTCAGCTGTATAATTTGTTCACTGGTGCGGAAATTGGTTAATTGCTCCTGTCCACGGTGCAATTTACTACAAAAATGTCCTTTCAATCAAGGAAAGTCAGATAAGTGGAAACAGTGTTACTCCTGAAATTCCCTAACACTTCTTGCTGAGGTGAGAATTACACTTTTGGCACATGAGCAGTGTCAGGCCCTTACACTCGGGGCTTTCGCACAGTTGCTGAGCCCTAGCAAACACTGACCATTGACCTACAGAATATGACCGGATTTCCAACCATGGAATAGCCCTGGCTGCACTCCGGGGTTTCTTCACTTTTTAGTCTTTTTCAGAAGATGAGGAAGGCCGTCCCCTCCTCCTCTTTGACATTTCTTTGCCTTACATGAGGCATGTCTCTGTAATTGTTTATATGAAAACAGGCAAAGCTTTCTGTTTCTGTAGAAGCACAGCCAGTGAGTCGCAATCACGTTGCTAGAGGGGCCAGGTGCTGACTGATACCGTGTCGACAAAAAGGGGAAACAACCTGTGGTAGTATTTTCGAACCTGATGTGGATCCGATAATACTCTATCAGATAATCCAGCGCTTCAATGCCAGCTATAAACTTATTATATGGTGTCATGATGGTCGGACACTGTACTGGTACCTTAATGTCCATATTCTGTACCAACTTTAAATATAACACTGGTTAAGCACTATCAGATGTGCTGGCAACAAGGACTGCTCTGTTGTCAAAATATTTGCAAACTTTTACCACGAGATTGTCAACAATAGAGGTCTTTAATTCAACGGTTTTTCTTCTCTATTTCGTCCTCTTTGCATTTTCGCTGAAACTCAACCTTTGTAACCCATTTTGCTGTGTCATCCAGAGAGCTGACATTCCCAACAATTGTGCATAATATATCGAAAAATCATAAACCATACCATTTTCAATTATTTCTAAACTTTCCATCGCAGCTAATATATTCTGGTCTTAGCAGTGAACCATAAGTGAGTAAATATTTCTTGAATCCCATAAATAATCTCCATGTTGTAAAAGCCCTTGAAATTATAAGTAAACGTTCACGCCAAACTCGCGTTCATACTCACTACTTTCAAGTCGTATTATTTGCAGATAAACCACTAAGTGCGATGACCTGTGATAATGATAGAAGCTCATGTACTTCCCAAAATTTCCACAAGCTTCGCTGAGGGGAAATACATACATTGTAAGTTGTCTTTGTGAAAGAAATGTTTTGATGCTTTTTCGCCACGTACGGAGTTAAGGGGTTAATGGTGAACACTTTCAAAGGAAAAGAAATTACATTTGGTCCTTTAAATCGCTATTTTTAACATAGTATGGATTTCCTGTATATACTGTGAATGGGATAGATTCCCTGGGTCATCTCACAAATAGTTAAGTTAAGTGCTTGTTCATGTTTTGTTTAGAAAAAGTGTTTTTTGCAGATTAAGATTGACCGTATCAAGGCGTTATATAATCTGTTTTAACTCTTGCCTAGGAGTTATAACGCCGTACCCGCAAACGACCGGTTGATTCACGCCTGCTGGTAAATCCGCGCCCTTACGTCTGCTACATTTGACGCCTTGGCAACCCCAACAAAAAGGAAGACAGACTCAGCCAGAGTTGTAGTAGAACTGAGAATCCCCATATTTATAGGTCGATCTGATCAATTCTCCAAATTCCGCTTAGTGGATTTGACTACCTGTCTTCCTCGTGTGCCCACGCTCCACACATGACTGCGCGCTCCGTCTGACCAATTCACCGTGTTGCTCGGGAACGCCAGCCTTCATCCGCCTATCCGGGGCATGGCAACGTACATGACGTCTGACGCGCGATTTCATAAGCTTCCAGTCAGACCTTCGCAACATCCATGATGTCCGTGATTTCGTCAGCTTTCGTCTGGACCGTGGCAACACGCTCGCGGGGTCTGTCCCAAGCACGATTTGCGGCGAAAACGCGCGCGTTAGCAATCAGCTTTCTCGGCCAATTGTGACCACCCTTTCCTAAGAGAGTCAGCTTGCACACCCTTTGAACGTAATTGTGTTGGTAGATTTTCGCACGCTGATCGATTTGCAGCCATTGTGGTCTTCTCCTCTTCCGAGCAGGCCTGCATTGTACATCTACTTTTTGCTGCATTTGTTTTGTCGCACCGGGTTGCGGACCCTCAACTTGCAGCTCGAACGTGCCTAGTAGAATGTCCCAAGCAAAGCTGGTGGTTCGTGGGTACCTTGGGTTTTGCCATGGTTCGGTCTCAACTGATTGATGTGCCTAATCCACCTCTCACATCCAACCATCACCTCGTAGATAACTCTGCCTCTCCGGCCGATAACAGTTAGGCTCGACCACCCCCACGACGTTCAAAAATCCCGGGCGTAAACCATGTCACCAACATTAAAGTTACAAAACCTGACTTTGCGATCTTCCTCCAAGTGACAACTGCCTTGCTTTTCTATTCTCCTTGGTAGTAGATTGTCGAACAACGTCAGAAACTTTCTTCCAAATAACACTTCTATGGGGAATTTTCCATCAGGGGAGTTTGGGTTCGGAGCATTCCGATACATTCATAGGAAAGACTGAATTGCATCCTGTGACACCCTTCTTTGCCCTGCTTTACGGAGTGCACGTTTGAACGTATCCACGAACGTTTCCGCCTGTGTCTGTTTGATCGCGGATGCTACGGTGATAAGAACAACTGCTTAATTTCCTCTTCCTTGCACCACTCGCGGAAAGAAGTTGAGATGAACTATGTTTCACTGTCTGTCACTAACGTCTCTGGCAAGCCGGAATATCGGAACAGCTTCTCCAGCTCGTTGACAGTGTGCTGTGCAGTCGGATTGTTTACTGGAATCACATCAGGCCACTTGGTGAATGAGTCGACCAAAACAAGATAGGACTGGCCATTGATCGGTCCGGCATAGTCTAAGTGTATTCGTTGCCACGGTTTCTCTGCTTTAGGCCAAGTTTGCCACTGACACTTGAGAGGGGTCTTCGCTGCAAATTGACAAGATTCACACTGTTGGCAGAATTTTTAAATTTCGAATCCACTTCTGGCCAGTAAACAAAACTGCGTGTCAAGGCTTTCATGCGGCTGATACCAGGGTGTCCCGTGTGGAACTGCTGCAATATTTGCCTCTGCAATTTCGTTGGCACCACCGCTCGATCTCCAAACATCAGACAATTGTCCACGACTGACAGGGATCCACGTCGATTGTATAACGGCCGCAACTTCATAGATATGCTTCCATTTGGCCAACATGTTCGTACACACTGCATCGCTTTCTCCAAGATTCTGTCCCGTGATGTCTCTATACGAATGGTGTCGGCTGTTAATGGTAGTCTTCTCACATTCTCAGCCAAGATTCGTTGGACTTCTGATCCGAAACTGAAAGCTTCAATCACACAATCATCGTTCTGCTTTGGGTGTGAAATGATAAGACGAGACAGGGCATCCGCTTGACCGATTAGTTGCGTAGATTTATACTATATACTTTCGTACACCAGTAGTATGGTAGCCCATCGTTGCAAGCAGTTTGCCGCAAAAACTGGAATCCTTTTCTTTGACCCGAAGATCGACAGAAGTGGCTTGTGATCAGTCACGAGCGTGAAATGTCTGTCATACAGCATCTTATGGAACTGTTTCATTGCGAAAACGATCGCGAGTGCCTCCTTCTCTATTTGGTATAGTTCATTTCAGCTGCCGTTAGTGACCGTGCGGCGTGCGCGATAGCCTTCTCTCCTCCATGCGGAAAAATGTGAGAGATAACGGCACCGACACCGTAATTGGAAGTGTCCGTAGCAACAACAACTTCGAACTTCGGATTGAAGTGAGTCAAGAGTAGATCAGAAGTGAGAGCTGCTTTGAATGCATCAAAAGACTGCTGGCACTCCTTCGTCCATTTCCAACCCTTGTCTTTTGTCATTGGCTGGTTTAGCGGACCTATGGTTTGTCGAAGGCTTGGTAAGATAGCGCTGTAATGGCTAACGAGCCCAAGAAACGAGCGGAGTTCTACAATGTCTTCTGGGGCTTCATCTTTTTGATGGCTTCAATATTGACCAGATCCGGGCGCCGACTATGTTTGTCGATGATACACCCAAGAAATTTGACTCTTTCTAATAGGAACTCACATTTTCAGACCGTAATCGGAATCCAGCTTCTTCGAGACGCGAAAGCATTCTCTCCAGTGTATGTATCAAGTCTTGCGGGTCTGAGCCCATAATCAGTTTATCGTCCAGGTATACTGCTGTATCTGGGATATCGCTTAGCAGGGTATCCATTATTTGTTGAAAAATGGCCGGTGTTGTTTTCACTCCGGACAGCAACCAGTTGTACTGAAAAGTCCGAGGCGGGTATTTACTGTCAGTAATGTTCTGCACCTTTGGGCAACTGGGATTTGCAGATACGCATCAGCTAGGTCAAGTTTCGCGAAACATTTTCCCCCATTGAGTTGGCTGAACAAGTCTTCTGGTACCGACAGGGGATACTGATGATCTTCCAATACAGAATTCAAAGCTGTCGAGAAATCAGCACAAATACAGACTTTACCGTTACCTTTCTTTCCAACTACCATAAGTGGTCCCCATTCTGCATAGTGAACTGGTTCCATTATCCCTTCAGATTTTAGTCGGTTTAACTAGGCTTCCAATGTAGACTGCGTTGCATAGGGCACCGGGCTTCTTGGTCTAAGGACTGGCTTGGCGTCTGGTTAAAGGTTCAATGCGGCAGTAGCTATGTTGCAGCGTCCGAGACCAGGTTGGAACAATGCATCGTGACGTCGTTTTATCTTGTTAATCTGACTTTGAAACATCGGACTTGAAGTCGACGGTTGCGAGATCAGATTGACTTGCGGTGACTGACCCATACTGCTCACTGATTGATCAAGCAGATTCAGTTCATCCATCCAGTCAAGCCCCAACAAATCCAACCCAGACTTGTCTGGCACGAAACAAGTCGTCTGGATTGGTTTATCGCGGAAGTTTACCCAACAATTCAGTTCGCCAAGCCATTTTAACCTATCTCCTGAAGCATTCCTTGCCTTGTGGCCCGTTTCTTGAGTGTCGGTCGTCCCAGCATGCACCAAGCGTC
The DNA here is from genome assembly GCA_944474145.2 of Dicrocoelium dendriticum. NCBI lineage: Eukaryota > Metazoa > Platyhelminthes > Trematoda > Plagiorchiida > Dicrocoeliidae > Dicrocoelium > Dicrocoelium dendriticum. The sequence goes on along the minus strand of OX104063.1, from coordinate 241,881,423 downwards.
GCGAGATATCAGGGTGATATCTGAAGCGGTGTCGATGTGTAACTTGACATGGAAGCCGTTGATTTTCACAATTATGTATTTGCGCTTGCTAGACCCGTCAACCTTGAAAGTTACGGTGATAGATCTGGTCAAATTGGGACGCCCTAACGATGTGTCATTGTTCTGAATCTTCTTAGTCAAAATTGGACGACTTTCCAGGCAACATGACTCTTTATGCACTTTTTGCCGCAACATTTTCTTGTGTGAGTTTTGAATGGGCATTTGCGGGCAAACGCCACTCTCTACAAAACGAACATGCAGGGGGAGGTTTTGAATGCAGCGAACTCACGTGGCGACCTTCTTTTCGGAGAGGATCGTTGACTGTACAGACAAAATCTTGATCGCTCTGATTGGGCAACTGCTGAATCAATGCGGTATGGTGCTTCAAATTCGTCATCCGTTGTCACTCACCGGTCACTTGCTGCAATGTGACATCCGGATTCTGCTCAACTTTGCTCAGTATTCTTGTTCGTATGTCGGCGTCTTTGGATGCTTGTAGGTCACAAACGTATATGAGACATTTAAACTGATTACTTGTCATCTTGTGTAGTTGTGACCATTCGCACTCACGCTTCACACGACTGGAATAGTCGAGGTAGTTTTCGTCTGCATTTTTGTTATTGTCAGACACTTGTATCGGATGTTAAACAAAGTGGTCTGCGCTCCGAATATTTGCGACCACTTCATCGGATGACAACTCGGTACTCTATTTAGTTAAGCAAAATTGGTGAACTTCTCTTGTTCGACAGCACCCAAGTTCCGCAGCATTAGTCGAATCTTCTTTTCTGCTGGAAGGTTGGCAAAATCAACCCGGAACATATCTTCATACTTGTGGAACTAAGCATCAACGCTATAATGGAACTTACTGATCTGCTGAGTCACGTTTTTTGGCGAAAGAGTATTTTCATTTGTCCTTAATCCTGGGCTTGATTGCAATGTCAGCTTCTGAGTTAGCATCTCAATCAGCTTGGCCTGGGATGCTTCATGCTGCGTCTGTTGTTGGTGTTAAAGCATCTGCAAGTGTTCAAAGCTGTATCATTTCTGTGTCTGGTTGAACTCGCGTCGCCACTATTATAACGCTATACCTGCTAACGACCGGTTGGTTCACGTCTGCTGGTAAACCTGCGCTCTTGTGTCTGCTATATTTGACGTCTTGGTCACCCCGACAAAAAGGAAGACAGAAGATGACTCAGCCGACCAGAGTTGTATTAGGACGGAGAAGGCTCGTATTTATATATCGGTCTCAGCAATTCTCTAAACCCCGCCCAGTGGATTTGGCAACCTGTCTTCCTCGTGTGCCCACGCTCTACACATGACTGTCCGCTCCGTCTGACCAGTTCTCCTTGTTGCTCGGGCCCATCAGTCTTTATCCGCCTACACAGGGCATGGCAACGTACATGATGTCTGACGTGCGATTGCATCAGCTTGGCAAACGGCTGGTGGGGTCTGTCCTAAGCACGCTTTATGGCAAAAACACGCGTTGGCAATCAGCTTTCTCACTTACCTGAGCACGTGAAAATGAAGGCGTAATGTGATTTTCGCATTCATCCGGATACCAAGTGTTTTCAGGTCAAGTTAGCGTAGGTGACAGAACCCACTGTTCTCAAAAGGTGTGACGAGGAAAAACAGGTCGTAAAAATTCTAACGATTAGCATAACTCGTACGTTGCTCATCCTAAATATCGCAACTTCTGTTGAATTCCCAACAAAAGTAAGTTACCACCGGTGGTCTCAGCTACGTATACTCATTAAGGTCCGTAGACCCATTGCAAATCCAGTGGGACTCACGACAAATACGAAGTTTGTATAAGCTGCATCACCTCCTGGCAAGTATAAACAAGAGGTGCGTAAGGTGGAACATACGCTGTGAGCTGCGTTGTAGTGAACTAGCCAGCAGAGACCCGCGTTTGTCTGAGAACTGAATACAAGTTGGACTGGTTGACTTTGATCTCTAACAACGTGGAGGCATAAATGTCAGATTCCAGGACGTCATTCTATGCGTAATTAGCATGTACGTAAAAGAAAATCTAACAACACTCCAAGCAACTGCTATTTCTCCAGATAAAGATGATGGCTTCGGAGATAGTTTTTGTGATTGAGCTCCCCAGGTAGTGGCATGTGCGGTGGAAGATTTTTCCATGTTCAACATTATCGGTGAGCGAAAATGTTGTCGGTCATTTGATCGAAAGTAGTATGTGGCGAGATTGAGCTAGCAGGCTCTAAGGTTAGTATTGTGGCTGGGTTGCACAAATTGTGACATGGGTGATTAGGACTCGTCAGTATTAGACAACCCAAGATAAGTTTCCAGCGCAGACAATGACATTCGCCGATGTATATGCCAAGGGCTATCAGCGTGAGTTGGTATGGAAGGTGCACCAATCCCCTAAATAATTTGTTCGTCCTACGTTGCGGCGCTTCAACAGCATCAATGTTGCGTTTGCACCAGGAACGCTGGACTTGGATGGAATGTTTCGCATGATGCCTCCCAAGCATATGCAGGAATTCCGGAAAGATGGAAGGCTCGAATTTTCAGAATGTCCTACGTTCGATGTCAAGGTGCTGACTGGCCTACTCATGTTTCCACGACCACTTTTGAGAAGCCAACTTGATACTGCACAATTATTCCCAGATCTCCCTCTTGTGTAGCACATTTAAACTTCTGTTGCGCAAGCCAACATTCATGGGTAGGCTGATGGTGTATGCTCAGAGTTATGAATTCAACATATTGTAACCGGTACCGGTTTTCGGATAATCACCTAGCGTCTACATCGAAATCACACTACAGGCCATGTTCACTTTTTCGACATATTGTTCATTGTAGGAACTGCGACTGGATTACTCTAGTGTGTGTCCATGACGACTGGGAATAAATGTGGCCCATGTACCGAATCGTTGAAACACCACACTGGGCTTTAAGTGTGGCGAAAATGACGCTGCGGACTCTGACATTCAGCTGATGGTCAATGAGGTGGCTGCTCATCTAACCCACGACAGGATCACCGATTCCGTAACTTCGAAGAATGTGTTGCCTATGCACCTGAAGCTACAAAACATAGCGCGACTAAACTCACAATGGGATTGTCTCACCTCTTCTGCCAACTCAGACTGCAATCCATGTCGTTTACAGTGGGGGATAACATTATATGCCAAGGAACCTTATGTCAGTGTACCAACTAATGGCGAAAGCCAGCCACGCCTCATGCTATCTGTTACAATACAAACATAAAATAATCTGAGACCTTAAGCTCAAACATGCTACTTACTACAGCCTGTTTGTTTGCCGATAAAGTTTTCCCCCGCCGTGTATTCCAAACATGGAACGATCTTGAAGCTCATCTCATCTCTGCCCATATATTATTGCTTATTCAAAAGTGGCTTACCGACACTCTATCCCACTTGAATTAGTAAATGTAATCTGCTTCAGTCGGAAGACGAGACAATGTAACCCAAGCAGTAGGTTCATCAGCCCTATCCGTAAAGTAACACTGTAGAATCCTTCATCTGTGTTTGTGTGTTGCCTAGCGAATTACATATAATCCGAATTTTTTCCTTGTTTCCCGTTGAGTTACAACTTAGGCTTTATACACCTCACTTCCGTTATTCTATGTGAATTGTCTAACAGTCCCTGTTGTACCCGTCATACATCATTGCTCATTCAGTTGGGATAACTACAATGTCTATTTTAAGTAGCGCGAGAAACATGGTTCACTTCAACGGAGGAGGCCAATGAGACTTACATGTCACATGAAGAATGACAACAAATACCTTCGTGCATACTCATGATTTGATTTTGGATATCCTCCCGCATTTGTACATTATTAATTCGTGTTACGAAGCTCATAAGTAACGTAAAACACATAGAGAAGCTGATAATTCAACGACGAAGTAATTTGGGGGAAAAGTGGTTTGCAATCCCAGATCCTACTCTATTACTATTGTCACAATACTTCATGACACGTGACGAAACACTGACAGTACGAAAATCATCACAGGATAATAATTTTTATAGTTATGTGCCGAGGAATACAGCATTGATGGCCCGTAAAAATTATTGGAGGGAAGTTTGACGCTGATAATCATTTAATTATACCGCGGCCGTTGTGTAAAACACCGACAATTCCACATTTGCACCATAATACGTGAAACATACCGTTACAAATGGTTAGTATGTCTTCTTAGTAGTCAAATGTGGAGGTGTTCTACAATGCACTGTCTCGGAATAGGTATGAACCTGTTTGGAATTTCATGTTTTCAAGGGTTTTCGAAAGCAAATCGGTTTTTTAAATTTTTTTATATGACAAAGTTTCGATCTTGACGCAAGAGCTTCTTCAGGCCAGATGAATCGGTACATAATTGCCTTAGCTTTTCATGAATTATTAGGGCGCAGATTGGAAGGGATAACAAGAAGCAGTGGATAATAATGTTACAGGTTAATAGGTCATTTTGTCATTCTAGTGTAACAATCAGCAAGGAACGTTCCTCATTGATCCACGTCACTGGTCATTCACACGCAAGGCATTCCTGTTCCTGCTGCCCCTAAGCACGCTCCGACCTGAGTCCGTCCGCCGACATCTTTACCACTTTGCGTTTCATAACGCCACCCCGTTTGTTTTGTTCCCCGCCCCAGCAATTAAACTTTGTCTTGTTGCTAGCAGTCCTTTCGTAATTATAGCAAATTGGCGCAATCGATTTCATGCCATCATTACGTCTGACATGATGGTCGTACCTGTTACCTTTCGTGCGAATGCATATGAGCCGCGTACTAATACTTTTGTTCTCTCTGTTAGAGGTTACAACAAACCTACTAAATATCTGGCACATTTGTGCGTTGGAAAAACGAACAGGAACGTCAGGCTTTTGTATCTTCGGAAGCCTATAGATATCAGTCGGAATAGTTGATTTCGCATATTCCTTATACTATTTACCCAGGTCTAGGTTGTAATCCTCAGATAATTTCTGAGCTCTGATTACTCTTATTTGTTGTGGACTGTGCAGCTTTGTTCTTAATTATTTTGTAGGTCTTTGTTGTTAAATGCTGTTCCATTATTTTCCACATAGTTTAGTTTGTTCTTGATCACTACGCTTACCCTTATCGGCTTTCGTGTTGACGATGGTAGGTTCCTCTCTTAAGGGTCTTTAATGCGTTACGCTGTACTGCAAGGAAAAGTTTATCTTTCCTAGCAATATACGTCCTGTCTCAATTAACGACCTGACATATTAACTACATTGCAATAGTTACTGCTAGATGCAAACATAGTATAGAGACTAGTCGTGATGGTATACACAGAAATCAAATGATTTAACTTCCAACCTTCAACTAACAACTTTCGCAGTTATCACTGACGTTGACCTCATTACTGAGACCTCGTTGTAAAGTCTACTATAGTCTGTCATAGGAACCTCAATTTAATAAACAATTGTGATAGTTCTATCAGCTAGCTGGAATTTTGAGCAGTCAATGTTTGTTTATTTTTGTATATGCTATGGACTATGGTTTTAGTGTTAGTTCCACATAAGGATAGGTCAAGGTGAAAAATAAGGGGAACACATCGGCTTGGAAGTGTTAGTCAATTTACAGTTCCACATACCCAAAAAGCCAAAGTTAATACTAGCAATGAGTAAAACATTTTAACAGCAAGGTAACGAACATTACTTCTAATACAGTTTGAGCACGCCGATTTCAAAGCTGGCATTGGTTTTCTCTGTAAGTTACATATTTTTTAGAGATCGACTATTATGATTGCTGCAATAGTCAAGGCTGTTCATGATGATGATCTGTGATCCGATGTGGCTAAAATGTACAGTGCGATCCAAACATACATCCTCAACACAACATTTTTTATGATACAGTGGTTTAATACAGGCAGGAAAGTTAATGCTTGAGAGATCCCGTAGAATGGTTATGGTGAAACTACGAAATATAAAAGAATGTTAGGAAACGGGGGTAACACCTGTCAACTCGCTGAGGTATACGTAGTGTAAGCTGTAAATCCAAGGCAAATCCACAAAGAAAGATGGTAAATGGGATGTTGCGAAAAATCGTATCTCCTCCAGGTGTACACATATAGGAGGTGAAAAAAGCGGAACGAAATCTATGCCTTGATCACCACTGAATTCGATTACAAACAATTGGGTTTATCCATGGGTTATACAACATAGTGCAGTGAAATAAATGCATGGTTGTTAGGAGAAGAGATATTTGATGTTCGATTTTTGTGAACGAGTTTAATAGCCGTTTTTATTCTTCCTATTTTCTACTTCTTGACTGTTGTTTAAACCATCCACTGTGTTGGTCTCATTGGAACACATACGTCATTGTTAATGGGTGCTCATCTCCGTGTCACCGTGTCGTCAGAATACACACTTCAGGCGGCCTAAATGTTAAATGCCTTTCTTTGAGGCCGTTTCAGTCTGATTCGAGCATCCAAGGTAAACCTAGACAAAAGCTCCCAGGTCGTTCGCACCAGAAGACGTTTGAAGCTCTTGGCTGCCGAGTTTGTAGGAATGCACCAATTTGTGCTGTAGATGCAGCACACCACATTTGTCAAGATTGAATTGAGTTAGATTCTGGATTGGCCACGCGCATACCTAATCCAGATCATCTTGAAATAATGTGATATCGAAAAAGGTATTGATTACCCTCCACACCTTTATGTCCTCGGCATAAAGAAGGCAGTTCGAGCTTATGAGGCGCCCGATATCGTTAATATACATCAAGCATAAGTGCGGTCCTAGTAGCGACCTCTGTAATACTCCGCAGTCAACTCAGGTGGGATCTGATAACGAAACACCCACAAGTACTTCCAGGCGCCGTTGTAGAAGATATTTTATGGTCCATCGTAGGAGATAGTCACCAATACCAAAGGTCCGGATTTTGAAGAGTAGAGCGTTATTGATTAACAGTTCGAAAGCCTTTGAGAAGTCAAGGAAGACTACATCAACATCTGTGCCAGTGTCTACCACTTTAGTCCAGCTGGATCGTGCTAGTAATAAGTTTGCAATGCACGATCGATTTAGTCGGAAACCATGCTGTTCCGGTGCGAGGTATTTAAATTCTTCAAAGTAGGCGGTTAGCGCATCAGAAATAAAGCTTACATAATTTTTGAAAGAACCAATAATGTTATTTGTGGATAGTTGGCTGGATTGGAACGACTACCTCCCTTGTAAATAGAAGTAATTATCCCGCGTTTCCGCATTTCGGGCACTACATTTTGTCAAAACAGTGCTGAAATAATAAGGCCAAATGCGCAGCTAAACCCGCTCCTACCGCCGCTAGCGATTTCTTGTGCATAGTATCAATGTCCCGAGAGCTGTGGTTGCGCATACTCAACAGCTTTTTTCTACAGCTTTTGCTGTGAAAAATATGTGATTGAGTTTTGGGGATGGAGCAACCATTGTCATATGGTTATGTGGCCAGTGATCGCACTGAAAGGTGGCAGTATATTGTAGGCGCAGATTATTCGCCGCCTCCTTCGGTGTTCGTGTGCGTCCATTCGCTGTTTGAAGAAGAGGAATGTCTCGTCTCACCTCACTTGGAACATTTACGTTTTGCTACAGAAGTTTGTGCCTTCAGGCCATACGCACTGCCACCTTCTGAGGATACCCCATTCTGTCCTCGCGAACAAGCTGAGTACAGTGGTTATGTTGGGTCGCATATGCCATCCAGATATCGGTGCTCGGAGAGAGTTTAAAGATATACCAGGTTGAATTCCGCACAGCTATAAACTTACGCGTCCTGCTTGGCAGAAACGTGATCACGTTGCTAGGGCGGAATTTCTTAGTTGCTGACGCTTTCGACAACCAGAGAGTTTAACCGGCTGACGAAATGTTCCCATTCATTGGCTGGGGCTTTGTCTGTCAGGAAGGTCCAGCTGGCCGTCTCAATTAGTGTTACGACTACCGAGAAGGACTGAGCACCTGCTTGATTCCGCCTTGAAACTCAGAAAAAGCGAAGACCACAGCGCAAAGTGTATTGATACAAGACCGGGCGGAAGTAGAACGAAACACACCAGAACCAGTCATTTACAGTCGAATACACATTTGGTTAAATAGGACCCCGGAGGCACGAGTGGTGTGGGTTTTTTGTGTGAAACAGGCGACAGGAATAAAATGTACCACAGCACAAAAACACAGTGTTGGGATTGTGGATACGAATTGTTCCGATACAGAACATGGTTTGTCTTGTAGAATAACACTTGCTTTTTAGACAACACTATGTTCCACTTTTGTGCATAGTTACAAAAAGTTTCTGGCAATACTCCGGCACCAGCCGAGTTATACTTCCTGGACATTCCGCCACTTGTGTTCGTTATGGCACTACACCTTCCTCCAGCAAAAGAAATGTCAGTCGTACGAACGTTTGTGTGGGTCAACCTGTAGACGCGTAGTTGGCCTCCGGATCCGATCAGTACGTCTTGGTTGCAGATTCGCTTCTTCTGGGACTGTTGCGCACTCCTCGTCAGACACGCTTGGGTTTCTAGGGTGTAGATTGAAACTGTCTAAGAGAACATCAAGGGGTAGAGATGGATTAGACTTAGTCTCTGTAATACTAGTGGATCTCAACTGATTTGCGTGTCTAGTCCAGATCAAATCACCTTGATTTTGTATATCACAATTCCTAGTTGGTTCTGAATCGTACCAGTTGCCCAGAGCGGCTTACCCATGCGATAATCTCTGACCAAAACCATCTGTCCTGCGTGAAAATGGCGTTCTTGAGTTCTACTTCGCTGATTACAATACTTCTCCATCCTTATATTTTTGTCTTGTGGACTAGTGCTCTTCGGTAGTAGCAAGGAATTAACCGTGCGGATTTTCCTTCCCATTAGAGCCTCTGAGGGTGACGCGTTGTTTGGCACTTGAGGGTTTGGGGTTGATCTGTACATAAGTAGGAAAATATCTAATATCTCTTGCGTAGTTCCCTCGCCCCGCATTTTAACTAATGTACACTTGAAGGTATCAACAAAACGTTCAGCTTGTCCATTTGATTGGGGATGGAACGGGGGCGTGCGAAAAGGTGTAATACCAACCTGCGAACAGTATTCGGCAACCTGGTAGGAAGTAAATTGGGAACCATTGTCGGTGAATAAAATCTCCGGTATCCCATGGTGGCTGAATAGTGTTCCGAGTACTTTAATGGTGGCGCCACTGGTTGCATGCTCCATCGGGAAAACCTCAGGCCATTTACTGTAAGAACCTACAACGATGTGGAAGTGCTGTCCATTGACAGGGCCAAAAAAATCCGCATGGATGCGTTGCCAGGGTTTAGTCGGCAATGGCCAGGAAGCTAATTCGGTTTTCCGCGGTGATTTACTGAAAAGCGCGCACCGTGAACATGTCTTCACCAAGCGCTCGAGGTCCGCATCGATGTTTGGCCAATAAACGAAACTTCGAGCGATCGTTTTCATTCTGCTAATACCAGGATGACCACGATGAAATTGCCGTAAAATACGCTGGCGAAGTTCCACCGGAATGACTACTCGATCAGCTAGGAGCAGACATTCATTAACGACTGATAGTTCATCTTTTCTTAGGGATAAGTTGTATAACTCCCCCGTAAGGTTATCTTTGGGCCACTGTGTTGTGTGGTATTTTATTGCCTGTTCGGGAACATCTGGGCAAAATACTGACACCCCACTGCGAAGCGATATCTTCACGGCCGCGATACAAACCCAACTCGTTCAAACGTTCTACCAAACGTTCGCGGGCTGAAAATCTTGGTAAGTTCGAGAACTCCCCGCCGATCTCCGTCACGCACCCGCTGTCGTCCAGCATATGGATCACCGGTAGATCGTGAGATTTTGCGTATTCCCAATCGACTGTACTGTGCCCCGGACTCAATTTTACCACGCCTGAGCCTTTGTCAGGGACAGCGAATTCGGCGTCTGCCAAGATGGGGATGCGGCGACGATTGGGGCAGAATGGGTGAATGACCTCACGACCAATGAGATGATGGTAGCGCGTGTCATCCGGATGAACTATCAGAGCAGTATCCGCCAGCATGGTCTCGAGGCGAGTGGTTGAGACCACAATCTCTTCGTTGGTTCTATCATGCTCAACGGCACCGAGCTTCCGTAACAATACGCGGACCTTTGATGGGTCTTCAAGGTTTGAGAGTTCCGTTCTGAATATGTCTCAATATCGGCGGAACCATGTGTCAAATATCAGACAAGAATCAGGGTCAAAGCTGAACTCCGTGATGCCGTTGATAAGGGAATCAACCGAAGGTTTGCAGTGAACATTGATTGTTGCAGGTTGGAGAGATAAATTGCGAGTGAGGGTCTCAATAAGACGTAACTGGGAAGTTTCAAATTGCTGCTGCTGCTCAGCCAAAATGTTTTTCAGGTACTCGAGGGGGAATGCCATTGTGATCAAGGGTACCTCGGTCGCCAGAATCTGTTACGACTACCGAGAAGGACTGAGCACCTGCTTGATTCCGCCTTGAAACTCAGAAAAAGCGAAGACCACAGCGCAACGTGTATTGATACAAGACCGGGCGGAAGTAGAAGGAAACACACCAGAACCAGTCATTTACAGTCGAATACACATTTGGTTAAATAGGATCCCGGAGGCACGAGTGGTGTGGGTTTTTTGTGTGAAACAGGCGACAGGAATAAAATGTACCACAGCACAAAAACACAGTGTTGGGATTGTGGACACGAATTGTTCCGATACAGAACATGGTTTGTCTTGTAGAATAACACTTGCTTTTTAGACAACACTATGTTCCACTTTTGTGCATAGTTACAAAAAGTTTCTGGCAATACTCCGGCACCAGCCGAGTTATACTTCCTGGACATTCCGCCACTTGTGTTCGTTATGGCACTACACTTACTCGAGCTAATATATCGTGGCGTATAATGGTTTGAATGAGTCAACAATTTCCGCTGGATGTTCTATATGGCAGACATGTTCGAAGAGCAATAATACATGATCACTGCAACCCAAGAGGACGTCAACCATTACCCGCTTGACCATCAGTACTTTTTGTTGTAGCTGCGATCTAGTATTGACGGCTTAGCTTTTTCTCGGAATCGGGTGGGGATTTTAATGTAGCCATACAGCGAGTGACTGCAGAGGAAGTCTTATAGATCGACCATAAACTATTCTCTGGGAGCTGCTGGAGATTCCAGAGCGTGGACGTTGAAATCACCAGTAATGAGAATGTGGCTGTAAATTGTGTGCATCACCCATCTTAACGCGCATGTCAGATAGAAGTTCATGTCGGCATTGAAGAAGGATGGCGGTAAATGACCGCCAATAAGCAAACGTCATCGCTTTCTAAACGTAGACGGCGCCAAAAGTAATTCTGTACCGTGCTGACCGGATCCTCTAGGAGCTTACATTGGAGGTTGTTGCGGAAGTACAGAGCCACCCCTCCACCTTTGCTGGGTCAGTCGTGCGGAGCAATGGACATGCCTGGCAGTGCAATCGCCATGTCACTTATGTCAGGGCGTAACCATATCACAGTTATAGCGATGAGGTCGCAGGTTTTTGATCCTTGACACAGCCGCATTTCGGCAAGTTTACTTAGTAAGCCTTGAGTGTTGGAAAACCTACAGGAAAGCTTCTCGGATGTCAAAACCTGATGAATAGGAGTACATGAATGATGTGGATTTGAGCTGACCGATGTGAGACCGGTACATAATCGTTTTTTTGGTGAAATGCGCAATCTCGATATGAATGCAATCTGTTTTTGGTCTCCATTGCACCTGCCCTATCTACTTCATCGGCAGCCTTCTCGATAGTTAGTGGTCTCAGAACACAGGTTTGTGAATTGATGTTGGGATTATATTGAGTCGCGGGTGGTGTCGTTTTCGCAAGAACTGCGAGTGGCTGCGACTCTCTAACTGCTGTCTTCTGTCCTAGTTACGAAGGAAGTGTTTTGAGTAGTAACTACCAGCTACGGATTAAGTACAACTCCATTTGTTGTGATTGCACCCTTAGTTTCAGTATTCTCCGGCCACCGCCTCTTTAGTTTGGGTAACCGTATAATTCACTGAAGTATGAGGTCACCCGCAGTGACAGCTTCACGGAAGTAACACCGTCCTTTCAGGTCATGAGCGTGGGCTTTTTCGTTGCTAGATGTCGGTAGTTCGGGCACGCCATGAACGAAAATAATTCTTTTGTTACTCTCCGGGTGGATGTCGTTTGAATTATTTTTGTCCCGCTGGCGTTTGCTTTATGGAACATGGGGAAATATGCGTTTTCCACTGTTTTCAGTTCGCGGGCGGTATGCCAACAAAAACACCGTCTCCACATCATCTGTTGATCCGAATGCTACTCGCATAACCCGGGACTCCCCTTAACCATACTAGGTTAGATGTCTAGTGATGCGCATTTTATTAGTCGGACTGGCTTGAGCACCGATTTCATCGCAAAGGAATTTCCTTGTTTTAAACCATCCAGCTGTTTACCCTTCAGGAGTTTGCTTTAAACGCAGGAACGTTGGTGCATATGTGTCAAGTTTCCGCAGTTGCGCCTGGTCTTCGGTGATATTGGAAACGCGGTTAATGAGGAAATTAGTGACGTCTCCGCAGGTTGACCCTGGTCTTTATCCCGTTTTGCAACTGCACCGGGTGAGGCTACTGAGGTGGCGGTTTGATTATACCGAGCAGCAACAGTCGCATATGTGGATCGGTCTTTAGATCACTTCAGGTTTCGTTGGTCAGTCGGAATGTTGCGTGTTACCGATGTTGCAGCAATCGATATGTTGGATAAGAGGATGTGGGCAGTGGGACTAGGCATGCTTCTGTCAGTCGCGACGATGACTTGCTTCGTGGTTCTTAAGGTTTCTGGTACTGCGTGGTCGTGTGAACGCGTGGCCCGTTTCCTTGGTTTCGAGGCAGTAACTGAAGGAGAAGGATTGAGGTGTAGAATACGTTATTGTCGCTTCAAGAGAAGGAACTTATGTAGGAAAGGCATGTTCAGTTTCGATGACTAGGCTGTGGTAAATTTGTGTTAACGCTAGTACCTATCTTATTACTAGAATCTTCGTGCACTTCGCGCAGAACCTAAGTGAACCCGGCGTGTTTTATTTCTTTATGTCGGTTCTACAGACCTTGAATCATTTCGAATGGCCCCGGTCAATGCAATGTGTGCAAGTAGACTCTACTTCTGCTAACTTAGTACACGTCTGATTAGCACGAAATACTTCGTTTCGGGTTACCGGTGTGATGGTCATAATGGCCGATTAATGTAGAAAAATCCAAGTTGGCGGATACAGACGACAGTCGGATCAATCAATGAGAACTCCAGTATTAGCCAGCCTACATCCAACAAATTTGCACAGGTTGAAAAATATACCAAAAAATATTGGTGCAAAATGCACACAGAAAAATCAAGTATAACACAGTAATCCCGAAGCAAAAGTGGAATCCAACAGTATTTAGCAAATCAATTGCGTTCCTCCAAAAATCCGCTGCACAACAGAAACATAAATCTGTATATAGCAAGCATTAATCAGGCAAGTAATTGTGTTCAAAGTTCTTGCGTCGATTTATTTACCAGTCAAGTTTGATGGAGCTGGTTGCCTTTAGAGTAGAGAGAAGAAAAAATGATGGCTTGACGTAATTTTTAGAATGTGTTAAGTAAAAAGCAAATATAATCACATGCCGAAAAATATAATAATATGCCGCACACAAATGCCAAATAATAATGCGTCCATTAATAATAATGCGCCATTAATAATAATAATATTAATAATCAGAATAAGAATGCGTAAAATACTAAAAGGCCACAAAAGTCCGGCTGGACAGATCATCAAGTTGGAACACATGAATCGGGTAGCAATCATTAATATATATAAGGGAACATTGGGGAAGTTGACTAAGGGAATTTTAAGGCGCATGTAGCGCTCCGCCAATTTTCCGGTTGGACATAAATATGGACCAAACAGTTGTGTTCCCACGCGTACGGACTTTAGTGAGACACAATCCTGCGAACCATAAACCGTGCAGAAACGTTCACATATGTAAACACACAACCATTTATTACCAATGCAACAGAAGGATATCCACTGCACATTTTTGGCCTGTTCCAGTTGTGGACGCAAGTTTAAAACACCGAGATCTAAGACAACGTTGATACTGTTAGGGTGTTAAGCAATATATTGCGCTTATTGATAGTTTAATTTTAACAACTGCGCTTTTCGAAAATTCTGTGAAATTGTTGGCTTGACCCAGTACGTCACTTTGAAGCGATTTTCATTTTACCTTGATAGATTTTTCTCAAAACAATTTAATGCACTTTATCAAATATTTAATGCAACCTGGTTTCTTGACCAAATTAAAAAGTTCAAAACGTATCGGAAACAACTCGTGAGATCAATAAATTATTTCGTTTTGGAACCAAAAATTACGGTACTGCACAATGGTGGTTTCAGATATTACGAAAAGATAACGAGAGGTTTGGGGACCATCAAAAGTCAACACCGATCAATTAAAAGGTAATTAAACTTGTTTCCCGAAAACAAAAGCAGGGTAGGTCTAATGAGTTTTATTGCGAATCTAGATGTTAAGTCGGAAGTATGGTATTTGAATCTAGATATTAAGAAAAACCAGCGACAACTTGGGAATAACTTTTAAAATGGAAGTAAAAATAGACAGTACCTGGCTGTTTCAATAAACACCGAAAGTTGCTGTAATCAACTTGTGGCTTTATTTCTTTTGATTTTGTGAAAATCGTCCTCCTTTAATCCGTTTCCTTTGCAGAATTTTCACTCCGGTGCTAACATATTAGAGCAAAAGCATTGTCATTTGTGCTGGATTCGTAAGTTGTATGTATGCATTTGCACTTTTGCCATAAATTTCGACCGGAAGCATTGCCATGATCTTGAAAGTCACATTGCTCGAAGGTGGTAGTTATGCAAGCAAGCAATTAGTAGGGTATTAAATGGGAATAGGGAATTTAGGTGGTATTAAAATTGAGAATCCGATGTGCCGTTCATCTCTGATACGGTGACGAGCTGGCATACGTACGGCGACTGGTTCAATGCGGCGACTTGGAGGCCATTAATGATGTTGCTATTTCAGGTATGTGTTTTTTTATACCACAAACTGGGGCGGTAGCATCCGCATTAAGGTCATCGGTCTTATTAACTGCAATAGTTCACAGCGTAGCTACAACTTCAGTCAGTCAGTATAAGTATTATGTACCCAAATGGGTGCATTTTCAACATTTTAACTTATCGGCTGCAAAACCCCAAAGTGTTATCATTAGTAAAAGCTAAGTTTAAAAATAGGTAGAAAAAGGAGGATGCACTACCAAAGATCCTTCGAGCAACGATCCAAAAAAGCTGAACTAAAGCTTGGGATTTGCATTCATTCAAAACGGAAAATGTTCAATAAAAATGTTTCTTCAGAATCCGTTTCAATTGACCTATAATTTTGTGTCCAAAGACCATAGATCGAGGATCATGCGTGATATCTCACGTTTATGATCAAAGTTGGATGGAGTAGAGGTTCGCGGTGACCTAGAAAGTTGAGTTTACAATACATCTGTCAGCATAATCTTACAAAACGGAGATCAATACAGTAGATGACGTTAAATATGATGTTCGGCAAAAAAGGCAACGGACGCTTTAAAGGTATCGTCATGAGGAAGGCTACACATCTTTTGCGTGGTCTCAGTGAAGTCATTAAATTGCTAATCGCCTTTTCACTAGAACGTATTTTCTACTCTATCTAATACTGTCTTATCAGTTTCCACTAAATGTTTTGACGGGTTTGCGGTTTGATTATATGCAATGTCCTTACTGCTGATTCCTGTCGATTTTGGTAAAGGAAGTTTAGATACTGCGCGGTTTATTGATTTCAGCCGTGAAATCACACACACTTAAAACATAGTCAAAAAATGTTTTTGTAAATAGTGGAACCATGATTCTGATTGACAAACTACGCTTTGACTCTATACCGCCAACATGATGAAAACACCAATGATTCACCTCAGGAAGGTACAACCATTAATTACACATTCGAGACTGTTTATCCGAGTGACAGCTGTGCGTCAAATATTCATTTATACAAATTTGCATGTTTGCTTTTCTATTTTATTTCATCCGCATCAAATATTGTAACATGTCAAAAATGCACACACATGAAGACATAAAGTTTATGATAACGACTTGAAAATGTTCTACTCCAGAACGTTTCGTGAAAAAGTGGAATAACCAGCCATCCTGCTCCGGCAAAGCTACATGTACTCAATATCCACCTCACCGTGGCTATTCCAGTGGGTAGGTATCTGGATTCAATTGTTACTGTAGAGGAAAGATATTTTAGTTGATTGTCACGGTTGCGGACCGCAGGACTGCAGTCGAAATCCCAACAGTAATAAACCGAAACGCTGCTTGGGCCAACTTCGGCATAAGATTTGGTTGGATCAATGGTACCAGTCAGCTAGCGTTGTTTCCATACCATGAATGAATTCCGAGAAGTCAATCGCACAAAATCTTATCATCACAGTTACTTCAAACGTTCCCTGTATATTTGCAGCAATGTAACGCTATGAAATGGAGCACAGCTAAGACAGGTTTCTCAAAACCGCATTCCATGAAGGAAAACCGCATAGCTGTACCCACGGCCGCACAGCTCTACTAGAAAAAATAACAAAGTCTGGGCTGCAAACACCAATCTGTTAGTGAAGAAAACAGTGCCATTTTATACTGCTCACCGAGACGCATTTTAAATGGCTGCTTCTTTCCGGCCATTCTCCTGCTTTCATTGGTTGGTGTCCATCATTTGTTCTCAGATGCTTGGACCACTCCCCGTTTGGCTGAAATATAGACGTGATTTGTTCACACCCCAATCTCATCCAGGTCGGTTCATTCGGTGCTTGAGCTGATTCGTTATCCATCTTGTTCCTCTGTCCATTTGGTCCACTCGATCTACCAGCTGTCATCATGCGATGGGCATTGAGCTCCAAACCCTTTTCATGTGCCAGTAACTCGTTTGCCATTAAACAGAACAAAGACCATGCCTGACTCACCAGGTGGGCCCCGAATCCGCTTTGTTCCCTCGACCGGGTAAATGTGGTCGCTTGTAATCGTGATGTTGATCGGTTTTCCTGACCACTAGCCAGCTACCTCCACCCCAGAGTATGCTTGCCGTTAAATGAAAGATTTAAAGTGATATCGTATCAGCCTTCTAGCAAACAGAGCCAAATTGCAATAAGCACTGAAGAGGTAACTGAAATCGTTAGTATATGTTAAGGTGGATGCTTTCGCACTGATAATGCACAAAGCTACCAATTTCTTAGCTTGAGCGATTGAGTAGTCAACTTAACTCAATCATCTTTCAACAAGTGCCGAAGATTTACATGAGAACTCATGTGGAACACGCCATACAGACCTAGCAACACTTGCAGAGGTATACTTCTTCCGCACATGGGAACAAAGACTGGGCAAGCCAATGGTACTACTGGCCTGTTCCACCTTTCTTACCACCATAGACTGAGAGATCTGGTGTATGAGCGTGAAAGGTAACAATCATGAGGAAGACTAGAAGGCTCTAACGACGAGTTAGAACGAAGAGAAAGCTCAGGATTCATGAGTGAGATCAGATGACCTATCACAAGCCTTCCGAAATTACTTGAGAGTAGATCGCGAGCGACGAACAGCAGTGGGTCTAGGCCAAGAAGAACTTGAGAGCTACTGATCGGGAGGCGCATAAATCAGACAGAGACGCCCTTGTCAGTGCCTCCAGGAGTAATCCCAAACAGAGTAATGCAAGCGCGAGCCAACCAATCAAGTGTCCTAGAACAAACGCAAGCTAGTTATAATGCGATTTACGCGCATAAAGTTCCGGAGTCGCACAGACAGGAAAGTTCCACCAAGTTGGGGAGGTTAACCCATTTCCATGCGGTTCCTTGTGGGACGGATACATGACCGATATATGTGCGCGTGCGTAAGATCTTGGTTCACTGTAGGCGCGTGCAATAAGTATTGTGCTTTCTTGACAATTTACTTTTACTAAACTAAGAACGAATAGTTCATAACACCGACATTTGAGAATTAAATTGATGATGGCATGAAGAGACTGAAGTAACATAACCATGTTTGACGCTGTCGTTTGGAAATAGGGCGCAGTAGCTTTTCAAGGACCACTGGTAAATTTGTCCGCAAAATACGGCCGGTGGAAGCATTTCGGGAATCTTCACTCTTTTTGCCTGCCCTTTATCAAAATCACTCAGAGGAAACATTCGCATACGAGCATCCAGAAAATCATTTGATCACATAGTAACCCACACAAACTAAGCGCCACAGTTCATCCCCTTTGGACGACGGCATGAAGCAATTCAAAGTCACATTTATCCTTAATCAGGAAAACAAAGATATGGAGTGGTTCCACCGGTTTTATTGCGGCTGTCAAAGTGGTTCAACAAGTTATTGATGGATAGTCCATTAAGTCTCAGTGACCATGTAGTAAAAAGGTTCAACTATGTGTGTTTTGCAGAGTATCCATCTGAACACACGGAACTAACTCATACAATCACACGCTACAATGTATTGAAAGAACTCGCTGACGCAGCTGCTTGGGAATTCTCAAACAACCATCCCCTTGACAACGTTTGGGCAGAGTTCGTTAATAAGCTCAGCGACATCGTCAACAAAGCATCAGAGACCAAACCCGTCGTCCCGCCAAAATGCCTTCAATTCTAAGGAGCAGGACTCGAAAATGCCTGTCGATAGGGGATACAGCATGGCGTGCTTACAAGATTAACCCCGACTCAAAGAATTGGGGAAATTTCCTGACCCATCGCAACCATTGCATTGCATTTGTCCATGAGGACTAAATAACTTATCAACAGTGCCTAGCCACAAAATTTATGGCAAGCAACAAACTGCTATATAGGCATGTCAATAAGCTTCGTAAATTGAAGCAGGGAATCCCTCCACTGTTCACGACAGGCGGTAGAGTACAAAGGACCGAAGAAGAAGCTAATGCCCCGCGGCTACAATACGCCCCAATTTTCGAACTCGCAGTCTCTACCTGTCCCATTATATCATGCACATTACCTACTCCACTGTTTACAAATGTAATTTTCAACCCATCAGCTGTGCTAAGGAAGTTACTCTCAGTGCGTGAGCATAGTCCTCCGGGAGCAGAAAACATCCGCCCGAAGGCACTGAAGGCTCTGGCCACCAAGCTAGCTGAACCACTGTCACAGTTCTTTCAAAGGTGCTTTGATGAACAACAAGTCCCCACTATGTAGAAGTGTGGCATTATAACCCCTATTTTTAAAGGCGGTAGCCGTTCCGATCCTGCAAACTATCGTCCAGTGACTCTCCTCCCTGTGCTCGCAAAGGTGATGGAAGCAGTCGTCGCTGAGGGTTTAATGGACTATCCGGAAAAACGCAACATCTTGGCACCGGAACAGCATGGCTTCCGTCAACGCCGGTCATGCAGCACCAACCTACTGATTGCACAAGGTAGTTGGACGGAAGTGGCCGATGATGGGGTCGGAGTCGTCGTCATCTATCTGGACTTCTCCAAAGCTTTCGACCGCCTTGATCACCGCATCCTACTTCAAAGACTACAAAGTTACGGAATAGGAGATGATGTACTTGGTTGGATTGGCAACTTCCTTTACCAACGTATGCTCCAAGTACGTGTTAGAGGATCACTTTCTAACCCAGTTTAGGTGGAATGTGGTGTCCCACAAGGCTCAGTGCTGGGACCGCGATTTTTAAAGCTGTTTATCAAAGACCCGGCAAGAGTCATTTCCTCAAAATTCCTGCATTCCGCCGATGACGTCAAGATATGGCGGGCGATTAGTAACAAGGCAGATCAGGATCTGCTCCAACATGACCTAGATTGCATTTATGAATGGTCAAAGAGGAACAAGCTTCAATTGAACATGGCTAAGTGCAAAGTGATGTATCTGCGTCACCAGCCGGTGAGCGCTTACAAGATTGGAGACCACACCTTGGCGAAGGTTTCTCAGGAGCGTGACCTGGGTGTATTGGTACAGGAAGATCTAGGGTGTTCAAAACAAGCAGAGAAGTCTAGGAGAACCGAAAATCAACACTTCGGCCTTCTTCGCAGAGCCTTCAGTCGGTTTGAACACTCAATCTTTCCCCAAATGCTTAACGCCTACGTGCGACCTCACGTAGAATATGCTATTCAGGCGTGGCCGCAGTGGGAGAAACAGGATCTCGTTGCTCTCGAGACTCCTCAACGACGGGCAACCAAGAACGTCAGGGGCCTCTTTCATCTGCCCTATCAGCTTAGACTGAAATCTCTAAAAATGTACAGTAGTCGATATCGACTTTTGCGTTGGGATCTCATAATGGTTTACCAGATTCTGAAGAACCCAAACCACATTTGCTGTCCGCTGCTGGAATTGAACCACAACACTATACGAAGAGGTCACCCTCTGAAACTGACAATTCAGTATAGCCGGCTTGAATGCCGTAGAAATTTCTTTTCTCTCCGCATGTTTGAGCCTTGAAATGCCCTCCCTAATTATGTCGTCTCTGCTCCCAATCTGGCGATATTTAAAAAAAGGTGTTGACGATGCATTATCTCACTTACATTTCATTTTATGACTTGTTAGCCAGGGGCTACAAAACGCCATCAAACGGTGTCTTGCCAAACGCCTAACCAATGGATTTATGGATTTATACGTTTAATATGTGAACATCTCCTCTATTCCACATAAGCCTATGGTGAGTCCACCACAACGTTTTTCACTTTATTATGCAATTGATTTTTGCAATAATTTCCATCCCACGGGACTTGTTAAGCGATGCTTTTTTACCCGTAATAAACCATTGTCCATTGTCCAATAACCAATTTATCTTATTTAGAAGATTGAGTTGATTTCTCCCTTTGACTGTTAAACTGGAACAATTAAGCAGTACCTGTTTTAGCCGTAATAAATTGTTACGGTAACGATGATTTTGATGACTCGTTTCTCACGGCGTCTCATGTATACACAATTAAGTGTCTTCAGCAGTAGGCATTGCTCTGTATATCATACAAGTAGTCACCATACACATACACAAACACAGAGGATCATATGACCAGTCAAAAATGCACAAAATGATGCACATTGAAACCAAACTATGATGGTGTTCCTAAGCAGCAAATCCAACCTTTCTTGTAGATTAACGACAAGCGTGGGAAGTTAAACTCCCCACGTACAATAAATCACTGTGTACCAGTGGAAATCGTAGCAAAGAAAATGTGTCCTTGAAACGCACGAGCAGTAATGCGCTCATTGAGACGAAGTACTTTGTACCTGGTGCTCATGCAACGTCTGATTCTGTAACTGCTTTTACGCGCAGGCGCGAACGGATAAGTTATGATAACTTTGAATTTTAGTTACCCATGTAGAGATTGATATGGCAAAACCACACCTGTGAAAGGGGTTTTTCCCCAAGGTAAACATGATGGAACAATGTTTCTTCAGGATTTGCCTTGTGGAGAATTGGTGACAGATTGCTCCGTAAGGCAGGTGATACACGTAATAAATTATGCGCTTACCCTAGTATCAAATATATAAATTAGATTATCCTCAGCGATGTGAGTTGTTCCCTAGAAGGAACAAACCAAAAATGGTTACATCCTCTTCATACCATTTCATTAATAAGTTTTGAAAAGGAAAGTGTGCAACACTTTCAACTTCTGGTGACACAACTTAATCAAACATGTTGTTCAGGTTTTTCCACTTATCGATAAATTCGGATTCTTCACAATCACAACACAGATCTTCGGGCCGGGAAGAAAAATAAAATGAAATGAAAGGGGCTGTACTTCAAAATACTAAATGTATGCTTTATTCGTAATTTAGTCAGACATCAATGACACTGTGATCGAAAGCGTTAGTTTTGGATTGTGATATCCCGAGCACATTCATTGTGTTTTTGACGATTAACTGCTTATTAATTGCAGGCATATGATTCCGTGGTCTACAAGATGTTCTGATATCGCTCAGAAGTATGTTCCAACGGTTTGCGTAATGGAGTAGAAAAACATTCACTGATTCGCGCAGGATGTTTTGGAATCGTGAACCTTATCACTTTTAGGCATCGGTATCTGCTGTCATCAGCATAATTGTGTACTTGGTGCTTTAAGAGTATGTAAATAAAACTATTGTCTAGATGATGATTAAAATCGGTAGTGGCTAGCGTGATTTTAAACTAAACCAATACATAACTAGATGGGGCACGGAGGTGCAGGTAAAACCTCTCGAGGGACTACCCGCATGGAAGAAGGTACACGGTAGACGGTTCCACGAACGATTGCATTACTTCACTTGTTCTTGCTTAAGCTACTTCGTTCTGGATTGAATGGAATGTACTCTTGGTTCCTAGCTACTTCATCTCTACCGTCCTACTTCCATACCGTTATTTCCCATTAAATTATTCCTCGGATCACATCATTGAACTTATTTGTGATGCCTTTCCACTATACTTCCACTCCAAAAATCGGTTAAATATTGCACTATTTCCTAAACACTGTTTGTGGCATCTTCTGCAAGACTACAATGCACTGAATAAGTCCTGACTTTGCAGTGAATAGGTGTTTAGTCTTTTATCAACTTACTTCTTTAATCCTTCATTTTGAACATCACATTTTCTGTGCATAGTTGCGCACGCCATAAAAATCCACCTACAAGTGAAAGCTGAAAGGAATGAAGCTGAACTCACCCAGCAGCTCAACCAACTGGCTTCTTAAAACGCATATTGATTAGGTATATACCATAATTAGACCAAGGAACGCACCTTGGCCGAATCAATTTGCAAACTAGGTATCATTAGCCCATAAAAAAACGAGTAACTGCCGACCTCCCATCGGGCGGCATTCTCCCACACGTGACCCCTCCACCCCTCTGTGGGCTCCTACAGACAAAGAAACTGGCCTGCTTGTATACGAATGCTCAGGGTCTTTCTAACAAACTGACCGAACTGAAAGATCGATAACCTTCCCGGTCATATGATATCATTAGTATCTCCGAGACGTGGTTGCACACGGGAATGATGGATGCTAAAGTGTCGCTACCCGGCATGTCGCTGATCCGGAAGGACAGGCTCGCAAAAGGAGGAGTGGTAAGCCTGTATTAGCGAAACGACTTGCAGTGCCAAACCGTGGAGGATTCAGACTCGCAGTTCCCCGACTCCCTTTGGTGCCGGTTGCAGTTAAAAGGCAGGGACGCTTGCGGTATTGTGCTGATGTACCGCGCCCCTAACTCTACACCCGAAACCGACTACCACCTAGCGGCTGTTTTAAGATGCAGTTTACAACAAAAGTACACTCACATTCTTGTCATGGATGATTTCAACTTACGTTGTTTAGAAACTCCCGCCACGATCGGAGAACAACTCAAAGCCGACCTACAAAATCTAATAACTACTGTGCCTCTTTACAATCACATCACTTTGCACACTCGGTTCAAAACTGTTGTGACACCCAGTACGCCTTCATCCCACGACCGCAAGAAGAAGTCGAAGATGAGCCGGGATGAACAGCTTTTCTATTACAGCACGGCACCAGTTATATAGCTTTACAAACAAGGGCGAATCCAAGCTAGTAAACGCATGAGATCCAACAGGCATGGAGAAAACACAAAATGGAACGAGCAAATGAGAATCTCGAAAATTACGAGCCAATGAAGTGCGGCAAAGAAAATAGTGTCTGCGGAGTTAATCCCTGGGGGTAACCTTCTGGTCAGCGACCATTAAAAACCACGAGTAGCGTCCAATCAGTGTGGAGAAGTGATGCATTTAAACAAATGCCCGATCAGTTGATAGTGAGAATGATACACACCAGGAAAATAAAAACAGGTATAATAAATATGTGTCGGCTGAATAATACATCCACGTGAAAAAGCTAAGGAACGCTGAGCAAAAGAAACCAATCAGAATGACTACAGAATGCGACGGCTGAAATTAGCTGCGAGCGATTGCGAATGAGGCTGAGGAAAGCGGCGTGTCCAAAATGTAGCAGAGAAGCAGGTAACTGCGCAAACAAAGAAATAGGCAACTAACATAACTCATGAAACTGTGGGTTAAGTAAACAGCTCCGCCACGATCGGAGAACAACTCAAAGCCGATCTACAAGAACTAATAACTACTATGCCTCTTTACCATCACATCACTTTGCCCACTCGGTTCAAAACAGGTAACAGGCCATCTGTGCTGGATCTCGTGCTTACCAACGAGGAGCATATGATTGATGTGTTGGTTTTAAACTGCCCGTTGGGTCGCAGTGATCACGCCGTGATCAGTTTCAACTTCGTCTGCTATGCAAAATATCTGAATGAGAATGATAAGACTGTGCGAACCATCACAAACTACCAACGATTAGCCCAGCTCGTAAGCGGTACGACTTGGTCGTTCCTCGAAGAAGAACCCCCGGAAGTCGCCTGGCTCGAGTTCGTCAAAAAATTCAGTCAGCTGATTGCAGAGGCTTCAGAGATAAAAGTTGGCTATAGGGATGAATCAAGTTTTTAAGTTAGAAGTAGAACTCGAAAACGGATGGCAGTACGCAAGGCAGCATGACGAGAGCACAGAGAAGCTCCAGCACCAGATACTTGGCAAATTCGTAGCCCAACCTAACCACTGCACTCAACTGTTAAGGGAAGACAAAGCCACCTATCAGCAGAACATCGCAAAAACCTCCAGTGCTAACCATAAACTGCTGTACAAGCATGTTAATAGCCTGCGAAAGGTGAGGAAAGGATTTCCTCCACTCAAGACGGCTGATGGCCCAACAAGAACGGCTGTGGAAGCAGCAAACGCGCTGCAGATGCAATACGCCCCCACGTTTCAAAGGGTCTTGCCACCAAGCGATCTACCAAGCTTTGTATTCTGCTCACCAGGACTAACCCACATCAATTTTACCACAGAGGCTGTATTGCAAAAGCTGACGTCTCTACGCAAACACAGCTCGCCGGGTGTCGACACCGTTTGTCCAGAGGCAATGGAAGCAGCAGCAAGCCAAATGGCAGAAACCTTAGCTCAGTCCTTCCAGCACTGCTTAGACCAGAAGCAATTTCCTGCAATGTAGAAGCTTGAAATAATAACCCCGATTCACAAAGGCAGAATCAGAACTGATCCCTCCAACTACCGCCCAGTAACCCTTCTTCCTATACTCTCCGAGGTCATGGAATCCATAGTTGCCGATGCACTGGTGTGCTATCTGGAAAACTGCAACCTCATCACTCCTGAACAGCACGGTTTCCGTCGACAGCGGTCATGCACAACTAATTTACTAATTGCACGCAGTAGTTGGACCGAGGCAGCTGACGCTGGAGAAGGTGTTGATGTGATCTACCTGGATTTTTACAAGGCTTTCGATCGTCTAGACCATCGGACACTACTATCCAAGCTGCAGCATTACGGGATCGGCGGCCCTCTTCTAAGCTGGATTACTAACTTGCTACTCCAACGGCAATTAGTGGACAGAGTTTGGAGCTATTTATCGGACCACATACAAGTTGAGTGTGGTATGCCGCAAGGCTCAGTTCTAGGTCCACGTTCGCTTTTGGTGTTTATTAATGACTTTGCACAAGGAACCGCTTCAAACTTCCTAATGTTTGCCGACGATATCAAGGTCTGGCGCAGGATCCAGGCGAACGCCGACCAACTTGTGCTTCAGAGTGACCTAGATACGGTCTATCAATGGTCGACCAAATGCGTATTGCATTTCAACGTCAGTAAATGCAAGGTGCTTTCTATCCGACATCAGGGCAGCTACTCATACCGGCTCGGAACGAATATACTACAACAATCAGCTGTCGAACGTGACTTGTTTGTCTTAGTTCAAGATGACTTGGGTTGCTCCAGGCATTACGAAAAGGCCTCGAAGACCGGGAACCAACACGTCGGGCTGTTGCGACAGGCGTTTGGACAAATAAACAGCTCCATATTTCCACAAATGCTCAGCGCGTGTGTTCACCCACATGTCGAATACGCAATTGAAGCCTGGCACGCATGGTTGATACACGACCTTAGTGCACCGGAGCAGCCACAACGCCGGGCATCTAAGAACGTAATTGGAATGCGCAATCTTTCATACCAGGAGAGGCTGCAACGATTGGGGATGTTCAGTGGAAGCTATCGTAGACTACGATGCGACCTTATTATGGCATAATTGATTCTGCGAGACCCACATAATGTGTGCCGCCCTTTACTGCAACTCAGCAGCAATACAAACCTGAGGGGCCACACATTAAAACTCGCAGAACAATACAGTCGTCTGGAGTGCCGCAGAAATTTCTTTTCCATTCGTGTCTGTCACCCATGGAATGCTCTCCCAGAATCGGTCGTCTCTGCACCGACACTAACAGTATTTAAGAGACGGTTGGACGATGCACTTATCCACTTACACTTTGTCATTTAACATTACGTCTCCATCCTAGACCTGGAGTATAGTATGGAATTATTTGTCATTAACTTTGCGTGCTGTGAATCTAAGAGCATCGCAGGACTACAGTGGAGCAAAGGAAAGTCCTCATTTTCATATTTCAATTATGAACTATTTTACCATCCTTATCATCATTATTGTTATGTTGATATCCCCACCAACTATCCAACGGGACTTACAAAGCAACGCTTCTTAACCCGTATAAATCCATTGTTCATTGTTCTTTGAATGTCTAGACACCACGCTATGCTTTAACCCCCTACGATGTGAGAACCTTCTATATTGTTCTGCTAAAGCAACATGAGTTGGATGATGCAGTGGAGTTACCTTAATATAGTCTGCAGTGGTTATGAAACTTTCACATTTTGTTTTTTCTATCATTAGTTTTATCACATATTTTCTACAATTTGTTTGAATTCACGAGTACAATACACTTCTACGTGACCCGCGATCCGTCGTGCTGATTTTTGGCTGTGCCGCTTCTGCGTGCTTAGATTACCGTCCACTCTGCTTGCGAATCGGATATTAGAGTCGGAATTAGTATCGAACGTCTATTTCCATCGTACTCGATGTGCGTCACAAGTATATCGCAAGCTATGATTCGAACTCAACTATGATTGTACTGTGAGTTGACTCTCACCAACTATTTGCGTTTATAAACGACTGAAACCTTCCTAGTATTTTTTCGACCACTACAACTCTTTTCCTTATTTTGGCAACTCCCTATCTTGCTACATAAACAAAGCTCTAACGGTATTACTCCAGCATAGTACCGTATATTTTGGACTATACGGGGCACTTACAATCCTTATGTTTGTTAAAATATCGGCAGTTCGCCTTAAATATCATAGGACCCCAAAATGACACGCTTTCTTAGCGGACTTCAAATTCAAGACCATCAGCCACGCACTACAACATCGGAATAGAGCAGCTTCGAGACAATTCAATATTAATGAATCAAGGTACGGGAGTGGAAGAAGGAAGATGACCTGTGCGTAGTAAAGAAGACAAAGAAGAGTTTCTGGAGGAACAAAGCAAGATGGCCACAGTTAGAGGACAAAATTGCGCAGTGGTTTGATGAACATAGAACAGCAGGTAGAAGCTTCTCTACAGCCTCCAATTGCTTCGAGGCAATAGCGATTGCAGTTGACATGAAGATGAATGACTTTCGAAGAGGTCGTTCTTGCTGCTTCCGTTTCACGAAAGGGTGTCATCTCTCCATCCACACTATAAATAACAACTCCCAGCAAAAGCCAAAGGATCGCACTGAAAATGTCAAACATCACGTGAAGAAAATTAATTCGGAGTTGGTTATCATCTCGAAAGGAGTAACCAAAAAACTCCAAACGCTATATATTGGTGTAAACACGGCGTTCAAAGTTAAATTGCTAGCCGTGTGACAGCTTTAGATGATAGAAGTTGGGCACAAATTTACCAAGACAAGGAGGCAATGCCGAGCTAGTTACGTCACCAACTGCCAATAGATCCCCGAAGCCTGGGCCAAGGTATCCGTCTCAACTGTTATCCGAGCTTTCACGTAGCCCGAAATGATCAATTAAAAAGCCAAGAAACAGCAACGAGACTGACTCAGATGATGAAGAGACGGATCCGTGCTTGCTTGACGCCGCTATCGCCCAACTGTTAAACTCCGACACTGAAGGTGAATAATTTGACGGATTTGTAGCAGAGGAATGGTTGTAAAAGTTAGTGTATTTTCTGTGTTGTATGCGTGTTACAAGTGAACAATATTGATAGTTATTCTTGGTGAGTTGAATTGAGTCTGACCTATCCGACTATTTTGTTTCGCTTATTGGGGCTTAGAGTCCGGTGCGCCTTATATATGCAATTAGATCGCTTCACTGATACTTAGCATCTGAAAAATAAGGTATCCCTATTTAGGAGAGGCTTCTCACCGCCCTACACTCATTAAAATTACCAAATCTATGGTAAATATCAAGAATACCAAAAGAACGAAAAATTTAACCCAGTACCACAGTTCATCTCGATAATTTTCAGGTTCATAATTCATGCAATTAAAACGCTACTTAGTCGGTTATTTTAAGCATATTTTATTCGTTCGCCTAAGATGCTCACAACACAGCGCACATAATTTTATTTTCCCCGTTAAATCAGTCTTTACCTCAGCTATGTCTTGTAATTGGGTCACAAGCTGGGGGCTTATTGACTTTTAGTAATTTGGGCACTAACAAATTACTTGGAGTTAGGAAAACGCGTAAATGAAATAAAACATAATATTCTACGAAAGAAAGACATATTGATAACATGGCGCTGCTCATTTACAAATGACAATAAATCCCAAAAATAGTTACCGGCGTTTGGTAAAAAATTATCAAACGATGTACGTTGAACAAGGATTAAATAATGTTAGGATGTACCAACAGAATTGCTATAGATCTACTTGTTTTTTCAAGCTGCCAAGTCTCGGAACAATTTATCAAAAATACTACACAGTGAGATTTCTACTAACTATAATACAGACTGCAGATGCTTTAGCGTGTATTCTCTCTAGCGCTGTTCGTTGTCTCCTTATTTTTAAATAAATAAAACTAAAGGTTTATTCCTGGACGTTGAGAGACACAATCCAACTGAGTGGTCTGCATAACCGTTAAAAAATATCTTTTGCTTGTTTTCTTACGAATAACACATGGGAGTTGAAGTGAATGTTAGTCTGAGGATACTCGAGTGATTAAGAAAACGGGAGCAATAACAATACATCTTTATTCAAAAGCGCAATTAAAGTAATATGGACTAGCATTATTTCGTCTCCAGCAGACTGACTTCCAGGAGGATGATGCCTTTGATAGTTTTCTCCCACACTTCCATGTTCCAACTGGTTGAGTGCCGGTGTGGCAATGTGGCATGTACATCATCACCTGTTTACCAGTTAATCTATAAGGTCTGCTTTTTGCATGCATTATTGGCGATGAAGCCTCAGCCCATTGCAACATGCGGCGCATTTAAACATGGCAATTATTTTACGCCAGTCAGCGGCAATTCATCATGCACAGATACTACTTGCATACTAAAATACCTCACCTTAATAGATCAGCCCACTCGGGGCCAGCAACGAAGTATGGTAAAATATAATTTATCAGGATTAAAAGGCATAATAGTGAAATCTACCTTTTGCGCATGAGCCAATCACAAGTGCATGGAAAGTCTTGGTAAGTAATGAAAATGGTCCGAAAATCACGACAGAAAGACCTGTTACTTTCCAACCCGGGATTTGAAGAAATAAAGAATGGTAAGGGTAGTCCGAATGCAGTTGATATCTTTGCAGTTGTAGTTACTTTAACCCAAAATTCACAGTAGGATTTGTACTAACTATAGTAAACGTTACGGATGCGCGTTACCTCTATCTTTCTTCTGACCAAAAGTCATTGCGGCTGCTTCTCAGTCCCTCTATACTTCATATTAGTGCAATTCAAAACAACAGGCTGAAAGCTTGATTTGTCCTTTACATTCCCATAATTAAATTTCGTTGCGCACCAAAGATTTTGGTTAATTTTATCGTCTGTTTAGAACCTTACACTTGCTGTTCGTCAGGCAAGCCAACAATGTGCTTTATACACACATAAAGCGTGAGTAAGTAGCCACAACTTTCACACCAAAGCCGGATATGCATGTTGCGTTGGCAAATTGAAAACTTGACAAAGGCGATATGACCGATTCATCATGGCCATTAGTTCTGATTTGGCAAAATTTGTTCTAATGAAAAACGTGACATATTGGGATCTCCTGTTGTACCATGTGCCAGTGGGCGAGTATAGAAAAATTGTACGATCCTCTGGTCGAACAATCGAGCTATATTCCGACAGTGCTCTTTAGAGTAAGTAATTGTCGCCAATGAGTAAAGCAGATCCCGGAGTAATAGGGATTGTACACAATGGTGGCATTAAACGGCAACATTGAAATGTGGCGACATCGGGCATGATGCTTCAGTGAACTTTTGATCGCTTTGAACTATTCATTAAAAAGTTCAGGAAAATTAGCCCAGTGTGGTAATACGCAAGTGGAGATATACCTTATTCAGGAGATGTAAAACAAATATCTACTGACTTTGGCGAATATTTCCTTTAAAATGTTGATCAAGTGATATCACGAATCAATGTAGCCCAAATGTCCTACTGATGTACCGGAATTCGAACTGCAGCTCTCAATATAAAGATGTATGATGCACGTTTGATGATACTGACAACGATTTGTATTAGGCAACGAGAAAAGTGCACCTATAAATTTTAGTGCGCTCAGTGAAAGACAGCGGGATTTCGATCCTGCAGAGAGAATGTTCAAGAATTACTGCGATTTGGTTAATAGATTTATACTGTGATTGTCTACATCAAAGAGCACTTTATCAGCATACTTTAGCAGGTTGTCCTTCTTTTGGAAATGGAATTTAGGTATTGAAAGTACCAAAAAGAAATAAGGATAACATTGCCACCTGAAGAACAACTGGATTGGTGGTAAATGAGAAAGAGCCTTGCTTCTTTATTTACTAAAATGCGTACTTTTGGCATTGTAGTTTGCAAGAATAAGTATTAAAAAATTTTAAACCTTGGAAAATAACCGATTGTATAACAGCAGTTCACCATTTGCAACTCAAAAGCATTGGTGCATTCTTGCAAGCAGAGCCGTTTATGTATTGTTCGCTCTCGTCTGATGACAAAACGGAGTCTGTAGGTCAAGCCATTGCATATAAAGTGGACCAAAAATAAGGCAGGCGAACTGATAAGGATCATTTGTGGGAGTTCGTGCGTTCATACCTAATGGAATGATACGCTCACAAACCTTCGAACTCAGAGATGTCAAAACAAAGGGCCAACGAGCATAACCTCTATTCTTCAGTTCAGGTAAGTTGCTGGCGCTACCCCAGTGGTCAGCTATTCTGGGTTGATGTATGAATGGTGGTGTGGAGGCCCAGTGACCTCCAATCAATTTTCTTGTTTACACTGCGCTGAAAAAGCTGTCAAAATGTTTCTTACTAATTTGATTATCGAAGCATAATCACTGGTCAGGACCCTTGTAAAGTTCGCTTTCTATATTGTGTAGATAAACCTATTTTGGGGTGGCAGACTATGCAGGAACCAACCGATTCGAGCTATTCTGGCGACGATAAACCAAATAAATATTCAATTATTCACGCTGAGATCCTATGCTGTGATATATGTGATGGTTATTCTATCCAGCAAACCCACTTGTTGCAACAAGCACCTCGCAAACACTGTCCAAACCAAGCACCTCTGTCTAGCCGGTTGCAGCTGAGTGTTTGAACGCACGTTCTACGCTCACACCAGTGTTCCAAAAACGTGCGGTCATATAGACAGTCGGCGTGTGTGGTGTGAGCTTCATTCACAATATCAACCAAACTGAATTATTCGGATAGACAACTGGGATATCCGTGATCGGGCTTATACTAAGGTGGAAGAAACGGTGCACATACGGAGAAATGCATAATAACACACAATTTGTTCAACATATGAGGTCAAGCATTGTAAACTCTTATAGCGCCAGTCACATGGTGGCGATCAAGATGAAGCATATTCGCTTATCACTACCACTTTTCATGATACGTGGTTTGATTCAACATACCGGTAAGTAAAGACCCTAAAATGACACATGTTATGAGACAGGCTTACGAAGCGGATTTCAAACATAAGGCCATCATCCACGAAGTACAACATGGGAATAGAGCAGCTGCCAAACAGTTCAACATGAATAAATCATTGGTACGAAGAAAGGTTTCCTGTTAGGGTCATCGTCAATGTCGTCCCAAAAGGATGGATGGAAGAGGAGAAAATGAGCGAGTGGCTGAGAGCAGATTACATAAGACAGGATGGGTTTTTGCATACGTCTTCGTTCTTATTGATCTACGATTCCATGGGCGCCCATTTCACTGAAACTGACAAACGCCAAGTGAAGAAAACTAATTCGGAGCTGGTCATCATTTCGAAAGGATTAACCAATAAACTCCAAACACTATATATTGGTGTAAACACGGCGTTCAAAGTTAAATTGCTAGCCGTGTGGGAGCATTAGATGATAGAAGGTGAGCACACATTTACTAAGACAAAGAGGCAACGCCGAGCTAGTTACGCCATCATCTGCCAATGGATCGTCGATGCCTGGGCCAAGGTATCCGTCTCAACTGTTATCCGAGCTTTCACGTAGCCCGGAATTATCAATCAAAAATCCAAGAAACAGCAACGAGACTGACTCAGATGATGAAGAGACGGATCCGTGCTTGCTTGATGCCGCTTTCGCCCAACTGTTAAACTCCGACACTGAAGGTGAATAATTTGACGGATTTGTAGCAGAGGAATGGTTGTAAAAGTTAGTGTATTTTCTGTGTTGTATGTGTATTACAGTGCCCCATGCTGAGGCTGATGTCGCATTCATGACGCTTCTTCACCGCAGTTGGGCTAAACCAACTTACAATTAAACTAATCTTTTTAATGTGTATAAAATTCATTACATTTTATTTGTTTTTTTCTACATACTTGATAATCTTTTACCAACTTGCACGCGTCGTTGATGCAAATTGTAGCAAACTTGCGTAATTGTATCGCGTGGTATTTTTTAATAACTCGGACATTTTATACTCATCACGGATTCACTTATAACCAATTTCTTCCGTATGCTCATGTAGCGAGTATTTATGTCGGCAAATGCGTTCACTTTATTCGATATCGGCATTTTGAGTGATTGGTTGTTGTTTGACATCCCAGGTATGGCTGCGCTTGATGTGCATATTGACAAGGTGCCTACCTGTCTATCACCCACTACCTCGTCCATACTGGCTCCAGGAGACAGTTGGTCGTTGCTGGAGGGGACGGGGTGCACGGTCCTTGTGGCCGTGCTAGGCTCGAAGAGTGGTTCCATGCACTCAGTTTGGAGCGTACTACGGTCCAGCCACTGCCTTTTGTGCACTTGATTCCCCAAATAGAGCGTGCTTGTGTTTACCTGTGAAGGAGTGTGGGCCGGCTCTGTTAATGAAATATGGCTCCTATCCGCATGCTTCCCGGTCTTATTCCTTCTTGTTTACACTGGATATGGGGTGTGTGGTTGGAGCTGTGGATGGTGCAGCACGAGCCATCCATGGTCCCTCTGTAGGCGCAGCCATCCTGTGGCTGGCCACAGTGACAGGTAAATCCGAAACCGGATGCCACCAACCAAGTGAACAATATTGACAGTTATTGTTGGTGAGTTGAATTGAGTCTGACCTATCAGACTATTTTGGTTCGCTTTATGCGTCTTATAATCCGTGTGCCTTATAGTCCGAAAAATACATTAAGATTTTTTACTACTCGTCTGATTTTGATTGGTGACTCCAACTGTTTCATCATTTTAATATTCCTTCCTCCTCACCCACCAAACTGCCGCAATCATGGCACGACTAATCTGCAAAAAAAACAATCAGATGAGAAAGCTTGCGAAGTAGAAACATACGGGGAAAAATGTCGCAACTGAAAATCTGCGCAAAAGCATCCTTAGTGGAACCCTGTAAAAACCAAAACTCATTGACAGTCTCACGTGCCTTAGCATGCTTCAGATGTAAATACGATCCGTCAATTTGTAGACTCGGTTTCTCGGTACTACGAAAAAATATACTTTATTATTATTCGTCTAAGCTAGACTGGGCCAAATCCAACTTTATCGCGAAGCTCCTTTTTCCTCTTTCTGTGGAATGGCCGCATAGTATTTCATGTAGATACGTTGAACCATCTCAATGCATGTTGATCAGTTTTTCTTACATTTGATTGGACCAATGAGTAGTATTACAGAAGAGGCAATACATATTTAGATTGCAAAGCCAGGTGCGATATTTCCTGTGATAAAATATAGGGCACATATATCCGATGGTTTTCGTGACTTCCTAAAGTTGATAGTCACAATGTTCAGAAAATTTGAAGGCGGCATAATATCGCACTTTCATATCGTGAACTGCTTTGCATAGCAAGATGCATGCCTAATGTAGTAACAGATTGTCTGGGGGAAGAAAAAGTAGCTCAGTATGCTCACCAGTACTCTCTGCTAAGTTGTGGTGAACAGATCCGCATATGCGTTCAAATGAATAACTCGGCGAGTCGCCCTTAACCAGAAGGTTCCCTTTTTATGTCGTTGTTAAGCCACTAATTAATGATCCCCACTCCGGTTATTCTACAAAATTTGTCAAGCAATCGCATTTTTGCCCGTTATAAATCATTTATCACTTTTAATTGCACGACAGTATTACACTTGTCCACAGCAAACGACATTTGCTGTGGTTGGCACCAACACACAAGTGCAATTTGCTCATCTTGAGTGAGGCGTACAATGGCATAGGTATTTGCGCGTCCCTTTGAGTAGACAACTTTAATGTAATCAATAAACAGATAAGTAACACCATGTCTTATTCGCTGGAATAAATTCTTACATATGAGAAACAGAATTGGACCAAGAACACTTCCTTGAATTACTCCACCGGTGACTGCTTTCGGTTTAGAGGAATGGTAGCTGATACGCAACACCTGTTATCTGCCAACAAGATAAGAGAATAGTCAAGACATCGGCTCTCCAGTGCACATGGCCCACATTTTGTTGAGCAACCCAATGCGACATTTTATCAAAAGCATTTCATATATCCAAAACACGAGTATATTAGTCTCCATTTTCTATGACATAGGTTATGTGGTTTAATAAACGTTGCCAGGCATGTCGCGTAGGATCGAGATTGTGCAAAACCATGCTGTAAATTATTGATGAGCTTGGCCTTGTTCAAGAAGATAAGTAGTTCATAGTTCAATATTGTCTCTATTTTTCTAAATGCGATAAGGGTGTTATTGATGGGACGAAAGATTTTAACCTTCTAAGCGGCTCCATTTTTACGTCGAGGGTAAAAGCACGTCTTCCTTTGAATAAGATATGGTCTGTTGTTAAAAGAGAGCGTAAAGATGTTGAGCAAATGCTGTGGAAAGTTCCTTCTTCTACTTTTTAGTAAACAAAGGGATTCCATCAGACCATGCTTAAGTCGAGGAGCGTAAGCGAGAGCCTTGAACAGTGTTTCTCATAATATTGAATTCTACTTTGCATAGACTTTTCAAGTCAAACCAAGTCAAGCATTCTTTTTTATCTACTCATGAAGGGTGAATTTTCAACCATAACACACGCGCGATCGAAACAGTAATGAAGAAAATAATACATGCTAAACAGTAAAAATGCAACACTTAAAACGATGTTTCATGTGTGGTACAGGATCAACAGCAATTTGCTGTTTAGTTTTTGAATGCCACTATTCAGATCACTCAGAAATCTAGCTAGAGAAGGTAAGACAGATGAGCCGTCGGCCCGCGTGCGGCATATATGACTCTGTAGTTTTATCGCGTAGAGGAACTAGATTTGCAGTTAGAGAAAATGCTAAGGGATGGCTGCTATCATTGTACTTTCGAAGCAACTTTTGAGCATGAATTAACATGAACAGATACAACGCGTTGAACTATGATTGGTTTAGCAACGCCACTGTATCGAGCTATGTGTTTCAGCGACCTATGAAGTTGTTTGAAAGGTTTACCTAATGGGCTCCGAATGATCATAGAACAGTAGGTCCAATGTGGTAGAACACACGCAGTGATGAATCGCAAGATCAGCTGGTGGGAGACTGAAGACGAACGAAGGCGCGAGACATACAAGGACAGTGGCCAGACTTTGATGAATATTTCATCCACGTGAATTGACCACGATAAATCATGGCTCAGTGTGATTCCCAAATATTTCACGGTCGAGATACCCAGGCTTACACCACTGATGTAAACTTGGGGACAGTCAGCGATGAGTTTCTTGTAAAGATCTGCCTAATGCAGCGAAAACAATACATCATTGCACTTGGAACCATTCAACGTTGATCCTCAGGATTTTGACCAATGCACCATTTTATCCAAACAACATTGCAGCATGGTCGAAAAGGCTGAAGTTAAATGATTCGTGCCGATTGGTACCTCATCGGCATATTACTGCATTATGGCTACTTCAGGTACGTGAATGGAGCCGACAAACGTAGAGAATAAGAATGGTAACAAAATGACTCCTTGAAGGACAACGGAAGTAGTGGTAAGAGTCAAGGAGCTCCTGCCGTTGAACTTGGTTATATGAGTACGATTGGCAAAATAATCCTGTAGCAAGAAGCCTATGGATGGTTGGATACTAGAAGCCAGCAAATCTTGCAACAAGATTTCATGGTTAACACAACCGAAGGCATTGGTGTAGTCCAGGAAGCATTTACGTGTGGTTTTGTTCGTGCTGTCTAGCGACGACAGCAATGAGTTCATTAGAAAAGCAACTGCGTGTTGTGTGGATCTCAAAATTCCGTACGGAAACTGATGTGCGCCATTCAGACAGGATTTGGTCAACAATTTTGCAAGAATGAATTTCTCGAAGAACTTCAAAGATACTGGGGTGTACACCACTTGTTTCATCCATCCAATCGAACATACTTTTGGTCTCCGAGAAGCTTGCATGCATGTACATAAATGCACAAGATCTACTCAGCAAATTAGCTGAATTAAGACTTCGGCACGCGTCAGCCCCTTGGGACCTTATCGCTGTCACCGAAACGTGGTTGCGCTGTGAGATAACAGATGACGAAGTCGAGCTAGCAGGCATGTCCGTTGACCGGAAACATCGAGCCACCAAAGGTGGTGGGGTAGCCCTCTAGTTTCGTAACAACTTGCAATGCGAACCCCTAAAAGATTCGGAAAGCGACGTACATGAGTCCATATGGTCTACTTTCCGGCAGAGACGGAAGGATCTTGGCCTATTGCTTGTTGTTTACCGCCCACGATCGTCTACTCCTGAGATGGAATGCAACTTGGTGGCTGCGTGCAGGCAAGTGATAAACAAGAAGTACAGTCACATCCTAGTCACCAGTGAATACAACATACGTGCTCTAGAAACCCAAACCACACCAGGAGAGCAATCCAGAGCAGACCTGCAAGATCTGGTTCCAGAATTCCCGCTTTATGGTCATGTCACTACGCCTACCAGATTCAGCGGAAATAACAGGAGATCCATATTGGACCGAATATTCACAAAAGAATAGCTGATGGTCGAGAGAGTAATAACCGATAATCTTCTGGGCCGCAGTGATCATGCGACGCTGGTGTTTCATTACATGTGCCACGCGGATTATCCTAAAGAGCATGCCGAGGAAAATCATGTGGTAACCAACTACGAAGACCTGTCCGACGACATGGACGCGACAAGCTGGTTCATTTTAGCCGAATGGACCCCTGAGATGGCCTACGGAGAATCGGTCAACGTATTTATCAAGGTCGTGGCAAGCACATCTGGAACTAAACACCACTGGCCTAAAAGGATGGAGTCCTTCATAGGAAGCAAGACACGTAAATGCTTGGCATTAAGGGACTTGGCATGACACACTTACACAGCCTCCCCGAACGACGATACGTGGGATCTCTACACAATACAAAGGGACTAGTGTTTCAAACTCGTCCGGAAGGATGAACTTAAGAACCAACAAGGTCTAGTGGAAAAGTTTTGCTCCAATCCCAAACTGCTATACAAACATGTAAACAATTTGTGCCGTGTTAAGCGCGGTGTTCCTGCTCTGCACACAGTATGCGGCTTAGCCCAAACCACACAAGAGGCGGCCAAGCTTCTTGGACAACAAGTTGGCTGTACCTCCCAAAGCGTGCAATCATCATACATCCTGCCTAAGCAGGTAACGCCGCCATCAGGATTTAATCACATATAGTTTACCTCCTCAGCTTTACTGAAGAGGCTGATGTCTCTGAGCGAGTTCAGGTCCCCGGGTGCGAGCTTCATTCGCCCGAAGGTTATGGAGTCCATTGTAGCTGAGTATTTGATGGAGTACCTGGAGAACAACAGAATTCGCGTTCCGGCGCAGCACGGATTTCGCCAACATCGCTCCTGTACCACCAATCTGTTGATTGCTCGTGCAAGCTGGACGGAATCTGTGGACGCTGGTGTAGGAGTCGAGGCGGACTACCTGGATTCCTCAAAGGCGTTCGACCGACTAGACAATCGCATTCTACTCTACAAACTCCAGAAATATGGAATCGACGATCCTGTTCTGGGCTGGATGGGAGACTTTCTCTTGCAACGTCACCTGAATGTGAGGGTTCGAAGCAACCTGTCAGAATCGATAGAAGTTCAGTGCTCGGTACAAGTACCCCGCCTGTCCCTGGTTTTCTTAAATGATTTCGCGAGCGTGCTATCTTGTAATTGTTTGCTATTTGCCGATGATCTAATGGTATGGCGCACTATAGCTGTAGAAGAGGAATCACACCGCGTTACAGGGGGACCTGGAAAAAGTGTACAATGGTACATCGAGAACATGTTGCATTTCAACGTCATCAATTGTATAGTTCTCAGCATAAGGCACAAATTGTGCACAACTACCGCCTAGGACCACACATTCTACAGCGGGCGTCTCAAGAGAGTGCTCTCGGCGTGATAGTTGTTTGAGGCAGACTGAAAAGGCAGCTAAGAAGGCAAACCATTACCTCGGCCTTCTTCGCAGAGATTTCGGGAAGTTTGACCCTTCAGTCTTTCCAAAAATGCTTAGTGCGTACGTGAGACAGCACGCGGAATACGCTATTCAAGCGTGGCAATCCTGGCTCAAGTACCATCTCACCGCGCTCGATACTGCACAACGTAGGGCAACGAAGAGCGTCAGGGGTTTGACCAGCCTCCCCTACCCACACAGGCTGAAGACTCACAAAATATACAGTGGACATAATCGGCGTCTAAGGGGCGATCTCATAATGGTGTACCAGATGCTGAGAAACCCCAAACACCCATGCCACTCCCTTCTGATATTCAGTCAAAACACCCCGCTAAGAGGTCATCAGTTTTAGCTGGCCACACAGTACAGCCGCCTGGAATGTCGGCGAAAATTTTTCTCCCTTCGAGTGGCACAGCGTTGGAAGGCCCTCCCGGAAAATGTAATTAATGCGCTCACCCTAGCCCTTTTCAAAAAACGCCTTGACGATACTCTGTCACATTTGCACTACGTGCTATAGCCCATGGCCACTTGATGCTGTCACTAATGCACAACAGACAGTGGACAGTGCCATAACCATGTTCGAGAATGAGTCACTCCAAACCGCTTGCACACAGT
Source organism: Dicrocoelium dendriticum (assembly GCA_944474145.2). Lineage (NCBI taxonomy): Eukaryota > Metazoa > Platyhelminthes > Trematoda > Plagiorchiida > Dicrocoeliidae > Dicrocoelium > Dicrocoelium dendriticum. Next base: position 241,841,860 of record OX104063.1, on the reverse strand, counting down.
TTCATGAACGCTACTATTGTAGAAACTGGATTTATGTATCCCGTCGACCCAAGATAGCCGCACACGAGTAAGCGTTGTCCTTCCTAAGTTTAACTTCTTTTTCTCGCCTATTACGCGATCCATGTCCACTCACCTTATGGCTTTGTCTGCGCACAATTTAATTTCAAACCCTTTATACAGCAGTGAAGCTAAATCTGTAAGCCCCGGAATCGCCGAATCCATTATCCTTTGATCTATCTTTTCTTACTCTAAGCACCCTACGGGACATGTCAAGCACCTGCTTTTTTACCCGTTATAAATCAGTTTTTATTGTTCACCTGGCGCTTTCTTCTACATTGGTGTTATGCAGTATCGCTCCACCAGTTTTCATCTTGCTTTGGTTTAAACACGTGGTGTGTAACTCAACTAGCGCCTGGGCTAGTGAATCTGCAAAATCCCTTATGAGGAATGGAGACTACTGCGCAGACCCGTTTGATTTGCCTGAGTTTACCTAGGTAAGTTTCCCGTGAAATGCTTCAACATTAACACCTGACGATGGGTCTGTAGGTCACTGAATGTGTGCAGGTGACGAGTTGGGGAGTGAGTCACTGCTGGAAAGGCAACTTTTACCGATGTGCGGTCTGAATAGCTCTGGTGCGTCTGAAGATTCATTAACAATTGATTAGGAAAAATATGCGCTGAAACTTCACATATATCATCTGGTGCATTAATGCATGCTCCATCAGGCATGGTGATAAAATGGACTGTGTCACTGCGACGCGATCAAAAAGGCACGGAATGGTTTGTGCATTGTATTTTTATACAGTTCTATACATTTCCGGAATGAGAATTCTTCCATTCTGATGCACTTCGATTACCTTTGTCTACAGGAGTAACAACGCTTACTGTCACCTTTATCTCTTACGGTTGCTCGGGATCATTCTCTTGCCGAATACCCGGGGCGGTTGGTGGAGAGAAAACGTGGTGAACTGCTATTCAAACGGTCAGATCATTCACATAATTCTATGTATTTATACGCCCTGGTTTGAGCAATATAGAGGGTGAAAGCCACCTGTGTTTACCCTAGATTGATTGCTCAATGTGACATTTGTTGCTTAGACAGATAAGCAGGTGCAATTGCAACTGAAGCCACCGTCAACTACATTGAAACTTAAGCAACCGCAGCAGTCGAACTATTTATGCCATTGCATTGTCTGGAACACAGATCTGAAATGGTAGGTGTCTGTAGCTGTCTTGCATGCAAAATTTGTTTAAGGTAATCATGTATATACAATAAGTCAAGATGTGCAAATGACCTACGACAAGCCATAGCTTTTTGGGTGCAGACGCTTTATTAAAACCGGTTTTTCGAGAGGAATATGTTGATAACTGTCCATTAAACAAGAGTACAAGATTTAATACGGAATAGCCATTATTCGCAACTGACGAAAGCAGACCTATGGAGAGTTTCTTTTGTATACGACGTACTCTTCTCTCAGAATTTCTCACTAAATTTGATTCCTTTAGTTAGCACAATAAATGTGTGTTAAGGACATGAACTTTCTCTGTAGTTCAACAATACCGCAACGTATATGGCTAGTAGCATCCAATTCCGGATTTGCTTGCCACTGCGGCTTCCACAGAAATACCACGGAACGCCTCGCCCATTGACGGAACATGGATGAATTGCGTTGTACAACACACAGATCGATCCACATACCCCATATCCTGTACAAACCCGACGGAATAAGCCCGGTAGGCATGTGGATGGCCGCCACTTTTCATTAACGAGCCGGCGCACACTCCTTCAACTTGTACAGCAATAGCATTTCTACCTATGTAATTGGGAAATGATGCTTACCAAAGGTGGTGGCTGGGCCGCGGTGTATGGAACCGCACTTTGGTCTGGCCCAGTCACGAGGACCGTGCATTGCGTCGACCCTAACAACAACTGTTTTCGGGATATAGTAATCTAGGTGGAGGGTGGTAGAGAGGAGAACACCTTGTAAACAATCACATCAAGTGCAGCTTCACCAGGATTATCAAACAACCAACAAAGTCTTTGGAGGAATATTAATAAGCAAATTTGCTACGAACTATGCAACAGAATAACAGCACTGCGTAAAGCAAATAAAGTGAGACAGGTATTATCCAGGTTAGGAAGATCTAGTTTAAGTGTAAGCCTGTGTGGTGCAACGGTGTTGGAGAAGCATGATGTACGCAACATAAACCAAACCATGTGACACCATATGAATGGGAAAGAATATGAAGGCAAATACACAGGCAAACAGGACAGTGAATGCGTGGAATAATTCTTATATATATATATATATATATATATATATGTATGTATGAGCCAAAGGCTCCGGGCGGAATCCCTCAAGCAAACCTCCAAACCACCCACTGCCTTGTGGGTCAGGCTATTGAGCCAAAGGCTACGGGTGGAGTCCCTCAAGCAAACCTCCGAAGGACAACGACCACCTCGCGTGCGATTGCCCACCAATGCAATCGTATGCCTGCGCGCAAAGCACTCAGTATCGGGTGCTGGAACGTGCGCACACTACTGGACCGGAACTCGAGCGAGCGCCCGGAGCGACGCACTGCACTGGTCGCAATGGAGCTGGCGCGCTACCACATCGATATTGCGGCGCTCAGTGAAACTCGGCTCGCTGAGCAAGGTAAGTTACATGAAGCAGGTGCTGGCTACACATTCTACTGGGTGGGGAACGCCGCCTCAGCACCACGTGAACATGGGGTCGGATTTGCAATATCCGATCGCCTGAATGGCCAGCTGGTGGGTGAACCAACGGGCATCAGCGCGCAACTGATGACTGTTCGCCTACGACTCGGAAGAGGTAAGTTTGCTACTTTCATAAGCACGTACGGTCCGACCATGTGTTATCCTGATGACACGCGTGATCAGTTCTACACTGAGCTATCCTCCGTGATACGGTCTGTGCCGAAGAGCGACCGACTATTTCTGCTGGGTGATTTCAACGCGCGCGTTGGGCGTGATGCATCAGCGTGGACAGATGTTATCGGTGCGCATGGCATTGGTTCAGCGAATGCGAACGGTGACAGGCTGCTCTCACTGTGTGCCACTCACGGCCTGACGATCACGAACACTCGGTTTGCACTGAGTGTGAGTGATATAGCAACTTGGACGCACCCACGGAGTGGTCACGCTCACCTGCTCGACTATGTCATCGTACGTCAGCGTGATATGCGTGAAGTGCGCATGACACGTGTACTGCGTGGAGCTGAGTGTGGCACTGATCACAAGTTGGTTCGGACCAAACTGTACATATATTTTCGTAAATCGATGAATTGCACTCCCGCCGTGAATCGGCGTAAATTTAACATTCTCTCCCTCGGTACTGTGGCGAAACGTACTGAGCTGGAGAAGGCGATGGCTGCACGCCTGTGTGGTGATGTGGACTGTATAGCCACAGTGGGCGACCTGTGGCACCACATTCGCGACCAGGTGACAGCTGCTGCGGAGGAGACCATCGGGCGCGCAAACTGTAAGCGGCCTGATTGGTTTGATGACAACAATTTGACGATTGACGCATTGGTGTCAGAGAAGAATGCAGCATTTGCTGCACATGTTGCAGACCCCAGTGACTTGGGGAAGAGTAGTCAGTTTCGCAAACTTCGACGGCGACTGACCTGAGAGCTCCGTCGCATTAAAAATGCATGGTGGACGGAGAAGGCGAAGCAGATGGAATGCTACGCCGAACGCCGTCAACACAAGGAATTCTTTGACTCCTTGAAGGCGGTGTATGGACCGAGATTGGAGCCGCTGAGGACACTGATCGATGGTAGTTCAGGCGCTACCTGCACCCAGACTGCAGACATAATGCAGGTCTGGCGGAAACACTTTGACTGTCTCTTGAACAACCGTTCAGAGATCGACTGGCCTACATTGAATGGCCTGAAGCAGCACGATGTGAAGGCGGATCTGGCGGATACGCCGAGACTGGATGAGACGCAGAGAGCACTTGCTCAGCTGCGAAACGGCAAATGTGCCGGAGGTGACGGGATCCCACCTGAAGTATTGAAACACGGTGGACCCGCGTTGTTCACTGCGCTGCACCACTTGGTGCAACGCGTGTGGATTGAGGAGGAGGTGCCTGCTGAGCTGAAGGATGCCCTTGTGCTACCACTGTACAAGGGCAAAGGTAGCAAGCAATGTTGCACGAATTATCGTGGCATCACCTTGCTGAGTTGTGTGGGCAAGGTGATTGCCCGAATACTGCTCAATCGCCTCGTGAGTCAGATTGTGGAACCAAACGTGGCGGAAGAGCAATGTGGATTCCGTTCGGGTCGCAACACTATAGATATGGTGTTTGCGGCTCGTCAGTTGCAAGAGAAGTGCAGAGAACGACACCAGCCTTTGTACTCGCTTTTTGTTGATTTCACCAAGGCATTTGATACAGTGAACCGCGAGGCACTGTGGCTGGTGTTGGGTAAGTTTGGTTGCCCGCGTAAGTTTGTAAGTTTAATTGAATGTCTGCACAGTGGTATGCGAGCGAGGGTGCAGCTGAGTGGAGAGACCTCTGATGACTTTACAGTTGTCTCTGGTGTGAAGCAAGGCTGTGTGTTAGCTCCTGCCCTGTTTAATATCTATCTTCATGCAAGGTTGTCTTGTGCTTTTGATGCGGCTTGTGCTTACGGTGTTCGTGTGGAGCACCGTATTGATGGTGGGTTGCTGAACATCCGTCGTTTCGGTGCGATAACTCTAGTCTGTGAGACAACTATCCGTATGTTGCTGTTTGCTGACGACTGTGCGTTGTTTTCACACAGCGCGGATGAGTTGCAGCACATGACTAGTGCTCTGGCTTCGACAGCGGCCAAATTCGGGCTCACCATCAACACAAGCAAAACGGTGTGTCTCTTTCAGCCTTCACCGGAGGTGCAATCTTCAATATTGCCGCAAATCAGCATTGGTGCTGAAGTATTGGAAACCACCTCCCGCTTCTGCTACCTTGGGAGTGTGATGTCGACTGATCAGCAGCTACACGTTGAGTTGCGTAATCGCGTGTCGAAGGCGGCAGCGGCATTCGGGAAGCTAGAGTACCGAGTGTGGAACAACCATCAGCTTAGCATTGGCACGAAGCTGATGGTGTACAAATCCATGGTACTGTCCGTTCTTCTATACGGCAGTGAAACGTGGACGATGTACCGGCGGGATGTGCGATATCTCGAGCGGTTCCATCAGCAGTGTCTGCGACGAATTCTGCGGATCGGCTGGGGCGCCAGAGTTGCAGACACGGAAGTGTTGCGCCGAAGTGGGATGTATGCAGTTGACTGCATACTTTTACTGCGACACCTGAGATGGCTCGGTCATGTGAGCCGTATGGATTCGACGCGGATACCGAAACAACTCTTATACGGTCAGCTGAGTATAGGGAAGCGGCACGTGGGGAAACCAAAGTTACGTTACCAGGACATGATTAAAGTGAGCCTCACACGTTCTAATCTTGATTGCAGATCATGGGAATCGAAGGCGGTTGATCGGCGTGCGTGGCGCGATCTAATCACGAAGGCAGTTGCTGAGGTGCGGGAGAAATCCCTCATGCATGCAGAGAAGAAGCGGCAGTTGCGGAAGCGGCAAGCACCGATGAATTGTACTCCATCGACATCGAGCGCATTGTGCTGTAGAACATGCGGTCGCGAGTGCCTTAGTCAGGCAGGCCTAGTGAGCCATGAGAGAGGTCACTCGGGACCACTGCCGAAGCGACGACGGGTCCCGCAGTGAACGTAGGCAGCACCGGCGCAGCGTTTGTAGGCACGCTGAATTCGATTTACTAACCGCATGCTTGCATGCCAAGTCTCTTTATTTCAGGTGGTGGGTTTTCGGTTCTCTCTTTATTCCTTTCTTTCTCATATAAATGTCTAGTGGGCCATGAGCTAGGTCTTTGGGGCCACTACAGAAGCGACGACAGGTCCTGCAGAGAATTACGGCGAGCCGGCGCAGCGTTTGTAGGCACGCTGAATTCGATTTACTAACCGCGTGCTTGCATGCTAAGTCTCTTTATTTCAGGTGGTGGGTTTACAGTTTTTACCTTACTGCTTTTCTTTCTCATATAAATATCTCCCTGTACTCTATTCCATTAACTTGCACACATCGCTTCAGCCAATTGTATTCGATTTCCATAACATTTTTGTGTTCGTGGCATTCCGTGAACTATACTTCCTGACCTCGTGCACTTAGCTAGGATGTGTTTGTAAACAACTTATTACGTATGCTATTTAATTAAGGTTTATGTCACCATTTCCTTATGCATTAATCGAGTTTTTCTCTTTTTCTTTCTCTCTCTCAAGTGATTGGCTGTTGTTTGATATCCCCGGTGTGGCTGCGCTTGATGTGCATGTTGACAAGGTGTCTACCTGTCTATTACCCACTACGTCGTCCATACTGGCTCCAGGAGACAGTTGGTCGTTGCTGGAGGGGACAGGGTGCACGGTCCTTGTGGCCGTGTTAGGCTCGAAGAGTGGTTCCATGCAGTCAGTGTGGAGCGGACTACGGTCCAGCCACCGCCTTGTGTGCGCTTGATTCCCCAAATACAGTGTACTTGTGTTTGCGTGTGAAGGAGTGTGGGCCGGCTCCGTTGATGAAACGTGGCTCCCATCCACATGTCTCCCGGTCTTATTCCTTCGGGTTTACACTGGATATGGGGTGTGTGGTTGGAGCTGTGGGTGGTGCAGCGCAAGCCATCCATGGTCCCTCTGTAGGCACAGGCGTCCTGTGGCTTGCCACAGTGACAGGCAAATCCGAAACCGGATGCCGCCAACCATGTATGCAGGTTGAGGCGGAGATAAGTAACATGATACGGAATCCGTTTTTTGACTAAATACGTACACGCCCACTTCAAATACCGAAGCGATCTTTCCCAACCCCTGTATTAACTCACAACATAGTTTAAAAGCAACTGTACATTATACTCTATCCGTATGTAAAAACACTTTCCCGCAAGTCTATGAATGAATAATTTATGAAGTAAATAATATACTTGTTTGTTTAGGTAAAATATTCGAACTAGGACTGTAACCCTGGTGTTAAGGGTTGCCAACGCATGTAGTTGTACTCAAACCACCAAGGCCACTCAATAGAGTGTACGCTTGTCTCAACATCAATTGATTCATTTCTGTGGATGTGATGCAGTAGGCAGATGCAATGTGGAACGCGAATTACTTTGAAGGGCAGTTCGATCAGTACCGTCAGTTGAAAAGTATGCATAGCGGCTAAATAATGAAGACCGTTAAAGCCTTAATTTTAGGGCATCTGGCATTGTATCCAGATAGAGGACCCATTCAAACGTTTCACATTGCAGTAGAAGGATTCACCAAAGACTCTGCAAGTGTTTGATGGTCACTGCAGAAGCGATCGTGATTGTAAGTTTGAAACCGGAATTTTGCGAGGCATTATTCTCCACATAACACCAATTTGGTGGGTTCCCCTTTGAAAATGTCACGAGAGTGTAGTTGTCTGGAGTACAGCAGAAATCGCTGTTTTATTCGCGTCTTCCGCCAGTAGAATAATTTACCTAAATTGATCATTTCTGTGCCGAGATTAGCTATCTTTAAAATACGGTCAGATGAGGTACTCAGCCACTCACATTTTGTTACTTAGCACTATCGCTCTGTTACAATCTTAGTAAATACCTTGGATCATTTGTCACCTATAAGTACAAGCTGACCACACCGTATAAAAGTACAGCATCACAAACGGAAAGTCCTCCTTTTGATAGTAAAAGCACTAAATGTTTTCTTTAAACTTCTTGATAACCCAACCAGAACATAAAATGGGATTTGTAAATCAGTGCATCCTAAACTGTATAAAGTCAGTGTCAAATTTTAGCTTACTTTTAGCTCATCAATTTATATCTGTGTGTGTTCGAAAGCGATCATTGTCCTCTACACCTCACAAATTTGACACACATAAATGTGTTACGCTGGCGATAGATTATCATTACAACAATAATGTAATCCGCAATTGTATTAGCCTGGTGAGAATTTCGAAATAGAAAGTTTTCGCAGTTACTCTTAGTGCCGCACTGCAAGAGGTGGAGGATGCGTCGGGCTATATCGCATTTAGCTAACAATTCATGATAGTCGGATACCGTCCTCCATGGCGTAGTTGCATAAGCTGCGGGCTAGTTGGCAAGAGCCACTAGCAGATGCAGAGGACAGAAGGATGCGCACCACTGATGAGCACCAATAGGGTGAAACGGCCGTCTGGTGCTTTTCCGGATAGCTGGTCGACATATGTGAATTGTCGGCTGATTGCGACGAACAAAAAGACGAGTAGTTATTGATTGCGGATTCATTACCGATTCATTACCGATTGTGAATATTTTGTGATATGCGCAAAGTTTTGAAGCAGAACTCTGCTGGTTTGAGTACTGTGATCGAAATTTAGCGGGTAAATAATTGGTCATAGTCTGGATTGCGCGCCCCAAGCCAATCTCACAATGGGCAGTTGAAGAAAAAAGTGCATTTTGCTTGGCTATTTTCACCGTACCACGAGATGGGAGGGGGACCACATGGAATATTTGGTTATCCAAAAAGCCAGCTGCTTTCCATTCGAGTACCGACATGTGTTCCAACAGAAATTTGAGTGCTCGTTTTCATAATCATATGCAGACGTTTTGTTTGCAGCTGCTGTGTCCTGTGGAGTGTAGAAATATCTCAGTAAGGTAAACGAATGTAAGTGTACTCTGTGAGCATGTAACAGGGATTTCGACATTTAAAGAGATGCAATGCATAGGTGCAGGGAGTTCCAAGGGAACACACATTGAGACATGACGAAGGAGTGGCAAGGACAGTACTAATTACCAGCGTAGAGCAAAATATGGCAATGCCACTGAAACGAGCCACCAAGTGCGGCGCACAAGTATCTGATTTCTCTTGAGGCATTATTGGAAAGTGGTCCAGTGGAAGCGGTCAAAATGCTGCAAGTAAGAGAAAGCACACTACTCATCCCTAGAACAATGTCTAAGCTTGAAGCACTCTTTCGATGGTACACTGAATGAACTGGAGTAGGGAGTCCAAAAACAAAAGCGCTAAAATCGTTACCGAACTCTCGACAGTAGTTATGTTATATGAATATGAAAGCTGAACCGTTGGAAAGTATCTAAAATTCGCAACGTATTTCTTAATCAAACACACCAAAGTGGGGCAAGAAAAGTAGCGGTAATTTATTGCAAAAGATCCTCATATTATGATTTGGAAATTCACGTGTTTGCTTTAATAAACAGCTATTACGGTTTCGCCTATAAGTAAATATCTACTGCTTCCCCGATCAAACAATCGACTACACCTCTAAAGATTTTACCTAATGAACATACTCGTGTATGTAGTCAGCCGGTAAACAGAGTTGGATTATGCATCTCTGCAGTGAATAATGCACATATTACGGGAATCTATAAGTCGTACTTTGGCAAATATCGACGACGTTATTTTCAATTTCATTTCATTTCATTCATGCGGCTTGGAACCTGCGCCATCTTCCTGGTTAGCAGCGCCAATTTGCCTCGCCCTCTGATATTAAGATCACTGAGGATCGCGTGGCACACTCCAATGGATGCAAGTGAGAGTGTTGATAAGGACGAAAGAATACGCGCTATTAACTTACTAAAACCGCGCATATTAACTTGGGCATTTAAATTGAGAAAGTGCCCATTTTCATACGCAAGGGAAATGTAGGTTTTTCAAGCTGCGGAAACCAATAAGTAGGAGGAAGCCTTTCGCCTTTGCTTTTCACCTATGGTGACAAGATGCTAATTTTGCTGGTGGATAGACAGACACCAGAAGGAGAATGAAAATGAGAAAAAAATTTCTGAGCAAATTGCCTCACTTTTCAATTTCTATGTGGACATGGGAGTTGAAATGAAGACTTGAAATTGGGACGAGTAAATGTTAGATGGAAGCCAACAGGGAAAAGGAAGAAAGCGCGGAATGGATACAACCGTGCCTGTGGGATATAACAGTGCGTTTGCTTTGACACGGACGCCTGGTAGAGTGTTAAGCGGGGAAAAATGAAAGCGGCAGTTTGAGTGATGCTGAAACCTAAGGTTAATGATTAGGTTGGTTGATTCCACTTGTTGTAATGCACATTGATCGCATATGCCCAGGGGGATTATTTGAGTACAGGAAAGAGAGGTATGCGAAAAGAAATTACCCAAAGGCATTATCCGGTTTCAGCTATCACAGTGTACGTGTGTTGTCACAAGGTTTTTGTACCGTACTTCGCCAGTGGAAAAAGAATGCAATTATGGTAGAATTCGAATGACTCTTCGAATCATTTGCTTTTGTCATTCACTATTTGGCGATGGCCCTTCCTCATATAACGTGGATATACCCAAGTCGATGCTTGGAAATCTCTTACGTTATTCACTATCATTTCTCTGCATAGCAGAACACGGAAAATTTCCTGTCATGGATTCAGTTTCTATCTCCAGCCACATTGTACAACTGTTCACCACGGAGTGAGGCACACCGATCCTGCCTCATACACACGTCTCATGCATATGATGCCGTTTATTCCTTCCAAATGGCGGTTTTCTATTTTGCACAAATTCGACCTGATATAGTCATATACATACTGGGCTACATCCCAATGTATAACCTAAAATAAAACTTTAAAGCGAAATACAAGGCTTTTGATGATTGCACGCCCCCGTCTCTTTTATTGCCTTCCGATAGGTTGGTAACTTAGTAGACCTCGTGTCTCGTAAGTCCAAACCACTCGATGCCATCCCAGGCGCACTGAGTGCATCGAAACCCGTAGGTCCCGAGCAACGAGCCTTCGCGACTGAACGTTGTAACAATCAGACACATCAAACTTGGACGCTTACTCAGCCTTTTAATGTGCGCACGTCACTGTCCATTCCGATTTTCACAGTTTCAACCAAGGCTGAACGACAAATTCGGATTGCAGATAAATAATGTCTTTTCCTGTAGCATCTCTGACCATGTTCACAGAACAGATGCAACTAATCAGCTTTGTGACATGTTTACAATCAAAGCTATAGTCGGTGATAAACCAGTTCACTTGTGTCTGCTATCGGCTGACCATAACTACATTAACCATCAAGCCATGAGTCATAACTTCCTGATGGTTATCGCTCCGCTAGACCAACAATAACAAAGCGAATGGCTTATTGATCCACTTAGGTGTCTTTCTTCACCGTTAGTGACCTTAAACAGTCGGCTACTCGAGCTGACTCAGCGTTTTAAGACAGGTGGTGATTTTTTGATAAAAGAGTGTAGCATTGGATTTTGACCCCTCTTTTGCGATGCAGTAGAATAAGTGGTAGTGATAGGTAGACCGCGACCCATCATGTCTTGCAACCACCAAGCTTGATGTCAATCGCTGTTTAAGCCGTTACAAATCTACTCGACTCCGACAGGATTGACAATGAACACACTCTGCTGAACAGTTTCAGTAAGGCGAAATGGTTATTCAGCATTTTTCCTGGCGGTTTATCCCGGAGCCCAACTGTGACGAACTTAGTGTTTTCTAAGTCTTATAATCATTGGCTAGACAGCAAGTAAATTCGAGCTTTATTTGTTACACCTCAACTAAGGCATTACCTTGAGCTGAAAGGCACGAACTACGGTTTTATAATTGCTCATCGTCCGGCCCATTGCATATAGGTGCGCTAACTTAAACACAGGAGAGTATATGTATACCACAATATTAGACGGTTCTCATGAGGCGTACCAGGTAATCAGGTGACTGAAGCGTTCATTTGAGGGGAATGTCATCATTAAGGAGCAGCACTGTTGGTTGGAATCAGCTTCCTCTTGTTTAATTGATCGTCACATTAGTCTAACTATTTGAACAATCTTTCTTGGATGAATGAATTCGATAAATTTCAACGTTTATTCCACTGGCAAAGTGGACTGCTGGTATAACCATAAGAGCTCCCATTCCAAATCCATTCGCCATTCCCTTACAAAATTTCGCACGTGGACTTAAAGCCTCTGTATTATTAAACATTTAATCTTTCTTTTACACCGCACCATTCATATACCCTTAAACATTCAAGTTCCGAATATTTCACATTTAACGGACTGTGGAAGAGGGAACTTTACCCTGCAAATTTTCCACACGACGCCACACGTTTTTCTGTGTCTGCTTTTTAAATTACCATTGAAAACTTAATCACAGAATGTCTATTGTCTTTAAACAGGACTTTTTTCTTTTGTTCTTACCCGCCTAACCCGTGGGTAATGTTTAGACACACTAGTCTAGAATTTACCGTTCCCGTTCCTTGCTACTCCAAATATTACTGCAAATGGAACTTCATCGTGTGCTCAGTCTACCAGCAAATTTGAAGCGGCCCAAAGTTCAATGTTGGCAGCTTCATGGAAAATGAATAATGATTGACCTCATAAGGTCGGAGAAAGCTGGTATTTTACGCTCGCTCTATCAGACACGCTTCTAACATTCGAATAACTCATCTGTATGTATACCAATGCTCTGGGCCTTTTCAAAAAGTTATTCGAGCTCCAATATCACCAAGCTTCCATGTCTATGGATCTGATAATGATGACTGGGACTGCTGAACGATGAAGTCGCTGATACGAAGATCACTCTACCAAGTATATCCGTATTGCGTAAAGGTCGACCTATTAGGGCATGCGTCGTAGTTGTTTACTAACGTGGTGACCTACATCTTCAAACATTTGCCACCCCAGAGATTGAAGCTGTGGGGTAACTTTGGTGACGTGGTGAGACATATTTGGTTGCCCTAGTATGTCGTCCTCCCTTGTCCAATCTGCAAATGGTCAACCGTCTAGCTTCGACACAGAAAACCCTTTAGGATAGGCCTAACACTCACGTTCTACTTGCGTGAGGATTTGGCTTACACCCCCCACTTGGTGAACAGTTTTGGTCGAACTACAATGACAAGTAGTAGACCTACCAGTACACAGGCAGGTTACGCCCCCTAAGACTTGCAGAACTAGAACATGCCGACCAATCTGGATCATGTCTTTATCAAAGTGGAACTTAGGACAGCCACAGAAACAGTGAGTAGCTACGTCGAGCGCAGTGATCATGAAACACTGCTTTTCAGCTACCTCTGTTACGCAGAAAACTTCAACATCGACATCGATGATTGGTCGTTCTTAGGGAAGAACCCCGATGTCACTTGGGGTAAATTCGTCAAACAATTTTACCTTCTAGTATCCTACATATCAGAGCATAAAGATACGTAGTACAAAGTAGGTAGAGTCCATCCGGAGGAGCATGCCACGGAAATGAATAACCCTGAGACATCCCCTTCGGAATATCAGCAAATATGATCCAGAAGCCGGAAAATGGAATGACCACATAGCCTAGCGAAAGCAAAGTGTTATACTGGTCGGTGAAGACAAATTGGAACATCAACATGATTTAGCGCAGACATTCTACTGAGATCCTAGTCTAGTTTACAAGCATGTCAAAAAACTTCGCAAAGCACAGCAAGTCATCACGCCTATGTACAACACCATTATAAGGAAGCACTAACTGTCCAAGAAACAACTAATACTCTGAGACGTCAATTTGCTCATATTGTACATAACGCACAAATATCCCTTGGAACATGTTCACCAGACCAACTCACCACCAAAAAATCAGACACCACTCTTTCACTGCTGAGGACGTGAGGAAGTGACTGATATCACTACGCAAGTACGGTTGATCTGGTCCAGACAGCTTACTCCCCAAGTCTATGAGGGTAGCTACTACGAGATTAGCTGAACCATTATCTCAGTTTTTCCAGTGTTGTCTCGACAATAGTTGGTTTCCAAATTTCATGAAGTATTAAATATTTACTCTGCTGACAAGGGTGGCAATAATGTTGTGCACACAAACTACCGCCCCATTAGTCTTCTTCTTCTTCCTGTGTTTGCCAGATTCAGAGAATCTGTCGTTGCAGAAGCGCTCATGAGATAGTTAGACAGGGGAACTGTCATCATGAAGAAGCAGCATAGATGCCACCACAACTGCTCAAGTACCACGAATCTTAGTTTAGCCAGTATAAGTTGGACGTAATCTGTCAATGTTGAAGAAGGAGTCGACGCCACCTACCTTGATTTCTCGAAGGTTTTAGATCATCTAGATTAGCGTATTCATCTTTGCAAGCTTCGGAGCCATGCGATCGGTGACGATATCCCGGACTGAATACATTCATTCCTACTCCAAGACGCGAGATCCTAGTGTTCAACTCGACTCGATAGAGTTTCCTTGGGACGTCTCTCGAGGCTTGGTATTAGAACTACAACAATTCTTAGTGTTCAGAAACGACATCGTGAAAGTGTTGATCTCAAACTTTTGACGCACAAGATTTGGTGAGCAGCCAAGTAAGCAGAGGGCCACGTAGCACTGCGGAGTGATCTCAACAGGGCTTACAGTTGGTTGGCTCAGAGCCTGCTTGAGTTTCACCTTGACAAATACATAAAAATAAGCATAAGCCACCAGATAATCTATGGATACCGACTGGGAGAAGACGTCTTGCAGCGTACTGTTCTTGAAAGTGATGTTAGGTGGCTAGGGCAGGACGATCTCGGATACTCAAGACAAGTTGAGAAAGTAGTGATAATAGCCAACCAACACAGGTCTACTGCAGATTGCGTTTGGCCCGTTTGTTTCCACATTTTTCACAAATGCTAAATGCATACGTGAGGCTATCTGTGGAATACGCCATCCAGGTAAGGCACTCTTGGCGATAATGTGACCTCGCAGAGAAGACGTAACGGAGGTCGACAAAAACTGTTAATGTATTTCTCCACCACCATTTACTGGTTGAGATTAAAGACTGGGATTTATCAACGAACAACATCGCACTCCCATTAGGACCAGAGCAGGCAATTCGCGCTTGAGAACAATCAACTAGTGTTGGACAATTAAACCACATAGACGTCTGCCACGGTAGGTGGTACCGCTTCTAGTGATGCTTTCGGACAGAATACTTTACCACAGTCTCGCAGTGCACTCAGCATTATTTACAGAGCAACAACATACGCGTCTATTTTTGCCACCCAAGTGAAAGAGGCCCCACCCTCATAAACGCGATCGCTGTCAAAATAGGAAGCACAATGGCCACCTATACAGTTAATGAACCTAATGTATCACCGGTTGTCAGATCGAAGAAACTAGAAATACACGTATCCAAAAAGGAAAACACTAGACAGTATCATAATTGTAGCCCTGCTATATGCTCAAATGTGCCTAAATCCAAAACGAACTCCGGCAAAGTAAACGGCTTGACGAACAGAAACAATGGGATGCTATCTAATAATTAATTAGACTCTGAGCAAAGCCATCTAGTATGATGCGCCTCGTGCGTCCTTCGAGCTCAGCACATTGATAAACCAGAACTAATCAAATTAACGCTTCAGTCAGGAGATGATGTAGAGATGATTATCTTGTCGGCCACTCACCTCCGAACAACTTAATGCACTGTTCTCAATTTTCCGGATGTTACATAAAGCAGATACCAAAAACGCAAACTAAACTCCCACGACTACCTCAAACAAAAGACGTAAACTCGCTCCTTGTCCACGGTGGCCTCGAAATCCAGACTCCAAGCAACCTAGAGTCAAAAGCACATGACTGAGATGAATAAGGCTTCATTCACGAAGTACTCGCACTCGAAAATGTGGTCGACAATTCGATCTCAAGGTTGTCATCCTATCCAAATTACCGAGAGAGAATTCCACTAGTGATAGAAGTAACTCTCTAAATCAAACCCATGGCGGAAAAAGCGATGGAAACCTGTCTGCAACTGCGCAACTAGCTGCCTTCCAAAATAGGTATAAAGTCGATGGACGCCAGCGCATAAATGCTTGAGGTGAGGCAGAACATGCAACCATTGTACAAGTCCCCATCAGTATGCTGCCCAGAGCTGGGATGCAACAAAAACACCTCGTCAGCTGAAAGGTGCCTAGGTTTTCAGTCGCCTACTGAAGCCGACAAATCTACTCGCCAACCCAAAATTGTCCTGGGGCCAGTGATTACGGTTCAGCAAACAGAAGACGACTGGCAGCTGACCTCACATGTGTTGGCATAACTCCTCAACCAGAAACCACATCTACATACACACCGCTAACCTTTGAAGCCCTCATCTGCTTGTGTATAAAGCTCAAGATGTTCTCCGTAAACTAACTGAGCTTCGTGCCTTCACTTTTCTACCCCTTAGGTAATCGTCATGATGACTGAAACATGGTCGAATACTGACACCATTTACGCCGGGATAGACCTGCAAAGCACGATTCTCTTAAGAAACGATCAACCCAGTAGAGATGGCGGAGTGCACTGGTACTATCGATATCATCGACGATCAAGAAACTCAATTTGTTGATTACCTCTGTTGCTGCTTGCAGCTGAAATGTGGTGATGTGTGTTTACTAGCAATAATTTGCCGTCCTCCCAAATCCACTCTTGAAATGAATCACCACCTGGTGTCTTCTATGTAGCTAATCTTAGCACGGCCATACAGTCACATTTCTTTGTTGGGAGACCTCAAATTGTACGCAATCAAAATCCTAGCTTCACTCTGCGAACAATTCAAAGCGGACTTGCGAGAAGTAACCACTGATGGACCGCTACACAAGCATGTAACCACTCCCTCGAGCTTCATGATTCAAGATGAACCACCTGCCTTAGACCTTGCTTTCACCCAAATAGAGCAAATGATTGATGCAGTAAACAGTGAACAGCTTGGCCGTATCGATCATGCGACGCTGCATTGCCACCACATCTGCTACGCGAAAGACATCCGCGAAAACAGCGATGAAGTTCACGTCGTCACCAGTTATGACGCACTCTCAAGCCTAGTTCAACAAACCAAGTGGTCTTCCCTAGTTTAAAAGAATCATGACGTCATTTATTAGGAATTTGTCGCCCTGTTCAGCGGGCTAGTGGAAATGTTTCTTAACCCGGTCTTTCACCCGAAACAATTGCACTCATTTCCTAGAGCCGGATATGAAAATGCATAGGCTTAGGGGATATGGCCTGGCTCACTTTTAAAGTATTTCCGGATGCGCGGACCTGGGACACCCATATAACAGCGAAATCACTGGGTCAAATTAGTCCGAGCAGACAAATTCAAATACCGATATGACTTAGCGACGAAATTCACTACTAATCTTAATACGCTGTACAGGCACATGCACAAGCTCCGGAGAGCGCAGTGCGGCATCCCCATTATTTTTACATATAGTTAGTCTGGTGATCACTACACATGATGCGGCGAAGCCGCTTCGGCAACAGTTAACCCGCAGTTTCTGAAGTGAATAGTCACCTCACCCGTATTTGACACAGCTCACTCTGTCCTCAGGATTAAGCCACGTCTTCTTCACTTCTGCAAGGTTCCCTTGACGTGTGCAATTTCCGACCAAAAGCATTAAAACCTTCGCAATGAATACTATCGAACCGTTGGTTTAGTTCTTTCAACGGAGCCTTGAAGAAATGCAGGTTCAGACCATATAGAAACGGGGCATAGTTACTATTGTTTTCAAGATTAAGAATGGTACGGAGCCTTCTAACTGCCGTCCAATCATTCTCCTCCCCAGTGTTAAGCAGTTATGCAAGCCATAAGGGCAACAGCGTTTACGGGATACCTTGAGAGCAACGACGGAATAATGTCAGAGATGCATGGATTCACTGCAATCGGTCGCGCACCTCAAACTTGCAACTAGCTCGAGTAAGCTGGACGACGTCAGTCGATGCCAGATACGCAATTGATGTCGAATAACTGGACTTCGCTAGAGCATTCGATGGGCTAGTCCACTGAATTCTCCTTTCACAAACTTCGCAACTTTGGAATTGGTGACCCTGTGTTAGCCCGGATAAAGAACTTTATACTTCAACGTCAGCGGAATACGGGGGTCGGCAGATCCATCTCTGACTCAACTGACTTTCCATGTGGGATTCCCCAGGGATCGGTACTGGGACCACGTTTGTTCAGAGTATTCATCAACGACCTTGCTAGGGTGCTGTAGTCAGACTTCTTACTATTTGCGGTGGAAGTCCAGATCAGGCAGGACATCCAGACAGTGGACTACCACGTGGCACAAGAAATAGATCGTGACATAGCCTATGCATTGTCTTCCGAAAACCGACCTCAGTTTAGCATTGCGAAATGCTGATTTTTGAGTATATGCCATCAGTGTAATCATGAATACCGACTAGGAGAGCAGCTGCTGGAACATGCTACGTGAGGAAGATATCTGGGGGTAGTCGTGTAAGACGACTTTGCTTGCTCGAAATATGCCAAAAATGCATCGGGAATAGCTAATCAGCACTTTGGCTCCCTACGAACGATGTCCTGGAAGTTCGAGTTGTCAATCTTGCCAAAATGCTGAACGCCTAATGAGGTCCCACGTGGTGTACGCGATTCATGTCTGGCGAACTAGGATCAACCCTGTTTCTGCTGCGCGCGAAGTACCACAACCGGCTTTAGTTTAATTTGGCGAAATGCGAAGTTCAAAGCAGACGCTATCAGTGTACTCAAGAAAATCGGTTGAGAGATCAGCCGCTGCAGCATGCTACGCAGGAAAGCGACCTCGGCATAATCCTGAAAGACCACCTTGAGGGCTCGAAAGAAGCTGAGAATGCGCCGAGTAGAGCCCGTCTGCTCATTGGGCTCCTATGAATGACCTTTAAGTAGTTCGAATCCTTAATCTTTCCACAAATGCTGAAGGTCTACGTGGTCTCAAGTGGAGTACGCGAAAATCGTTAGATGATTGTTTCACATTTCCTGCCAAGGAAGTCTGCAAGGCCAAGGTTTGGGCAGCAGCCAATGCCGTCGCCTACGAGGGGACGTTATTATGGTCTACCAAATAATCACTAAGTCCAAGCACGATTGTCGCGATCTGTTGCAACTCAGCCACAATACCAGCCTGAAGGGCCATCAACTGAAACTGGCCACACGCCATGGTAGCCTTGATTACCGACAAAACGCTTTCTCCCTTCGGGTCTCCAGAAACTGGAACGCTCTTCTCAGCTGTACATTAACGCTTTGTAAGTAACAATTGGTGTACAGTCTATCCCATTTACATTAAATGACGGAGTTGACTTTCATCAGACAAGGAATTAACGCAAACGGTGCGCTCACCAGGACTGTCCGTTAGGCAGACGTGATCAGACCAGGACGTTTATGTGAACAACTCGGTGAGTTACGTCAAATCAGAATTTCCCTTTACCTGTCATTTTAGACAATCATTTTATACGCACCCATGCAGTCATCCTAAGGGACCTGTCATGCCGTGAATTTTGCCCAATATAAATCAATGTACACTTCAATATCTTCTGTGAAACAATCTTATTTTCCTGTATCCTCAAGGATTATGACCACCATTTTCAACCCCTATACAAATTAATCCACAACACTCCACTGAGAGATCAGTATTTGAATTTGTCGACGGTACAGCCGGTTGGAGTGGTATTCGTGGATCCTGGCCTTGGAAGTTACTTCCGCTATTTGTCTTATGTGTTCATAAGTTGTTCGAATTCAAAACTCGACTTAGTGATACTGTAACCCATCTGAATTGATTTTTCCAGTTACTGGGACACGCGACAACGAAAGCAAACAACGTCTACACACGCGAAATTTGTGGTAACTTCACCGTTAAGCGCTATATCTTTTCTTGACATATTCATTAAGCGTTTGCCTTGTTATCCGTAATACATCTATTGTTCCCTTGATTAAACAGTCTTGGAATCGTACACACACTGCTGATACTTCTTGTCAGTCTAATGCTAGCCGCTTCGACTGTAGTTCGTAACAGTGCTCCTAATCAAGAGTTTAGGTGCGATAAACTGGTTACTGGTATCGCGGTTTTCTTATCAAAATTCTTTCCTGGTGGAGTTGTCAGCGTTTTGGATTAAGCTCGTAGTACGTTCAGCATAAATTAGTTGCATTTGTGATGTTAGTTTGTATATTGTGTGGAAACTTTTCGCAGGTTTTCATATTCTGCTTCGCAAAGTTCACGTAAACATTTCACTTCACATTTGCGTTATTTTTCTAAAATTCGGAGGAGTTCACTTTAGCTCTCTGTTCGAAAAATAATGAACACAAGGTAATTAACCTTACCTGCCTGGATTTTTGTGCTAGCTTTCGTAGCGCTTGTGTTGCGTTAAATTCCGATTCCTATCGTCTCTTCCGTACCATCCAACGGGCATTTATTGAAGTTTCGTTAGACAAACGTCGGAGTCCAATACAACCAGCAAGTGGCATGAAATCTAACGATACATATCGCGACCACAAATGTCCAACTGTGAGTAGCTCTAGATCCTTGGTCACACACAATGGCCTAAATCGCTTCGGAGGTTCAATTCAACTCCATTCCCTTCCTTTGACAATTTACCGCACCAGTATCCCATATTTTCCAAACCAGGACACAAACCGAGGTTAAGTATCCACTCAGATTTCGCTCTGATACATCTACATCCACAGTTGATGAATGCCCGTTGGCTGAAAAGCCATGCTATACTTAACTACGGGAGCAGCCGCAGAAAGAAAAAAAGCTTCCAGGTGTTGATAAAATAGAAATAAATAAGTAAATAAACGTTTATTCTTGGCAGTACGAGGCACGCCTATCAAACCATAGTCAGCGATACGGTCTTGTACATAACACTGAACACAGGGTGATTAGGAAAATGTACAGGTAAAAACCATGTTTTAGAAAATGGATAGGAATGATGGGCACATTGGTTAACATTGAAAACATCTTCTAAAGATTCAAGTAACGGGCACTGTCGGTAAGAAAATATGAAGGCA
The DNA here is from genome assembly GCA_944474145.2 of Dicrocoelium dendriticum. Taxonomy (NCBI): domain Eukaryota; kingdom Metazoa; phylum Platyhelminthes; class Trematoda; order Plagiorchiida; family Dicrocoeliidae; genus Dicrocoelium; species Dicrocoelium dendriticum. Next base: position 241,821,098 of record OX104063.1, on the reverse strand, counting down.
TAAATAACAAGGAGTGAGTGTCATGACAGATTCAAGGTCAACGAGCTAAGTATAGTATTAGATCAAGTGAAGTAATACAGTCAACCTTGGAACCAACTCTTTGGGATCCGCTCCCATGCGGGGTATTTCCTTGAGAGATTTCAACCATAGCTTCGCATCCAATTCGATCCTGCACGGACGCTGCGTAAAACGTTAGACATTATCGATTTTACTATTCATTAGAGCTTCTTTCCTTTTCTTTTCGTAAGCTGACCACTTAAATCGGTCATCCCGTTCGCCAATCATTACTTTGGTAGCAATGATAGCTGAGTTCCCTTTTGTCGGCGGCATAGGCCATAAACATTTTACTAGACAGTTCAGTGTGTACTGCTGTCTCCGTATTTTTATTGATCTAGAACAATTTTTAATATTCACCAGTGGGTCTTTGACTATCTGTTTTTCGCGATAAAAATTTTTGTTTGTAAGCTCCAAACCATCACCTCATGCGATCGGCCCAGTCGCGAACAACAAAGAAAAAACAAAGGAACGGAATGAAATAAGTTAAGAAAATAGAAATAACAATACAAGAAGTAAATTAATGACGTGGTGCGTAACATTGCTGAAGGTCATCATATCGGTTTATATACTAAGATTTACTCACTTTGGGAGAAAAAGGTTGATCTTCAAGTAATTAATGAGGCTGACAACTCCCAAGCAATGTCCCTCAGCAATTGAACACTTCCAGACATCAGAGAAAAGGAGAGACTGGCGTCCTTGATGCGCTGAAAATTGAGGATGCGTTCGATGTAGTTTCATTTAAACGGCAGTTCCAAAGGGATACATACCAAATGATTAACGATCCTAAACGCAAGGCACGGCCAACATGTGCTACTGCATGGAAGCCGTAGAACATCTCAAAACCGGCTCCTCACAGCAGAGGAAATCAGTATTCGTTAGACGAGGGTGGGTGAACCTCATGGTTGTGGTAAACGAAATACAATTGGCAGGAATAGGATCGTTTGTAAATACAAACCATGTAATTCATCCATGGGCAAGTAAACTTAGGTTATTAAGATAATGAAGACATTTGAAACTTTCACTTGTATCCCTGATATTTTCTAAACAAAGCCTCTGGAATCATCTTTTTGCAACAACCAGTTAAACATTGTTATCCCGTTTGACTTTTAGACGCCTATCACAGTTTCTGACATTCGGCCAGAGTTTATACCACAGTTACGCATATTTTACAGAAAAGAAATATGAGCAGGGCTTGGCGTGAGAGTTTGTATATGTGAATTAAAACTGGAGGCCACACAGCTGACGCAGGATTCGTCTTGATTGATTAAAAACGGCCATATCTGGTGATCTTTCGGGTGGGCACAACACGAATCCGATTTCGTATAAATCGGTAGCTCAAACTTTACACATCCGGTGGTTCATATGGTCGTATGAGTTTAAATTAGAATAATGGTTTACGGCGGGTAAAAAGGCACAAGATTCACACTTCCCATAGGTTGATACTAGAAGGAACTGCAACCTCGAATTCCACAAAAGTATACCAAGTAAAGCGTGCATCGCTGAATAGATAGAGTATTGGTGCAAAAATAAAAAGCTTGCGAGGGTGAGATTTTACCATGCCAAACGAATTTACAACCTGTTATGTTTAATGCTAATCGTAACTACCAATCGGATGTGGACTGTAGTTCCAAAGAAGCCAGTTAGCCTGAATATATTCAGAATATTTCTTCACTTAACGAAGAGTAGACCACTCAAATTGATACCTGACAGTTTTTTGAAAAGGGCTAAATTTAGGACAAAGACAGCTGAGTTTGGAAAGTCGTTCATTGGCTGGCAGACCAATGTGGTCGTTTCCAATGCGTCGTCAGCCAGCAACGGTCAGGTACGCGCTGCTTCAAGTCGAATTTCGTAGGCAGTCTGTTGCGGGATTTAGATCAATTATCCAATATTATAGGTGTCATTAGCTCAGACTGGAGCATCACCTTCGTCAGACAGACACTGTTCCCCTTGTAGTTGGATGATACTGAGATTATTATCAACCACCTAACAACAATATTGTAGATGCAGCGTCCCTGACCGAGGTAAATCCAATGCCACCGCCGTGTGTCTCCGCTTACTCAGAGGAGGATGTTTGAAGTTCCCGAAATCTGTAAGCAATAATCGACCGTTTTTGTCAGCTATACGAACTTCACGGTCTCTATTCTCTTACGGACGTTCATACCACGAGATGCCCAGAAGTATCCACATTCATGTGATTAGTTAGTCGCGGATTTTACAGACAAAAGAACGGCTTCCGTGTCTTTAGCGGAAAACAGTATCACCCGCAGAAGTCGAATTTTACTGTAATTTAGTGAATTTGGGTGCCCGGTGACGAGCCAAATGGTTGTGAACCAAATCGAATGGCTAAGCGAATTACACCTAGTGGCATAGTGACCATGGAGATAGTCTCCAACCACTACGTGCCCAGTTCCTATCCCAAATCAATCTATCACTACCTGATGAGTGTAAACCAAGACGGAACCGTCGGTCGGACAGTGCAGGGATGGGAGAGAGCCACAGACATGTCACCAGGCCTACTAGATTCAGGACAGCAAACAAACTGTCCTAACTGTTCATACTGAACCTTGTGCTCACGAATGAAGAGCTCATGGTTGACAACTTATTGATGCATAGTCAATTAGGTCTCAGTGACCATGTAGTAAAATGATTCAACTGTGTGTGTTATGCAGCCTATCCATCTGATTGCTCGGAACTAACTCCTACAGACACACGCTACCAAGTTTTGAAAGAACTAGTCGACGCAGCTGCTTGGGAATTCTCAAACAAAAGTCCCCTTGTCCACCTTTGGACAGATTTCGTTGATAGACTCAGCGACATCGTCATCAGAGCATCAGGGACCAGGCCCCTTCGTCCCGCAAAAATGACTTGAATTCTAAGGAGCATGACTCGAAAGTGCCTGATGATAGGGGGTGCAGCATGGAGTGCCTGCAAGATTAAACCGGACTCAGAGACTTGGGGCAATACTTTGACCCATCACAAACATTGCACTGCACTTGTTCGTGAGGACAAATGAACTTATCAATATTGCCTAGCCAAAGATTTCCTGGCAAGCAACGAACTGCTGTATGGGCTTGTCAACAATTTTCCTAATGTGAAGCATAGAATCCCTCCACTTTTTACGACGGGCGATAGAGTACAAACTGCCGAAGAAGCAGCTAATGCCTTGCAGCTGCAATACTCCACAATTCTCGGACGCGCAGCCCCTACCTGTCCCAGAATGTCATGTACATTACCGACTCCATTGTTTATACATGTAATTTTTAACCCATCAGTTGTTCTCAGGAAGTTACTCTCACTGCGCGATCATAGCTCTCCGGGAGCAGACAACATCTGCCCGGAGGCACTGAAAGCTGCGGCCAACAAGCTAACTGAACCACTGTCACAGTTCTTCCAAAGGTGCTTTAATGAACAACAAGTCCCCATTATGTGCAAGAGTGGTAATATCCCCCAATTTTTAAAGGCCGTAACCGTTCAGATCTTGCAAACAATCGCCAAGTGACTATCCTACCTGTGCTCGCGAGGGTGATGACAACGGTCGTCGTTGAATTTTTAATTGAGTTCCCGGAAAAATACAATATTTTGGCATCGGAACAGAATGGCTTCAGCCAACACCATTCATGCATCACCAACCTACTGATTGCACGAGGTAGTTGGACGGAAGTGGCTGATGATGAGGTCGGAGTTGAGGTCATCTATCTGGACTTCTCCAAAGCTTTCGATCGCCTGGATCACCGCATCGTACTTCACAGGCTACAGAGCTACGGACTCGGAGATCCTGTGCTTGGTTGGATTGGCAACTTTCTTCACCAACGGAAGGTTCAAATACGCTTTAGGGGATCAGTCACTAAACCGAATGAGATAGAATGTGGTGTTCCACAAGGCTCAGTGCTGGGACCGCGTTTATTCCTGGTGTTTATCAACGACCTGGCATCAGTTATCAACTCAAATTTCTTACTTCGCATCGATGACGTCAATATATGGCCGGCAATTTGTAACAGTGAAGATCACGATCCAGTACAACATGGCCTGGATTACATTAATGAGTGGTCAAAGAGGAACTGCTTCAATTGAACATAGCTAAGTACAAACTGATCAATCTGCGTCACCAGCCGGTGAGCGCTTACAAGCTTGGAGACCACACCTTGGAGAAGGCCTCTCAGAAGCCTGACCTGGGTGTATTTACACAGGAAGATCTCGGGTGTTCAAAACAAGCAGAGAAGGAGACGAGAACCGGCAATCAACTCTTCGGGCTTCTTCGCAGAACCTTCGGTCGGTTTGAACTCTCCCCAAATGCTTAACGCCTACGTGCGACCGCACGTGGAATATGCTATTCAGACGTGGCAGCTGTGGCAGAAACAGGATCACGTTTCACTCAAGACTGTTCAACGAAGGGCAACCAAGAACGACAGGGGCCTCTTTCATCTACCTTATCTGCTTAGACTGAAATCTTTAAGAATGTACAGCACTCGATATTGGCTTTTACGGCGGGATCTCATAATAGTTTACCAGATTCTGAATAACCCAAACCACATTTGCCGTCCGCTGCTGGAATTGAACCACAACACCAAACTAAGAGGTCACCTTCTGAAACTGACAATCCACCACCGGTGTTTTGCATTTTATCATACAATTCAATTTTCGCAATAATTTCCATCCCACGGGACTTGTTAAACAATGCTTCTTTACCCGTACTACACCAATGTTCCATTGTTCCAACTTCCGTGACGCTCCCAGTGACTGCATTTGCAGTGGCTGACTTCAAATTGAACCGAAACCACCATTTAGATTGCGTGTCGCAATCCAAGACACATGGCCGGTACTCCAAAATCTGAAATCAGCTGCTAACAGCTGTGCCAAGCTCTGCTAGCAAGGCTCAATGGCCTAGTGATCATGGCGATAGACGCCAAGCGCTATGCGCCGAGTTCCACTCCCAGCTCCGGTATGTCTACCTGATGAGTCCAACTCAGGACGAAACCGTCGGTCATGGAGTGCAGGGATGGAAAAGAGCCACACCGAAACCCTCCCCTTCACTGATGGTCCAAGTGACCGTATTGGCAGAGGCTGACTTCAAATTGAACCGAGACCACGCTTGAGATTGCATGTCGCATTCCAAGAAGCCCGGTGGGTGCTCCAAATCCCGAAATTACTTACAATTTCACTGTTTTCTCTCGTCTATTTGCTTCGCCTTTATGTTGCGTAACTTAGACTCTAGGACCTTTGTACCCACAGCAGTTAAATTGGCTTGAGTTTTCTTTTGGCTGCGGAATTGACAGCATTAGTTGATACCGCTTGTAACGGTTTGATAGGTGGTTGCGTCTGCATCACCCTAATGTTGCTCGGTGCTCCCACCGCAGTCAAGTTTATTCAGTATAGCGTTTGTGTGGGGACAACCGATGTGTACGTTGTCCGGCTTTTCTCCATGGTGAGCAAAATATGACTCGGAGCTGCCATTATCATCACTGACATGATGTGGGCTGCACCCCTAACTGCAGTGGAAGCAGTCATGTTTGCTTGTTGTGCGCTTATAGAAGTGAGGTGTACCAGAAGATTTGGAGACACAGACGCTGTAGTGCGATTGGAGATTAAGGCTCTCTTCTTGAACGTAGAGGCAGGGTTTCAATCGCTGTTTGAGCCACCAGTGTAAACATATTCACCTCCGAAAGTGCGACTTTAGCATTCAAGAAAAGGCGCGATTGTCGCAGGCAAACTGCTGCACATATTATAAGCATAAGTTATATTTCTCGTGATCCGAGCCCTCAAAGTAAGGAATCAAATTTACATTGCCACATACTAAGGAATGCGCGGCTGTTCTGCTAGATTTAATGAGTGGTCCCTCAGGTTTGTATTGTTGCTGAGTTGCAGTAATAGGAGACACATGATGTGGGGCTCGCAGAATAAAATATGCCATAATCAGGTCGTCTCGTAGTCTGCGATAGCTTCCACTGAACACCCCCAATCGTTGCAGCCTCTCCTGGTAGCAGAAATTGCGAATTCCAATGACGCCCTTAGATGTCCGGCGTTGTGGCTGTTCCGGTGCATTAAGGTCGTGTTTCAGTCATGGATGCCAGGCTTGAACTGCGTATTCGACATGGGGGCGAATATACGTGCTGAGCATTTGTCGAAATATGGAGCTGTTTATTTGTCCAAACGCCCATCGCAACAGCCCGACGCGTCGGTTCCCGGTCTTCGAGGCCTTTTCGTATTGCCTTGAGCAACCCAAGTCATTTTGAACCAAGACACACAAGTCCCGTTTGACAGCTGATTGTTATAGTATATTCGTTCCGAGCCTGTATGAGTAGCTGCCCTGATGTCGGATGGAAAGCACCTTGCATTTACTGACGTTGAAATGTAATACATATTGGGTCGACCATTGATAGACCGTATCTAGGTCACTCTGAAGCACAAGTTGGTCGGCGTTCTCCTGGATCCTGCGCCAGACCTTGATACCGTCGGCAAATATTAGGATGTTTGAAGCGATTCCTTGTGCAAGCGCATCAATATACACCAAAAATAAACGTGGACCTAGAACTGAGCCTTGCGGCACACCACACTCAATTTGTATGGGGTCCGATAAAGAGCTCCGAACTCGGACCACTAATTGCCGTTGAAATAGAAAGTTGACAATCCAGCTTAGAAGAGGGTTGCCGATCCCGTAATGCTGCAGCTTGGATAGTAGTATCCGATGGTCTAGACGATCGAAAGCTTTGGAAAAATCCAGATAGATCACATCAACACCTTCTCCAGCGTCAGCTGCCTCAGTCCAACTACTGCGTGTAATTATTAAATTTCTTGTACGTGACCGCTGTCGACGGAAACCGTGCAGTTCAGGAGTGGTGATGTTACCGTTTTACTGATAGCACATCAGTGCATCGGCAACTATGGATTCCATGACCTTGGAGAGTATAGGAAGAATTGATACTGGGCGGTAGTTGGAGAGATCAGATGTGCTTCCACCTTTGTGAATCGGGCTTATTATTCCAAGCTTCCATATGGCGGGAACTTGGTTCTGGTCTAAGCAGCGCTGGAAAAACTGAGCTAAACGTCCTGGCAGTTGGCTTTCTGCTGCTTCCAGTGCCTCTGGACGAATGGTTTCGACACCCGGCGAGCTGTGTTTGCGTAGAGACGTCAGCTATTTCAATACAGCCTCCGCGGTAAAAGTGATGTGGGTTAGTCCTCGTAAGGAGAAGACAAAACTTGGTAGATCGCCTGGTGGCAAGACCCTTCGAAACTTGGGAGCGCATTGCATCTGCAGCGCGTTTGCTGCTTCCACAGCCGTTATTGTTGGGTCATCAGCCGTCCTGAGTGAAGAAAATCCTTTCCTCACCTTCCGCAGGCTATTAACGTGGTTGTACAGCAGTTTGTGGTTAGCACTGAAGGTTTTTGCGATGTTGTGGTGATAGGTGGCTTTGTCTTCCCTTAACAGTTGAGTGTAGTGGTTACGTTGGGCTACGTAGTTGTCCCAAGTTTCTGGTGCTGGAGCTTCTCTGTACACTCGCCATGCTACGTTGCGTACTGTCATCCATATTCAAGTTCTGCTCCTAACTGAAGAAAGAAAATGATTTGCACTTATTGCAAGCTTTTATCTCTGAAGCCTCTGCAACCAGCTGACTGAATGTTTTGACGAACTCGAGCCAGGCGACTTCCGGGGGTTCTTCTTCTAGGAAAGACCAAGTTGTGGCGCTGACGAGATGGGCTAATCGATGGTAGATTTGATGGTTCGCACAGTCTCATCGTTATCATTCAGATATTCTGCATAGCAGACGAAGTTGAAACTGATCACGGAGTGATCACTGCGATCCAACGGGCAGTCAAAAAAAACCAACACATCAATCATATCTTCCTCGTTGGTAAGCACAAGATCCAGCACAGATGGCCTCTTATCAGTTCTGAACCGAGTGGGCAAAGTGATGTGATTGTAAAGAGGCACAGTAGTTATTAGATCTAGTAGATCGGCTTTGAATTGTTCTCCGATCGTGGCGGGAGTTTCTAAACAACGTAAGTTGAAATCATCCATGACAAGAATGTGAGTGTACTTTTGTTGTAAACTGCATCTTAAAACAGCCGCTAGGTGGTAGTCGGTTTCGGGTGTAGAGTTAGGGGCGCGGTACATCAGCACAATACGGCAAGCGTCCCTGCCTTTTAACTGCAACCGGCACCAAAGGGAGTCGGGGAACTGCGAGTCTGAATCCTCCACGGTTTGGCACTGCAAGTCGTTTCGCTAATACAGGCTTACCACTCCTCCTTTTGCGAGCCTGTCCTTCCGGATCAGCGACATGCCGGGTAGCGACACTTTAGCATCCATCATTCCCGTGTGCAACCACGTCTCGGAGATACCAATGATATTCCGGAAGATTGTCGATCTTTCAGTTCGGCCAGTTTGTTAGAAAGACCCTGAGCATTCGTATACAAGCCCGCCATTTTCTGTGTCTATAGGAGCCCACAGAGGAGTGAAGGGGTCACGTGTGGGAGAATGCCGCTGTGCTGTGCTAATGATACCTCGTTTGCAAATTGATTGGGCCAAGGTGCGTTCCTTGGTCTAATTATGGTATATACCTAATCAAGATGCATTTTAACAAGCCAGTTGATTGAGATACTGGATGAGCTCAGTTGCATTCCTTTGAACTTTCACTTGTAGGTGGATAGTTAGAGCGCGTGTGACTATGCACGATAAAAGTAATGTTGAAAAGTGGGAATTAATTAGTTAAGTTGACAAAGAAATAAAGGCCTATGCACTGTAAATCAAGACTTATTCATTACATTGTAGTCTTGTAGAAGGTACCAAAGACGGTGCTTAGGAAATAGTGTAATAGTTAGCCCATTTTTGGCGTAGAGTTAGATTGGAAAGGTACCAGAACTTAGATCGACGATATGGTTTAGGAAATAAGTTAGTGTGAAATATCGGTAAGGCAGTAGGTCAGTAAAGTAACTAGGAGCACAACAATTTCAATGCAGTATAAATTAGGGCAAAGAAGAACAAGTGAAGTAATACGCTCGTGGAAGAATTGGAGAGATGGAAAACTGCAAAGTGTTTAGCGTGTTGCATCCAGGTTCATACATGAGGTAGGGGTACACATTTGGAATACTGATGCAGTAGAATTGGGCTGTACACAATGTCGGATCGTCAATTTGCAGTCGAACTCATGCTGACAAACCGGACACTACATCTGTGTGGTTTTCCTATGCAGAGGCCGCTTGTATACGTATGCGCCATAAACAGTGCTCGCCTGCAACGATTTAAACTTCCGTCAAGTAGAGAAATATAAAAGCAATTTACCATAGCCAATGATCGATACGAACTCCGTATCAGAATTCGAGGAATTTCTAGACGCCTGCTTGGCGAATAATTGATCTCCAGAGCGCATAGCACCTGTATGGGACGTCGTACAACTGAACTGCGTTGAAAGTACACAGTAAAAAATTACGATTTTTCGCTTGCTCACCTGATATTCCACTGATTGAACAACACACATATGTATGTTCTAGCTCCCTATCTACAACATTGAGGATAATTTCACACAGAAGGCTGCAGTCACTAATAAGCATGGATTGTCACAGTCAGCGCAGTTAGCGTGTTAGCGTTGACAGAGTTTTTCTGGAGACTATGCTTAAAAATGTTGAGGTGAAATATGCATTCCATTTCGTTTGACCACACGGCATTCGCCATGAACCACATCAATAAAAATAAAAAAGTATTCTAATGCATATATTGTTGGTTGCTGTTAGTAGTTGTCCCTGATCATCATCGTCATCATCATCATCATCCTCATCCTCATCCTCATCATCCTCATCCTCATCCTCCTCCTCCTCCTCCTCCTCCTCATCATCATCATCAGCATCATCATCATCATCATCATCATCATCATCATCATCATCATCATCATCATCATCATCATCATCATCATCATCATCATCATCATCATCATCATCATCATCATCATCATCATCATCATCATCATCATCATCATCATCATCATCATCATCATCATCATCATCATCATCATCATCATCATCATCATCATCATCATCATCATCATCATCATCATCATCATCATCATCATCATCATCATCATCATCATCATCATCATCATCATCATCATCATCATCATCATCATCATCATCATCATCATCATCATCATCATCATCATCATCATCATCATCATCATCATCATCATCATCATCATCATCATCATCATCATCATCATCATCATCATCATCATCATCATCATCATCATCATCATCATCATCATCATCATCATCATCATCATCATCATCATCATCATCATCATCATCATCATCATCATCATCATCATCATCATCATCATCATCATCATCATCATCATCATCATCATCATCATCATCATCATCATCATCATCATCATCATCATCATCATCATCATCATCATCATCATCATCATCATCATCATCATCATCATCATCATCATCATCATCATCATCATCATCATCATCATCATCATCATCATCATCATCATCATCATCATCATCATCATCATCATCATCATCATCATCATCATCATCGTCATCATCATCATCATCATCATCATCATCATCATCATCATCATCATCATCATCATCATCATCATCATCATCATCATCATCATCATCATCATCATCATCATCATCATCATCATCATCATCATCATCATCATCATCATCATCATCATCATCATCATCATCATCATCATCATCATCATCATCATCATCATCATCATCATCATCATCATCATCATCATCATCATCATCATCATCATCATCATCATCATCATCATCATCATCATCATCATCATCATCATCATCATCATCATCATCATCATCATCATCATCATCATCATCATCATCATCATCATCATCATCATCATCATCATCATCATCATCATCATCATCATCATCATCATCATCATCATCATCATCATCATCATCATCATCATCATCATCATCATCATCATCATCATCATCATCATCATCATCATCATCATCATACATGTTAGCTAGTTGTGGAAACACCTCAACTATTGTGCCGCAAGCAGAAGGAAAAACAACCGTAACGCGCTATCTGTCCCCATTTACTGATGGACATCTTTTCTCGAATAGCTAACTGGCGGCTATCGTGCCGCAAATAGAGCTATATTAAGCCTAAGGAATGGTGTCATGATTGTAGGGGGAGGCTATGCAGGAGGGGGTTGTACAAAGGAATTCACAACACAAACGCCATTGGGGCCGACTTCCAGCTATATCAGCAAGTGTGTCCAAACAAACGGGTTTACTGTCTTTAGGACACCAGCCAAGCAGTCGGAATGCACCAACCGACGCCAACTTTGAAATGAGGGCTTTCATTTCTCTTGACCCAGTCATCGCTTGGCCTCCCCTGCTCTTCCAACCGCACCCCCTGCGCACAAACAATGCACTTCGCGGTAGTCGATGTGCTAGCATGCGTAACACATATCCCAGTCATGGGATTCTGGTGAACCAACTCGGTGTTGGGTCTGTGATCCCCAATGACTTTTTTCAGTAGATGCTTGTGATGCAACCGGTCGGATAATTTTCTCCATGCAATCAAGCCTGAATAGTGTGGGATTCTGTAGAAAGCGGGTTGTTCTAATGGCCGATAATCTTTTTGCAATAATTGGATGGTCGGATTAAGAGTACAATATCATTTTGAATGTCAGGATGATTTCTTCGGTGTGCAAAATCAGTCCAATGCGCTAGTGACTTCAGTGGTTTTCTGGCTTAAAATGTGGACCCCGTTAACCCTTATTTTGACCATTCCTACGCAGTTAAATTTTTCCCCATTCTTCCCTGTTGATTGGAAACAACATCCAACACAATTTGTTGTTCTGAGCATAATTGTTAGAATACACTGAATCAATAAGAAATGCTTCACCCCACATTCGACTAATAATATGAGATGTCACAAAGTCTCCTAATATTTACATTATGTACAAAAACGTTGGTTCCAGTGGAGTCTGTAGCGGTAAGATAGAAAATGTTCTCCCCGTTAGAACAAGCGGGAGGCACTTGCACTAATCAATGATGACTATGTTGAAAGGTAACTGTATTCAATGGTTGATTCGTATTTGTCGTTGGGACGAGGACCAAAATGCTGATTTATCTCACTCTTGAGTGGGGTGAACTGTCGCGTGACATACCACTCGCGTTCTTGAAGATGCTGATTATTTCATGTGTAAGCCGCCAAATATGCACTTTTAGCATCATTCGAGCTATAATCGGTCACGAGCATCCGCAGCACGTGTTGCGATGTGTGACCAGTTGACAAACAAAGCTTGCTACATTTTGCAAATGTTCACATGGCCACTTAGTTTGTTTTCACCTGACACTAAACGTTCGTTTATGGTCCTCGCAACAGTCCATCTGATGGCTACCACATTGATGATTTTTCATACAGGGGGGGAGAGATTTCTCAGAACGCTCACGAGGGCTACCCGTGAAACGCAATACCGTTGATCAGAAATTAGTGCGGGGTATAAGAAATATGAATTTTCAAGCATCGATAGTGCAAATAAATTACAGCTATGAACACAAAGTTGACTGCGAGAAATCTCAGCTTACACATGCTGTGTACATAGGATGATTCAGTTTACCGAAAGGAGACGAGACCCGTCGGAGTGTCAGCCTGGTAGCACGCTTGGAAAACAAAAGAAAAATCAGTCGGCCAGCGTTATCCTATCTGCACTGCGCTGAACGATTAGTTTCTCAGATGTTTTTGAGTCGGCGGGCTTGCGATATTATTGACTGGGACAGAAGTCCATATTGAAGTGATTTTCGACATACACCTACCAAAATTTTAGCACCGAGGCTGGATATTAGGCAAATAAAAGTTGGTTTCTTATGGACTTTAAAGACAATTGGTTTCCTTCTTGACTGTTATCTTGACAGGTTAAGATATTTGAACATTTCAACATGTCGCCGAGCATCGCGAAAATGCACAACAAACAGAGGCTAAGTGTCTTTTCATATACAAACCAATTGCCACGAAACACGGATGTAAGGTAAAATATACCTTCGTTTGTTTCATCGTAAACTCCAGTAGTCGATAGTCTCAGCACTGAAACTTACAGTAATAAGAAAAAATAAAATTACTTTAGGTACCTACATTATATCAATTCCTTGTGGAAAAAACCGAGCTAAAGAGTCAATTATGTTTACGGTGACTAACTTTAGCGCTTTCGGTCACATGTAACACACAACAGCAGAGTCGTACACGGGTAAATAAATTACTCTTTTCATCCCATTAATTTCAGGGAAGGGTATGTGGTGAAAACCTGTGTGCGCTGTATTAACTGTGCGTGAGGCCACGATTCACTCTGGAAAGTACTGATGAACTGCTGTTTCCTCTTATGTAGGTGGTACCAAAAAATATGCTGCACGTAGAACTGGGAATCCATACTGCACCGTTTGGATTGGTCACTGAATAAACAGCAGCATTTAGGGGGTGTTCCATCCCGTTGGATGCAATTTGATGGCGTTAAGAATCATCCTAAGAGATCTATGGAAGTACATGAGTTCCTAAAGGGGGAATTTGTGGTATTATGAATGCAACTGATCAAGAAATGCTACCATACGGATTTTCAACGCTACGTCTTGTCCACGCTTGCATTTGTAAACGTAGACACATTTGCAGTCATAGTAAGTTCAGTTACGTAGGCGTATCAGACGTGCGCTCTCGGACAGGCTTCATAAGCTTCCTAGGTTGAAAACTGAATACTGAGAAAATGCAGCGAGTAGCGATACCATTGTGTAGCTACATCTAATATTTGTCAAACAACTCTAACAATTAGGATGGTGATTATTCTCAAATCTCAAGCCGGTAACTTGCGAGTCCAGGAGTATCTTAAACCGACACCGAGTTTACTTCGACTATGTATACAGGCAGGTTGTTCCATATATTCATCATGCTCCGCTCGAAGCAGAGATGGTTGGCGACCCGCCTCAAATCCGGTACGACAAGCTTGTACCGGTGTCCTCGTGTGTTGTTTGGTGTGCGCAGACGAAGCCGTGGCCTCGACGTGGGGAAATCACCCAGGTGTAGTGAGCCACCAACACCACACATGTTCAGGTTCCGAAGCAGGATCTTATGATCCACCTTGTCAAGCGCTTTACTAAAGTCGATGTAAATGACATCAACCGACTTCCCTTAGTTTAGCGCTTGCAACCATACGTGCCTTGAGAGCAGCAAGTTGGTGGTGCATGACTGACATTCCATGAAACCGTGCTGGGCGGGCTTCAAGTTGCTTTTCAACTAAAGATGCTGCAGAAGAGCACGCTTCACGATCTTCTCGAGTGTCTTAGCCAAAACAGAGGTCAGGCATATCGGCCGGTAATTGTCCATGTTGCTCGGATTGCCGCCTTTAGAAATCGGTTTCCCCACTGAGTAATTTCAGTCGCTCGGCAATGAACCGGCGGACAGCGACCATTTGAATAACTCAGTTACCGAAGGCTAGATGATGGGCGATAGCGATTTGAGGATAAATGGATGGAGCCCATCAGGCACAGCAGGCTTGGTACCGTCAAGAATGGCGAGATATTTGCACAAATCCTCAACGCTGCAATCCAGGCTGCCCAGCTCGGTAGAGACGATTTGCGTCAAACTCGGTACAGGCGCCTGGTTATCTTCAAAAACTGAAGCGAAGTTCGTCGCCAATGCGAAAGCACGTTTAGTGCTGTAAACTAAAGGCTGTCCGTCCGAACCCTGCAACACAGGCACATCAGCTGTCGGCTTCACGCGTCACATAATATATGCAAAGATCCTCGTGGGAGCTGTTATTGCTGCGGTTGCTAGCTGCTATTTGAAGTTTCGGCGTTCGCTCGTTTTTGCGCTGTCCCAATTCGGAGGCTAGCTTAGCTGGAAGTTTCTTTGTTTGTTCGGGGAAAAAACGTTGTTTTCCTAAGCATTTGCAACTAGCTAGGCACTGGGTGACAAATGTCTTCCGGGCGACATCGGAATGGTGCTCCGTTGAACGGCGTCAGAAACGGGGTAGTAATGGGTGACGAAATCAGCTCCCTTGGTGTTCTGCTGATGCAATCCGTGTAGCAAACGTAACAGAAAAGGTGTGTCGCGTGATCGTTACGGACAAGCGGTGCACCCGTGATTAGATATGGATCATTAGTTTCTCGTTGACGAACACGATGTATAAATGAGTCGGTTTTCCACCTGTTCTGAGCCGTTTAGGGTAGATAACATGTTTTCGCTACTGTACTTCGGCGATTACTTCTTGTAGCTCGGTCTTGAGTTGTCTGCTTAGTTTGAAGTGAGCCACAAGAAGGACGTAATTGTATGGGCTCATGGCAGACGCTAAGCGGTGATTCATCTCCAGGATGAACATTGAAGGGCTGCAAACTATTGCTAGTAAACGCACATCACCTCGTTTCAGGTACAGACATCACACAAAAGAATTGACAGGTTGCGTGTCTGCGTGGTCACTGATATCAATATGCAGGTCAAATCGGTATTACAAGAGAACTCCGCCTTCTCTGCTGAATCGGTCGTTTCCTAAGAGAATCATGCAATGTAAGGTTAGCTCAGCATTTAACCATGTTTCCGGTAACAAAACGATGTCACAGGTTACTGAAATCTGAAATGTAAGAACCTTGTTTAGCTTACTGAGAAGACTTTGCGTTGGTGTACACACAGGTAAGGAGTACCTGTGTCGGAAGCGTCTTGTATATACAGATTTTAGGTAAGAGCTTAAGCCGCTTATTTTTGCTGAGCTGCTGACACTGTCCTCGGGGCCATTCTGGTTTGGTGCGTATAATGATTAATGTTAGCAAATAACTTAGAACCGAGCCCTACATTAGCTGCAGCAAAGTTTGACTGCAACCGGGGTCTAAGCTACTCGCTGGAGGGCTTGTTGGCTAGCCGAGTTATCATTAAAGCAGCGTCCTATATCAACTAGGAGATTCCCCAGATTAAACCGCTTTTTTGTTAAACACTAAAATGATCAGTATATTGCACGGTTAGGCGTTTGACTCGGATAGCTAGAAAGTATACTCACTTCGGTTGCCTGAACAGTGAGCACTACACATTCAGGCCTCACACCTAGCCAAGTCGTTACCGTTCGTGCTACTCATTCATCCTTCTCCATCTAGCATTTCGCCATACCGCAGCTACTACAGGGGACTGTCGTAGTCACTTTATGAAGAAACCTCCGTTACTTTACTTGAAATTCTTCCCTTGTACTCCGAGTATGCTTGAGCGACCGTAACTTGTCTTACACAGCAAGAAGAACAATGAAAAATAAATTTATGCGGGTTAAGAAGCGTTGCTTCACTAGCTTCGCTGGATACTTGGTGGGAATATCTAAATAAGACGAATACTGATACTAATAATAAGAGTAAAACAGTTGCTACTTGAAATTTGCAATTAAGGTCTTATCATTCCGTAGTTCTGCAATCCGCTTAGATTCACAGCACTCGCAGTTAACATCAAATAATTCCATGGTATACTCCTGCTGTAGGATGGAGCCGAAGCGTTAATTGACAAAGTGTAAGTGGATGAGTGTGCTACTCAAAGGTCTTAATTATTGTTAGTGTCGGTGTATAGACGACCGATTCTGAGAGAGCGTTCCAGTGGTGACAGACACGAATGGAAAAACAATTTCTGTGGTACTCCAGGCGGCTATACCTTACAGCGAGTTTCAGTGAGTGGCCCCTCAAGATTGTATTGGTTCTGAGTCACAGTAAAGAGCGCCATACATGATGTGGGTCTCGTAGAATCAAGTATGCCATAATCAGGTCGCCTCATAGTCTGGGATAGCTTCCACTGAATACCTCTAATCGTTGCAGCCTCTCCTGGTATGAAAAATTACGCATTCCAGTGACGTCCTTAGATGCCCGACGTTGTGGCAGCTCTAATGTATTAAGGTCGTTTTTCAGCTATGGGCGCCAGGCTTGAATTGCGTATTCGACATGGGGGTGAACATACTCACTAAGCAATTGTCAAAATCTGGAGCTGTTTTTTTTATCCAAAAGCCCGTCGCAACTGCCAGACGTTTTGGTTCCCAGTCTTCCAGGACTTTTCGCGCTGACTGGAACAACCCAAGTCATCTTGAACCAGCAAATACAAGTCAGGTTCGGCAGTTGATTATTGCAGTAGATTCGTTCCGAGCCGGTATGAGTAGGGGCACTGATGTCGGATGAAAAGCATCTTTCATTTACTGACGGTGAAATGCAGTAACTTTGCTTTAACCATTGATATACCGTATCTAGGTCACTCTGAAGCAGATGCTGGTCGGCCTTCGCCTGGATTCTGCGCCAGGTCTTGATATCGTCGGCAAACATTAGGATGTTTGAAGCGATTCTTTGTGTAAGGTCATTATAAACACCAAAAACAAACGTGGACCTAGAATTGAGTCTTGCGACACACCACACTCAACTTGTATGGGGTCCGATAAAGAGCTCCGAACTCGGACCACTAATTGCCGTTGAAGTAGAAAGTTGGCAATCCAGATTCATAGAGGGTTACCGACCCCCTAAGGCTGGGGCTTGGGGAGTAGTATCCGATCGAAAGTCTTCGAAAAATCCAGGTAGATCACAACAACACATTCTCCAGCTTCAGCTGACTCGGTCCAAATACTGTGAGCGATTAGTAAATTCGTTGTGCATGGCCGCTGTCGACGGAAACCGTGCTGCTCCTTCGTACTGAATTTACAGTTTGCCCGATAGCACACCAGTGCATCTGCTACTATGGATTCCATGAACTTGGAGAGTATAGGAAGAAAAGATACTGGGTGGTAGTTGGAATCGGGATTGTTATTCCAAGCTTCCACATGGCGGGTAGGTGATTCTGGTCTAAGCAACGCTGGAAAAACAGGTAAAGTTCCTGCCAGTTGGGTTGCTGTTGCTTCCAGTGTCTCTGAACGAATGGTGTCGAGACCCGGCGAGCTGTGTTTGCATAGAGACGTCAGCTTTCACAATATAGCCTCTGCGGTAAAAGTGATGTGGGTTAGTCCTGGCGGGGATTCAACAATGTTTGAAAGATCGCTTGGTGGTAAGACCCTTTGAAACCTGGGAGCTTATTGCATCCGCAGAGCGTTTGCTGCTTCCACAGCGGTTATTGTTAGGCCATCAGCAGTCCTGAGTGGGGGAAATCCTTGCCCCACATTCGTAAGTTATTGACTTGCTTGTAAAGTAGTTTGTAGATAGCGATGAAGATTTTTGCGATGTTCGGTTGATAGACGGCATTGTCTTCTCTTAGCAGTTGAGTGTAGTTGTTACGTTGGGTTACGTAGCTGTCCCAAATTCCTTGTGTCGGAGTTTCTCCATACACTCGCCATGCTGTGTTGCGTACTGTCATCCACCTTAGAGTTCTACTGAAAACGAAAGAAATTGATGTACACTTATTACAAACTCTTATTTCTGTATCCTATACAATCAGTTGACTTCATTTTCTGACAAACTCGAGTAGGGCAACTTCCGGGGTTCTTCTTAGAGGAACGACCAGCTTGTGGCATTTACGAGCTGGGCTACTCGATCGTAGTTTTTGATGGCTCGCACAGTCTCATCGTTCTCATTTCGATATTCCGCATAACAGACGAAGTTGTAACTGATGACTGCGGGATCACTCGACCCAACCGGTAGTTTCAAACCAACATATCAATCATATGCTCCTCGTTGGTAAGCTCAAAATCCAGCACAGATAGCCTGTTACCTGTTCTGAACCGAGTAGACGAAGTGATGTGAATGTCAAGAGGAACACTGGTTCCGAGATCTTGCAGCTGGGCTTTGAATTGTTCTGTGATCGTGGCAGGAGTCTCTACGCAATGTACGTTGAAATCACCCATGATAAGCATGTAAGTGTACTTTCACTCTAAACTGCATTTTAAAGCAGCCGCTAGTTGGCAGTCGATTTCAGGTGTAATTCAGTCACAGGGCTAACATCGATACGATTTCAAGAACGTGTGAATCACAGGGAATGTTAATCTTCAGCGATCCAAAAATGGCAAATTAATAGTGTGAATCAAAGTAAAGCTGATGTTGAGCAAATAATTATTTTCAGTAACTCACATCAGAATCCGACTTTACATGATGGAGTTCACATGTTAGATATGCGGGATAGGACTGCGTAACCAGAAATATTAATTATTAAGAAAACGAATTGATAATTCTCGTGGTCACTAAATATAACAGTTGGAATACAAGGGCGAATCACCTTCACCTTCATGTTTTCTCGGTTGCACGAGAAAAATACATTACTAGTACCACTATTATCATAACTGAAGAGTACCTAGGGCAGAAAGCACAATCTCAAGCAACGGGTTATAGGCTGTGGTAGAATCAAAGGGCGTACGATGTGCTTTTGTATGCACAACTCTGGCTTGAAGTTGTGGATAAACATAGCAATCAATGTATGATGGTTCCGGAATCTGCGCGAGAAACACTCAAGAATAAAGCACATGATCATGTAGTTTTCCAAACTTGCGGGTTCCGGAATATCTCCTGGATAATTACAATTACAATTCATTATTAATTTATTAATTACAATTTACTTCTACAGTAGCCCACGAAGTCCATTGTGTGCTCATGTGATTTATGCAACAGTTGCCCTTTGGTGATGAAACTTAATTGCACTTGTAGTTAGTTAGCTACAGTGACCACATGATTTGTCATTTCGTTTCCATTGAAATTAAAAGTTCTAATTAATACGCAGTCCTATCCAGAACATCTAGCAATTCCTCATCATCATGTAAAGTTTGAGTCCGATGCGTGTTACTGAAGAGAATGTACTGAGTTACCGACTGGATTGGATTTCATGAATGACAGATCTTAAAACTGAAATGGTTTTGACAGATCACCATACGTATATATGTACATATATATATGTATATATATATATATGTATATATATATATATGTATGTATTTATATATATGTAATTGCTCTCATGGCTGCCGGAAGTTATTTTAAGGTTTTCAACTACAACACGAAACAAAAGATAGTCCCACAGCTGACTTTGCCTTCTCTGAGTAATGTTCATAATTTTAGAGAAATTGGATTTCTAAAGACGCTTTATATGTTCCAAATTTTGTTGAATTATCTAGAACCTCCTCCATTTAAAGCGAAAGCTGAATACAACATCGTTAAATGATTTATGTGCCCTGCACAAATGCACGTTTAACTGCGTTCATGCCATTAACGTTACCAGTTGTAAACACTGGAGTAGTCCCGGTTAATGACCAAGCATCTCGAGGTACATTTACTTGCCAGTCGATAAATGTTTACGCGCACCAGCAAATTTATGATGTAACATTTGATAGTAATATTTATTTATTTATTTATCTCTGTTGATATTTTTCAGCTGATCAGCCATAGAACAGAAAACTCGTATCTGTTATATCCATATCACAGTTGATCTAATTGCATTTTCATGTCAAATGTGCCGTTTTGATCATTAAGTAAAACGATTTATCCTGACAGCCAAAACTGTCAAATACTGCATATGTTTATCGCTTCTGGAGAAACCTACGACTATGCGCAATCGGTAGCTAAATTAATTATATGCAGACATTAGACGGCATAACATATGTTGGGAACATTATGTTAATGCTTTGGTGACTGTGGTTACTGAAAAGCGCGCCATTCCAAAAATAACCGAGATGCTTCATGGATTTTGTTGCGCGTTCCAGACGATTATTTAGTTTATGGATTTGCCATCTAGTTAATGGTGTGTTTCAGCACAAAACTTGAAATGTTGGTATGCAATTGAGAGGTGAACATGCGAAAACCAGATTGGTGAACACGTGCTCGCTTCCATCGACTTGTGAAAGGGCAGAATTTACGAACAAAGAAGACACGCCAGTGTCGATTTTGATTGGCCGAGTAATTTATTTGCAACTACCATTCTACTAGTCCATTCTTACACATGCATAGACTTTACGCATAATGAGTGACCGCACGTTAAGCATTCGGCGTGAGTATGTCGTGGAATGCGAATGTGAAACAGTATCAATGGAACACGGTCGTCCTGAGTCTTGTGACGCCTTATCGATTGACACAGGATAGCCTGTTACGACGCCCTGTACAACAATCTAATCTCATTGTTTATTCAAACTAAGTATGATACACCTGCCTTTTGTCAGACTATGTGAGTGTGTCTGTGTGTAGACAGTCTGAGAGTGGAAAATTAAAATACGTCTTACAGCGCTGTCGGTCTGTTTAAGCTTCGACGTTACGGCGACTCGCAAATCTACAATCAATCGGGTGTCTAATTTTCGCTACGGTCAGAAAAGATAGTCGCTTGCTCGCCTGTACGCTGCATCTCCGCAAACCACTGTGTTTCCGCCGTGTGTCGAAATGTTGGAAGAAAACTGTGGTGGTGTTGTTTGACCTAAAATTTCGACGGCATAACTATGTCGAATCGTGAGTCATTATGTGGGAAACAGGAGTTGTAGGAAATTCACCACAACCGTTGTATGGATTGATTCCATACAGTGTGCTCAGGTCACTTATCAATTATTGCAGTGCCCCCTCTGGTTAAAAGAATTTTCTATCTGGCTTAATTGAGCTGCGCGGTCAAAAGATTATTGTAAGCAGGATACTTCTAGTGTCATTATGGTTCAAGCCTTTGAATAAGTGTGAAAAATATCTCAATTTGGATCAAACTGCACTAGTTAACAAAGTCTTAGCCAAGAATTTCGTCGACTATTTGATACCTTAAAGGATATGTTTAAAAACGTTGGCTACACTAGGCACCAATATTGATTGCTTGTCAGGTAACATCGAGTAACGTCAGAACAGAACCACCCAGAACACCGAATTCGGTCTGCTTCCCTGTTGCTAGTTCCCAGTAATACATTCGACGATATATGCTCTTTAATTGTGGCGGACATTCAGATGAGGAAAACCGAAGTTTAGCTTTGAGCCGTGGGTATGGTGGCTTTCCTAAGAGCTGTTTATTGGCGAACTATCAGGTTAGGAGAGTAAAGCTTTTCAAGACACTTAGGAGTTCTACTTTTGAGTGTATGTTCGTACATCATTGGTTGGAGACTTTTAGATGCTTTTACACATAAGGTGGCTGCAGTATAGACCAATACTCCTAAAAGGAATTAACTATTGGTTATTTCATCGTGGTTTTAAATTATGTAAAATCAATTTCCTTTACTTCTTGTCGATCATATAAACGAAGAAAATATCCATTTATGAGTGATGTTGTTTTTACATCAAAAGGTAATATAAGTTAATAAGGTATTGGATACAGCTTGGTTTTACTGCTTTTGTTAAAATTTGGTGCAGTTTTGGCTCAGCTACACAGTAAGTCATATTCCAAAGTAACCATTCTTTGCTCTTGTTTTCATAATCACCACTGTCAAAAATCCACTTTCATACCTCTAAGTTGTGGAGTATGGGATCATTATTTTTAATGTTTTTGGACATGTTGGGCGGATCCTGGGATACTAGTCGGTAAGCAATGACACGTAAGACGTGTCAAATACGACAGTATAAAGGTCAGAGGCGACTGAACCCAACGTGTATTGTGCAGGCTACAAGAATAGGAAGCGAATCAGACAGAGCGAGAAACGTGCAGCGAGGTACTCACCAAAACAGTTTGTGTCCACGAATGTGCAGTCAGTAAAACAAATGGACGTTTCGAAGGTTAAATCAATCGTAAAATCCAATGTTACAAAATACTGAAAGAGCTTGTTTTCCGGAACACTACAACGGCCTCCCCCTGGAAGGTTGAAGGATGGAAGTCTTCGATGGAGCTGTTAGTGGGGGAAAACGGAAGGTGAGGGTGGATGCGAATATTTGCAGGGGCTTGAGTAAGGGCTTCCAAAGTGGGATGTGTAGCAGAGTTCGCTGAGTCCAGCCTTTTGTTAATTATTTATGACGATCGTGTGGACCAGAGTGCATCATCGCTGGGCCGGTGGGGGCGGGCTGATCGGACTGCAAAGAAAACTGGCTAGTCCAGAACAAAGGCCGACAGGACCTTCCCTTTGCCGCAGACCCGACGGTGCGCTTGGGAGGTGTCAATCCCCCCACCGCACTTTAGTCCACGGTGCTCGTCCCACGGAGAAATCCGGGCTTCCTCGTCCCACGAAGAAACGCAGGCGTCCTCGCCCCACGAAGAAATCCGGCGTCCTCCTCGGCAATGCCTAGGAGGCGTTTGGGGACCAATCCGTTCATGGGTGTCTGCGGTCGAGGGTGACTGTCTGTTACTTGGGTGAGGGAGGGGGCTTTGGGACGGCTGGCGAGTCACTCGGAGGTTGCGTTGAGCCGGTTGGCGAGTCACTCGAGTGTTGCCTGGGCAGTTCAGGCGGTTCAGTTTCTGGAAGGTAGAACTCAGACGGAGTGGGCAACGGTAGGGGAAGTGGCTTGAGGCCGGAGAGGGAACATGGCATGTATGATAAAAGCAAATACGCTTTTTAGGTTTTCAAAATGTTTTGGGTTTTTTGTCGATTTTGTGAAACGTTTGGGGATGAGACGCAGGATAACCACTAAAGACGAAAATGGCGTGTTAATGGAAATAGCAAACGCTTACAAATCTAAAAAACGGACCGGACATTTGATCTGTCTACCGCGTCGGTCGGTTGCCTAGAGTTGAGGCGGGATAGGTTGCGGGTCAAGGGGTACAGAGGATTCCGGGCTATCCAGTGCTGGAGAAGACACCATAGGTGCGGGTGCTTGTGCGAGAGCATCAGGATGGGCTGCAAGTGGCTCATCAAAGAAAGCCACTTTGAGGCGGTCGATGGACACCGTTGTTAGGTGACCATTCTGGTCTAAAGTAAAGTGTTTCGGAGTCCGTTCCAGAACTCTGAAAGGGCCAGTGTAGGGAGGCTGGAGAGGGCGCCGCACTGCGTCGGTGCGGAGGAAGGCGTGAGTGCAGGTAGAGAGTCCGCTGTGCATTTGCACATCTCTAGTCTGTTCACGGGGCGGGGTCGGGCCTAGTGAACGCATGCGTTGAGCTAGGGAGGACGCAAAGTTAGGCGGAGGCATACCCGACGATGCGGAAGGTGAAACAAATTCTCCTTGTAACTTGAGCGTCGTGCCGTAAACCAGCTCTGCTGGTGCACATTGCAAGTCAGCTTTGATGCTACTGCGAATGCCTAAGAGTACGACCGAAATGTTTTCGCTCCAGCTAGGGTCGGAGGACGCGCAGAGAGAGGCTTTAAGCTGCCTATGGAAGCGTTCAACTAAGTCGTTGGCTGCTGGGTGATACGCTGTGGTATGAATACGGCGACAGCCTAAAAAGTTGCAGAATGTATCGAATTTTGAAGATTCGAAAGACGTTCCTCGGTCAGTTGTGATGGTGGATGGGCATCCGTAGTGCGAGACCCATCGGTTCAAGAAGGCCCGGATAACAATCTCAGCTGTGTAGTCTGTTACGGGAATAGCTTCTGGCCATCTGGTGAAACGGTCTACACATGTAAGAATGTATACGTATCCGCGTGAAGGAAGCAATGAACCTACAAGGTCTACGTGTACATGCGAGAACCGAGAGTCCGGGGCGGGAAATGAACCAAGAGGACCGCGGGTGTTACGATGTACTTTGGAGCGCTGGCATTGAAGGCAGGCGCGAGCCCAGGTACGAAAATCTTTGTTTACGCGTGGCCAAACGAAACGTTTGGTGACCAGTTTCAAAGATACACGGATACCGGGATGTGATAGTGAGTGCAGTGCGTCGAAGACTGTGCGTCTTAAGGAGACGGGCACAAGGGGTCTAGGACAACCTGTGGAAGTGTCACACAAGATGGTTCCCTCCGTGGTTTGGAGAGGAACAGGTTGCACATGCAGCGAATTGGACTGCAGATTGCGCTGTATGTCTTTGTCTTGAACCTGAGCCGATGCCATTGCGGCAAGGTCGACAGTAAGCAAAGACTGCAGAGTGAGGTTGACGCGTGAGAGAGCGTCGGTGACGGGATTGTCAACACCTGAGACATGACGTACGTCAGCAGTGAACTGCCTGACAAAGTCTAGGTGTCTTGTTTCCCGTGGTGAGTATTTGTCGCTACCAGAGTTGAAGGCAAAGATAAGGGGCTTGTGGTCAGTGTAGACCGTGAAAGCGCGGCCTTCAAGTGTGTGCCGGAAGTGACGTATCGCTCGGTAAATGGCGAGCAGTTCTCTGCCAAACGTGCTGTAGCGGGATTCCGCTGGCTGCAGGCGCTTGGAGAAGAACCCAAGGGGTTGCCACTGCCCACCAACGTGTTGTTGAGGGACGGCTCCTACCGTGACTTCTGGGGCATGAGTAGTAATAGAAAATGGTGCAGTCGATTTGGAATGAGCGAGGAGGGCTATGTTAGAGATAGCATCCTTGAGCTCGGCGAAGGCTGCCTGTGCTGTGTCAGGGAAAGCGAACTTACGTTCATTTCATCTGAGTAGGTCAGTCATTGGCTGATTGAACTGAGTGCAGCGCGGAATGAAGCGTCGATAGTAGTTGACCAAACCACAAAATCGACGGAGGTGCTTGAAAGAAGTCGGAGCTGGGAAGTCCTTGATTGCATGGATCTTTCCCGGAAGGACTTCGATACCAGACGATGAAACGAGGTGGCCTAGGAATTCTACCGTTGATTTGCCTAGTTCGCATTTAGTCGGGTTGACTGTGACACCGTGTTGGGTCAAGCGCTGGAAGAGGGTTCGAAGATGCTCGAGGTGCTCTTGTTCCGATGAACTGGCTACTAAAATATCATCGAGGTAAGAATAGGCGAAGTCTAGGACACGAGGGACATGGTGGATGAAGCGTTGGAAGGTTTGTGCGGCGTTGCACAGTCCAAATGGCATTCATAAAAATTCAAACAAACCGAAAGGAGTGATGACGGCTGTTTTATGAATGTCGTTGTCTTCCACAGTTATCTGGTGAGACGCGCGAACCAGATCGATCTTGCTGAAGATCGTCTTACCTGTGAGGCATGCGGTAAGGTCCTGCATGTGTGGGATGGGATACCTATCTGAGAAGGTTAGGCGATTGAGTGCGCGGTAATCACCGCAAGGGCGCCAGTCACCAGATTTCTTAGGTACCATCTGCAGGGGCGAGGACCAAGGGCTGTCAGAAGGGCGGATTATTCCAAGTTCAGGCATGTGCTCAAACTCCGCCCTAGCTACCTTTAGTTTCTCGGGCGATAGTCGGCGTGGACGGCATGACACAGGTGGGTCGTTCGTCCGTATGTGGTGCGTGACTTGAGCTGCCATGGGCAAAGCTGCGTTCCTTGGCTGAACGAGCTTGGGATACTGAGAAAGGAGATTAGCGTAGGCTGACGAGGTCTGAGGAAATGCATAGATGTCACATCGGCGGTGCTGACACGTACGCTGAGTTTTGTTGCAGCGTCGACTATCATCTGGTGTTTCGCATCAACCAAAACGTCGAAATGCCTGAGAAAGTCAATGCCGATGATGGCAAAGGGGACTGCAGCGACAGTGAATACCCAGCGGAAAGTGCGCCGAAGACCTAGGTCCAGGGTAAGTGACCGATGACCATAGGTGGCTATTGATGTGCCCTTGGCGGCACTGAGACTTGTCGACAGAGAAGTGGTAGGCTCACCCGGCATAGGGGGAATGACGCTGACTTCCGCACCGGTATCAACTAATAACTGGGTATCGGAGTCATAATCCCTAATGTAGATGAGACGACTTTGGGCTTTGCCAACATTCGTGGCCATTACAGCCCGGCGTGGCGGATCATCTATAGCGGAGTAACTACACGGTTGTACGCACTTACGGGATTTAGTACCGAAACGCGAGTGGTAAAAGCAGTAACCTGTGGCATCAGGTTTTGTTCGACGGGGCGATGATCCAGAGCGGTTGCGGTGCTTACGTTTTAGAGTGAGTTCCTCGTTCTGGCGCTGAAGCGACGCTATCTGCAATGATAATGCGTCTGTCGTCGACGGCGGGCTAGTCGCGTCTGTCGTTGTGGTTGCGCCAGCGCAAAGCTGCTTAGGTGTTTTGGTTTCAGTCTCTGGTTGTTGCCGTTCGATGACACGGTCTGCTAGCTCTGCAATTGCTGTGATGGGCAAGTCACTTGCTACTGCAAGTATAGCCTGAGTGCTTGCAGGAAAACGTTACATCCACAGATCGCGGAGAATCCCTACGTCCATGTTGGACGTGCCGATGAGCTGTTGCATTTCGCGCAACAAGGCTGAGGGCATCCTATCTCCTAGCTGCAGATCACTAAATAGTTGCTGTAGACGGACCTTGTCAGAAGGCGTGATTCGCTGAAAAATAGCCTGTTTAAGAGTCTCGTATTTCATTACAAGAGGGGGGCAAAGTATGATGTCGCTCACCGGCTAGGGTATACTCTGAGGAAGGCAAGATATTAGCTGTTTATACATGGCGAAATCAGAAGAAATCTTACGAATATAAAATACGGATTCTAGGTGCAAAATCCATAATAAAGGATCATTCTCCCAAAAAGGGGGAGGGGCTAAAGCAACAGAATTGACCACGACAGGCTGAACGGCGTTAACCGCGCATGGAGACGGCTTACCCTCTAGATAATCCATTGCAAAAAGCAGATAAAAAATGTGGTAGGGTGAGAAAACGATATGATCACAAGTAATGAATCACAAGATCATTGGAATGAGCTCACCAGAATGAAAATGCAAAATGGCGGGCGGCGTGTTCCTGACAGGGGGTCACCAATTGTTGGGCGGATCCTGGGATACTAGTCGGTAAGCAATGACACGTAAGACGTGTCAAATACGACAGTATAAAGGTCAGAGGCGACTGAACCCAACGTGTATTGTGCAGGCTACAAGAATAGGAAGCGAATCAGACAGAGCGAGAAACGTGCAGCGAGGTACTCACCAAAACAGTTTGTGTCCACGAATGTGCAGTCAGTAAAACAAATGGACGTTTCGAAGGTTAAATCAACCGTAAAATCCAATGTTACAAAATACTGAAAGAGCTTGTTTTCCGGTACACTACAGACACGGCATCAATATTTTCCCTAAATGCTATCGAGTACTTATTTGTGAAAACTGTTTTCATTATGTGCTTGGGCTTCAAATTCGGTATCTGGAAATGTCCCTTTATTCAGTGAAAGGGCCCTAGTATCATTGCATTGATCGGGTGATTATACAAAACTGGAAACTATACGCCTATAGAATGTGATACGCATACCATGTAGTGCTTCGTTCACCAGGAATTTGACATCAGGTTCGATCTCAACTGAGGCAATGATGGTGTTCTCGTGTTCTTGTTGCTGGGAATCAATGAGGCGTGACAACGCATCTGCTTGGCCCAGCGAATTCGTTGACTGATAACGGATTTCAAAATCATAGCCCAGCAAGGTGAGTGCCCATCGTTGTAGTCGATTGGCTGTATAGGCAGGAATTCCCTTCTTCGAGCAGAAAGTGGCCAACCGCGGCTTGTGATCCGTCAAGAGTTTGAAGCGGCGACCATACAGCATCTTGTGAAATTTCTTCACAGCAAACACTATGGCCAATGCTTCCTTCTCGATCTGACTGTAGTTTCTTTCAGCTTTCGTTAGCGTCCTGGCGGCATGTGCGATCGCCTTCTGAGATCCATCTGGGAAAGTATGGGAAACTACGGTACCGATTCCTAGACTCGATGCGTCTGTGGCAAGGACAATTTCCCGGGAAGGATCAAAATGAGTTAGGAGTAAGTCTGAAGCCAACAATGACTTGACCCGCTCAAACACAGTCTGGCATTCTGGCGTCCAATTCCAGGTTTGGCCCTTGCTCAGCAACTTATTCAACGGGGCACGCAGGCGATGTAGTTCGGGCAGAAAAGCGCTGTAATGACTGATTAGGCCACAGAATGAACGCAGCGACTGCAAATCCACAGGTGTGGGCGTCTTTTGAATAGCTCGGATATTTTCTGGATCCGGGAGACGACCGTCTTTTGAGAAGATGAAACCGAGAAACTTGATGGTTGGTGTAAAAAAGGTACAATTGTCTTCGCTGATACGGAAACCATATGACTGGATACGTACAAGCACTTCAGCGAGCCGCTGATATAGTTCTTCTGCTGTCCGACCCATTAAAATGATATCATCCAGGTACGCCGCGGCTCCAGAACTCCCGCGAGCATGGTGTCCATCATCTGCTGGAAAATGGCTGGTGCTGTTTTCACGCCAAAAGGGAGGCGGTTGTATTGGTTCAAGCCACGATGAGTGTTGATGGTCAGCAATTCTCTTGAGCTTTCATCAACCTCAACCTGGAGGTAGGCATCGGACAAGTCGAGCTTGGCGAAACTCTTCCCACCATTCAGCTTGGCAAAGATATCCTCTGGTATCGGAAGGGGGTATTGATGGTCGTCCAATGCGGCATTCAGGCCAGTCGAAAAATCGGCGCAGACTCACACTTTACCGTTCGGCTTTCTCACAACGACAATCGGCGCAGCCCATGAAAAGTATTTCACTGGGGTGATGACACCGGCTCGTTCCAGTCGGTCGAGCTTCTGATCAACTGCTGTCATGGCTGCATAAGGTACCGGTCTTTTTGCTCTAAAGACTGGCTTGGTTCCTTCACGAAGACACAAGTTTGCTTTGAAGTTAGTGCAGTGGCCGAGACCATCTTCAAACAAGGCGACAAACTGCTGATTTAGCTTCCTGGTCATTTCTCCTATCGACAATGATGAATGTACTGGTTCGGTTTGTACTCTATTGCAAATCTGACTCATGGGAACATCAAACAGTTGTAATTTTTCCATCCAGTCAAGTCCAAGGAGGTTCAAGTTTAGTCGATCAGACAAGTAGCAGGTTCCGGCGTTTTCCACCCCATTGAATGAAATTTCGCAATTTATTTCTCCGACCAACTTCAGCACTCCACCGGATGCATTGCGAGCGACTTTGCTGGAATCAATCATCTTCGGCTTCTTTATGTGCTTCCAAGTGTTCTTGGAAATGATCGTTATATCTGATGCCGTATCGAACTGCAGCCGGGTTGGGATTCCGTTGATAAGCACGGTGATAAATCGGCGGCGTGTTTTAGAATCGCTGTGAAATGTAGCAATCACCGATAGTGATTCTGCGTTAGGTTTTCTGAAATTCTTCCTTCAGTAGGACTGCTTCACATTTCTTGGCCGAGACTGATGGCAAAAGTCTTCCTTGTGGCCGCGTTTATGGCACTTATCACAAATATGATGCTCGAATGGACAGTATCGTGCGAAATGTCATTCACCACATGGCCAACTAGGTGTAGGTGGCTTGTTCGGCTTTCAGTTGAACGACTTATTCGAGCCAGGCTTTCTTGCTTTTGCACAGCATGAACAGTATCGGCAATGGTGGGGCGACTCTGCTCAATCATAGCCGTGTCGTGTTTCAAGGTAATTAACCGTTTGCATTCGCCTACAAGAGACTTCAATGTCAAATCTGGGTCTTGATCCAACTTAGCAAGGAGCCGAGTGCGGATTTCCGCGGCGTGTGGAAACTGTAAAGCACTGAAAAATATTAGACACTTAAACTGGTCATCCGTCAAACAGCGTAACTTGAAACGTTCACATTCACGGTTAACCATGTCTGCTAGTGCCCCATAATCGTCTGCATCACGCTTTACAATTTTTAGACACTGATAGCGAATGCTAAACAAAGATGTCGACTCACCAAAAATGTCTATGAGTGTTGCCACTGCTTCGTTGAAAGTGATGTCCTTCGGCTCTTTGGGCAATATGTGGTCAAGGAATCTTGTATGTTCATTGGTACCGAGCTTGCGGAGCAAAAGACGCACTTTCCATGAATCATCTTGACGGCTGAAATACGTCTGGAACATATCTTCCCAACCTTTGAACCACGCATCGAAAGTGCATTCGGAATCAGCATCATAATGAAATTCAGTGATTGAATTCGCAATAAGATCAAGTGAAACAGCCTGCGTGTCCCGTGTAGCTGCTCCGTTTGATTGTACGTTTAAGCACTGCGTTAAACTTTCAATCAGTTTCATTTGTGCTTCCATCTGGGATTGTTGCTGAAGACGCAGCTTTTGAAAATGTTCGGTTGAAAAATTTGTAACATTTCCGTGCTTGTCCGTCGCCATTGTTAGATCATTAACTGTGTTGACCAGTGGGAGTAATTGCGTATTTTTGCGGGAAGCGTTGGGGCGGGGTGGAAGTTCCTCATATTTATGAAAAGACATTTTAAGGTCTACTTTGGTCACTTGCCACTATGGCTTTAGTCCCATGGATGAATATGAGCATATTCCAGCGCTGGATACTGTCTCAATTTTTCGCACGATAAATCTCGACGGTACAATTGTTCCATACTGTACGAATCGGAGCAACTCGCCTACACAAGCGGTAACCAGATGTGTTAACAGTCTTGACGTTCCTACATGACGTCGATACCATTTTCGAATACCGCGTCCCTACTCGGAGAAGTCCGTGACATGGATATGATGTTGCGCACAGTGAGATGCGTCTTGGCAGACATTATTCTCGTGAATATTGCCACACTTCCTGACCTTTTGAGGTGCTATATTCGAAGGGTTGGAGTATTCTTTGAAAAAGAATTTTTTAATTCGTGTTTTTGTCTTTGGAATTATGACCAAACAGCTTATTTTCTATCCGCGATATTTGTTATTCTGCCTCATACACAGATTTACTCCAGCGGTGTGGGCGTAGTTATGTATAATTCTGAATAGAAAATACAGTTACCATCCTAAACAAGACAATAAGAAGACGGGTATTGCCAGATGAAATCATTTCGTGTTATGTGCTCACTCGCAAACTAAAGACTTTATTATGAATTACGGGGCAGGAAAATCAAAGGTTTGAAACTAGTCACAAAGGGAAATTACGTAGATGTAGATCATAGACGTAGATCACTGAGTTTGACCTTAGGGTCATGGGCCCCAATGAAGCTTTAAGAAGAATGTTAATTGTTTCTGTACACAAAGCTTGGGGCGATGCCGGTTAAGTGCCACAGCTTCGGCGAACCTCAATACTTTGGGGTTTTTATTTCGATAGCTAACTGTAAATGCTGATCCAGGGTCAACCTGATGGCCTGTTTCGTTTTGATGTCTCGCGACAGATGATGCCGACAATTTAGATAAATTTTCTTGTTCGGCTGCTTGTTGTATCGATGGCGTAGCCGTCCGTTTTGGGATATGCCGTCCAATGCGCTTAACTAACGATCGGTCTGTTCTACCAATGTAACTATTTCCGCAGTTACAAACGAATTGGTACATACAATGGGTTGTGGCGGAGATCGGTTGAGTAGGCTTCAATGGAGGCATAGGCAACTTTCTGGTCTCCCAAATAGGGCCGAATTTGGCGGCATTGAATGTCAGGCGAAGCGTTGTATGAAAACTTCTTTCAAGTTGGGCGGCCACGATCTCACCTTTGAAAGGTAACTGAAGGTAGACAGACAGTTTGGGCACAGTAAGTACCCTAGGCCTGCTTTCCTTCAGTTGATTGTGAAATCGAATAAATGCCTCTGGATATCCGTTGGCCCTTAGCGTCTGTGTGATAAACAGCAATTCAGATTTCAAACAGTCAGTGCATATTCGGCGGGCTCGAGTAAACAGCGTCTTGACTAATCACCGCTTGTATTGTATAGGGCCGAAGCTGTTGAAATGTTCATACAGTCCTGTCTATGTAGATTTTTTATGAACAGAGCGCTTTATGGAGCCGTCCTTTCCTCTGGTCAACAACACATCCAAAAATGGAAGGCAATGGTTATCCGCCAGTTCACAGGTAAAACGGGCGTTTGGATATGCGTTATCGAGCACATTATTTGCAAGCATATAGGTTTGAGTTAATGGAAATAACAGTGCACAAGTTGTCAGCTATTTGGAGTTTCCAAATAGGCTTTTACTAAATCTAGGTTGAAATGGCTCAAGAGGAATTTAGTCGAAATTCCGCATGCTTGCGCATGCCATTGAGCAATATGAAATGGTTGACATGATCTAAGCTCTGTACATTCGGAGCAGGGACTCACGAGGTGAGAAAGGTTTGTCTCAGTGACTAGACACACCATGGAACCATCGCCTTGCTACACCCCAGCAAATGTCGTCGGCTTATCCACGGTCAACTTTAGCCCTACATCTGTGGCAAAGAAATTACAGTCGCTCAGGGAAAATAGTGCGCCGGGAATTGACAAGATCTGTCCGAAAGTACTTAAAACCCTTGCACCCACCATGGCAGTCCACCTTGCAAACCTTTTCCAGTTTCTATTTGATTCTCATACACTTCCGTCTGAGTGGAAACGTGGACTTATCACTCCGATATACAAGGGAGGTAAGCGGTCAGACCCTGCCAACTACCGACCTATTACTCTCCTTCCTGTTCTATCAAAAGTGATGGAGTCTATAATCGCTGATGAAATGGTGAGATATTTTGAAAGTCTACAAATCATCCCCAACCTCCAACATGGATTCAGACGCGGACGATCTTGCCTCACCAATCTACTACTTGCTCCGGACTCATGGACCAGGGCTGCTGACGAGGGAGTTCCCGTAGATGTGATTTACTTAGACTTTTCTAAGGCATTCGACAGAGTCAATCACCCAGCACTTCTCCGAAAGCTTGCGGCCTATGGTATCCACGGATCCTTGCTCATATGGTTGGAAAGTTACTTATACGACAGAAGAATCGAGGTAAGGATCGCCAACACCCAATCCGATAGCCTATGCGTCACTAGCGGCGTACCGCAAGGATCAGTTCTCGGCCCGTTACTCTTTTTAGTCTATATCAACGACCTCCCTGCCAACATTCAATCACCTATGCAAATATTCGCCGACAATGCTAAGATGTGGCGAGCTATTCAGTCAACATCTGACCCTGTCTATCTGCAGGATGACCTGAACCGGATTCACGAATGGACAATAAACAACCAACTACCCCTGAAACACGAAAAGTGTCACCTGTTGTCGCTGCGCAGTAACTGCAGCAACACATATCACCTGGGGCAGCGCGTTAGAAAACAGGTGAGCAACGAAAGAAACTTAGGGGTCATGGTGCAAGAAGGTCTGGGTAATTCGCTCCAATGTTCAAAGGCAGCTAACATAGGGAACTTAAACTTGAGGCTTTTGAGGCGAGCGCTCGGTACCTTCGAGCGGCAACTCGTGCCGTTATTGATTAACGCCTACATTCGTCCCCACCTCGAGTATGCGGTGCAGACATGGCGTCCGTGGTTAAAACGGGACATTCGTCTCCTGGAGCAACCACAAAGAAGAGCCACTAAGGCAACACGTGGTCTATCGGGTCTTAGTTATGAACTGCGCCTTCGTTCGATCGGTCTGTACTCCTTAGAATACCGACGACTTCGCGGTGATCTGATCCTCACTTACCGGATACTAAGAGAAGAGGACCATGCATGTAAGTCACTGTTAACATTATCTGCCGACAAACGATGCCGAGGCCATGCACTAAAACTTGTGACTCAATATTCCCGTTTAGATTGTAGAAAGTATTTTTACTCTCTTAGTGTCTGTCCGCACTGGAACGCACTGCCATCGCACGTAATGAACGCACCAAACATCGAGACATTCGAAAGACTATTGAACTTGAACTTACATGATACACATTATATAACGGTATGACAAACTGCAGTGTCTAACTTACTGATATTTTTGTGTCACACCTGAAACTTTTGTTTTCTTCCATTTGCCATCCTGTGGGTCTTGTAAAGTTATTGCTTTTTATCCCACCATACACTATTGAACTATTGAACGGTCTTTCGTGATTTTGAAATATGCAAATCCCAGCACTCTGGGAACTTGTAAGTGCGTGAGTATCGCACGCTAGGTCTGGAATTGATGCGTATTCAGAGATAGTTTTACCTTGCAAGGAAAGGTTGCTCAGTGAAATGTGTCACTTATATATATATATATATATATATATATATATATATATATATATATATATATATATATATATATATATATATATATATATATATATATATATATATATATATCGAAACAGTGAAACCATTCCTTGCACTCCTGCCCCCTTTTTCTTTGTACGTGATAATACGAGTGATACTGATACTGATTAGTAGCAGCGAGTAGAGCATGCTCTGTGTAGCTGCATCAATTGTCGCTCTTGGGAATTAACGTATTAATTATCGTTCCGCTCTCTATATTTTGTCTCTGCAAAGTGTTTGTCTAGAAGCTTCTTAAATTCGGCCACTGACTTCGCCTCTATTACCGGCTGCGGCAGGTTGTTCCAGGTGTGCACCACTCTACGTTCGAAACAGAGTTGGTGAGCTACCCGCTTCAACTGCGGTACGATAAGTTTGTACCGGTGTCCTCGCGTGCTGCTTGGTGTGCGCAGATGAAGCAGTTGTCTAAACATGGGGTAATCACTCAGAGGTAATATCCGGTGCGTCATGTTTAAGTCAACCCTCAGCCGACGATATGCTAGGGTGTACAGCCCTAGTTTCTTACATCTGGAAAAGTACCAAATTATGCAAGTTATTTAGCCCAGCTAATGTCCCTCATGGCTCAGTAGCTTAAGCTGCTAGCTAGTTGGCATCTGTCTCTAGCGGTCATGGATTCGATCCTTATTAGAGGACCGAGGGAATGTGCACCACTGACGAGCCCCAATAGGACGAAATGCGTCTGGTGCTTTTCCGGACTAGGCTCTGCTATGTAGCTTGTGAACTACTGGGATGAAAAGCTTAAGAAAATTTATTTTTTGTTAGGGCTGTTTTATGCATACATTATGGACCATGAAGCCTTAGCCCGTTCCGATATGCGGATCATTCAATTATGGCACTTATTTTGTTATACGCCAATGAGTCGATGGCATTCATGGGTATAATTTTGCAGTATGGAAGCCGTAAACCGTCACCTCAAGTGATCAGCCCACCCATGGCTAACAGTGAAACAGGTAAGAACATAACTTATATGGAATCAAAGGCATACTATTGTTTACAACCTTTTGTTAATAGGTCAAGCACAATTTGGTGGAAAATCATTGCGAACAACGGCGACCGCGCGGACATTTCAGCTTGAAAGACGTAGTTCATCTCCGACACAGTGGACAAAAGAACAAGCAGACGGTATTGGTTAGACGGGAGTGCAGGATTGGTAGGATAAAGATGGTTTATAAATACGTACTAATGCGTGCATCCATATGAAGATACAATTATAAAGTTTAGACAATTAGGGGATATGGAAAGTTTTACGTGTATCCAGAACCATATTCATACAAGTCATCTTGAGTCATCTCTTGGCTAAGTGTCGGCAAGCTATTGGAAATGGTCGGCTGAACATTGATCATTCGTTTGAATTACAGCTAGGATAGAAGTTTATTATATAAAAACACGTATTTTATACGAAAAAGTTTGAGCGGAGCTTGGTACGAGACTTTTGATTATACAGTATCTACTCGCTGTTTCATATGTCATAGCACTTGAGAGTCTGAAGCTGTAATTGTCGCTGTGCTATGAAACTGAAGCCGAATAATAAGCAGTAGAAAAGGCACAGATTTAGTTTGAATCTGTGCAGCCATAGCGGCTGCAGTTTTAGAGCCTCGCAACGCTCACAGTAATTTATAATGTTAGGTATGTGCAGGTATCTCTTTATGAATGATCGTTGGAGGTTTTTCAGTGCTATGATGTCCACTTTTCTCAGATTGCCATGCGCAAGCGTAGAGTATTTAAGCTTCGGTCTAACAAACATTTTAGAGGCTTGAAGCCTGGACTCCCTCAAGATAAGAGTTCGTTTTATGTAGGCGCTGATTTTCTGGCAGATGCTTGCAAGAATATTAAGCTACAAAAAATTTAAATGACGTGGAATATCTTAGACCAAGTTCTCGGACTGCGCCTCACACAGGAATAGGAGTGTTGTTTAAGGTTAGGATGTTCGATGGAGTGTCACAGCTGCAGTACATTAGTTTTCACTTGTCAGTGTCGAAGTACAACTTTCAGGAGTTAATCCAGTGCTTTATGTGCAGAAGTTATCAAAAAGGGCGACACCAAATTCATCTGCACGAATTGGTCTGTGGGCGGTGAACGCCTACGCGCTCAAACAAACATCGATTGGCGAGTGAGCCGATAGATGCGCCATTTAGAGGCCGCGCGTTATAAGCTAATATGTATATTTTTGGTACGAACATTTATTGCCTGAATTGGTCTACTTAACTAAACGGTCACTAATTACTAATCAGTTGTGATTAGGCAGTAAGTTAAATGATTTATTGCGGATGATTGCTCTAATAATTTGGTTTTGTACCCGAGCGAAAGCCCGACCTTTCTACATATTTTTAACTAAATTAAAATCTCATCTTGCCACTTTGGGCTACTTAGTTTCAGCTGCCAACCACTGATGGCCGGGCTTCAACCCAGCTCCAGCGCTCTCCGTCAGAATAACGCTCGTCAAATTGTCAGGCTATAGAGTGCTACGTTCAAAACAGCAAGGTCCCGGTACTCGGAACGATTGGGAAAAATTCAAACTTAAGCACGGATTTAGATGAAATCACATATTTCAGTTGAAGCACGCGGCTGTCCTACACTAAATACTTAGTTTCAATATTACTGATATTAAGTTCATCCACTTCAAAAACATTTAGAACGAAGTTCAAGCAGTGTGATTTCCCCATGCGCATCAGAAGCTTGATCTATAAGAATCCTGCTGTTTTTCATTGAACACAGAGAGCAGTGACACAAAAGAGATTGAGTCGAGGAATCTATACAACGATATAAATGCATTATCAAACACTACACAAGTAAAATACGCCACAATCAGGTCATAAGAATATTTGGCTTAATACGCATGTTTACAACTATGCAATCGATCCTCACGTTGTCAAAAGTTGGCACGGTTCGCGACACTACTATTTATGTTCTACCGATCAGTTACTGGTTCAATCACATAGTAAGTTTACTGCGACTTGTGGAATGCAGGGTACATGTGGCTGTCGCGGGTCTTACAGAGCAAGCCACTAGCTAGTTTGAGATTCAGTACACGTGGTTATGTGATAAGGGTCAATCTCTTTCCATTACATCAGCGAAATATGTCTCCTATTTGATTGGTCGAGTTAGTCGAGAGTGGACTCAGTGGACCGTCGCACAAAAGGGGAGCTCAATTCGCAAGCATGCAAGCAGCACAAACTTCCTAACCAGATCTCGTAAATCCTTTACACAGTAGGGGGATATTTAGTCCGGTTGTGCTGAAAAGCAGTCTGCGTTTAATGTCCATCCTCCCAGTCACGGGATTTCGAACCCTGCGGTATGTAATTTCCCAACAAACAACTGCCCCACAAAGTTTGCGTTCTGTACTTTTAATAAGAATGACCTGTCTTAGAGTATGTTCGAAGCGCTTATTTCAATTATCACGTTGCTTTATTTATAAATGTCAGTTTTTGAGCCACCACGTAGAATCTTTATTTTAATTATTCCGCTGTAAAACACTTCAATTTTGTAAGTTGCTGCATTAAAGTTGTAAATTTCTACATTTAAGTAGAGAGTATTTTACGAGATAACGTTGAATTTAGGGTTAGGAATTCACCATGATGGATAGGCACTAATGGAGAGAACATAAAAAGAGAGAGGTTGCCCAGGAGCAGCAGAGAGCACTGTACATTACGGGAAACAAACGCCGTTTATGGCACGGTAAATTGTCGCTGGAGGATAGCCCATGTTTCGGTTGTTGTGGAGTTCTCCGAGCTGGGCAACTTGATTGCAAACGTTTCGCCACCACTCAAGGTGGCATCTTCAGTGCAGTGTTGATGGCAGTCAAGTAGCAAGAACTGGTAGAATGAAAACACAATAATGGATACTGTCAGCAATCACTCCATTCCTATATAGCTATGCGGGGATAAAAAATTGCCTCGTTCTGATTGGTGAAGCATCGTGTTCTGCGGTCGTGCCCGAGTTACTGGCATTGGCCGCGTAAATGTTGTTTCGACGTGGTTGGGAATAGCGCAGCGGATTGTTGCAATGGGTGGGGCAGAGAAGTCTGCGCTTACATCGACTATTTTGTTCATTGTCTGGGTGTTGAATTACGTTCTTTCTAACAACGGTTGTTAAACCTCCTGAATCCCCTCTGTCTCGGAGGTTGGTTTATTGGATCGATGTCGAGATGCATGTTAATTGAGTTCGTAGTTGAGAACCAGGCTTCGAGAAACTCCCTCCCTTTTTGTGTTTCTCCTTCGGTCAAGATCTCTACATTTTTCCAGTCGAAGCTGTGTCCCTCTTCATCCACGTGTGCTGAAACCAGTGAGGTTACGTAATGTTAATCGCATGCCCTTTGGTGTTCTTGTAGACAGCACATGGAATCGCTTCAAATTTCCTAATGTTTGCCTAAGATATCAAGATCTGGCACAGGATCCAGGTGAACACCGACCAGCATCTGCTTCAGAGTGACCTAGGTACGGTATATCAATGGTTAAACCAAAACTTTCTGCATTTCAACGTCAGTAAATGCAAGGTGCTTCCCATCCGACATCAGGGCATCTACTCATGCCGGCTCGGAACGAATATACTACAACAATCAGCTGTCGAACGTGACTTGGGTATCCTGGTTCAAGATGACTTGGGTTGCTCCAGGCAATCCGAAAAGGCCTCGAAGACCGGGAACCAACACGTCGGGCTGTTGCGACGGGTGTTTGGATAAATAAACAGCTCCATATTTCGACAAATGCTCAGTGCGTATGTTCACCCCAGTGTCGAAAATGCAATTCAAGCCTGGCATCCATGGCTGAAACATGACCGTAATGCACTGGAGCAGACACAACGTCCGGCATCTAAGCACGTAGATGGAATGCGCAATCTTTCATACCAGGAGAGGTTGTAACCATTGGGGACATGCAATAGAAGCTATCGCAGACTACGAGGTGACCTGAGTATGGCATACTTGATTCTACGAGACCCACATCATGTGTGGTGCGCTTTACTGCGTCTCAGAACCAATACAACCTTGAGGGGCCACTCACTGAAACTCGCTGTAAGGTATAGCCGCCTGGAGTACCACAGAAATTGCTTTTCCATTAGTGTCTGTCACCAGTGGAATGCTGTCCCAGATTCGGTCGTCTATGCACCGACACTAACAGTGTTTAAAAGACGGTTGGACGATGCACTCATCCACTTACAATTTGTCACTTAACACTACGTCTACATCCTACACCTGGAGTTTGACATGGAGTTATTTGTGGGTGCTGTGAATCTAAGAGGTTCGCAGGACTAGAGCGGAGCAAACGATAAGTCCTCATTTTCAAATTTAAATTAATAACTATCTTACTATCCTTATCATCATTACTGTTATGTTAAGATCCCCACCAACTATCTCAATGGACTTGTAAAGCAAGGCTTTTTAAGTCGTATAATTTCATTGTTCATTGTTCCTTTCTTTTTGTCTCACATAGGGCTTTTCACTGTTTGTACAGTTTATTCTCTATAGCACATTTCGTCGTTCTAGTTTCCCTCGATTTCCTTGTGGTTTTGATAATGTTTTCCCCAGGGTGACGGTTGGCTTGTGGGATACCATGATATGATGTTGTTTGAACCATCTGGCCGTCATTTCAGATACCTTCTTTATGTACGGCAGAACTATACGTTTCTTCATAGTTGACGTAGGTTCGATTTTTGATGGCCTGCGGTTTAAGCATTTTTGGAGGAAACCGCGTGGGTATCCGTTGCGTTCAAATGACTTGAATGAGTGCTTTTCTTCTGCTAATTTCGCTTCTGTCGTACTGCAGTGAGTTGATATTATACGAAACAGTGTCTGTACACAGCTTATTTTGTGACACCTCGGGTGGTTCCTGTTGAAATTCAATAGCTGATGGGTGTGCGTGCTTTTTCTGTTAACTGATGTTTGCAACTCGCGTCCATTGTTCCGGCTATCAACACATCCAAGAAAGGAAGCTTGTTTACTTTCTCTGATTCCATGGTAAAATGGATGCCGTCCATAGCGTCGTTAAGCAGTAGTTGTGCAACCGATACTTGATTACGTTTGAGGATTACAAAGGTATCACCGACGTATCGAAGCCAAAGTTTCGGGTTAATCAATGGTAGTAGATCCTCTTTTAAATTTTTCATGACAATCTCTGGAATGAGTCCGGATACGGGTGATCCCATTCGAGCACCTTTCACTTGTTTATACATTTAGGTCATTGAGAATGACCCAACCTCGCAACTAACCAACAAATTAAACAAAATGTTTGCGGAGCATAAGCAGTCAAACAAAACATCGGAATAGGAACGAGATAAAATGTTGACTCGGGACTCGATCATTGCACAATTCTATGGACTACCTAAAATACACAAGGATGGAGTACCCTTACGATCAAATGTGTCACTTTCAGGCACGCCCACCTATTATCTGTCAAAGGAACTATGGAGGCGCCTCAAGCGCCTAATCAGTAAACCGCAACAATCCACAAACAGTACCCAACAATTATTGACGAAGCTTAAAGGATTAAGAACAGAACACGATGAAACCATGGTGTCCTTGGATGTAACCGCCCTATTCACTTCCCACAACTTAGCTCTGCCCAAGAAATTATCGCAGGACATCTGGACAAGGGGGGGGGGAGAAGATCGGGAACATGACGACCAGAAGTGTATGCGAACTTCTCAACTTACGTATCTCAACTTATTTTGCCTTCAGTGGATTCATTTCAGAGATTGTCATGAAAAATTTAAAAGAGGATCTACTACCATTGATTAACCCGAAACTTTGGCTTCGATACGTCGGTGATACCTTTGTAATCCTCAAACGTAATCAAGTATCGGTTGCACAACTACTGCTTAACGACGCTATGGACGGCATCCATTTTACCATGGAATCAGAGAAAGAAAACAAGCTTCCTTTCTTGGATGTGTTGATAGCCGGAACAATGGACGCGAGTTGCAAACATCAGTTAACAGAAAAAGCACGCACACCCATCAGCTATTGAATTTCAACAGGAACCACCCGAGGTGTCACAAAATAAGCTGTGTACAGACACTGTTTCGTATAATATCAACTCACTGCAGTACGACAGAAGCGAAATGAGCAGAAGAAAAGCACTCATTCAAGTCATTTGAACGCAACGGATACCCACGCGGTTTCCTCCAAAAATGCTTAAACCGCAGGCCATCAAAAATCGAACCTACGTCAACTATGAAGAAACGTATAGTTCTGCCGTACATAAAGAAGGTATCTGAAATGACGGCCAGATGGTTCAAACAACATCATATCATGGTATCCCACAAGCCAACCGTCACCCTGGGGAAAACATTATCAAAACCACAAGGAAATCGAGGGAAACTAGAACGACGAAATGTGCTATAGAGAATAAACTGTACAAACAGTGAAAAGCCCTATGTGGGACTAGCAGGAAGGAAGCTGTCTACAAGAACACCGAAGGTCGTGCAATTAACATTATGTAACCTCACTGCTTTCAGCACACGTGGATGAAGAGTGACACAGCTTCGACTGGAAAAATGTAAAGTTCTTGACCGAAGGAGAAACACAAAAAGGGAGGGAGTTTCTCGAAGCCTGGTTTTCAACTACGAACTCCGTTAACATGCATATCTACATCGATCCAATAAGCCAACCTTCGGGACAGAGAGAACTCAAGATGATTAAGAACTGAAGAACAACGTAGCATGGTTTATCACGGGTAAAAGACGCATGTATTTGTCAAGTCCCGTAGGATGATTAGAGGAAAAATTAAATTTTGAAGGATCGTCGATTAAGTCATTCGTTATTTCAAGCGTCTCCTGACTCAAATGCCCTGCTGCATAACGATAGTTTGAAGTGAAAATTGGATGTGCGGAAGCAGAATTATATAGAGCGCTTTTTAAGTTCAGTAAAAGCGTGAGAAATACGAAATGAAACGACAAAGCTCACTCGTTTGTTTCTTCATTTGACAGACGTGGTATGTTAACCCAGTTTAGATACATCCAGGCTACTCACATGGACACTTCTGTATGTATCCTCACCGCCACTTTACGAAGAGGGCCGTTAAGCATATGGGTAAGTGTGCGTTGTTTCGTCCTCAAAGTGGAACGAACTCTATCAAGTAATGCAAATTTGAAAGCGTTTCATCAATGTGTTTTTTGAAGAGCCTTAATGTAGGGGCAACGATAATGTGAGTCAGAAGGGAATTCCAGGCACTGGATACACGGAGGCAAAAAACGTTTCGTCGACAATCAAGTCGACTGTAGTGCGTAGCCAGTTTGTACTGATGACATCTCAGGTTAGTATTTCGGCTCAGCTGCAACAGTTTGCGGAATGGGTGAATTGGGTTCGTTAGTATTGAGTAAACCATAATAAGGTCGCCTCGCTGACATCGATATTCACCACTGTACAATCTCAGAAACTGTTGTCTGCATTCGTAGGATTGATGAAACAATCCTCTAACGAGTATGGTCGCTCTACGTTGCGGAGCTTTCAATTGCATCGACTTCGCGCTTGCGCCAGGCACGCCAGCCATGGATCACATATTCCGCGTGAAACCTCACGTAGGTGTTCAGCATTTGTGTAAAGATGGGTGGCTCAAAATTCCTGAAAGCACTCTGTAAGAGTCAAGATGTTGACTGGCTATTTTTGATGTCATTTCAACCTGTCTTGAGCAACCAAGATCGTACAGCACGATTACGCCGAGTTCGTTTTCTTGGGAAGCACGTTGTAACTGCTGGTCCCCAAGTCGACATTCATAAATAAGCTGATGGCGTATGCTTACAACTTTGCACTGTTTCTCGTTGAACTGGAGCCGGTTGTCGGATGACCACGCATAAGCTCTTTTGAGATCGCTCTGCAATGCCATGTGATAATCCAATGTCCTTATGTCATGCCAAATTTTGATATCATCCGCAAATAGTAAGAAATTCAACTGCCGTACACTGCCAAGCTAGTTGATGAATGTGGGGAATAAACGTGATCACAGTACCGATCCTTGGGGTACGTCATACTGGACACCTGTTGGGTCGGAAATGGAGCTACGGACTCTCACATTCTGCTGACGTTGAGCGAGGAAGTTGCCGATTCAACCGAGTATAGGTTCACTGGTTCCATAGCTTCGGAGCTTGTGCAGGAGAATGCGGTAGTCCATACAATCGAAGGCTTTCGAGAAGTCCAGCATGATAATGTCGACTCGGACTCTGGCATCGGCTGACTTTGTCCAGCTTGCTTTGGCTAGCAGCAAGCTTGTAGTGTAGGGTCGATTTCGGTGCAGTCCGTGTTGCTGTGACACTAGGATGGTGTTGCTCTCAAGATATCCCACAACCGCCTCTGCAATTACGCGTTCCATTACTTTGGATAAAACTGGGAGGAAAGTGACTGGTTGGTAGTTCGAGGGCTCCGATCGATTAACACTTATAAATAGGAGTGACTGGTCCATGTTTCCACATTGTTGGAACCTGAATTTGGTCAAGACAATGTAGTAAGAACCGAGCTAATGTTTCGGCAAGGTTCAGGGCCGCTGTCTTCAGGGCCTTCTGTTTGATATCGTCCACGCCAAGTGATATGCGCACGCGCAATGACATTAGCGTTTTCATCACATTGATTGCCGTGAACGATACGTGTTTAAACCCTGGTGTAGATGAAAGCTGTGTAAAAAGCAGATGAAATGATGGTTCACTCCGGAAACTATGGATAAAGTTTTGGCGAAGCACATTGGCTGCATCCTGTGCGGTTTGCGCAAGACCATCTGTTGCACGTAAAACCGGAATCCCGCGCTGCATTCTACGGAGTTTGTTGACGTGTCCATACAGTAACGGGATTTGTACTGAATATTCACGCTAAGTTGTGTTGGTGCTGGATTTTGTCTTCGTGGTTCAACTTGACGCATTGGTTTCGTCGGGTTGTGTAAGCACCCCAGGTCAGGTTACTTGGACAGGCTTTGTAAGCGAGCCAGGCTGAATCCCTTAA
The DNA here is from genome assembly GCA_944474145.2 of Dicrocoelium dendriticum. Taxonomy (NCBI): domain Eukaryota; kingdom Metazoa; phylum Platyhelminthes; class Trematoda; order Plagiorchiida; family Dicrocoeliidae; genus Dicrocoelium; species Dicrocoelium dendriticum. The sequence goes on along the minus strand of OX104063.1, from coordinate 241,776,318 downwards.
GGCCATGCATTTTCTAGTACGACTCCTCAGGAACAAATTCAGTTGCTTCGGGCGAAGGATTTTGCTTTCTGATGCATTTGCCACCAGCTCACTGAACTGGGTGGCCAAAAAGATCCAGGCGACATTGGGCGGCTTCTCGGCCAGGAAGGACCAGTCGGTTTCTTGAACGAAGTAGGACAGTTCATCGTACTATGTAACGGCATAGGTTTACAGGTTTTCTCACTGATGTACTCCGAGTAAAAGAGGTAACGAAAGAGCAACATCGCTTGACCGCAACTGCCAAGTGGTGCATCTATGGTCACGGTGTCGACCATTACTTTGTCGTCAAAAGCAGACGGCGTGTCATTCGTTCGGACTCGCGTGGGAGAGCTGACATGGCTGTACAGAGGTATATCGGCGATCATCTCTTGCAACCACCTTGAATTGTTCGCAGTGAGATGCCGGAACTTCGACTGCGTGTAGGTTGAAGTCCTTCATTAGAAGGACGTAACTGTATGGTCGTGCCAGGAATCATTTCATCGCAGAAGCTAGGGATTGATCCATTTCCAACGTGGACATTTGGATCGGTAAAGTATTGCTAGTAAACACACATCACCATGTCTTAGTTGCAAACGACACCAGAATGCCCCGAGAACTTGTGTTGTCCTAAAGGACGTGATCCAACACCCAGACAATGAATAGAATGGTCGATGTAAGCGCAGACTTCTCTGCCCCACCCATTGCACCAGTCCACTGCGCTATTCCCAACCACGTCGAAACAACATTTACGCAGTCAATGCCAGTGACTCGGGCACGACCGCAGAACACGATGCTTCAGCAATCAGAACAAAGCAATTTTTACAACCACGTATGGCTATATAGGAATGGAGTGATTGCTGACAGTATCCATTATTGTGTTTTCATTCTACCAGCTCTTACTACTTGACTGCTATCAATACTGCACTGAAGATGCCACCTTGAATTGTGGTGAAACGTTCGCAATCAAGTTGCCCAGCTCGGAGAACTCCACAGTGACTGAACATGCCTCCCGAGCTACCAATATTCCAAATAATTTCGAGCCGACGCGGTCCTGAGTACCTCAGCCAAGCCCGGTTAGCAAGTCACCAGCTTTCCCATTCGGGTCCGATATCGAAGAAGCGACCAGCCATTTGAATAGATAATCATCATCAGAGCAGGGCTTGGTTAGTATGTCGCTTCCGATTCAAGTTATTAAGTAGGCCAATAATGCGATCGTGTGGTACGTGTGCTACATCCTCTGTGCAGTTTGTCTGTACGTGTATCTACGCATTAGTTTTCTTGCATTTCGGAGGTTGGCTGTTGTTTGATATCCCGGTGTGGTTGCGTGTGATCCAAATGTTGACAATGTGCCTATCTGTACACTACATTCCACCTTGCTTATTGGCCTCAAAAGATTGAGAACCGTTGCTGGGGAACGGGATGTACGGTCCTCGTAGTCGTGCCAGGTTCAATGAGTGATTCCATCCAGTGTAGAACAGAGTGAAGCCCAGCAGCCGCCTTGTGTTTTATCTGGTATGCATGAACCACAAAGTAGATGGACAGGAATGTTGCTGTTGCTGGTGTGCATGTTGAAAAATTGTGATCCAGCCCCGTTTATAATCCGTGGCTCCAATCCACATGACTTCCGCTCTCACTTCTTTGGGTTAACACTGGATATGGTGAATATAAGGACGGAGCTGTGTGTGGTGAAGCGAAAGCCACCCATAGTCCTCTAGTAAGCTCAGGTGTCTTGTGGCTGTCCTAATGGATGCCCAAGTGACAGGCATAACAAGAACCTGAGCCGGATATATATATATATATATATATATATATATATATATATATATATATATATATATATATATAATGTCATAGACATTGTAAATATTGTTCTTTTACGTATTAGTTTTTGGATTATACATTGCAAATTTAGCAGCATGCTCATTCGATATGAATGGGAGTTTTAAGCTTGTACTAAAGACTGAAGCTGACTGCGAAAAACAGAGTACATATTTTTAATCAACGTCAAATGTACACCCTGCTTATTGACACGGATCACTATAAGGGAAGACAATGTTTTGTTGTTATTCCCGATATGTCCAGTTGGTAAGGCAGTACAGCGCGACACGATATCCTTTACCGAAAAAGATGAAGAAATAAAGGAAATGGTGTGCATTCCGCGTTCCGGCGACATAGGATTATGCTACTAGATATTGTTTGCGACACATTGAATCGCAGTTCCTTGGACTAATTAGGGGCATTTGGATTTGATGTCTCAAAATTATGGGATTATTTGTCAAAATACAAATTCATATATTATTCGCATCTTGAACAATGGAACAACGGTTCATTATGGGTAAAAAAGCAGTGCTTAACAAGTCCCGTGGGATGAAAATTATTGCGAAAATCAATTGCATGATAAAGTGAAAAGTGTTGTGGTGGACTCTCCATAGATTTATGTGGAAAAGCGGAGATGTTCGCGTATTAAACGTATAAATCCATTGACTAGGCTTTTGGCAAGACAGTTTGATTGTGTTTTGTAGCCCCTGGCTAGCAAGTCATAAAATGAAATGTAAGTGAGACAGTGCATCGTCAACACGTTTTTTAAATATCACCAGATTGGGAGCAGAGACGAAATAATTAGGGAGGGCGTGGCAAGACTGGCACACGCGGAGGGAAAAGAAATTTCTAAGGCATTCAAGCCGGCTATACCGAATTGTCAGTTTCAGAGGGTGACCTCTTAGTTTAGTGTTGTGGTTCAATTCCAGCAGCGGACGGCAAATGTGGTTTGGGTTCTTCAGAATCTGGTAAATCATTATGAGATCCCCCCGCAAAAGACGATATCGACTGCTGTACACTCTAAGAGCTTTCAGTCTAAGCTGATAGGGCAGATGAAAGAGGCCCCTGACGTTCTTAGTTGCCCTTCGTTGAGGAGTCTCGAGAGCAACGTGATCCTGTTTCTGCCATGGCTGCCACACCTGAATAGCATATTCCACATGCGGTCGCACGTAGGCGTTAAGCATTTGCGGAAAGATTGAGAGTTCAAATCGACCGAAGGCTCTGCGAAGAAAGCCGAAGTGTTGAATGCCGGTTCTCGTGGCCTTCTCTGTTTGTTTTGAACACCCAAGATCTTCCTGTACCAGTACGCCCAGGTCACGCTCCTGAGAGACCTTCGCCAAGGTGTGGTCTCCAATCTTGTAAGCTGTCACCGGCTGGGATGCAGATTGATCACCTTGCACTTAGCTATGTTCAGCTGAAGCAGGTTCCTCTTTGACCATTCGTAAATGCAATCTAGGTCATGTTGGAGCAGATCGTGTTCTGGCTTGTTACTAATCGCTCGCCATATCTTGACGTTATCGGCGAAAAGCAGGAAATTTGAGGAGATAACCCTTGCCAGGTCGTTGATAAACATCATGAATAAGCGCGGTCCCAGCACTGAGCCTTGTGTGACACCACATTCCACCTCAGTTGGGTTAGAGAGTGATCCCCTAACACGTAGTTGAAGCTTCCGTTGGTGAAGAAAGCTGCCAATCCAACCAAGTACAGGATCTCCGATTCCGTAACTCTGTAGCCTGTGAAGTAGGATGTGGTGATCCAAGCGGTCGAAAGCTTTGGAGAAGTCCAGACAGACGACGTCACCTCCGACCCCATCATCGGCCACTTCCGTCCAACTACCTCGTGCAATCAGTAGGTTGGTGGTGCATGACCGGTGTTGACGGAAGTCATGTTCCGGTACCAAGATGTTGCATTTTTCCAGGTGGTCCATTAAAGCTTCAGCGACGACTGCTTCTGTCACCTTCGCGAGCACAAGGAGGAGAGTCACTGGACGATAGTTTGCAGGATCTGAACGGCTACCGCTTTTAAAAATAGGGGTTATAATGCTACACTTCCACATAGTGGGGACTTGTTGTTCATCAAAGCACCTATGGAAGAACTGTGAGAGTGGTTGAGCTAGCTCGTTGGCCACAGCCTTCAGTGCCTTCGGGCGGATGTTGTCTGCTCCCGGAGAATTGTGCTCACGCAGTGAAAGTAACTTCCTTAACACAATTGATGGGTTAAAAATTACATTTGTATACAATGGTATCGGTGATGTGCTTGATATTATGGGACAGGGTGCGACTGCGAATTCGGAAATTGGGGCGTATTGTAGCCGCAGGGCATTAGCTGCTTCTTCGGCACTTTGTACTCAACCGACTGTCGTGAAAAGTGGAGGGATTCCATGCTTCATTTTACGAAGCTTATTGACATGCCTATATAGCAGTTTGTTGTTTGCCATAAATTTTGTGGTTGGACACTGTTGAGAAGTTACTTTGTCCTCATGGGCAAGTGTAGTGCAATGGTTGCGATGGGTCAGGAAATTTCCCCAAGTCTCCGAATCGGGGTTAATCTTGTAAGCACGCCATGCTGCATCCCCTATCGTCAGGCATTTTCGAGTCCTGTTCCTTAGAACTGAAGGCATTTTTGCGGGTCGAAGGGGCTTGATCTCTGATGCGATGTTGACAATGTCGCTGAGTCTATAAACGAACTCTGCCCAAACATAGTCAAGGGGACGGTTGTTTGAGAATTCCCAAGCAGCTGCGTCGGCCAGTTCCTTCAATTCGTGGTAGCGTGTGTTCAGATGGATACTCTGCAAAACACACATAGTTAAAAGTTATTACTACATGGTCACTGAGACCTAATGGACTTTCCATCAATAACTTGTCAATCATGAGCTCTTCATTTGTGAGCACAAGGTCCAATATGGACGGTTTGTTTGCTGTCCTGAATCTAGTGGGCGTGGTGACATGATTGTACAAGGGAATATAAGCGATCAGTTCATGCAAGTCTGCTTTGAACTGCTCACTGGACGATGCAGAAACCTCCAAGTTGTGTAGATTGAAGTCCCCGGAGATGAGAATGTAGCTGTACCTAGTGCGTGTTACTCTGTTTAGGCCACATATCAAGCAGGAATCCATTTCCGGAGTGGACGTTGGGGGGCGGTAAACGATAGGTATGTGACATGTGTCGTTGTGTCTTAGTCGGAGATGGCACCAGAGTGAGTCGGTAACGTGTGTTTCCAGATCATCAACTATTGTACATTGTAGATCGCTGCTGTAGGATAGTAGGACCCCACATCTTTTGCTGAGGCGGTCGTTCCGGATGAGTGACATTCCGGCTATCTTAACCGCAGCATCAGTCACCTCTTGGTGTAACCAAGTTTCGGTAATAGAAATTAGGTCCCAAGCATTCTCAACCTGACCTAGTCGAAGTTCTGTAATTTTAGTGAGGTGCCCTTGGGCGTTAGTGTACACACATGAAAGTTTCTCAGATTTAAGCAATGTTTCGGAGGTTCTACAACTTATACGTGAAGTTTCGCCAAGCGGTGAGTGGCCGGCGACTAATCGTTTTTTCGATGTGTACTTGGTGAAGGGTTTAACGTCTTATTCATCGTCCGTGTAATTGGTCCCGTGTCTACTCTTCGACGTACAGTGTAAGATGTCTGGTCAATATCATCTTCTACAGGTTGTATGGGCTCACTCGGTACACTACTGGTCCATTGTTCTTTCATAGATCCCATCGCGTTTGGTTCTTTGATTGACATATGATCTCTAGGAGGCATAACGCTGATTGTCTTCAGGCGAACCTCAGATGTTGGCCTGCAACGGAACATGTACCAGCATTTTAACATCCCTCCTACCATATGTTTTGAATGAAGGACCACCTTCAGCACTCTCAGGCCACTTCCTTTGTAGTTCGATGAAGTACGCAGTCGTGACACGGATTCCGCAAACACATCATGCAAGCAGCGTGTTTCAGGAATATATCCCCACTGTTCTTTATCATGGGTTGTTACTTCATGCTCATCACATGCTTCAGTTTCAGGAACCCGGTGAAGTAGTGTGGTTCTGGTTGAAGTTTCCTTCCGGTAGTCCTCTAAGTTGCAGTTAACTCGTGAAGGCTCGCCCCATGGGATGTCTGGAAGGATACGGATGGAGCAGTGTTCATTTCTGAGACTGCCTGTCGACAGTAGTACAGATTCTACTTCAGTGATGGAGTTCAGCACAACGCGCAGAAGTCTTGGCTCTCCGAAATGTTTGGAGTTAGGGTGTCGTGTAATAAACACTACGTGTACAGATTTCAGTACAACTCCAAATAGGTTACTAATAATGTCCAACTGGTTGAGGTCATCCAACTGCCTGCCTCTTATCGATGTCGACTTTGATTCTGGGATAGTGGAGCACAGTAAGCTCAGTACAGGTAGTTGTTTCTTTACACCTTTCGACATGTCGCGGTGAGACACAACACACTCAACTTGTATGTGGCCAGAGAAGAAGCTCTGAAAACTGACCACCAATTGACGTAGAAAGAGATAATTGTCGTTCCAGCTTAGAAAAGGGTTATTGATCCCGTGCGTCCTTAGTTTGGAAAGGAGCATCCGATTATCTAGACGGTCGAATGCTTCCGAGAAATCCAGATAGATCACATCAGTGTCCTCTTTAGCGTCAGCTGACTGGGTCCAGCTGCTTGGTGCTATTAGCAAATTAGTTTCGCACGATCAATTTCCACGGAAGCCGTACTGATCAGAAATAATAACTTTGGAGTTTTCCAAATAGCCCATCGACGCATCAGCTATGATGGATTCCTTAATCTTGGACTGTATGGGGAGAAGGAAAACTTGGCGGTCGCTTGAAGCCTCGGTTCTGCTTACACCTGTTTGTATTGGTGTTATTATTCGAAGCTTCCACATGGCAGGAACTTGGTGCTGCTCTAAGCAGCGCCAGAAGAACTGAGCCAATAGCTCTGCCAGTTGACACGCTACTGCTCCCAGTGCCTCTGAGCGAATAGTATCGACTCCCGGGGATCTGTGCTTGCTTAAAGTGGTCAGTGCACGCAGAGATTCTCTCTCTAGTGCAATATCGGAGCAGAGTCCAATCCCAGCCGAATAAGTTGGAAACAAGGCATTTAAAGCGACGTAAATGTGCCGCGTAAAAGGTGGAGGAGTGAACGCATAAAAACATATGGCTGGAGCGAGGAAGTGTTCGCCAAGAGCAGCTCTGTGCTCAGCACCACTTGGAGTCTGCACGACGCAGACGGCTTTGAGCCATTACAATGGACTTCGAAGTGGTTTGTGTCGGAATTGTGGGAAACAAGTTCACACGGAATGGGTCTAGTATAGGGTGCAACCCTGTGCCGTGGGTAGGCGTCAACAACACGTCGATATGTCGCACAACAATTTTGCTGTCATTTGGGTACTACCAGTCACATGCTCGTTAAAGATGATATGACGTAACATACAACTTCGCGGGCTCGAAACTGGGACTTTGAATTACAAGCCTGAAACCTGTGCTATTCGGTCACTGGCCGGTACTACCTCGGGTAAGTGGAGAGTTAATTAAGTAGGAAACGGTAGATACTTGAAGATGCTCCACTCGGCTTCTAAGGCCAAGTCCAGCAATGTAAAACGAAAATTTATCAGAGTAAGACATAGCGAATAAGCTAGTTTTCAGCTGATCAAATGCAGACTAATACCCCACGACGGGGTGATTTAACTCAAACACGTTTCTAAAATCTGATGAGTAAAGGGATCGAAATTTATAATCAATCTAACTAAATGATTTGTTTACGTAAGGCTAATTCATTGAGTTTGACATGAGCACCAAGGTTATTCGAGACTTAGTGTGCCCAGTGCTTTGTCACCGCTTACCAAGGAGGTATTGTTTTGTTTGCTAGATATCTGGTGGCGCAAGGTTCGAGGTGGGGAAAACTTATCTGGTCAGCGGGAAATGAACTTACTGCCGCCCAAACAGGGGGCTGCCGATCCGTTTCGCCCTCCAGATGGGAATTCACATGACACGTCCTGTGCTTGGCTTAAGACTTTACAGAACATAGCTCGCAGTCGACATCAGTGGGGTGTCTGTTGTCGTCTCCTAGTGGGTCTGTCTGTTTACAATGTGTTTGGCTGAATATGAGGTAGGGCAGTGGAAATCACAAGGAACCTGTCTCGCCGATGCCGCCTTATCTTTGCATGATCGCCATTATTTGTGACGGTATTTTGTCGACAAAGGGTAGGCGTCTTGATCCCCGAAGTTTGTTTAGGGTAGTACGATTAAATGCCAGGACCCCCTACTCTCCCTCTTATTGTTCATCGTTCCGTAGGTCACAGTTTTTGCACGGCAGTAAAGCTTCAGTTCAAATGGCTGATGTACTGCTGCTGCTGCTGCTGATTTGGTCAGTGCATCTGGATGATTGGTACGAATTCTATTGGAGAGCAAGCTCAGAGTTTTGGTACTGGATAGCGATTCCCTCTGCTGTCCCCAGTAGTCGGCATCTGACCTTTCGAGTGTAGCTTCCTGGTACCTGGCAGTTGGGTTGAAACGCCTCCCACGTGTTGACCTGGTGATGCGACTCAATCAGGTACGACAACACGGCACTAGTCATGGTCTTCCCCATAGCACTGTTGAGCAAAACAGAGTAATTTTCCCGAACTATTTCGAACAGATGCTTGGTGGTCTATTTTAGCACAATCAGCGCGATTTATACCGTGCTCTTGGAAACAGTTGCGTGCTCAGAGCTTACTCAGCGGTTTCCAAATGAGATCACATCAATAGAACGCATGCAGGATAGCAAATCGGATGTACCATTTGCGTCCCTCGGTACAAATGTTATCTTAAACGCTTGTTTTCGTCCTTATTCGAAGTTTTCGTGTAGAAGTAAGCAACTTCAGATCACTGTTTGCAACTCAACAAAATATCGTCTAGCCCCAACACAAAGTGCAATATATTAACAAGAAATCGTAAAAATGTAACAAATGTCGGTTGCGGTTATTAACGGTCCACTAGTGATGATTATCCATGGAGAAACAAGGTTCCTATAGCGGGTTTACACATACGACAAATCACTGGCTAGAGTGCTTGCCACCAAAAGAATTTACCCATGAAATACAATTTCCAACTCCATTGACTATGCTCGTTAGATCGTATTTCTCCGGTTACCACAACAGGTATACAAATGGGTCAATTGATGCATTTACGATAATTTCTTGCTTACCCAAAGGACCTGCATTCGTTGGTTGATGTCCAACGGCAACAGCTGACCGCGTCGTATGGATTTAGCCACTATCTTCTGAGTAAGCACAAGTTTCGAAAACCTCGTATTGTCAGCAGTACGTCATTTTGTTGTCACGTCGCTCATCTGCTGATTAGGTATGCCTGCGAAAGGCACTGAATTTAGGCGACAAAGTGTTGCTAAGGTATCTAATTAGATCGTTGGCATGTCTTGTTTTAACTGATAGAGTCCGCATTGTAATAATTTTAGTAGAGCTTCTCGTAAAATAGTTAAAGTCAAGTATATCACGCAGACATTCTGGGACGAACGGAAATTCTCATCATTTTTGTCACGCGAGTTGTCAATGTAGGCTTTATACACATGTATGCGAGCATTTTCACTAATTTACACAAACAATGCGGAGATGCCACAGCTGAAAGGCATAAAAGTTCACATCCGCCGAGACTTGGAACACGAAAAAGGGATCGTTTGAAGACTGCGGTTATTGAGCTCAAACGCCGTACAGAGGAAGGTGAAGCTGACTTAAAAATTGTAAATTTTCGGGTGATCAAGAAGGGTGCACGAATCCGTATCAACCGGTTGCTCAACCTCCAGGCGCGTCCCGCAGTACCTCCCAGGACCTCCTAGTGGCATTCGCCAACGTGTGCAGCCTAATGAACAAACGTGAAGAACTGTGCCGCTTCGTTGTCTCGGAGCGGCCGGACGTTTTAGGACTTGCAGAGACTTGGCTGAACTCCGATGTCATACCCCAAGAAGTCGTGTTGTCAGGATACTGTTGTTTCCGAAGCGACCGAAAATCCAAGGCTCATGGTGGTGTTCTGTTGTACATAAAATCCTCTCTATCTGGCAAACTCACCAGCACCTATCGGAGCGAGGATAGTTTATGCGAGCAATTGTGGTGCACAATCCGCCTCAGACGCGCAGAACTAATAGTGGGTGTTATCAACCGGATCCCATCAAACTGCTGTTGCGATTGGCTATCACATGTACAGAAGCACATGATCCGCTCTCAGTTCTTACTGATGGGGGATCTAAATTTACCTAAGATATTTTGGCCAGAGGTTCGACTTCTTCCCGGTCATGGCAACGTTGAGGTTCATTTAGCTAAAATGACTATTGAAATCGGGGCAACGCAACATGTCATCCAACCGACGCGCGTAACTCTGCACTCGGCATCTTGCCTGGACCTAAGGTTTACGAGCTGCGAGCAGAAGCTGAACGAGAGCAGAATCATCGAGCCTCTTGCGAACAGTGACCACTGCTCCATTGTGGCAAGCTTAGAACTGTCAGTACCATATTGCAATCAACGGAAGCCGACATTCAACTATTGGAAGACGGACTTTAATGGGCTCGTCCAAGTTGCAAGTCAGACTGATTGGACACTACCACAAGATGCGTCACTTGAGACTTGTTGGTCATTAATGAAGGGGAAGCTTCACTCGCTCTGTACTCGGTTCGTTCCCCTTAAGTATTCAAAAATCGGACCTGTCAAACCGCGTTGGTTTGATACGGAATATAGACAGTTAGCACGACGGCGTCGCAAACTTTGGGATAGATACATCAGCTCGGGTTGTGATGAAGATTACACGGTGTACAAGAAACAACGTAACTGATGTAACACAGCAAAAATCAAGAAACGCCGGCAGTTCGAAGAGGAGCTAGCATCCTCGGCCACAACTGCACCCAAAAGAATATTTGCCTATTTGAAACGTCAACTGAAACCTGGGGGTGACCTACCGGTTTTAGAGAGCTTAGACAGAAAGACGCTCATTTCAAGCGCGGAGCGCGCGGACGCCTTGGCTACGCACTTCCTCACTGTATTTTCCAGTAAACCAACGGCGGTTTCAGTACCGGCACAGGTTGCGCCAGTCTTGCTCGACAGCCTACAATGTGATGCAGTCGAAGTGTACCAGCTACTCGTCAACCTCGATGGTGCAAAGCCCCCCGGACCAGACGGACTTCACCCACTAATACTCAAGTCCCTATCGATTATCATCTCACCAGCCGTGACAAAACTTTTCAATAAATCGCTCTCTGAAGGATCTGTCCCGAACGACTGGAAATGCTCGATAGTGAGACCGCTTCCCAAGGGTGGTAATCCGAGTAAAATAGAGAAATATAGACCGATATAGACCGATTATCCAAAGTGCTCGAGAAGGTTGTGAAAAAGTGTCTGCTATCGTTCTTCGAATCGATGGACGTATTGAAGCCAGCGCAACACGGCTTTACGAAAGGGCGATCCTGCATCATCAATTTGATGTACGCAAACCCCCATTGGGTACGAGCTCTCAACGAACGGAAGGATGTTGACGTGGGGTACATCGACTTTAATAAGGTGTTTGCCAGAGTTAACCACGAGGTACTCCTTCGTAAACTGAGGACATACGGAATCGGTGGCACGTTGCTTCAGTGGTTACACGAGTTTATTGTGGGACGAAAGTTTCGAGTACAGGTCAATGACTACCTGACAGACTGGTTCCCATCGACTAGTGGTGTGCCGCAAGGAACTGTACTTGGGCCAGTATTATTTCTTCTTCATATCAACGATCTTCCGCAGCAGCTCCAGTCACCATGCCCCAGTTTGCAGATTATTTGAAAATCTGGAGGATCATTGAGAAGCTGGACAACTGCGCTCGCCTCCAGCATGACTTAGAGCGACTGTCAACGTGGTCCACTGAAATACAACTCCCTCTTAACCCAAGCAAGTCGGAGTTCATCAGTATCACCAGACGCCCAGCCACTCGATCATACACCTTGGACGGCCAGTTGCTCCATCCCAACACATCTGTCAGAGACTTAGGAGTTCTCTCACGACATGATATGAGATCACTAGAAAATACAGAAAAATTGTACCGTGCGGCACTTCGTATGCTCTGGGCATTAAGGCGCAGTTTCTCCACATGGTCCGAAGAAACCGTCCCTCGTCTATTCACCTCGCTCATTAGACCAATCCTTGAATACGGTGCCCCAGCTTATCATCCGATAACCCAATGGGAAACTGAAAAGCTGGAGAAAATACAGCATATCGCAACTAGAATGATACCTAGTCTACGAAAGCTTCCGTATGAAAAACGTTGTGAAAAGCTCGGACTCTACACACTATCCTATCGCCGAGTAAGAATTGACCTTATTATGACCCATCGAGTACCACACTTAAATCACTTCCCCATACTGCGGCCAATATTTCACCTGCGGGAACCCTGTGACACCCGAGGACACCGTTACAAACTCAGGATCCCCTGCATGAACAAAGTATCACATCAGCTTTGTATCGAACGAAGAATAGTAAACTAATGTAATACACTACCCGAAGGATTATTAGAGGCCGATTCTGTGAAGTGTTTTAAAACACATGTCGACGATTATTTCGGAAAACTGTGCTTTTGTGAAACGATGCACATACAATGCCAAAAGAAGACATTGTATGCCCGGAAATAATGATACGAACACAAATTCTTAACCGAACAAGGATAAACGATTAACGGACCAGACACAACTGCTGATGATTCACAACTAAATGTTTTTGATTTTTCGTAATTCGATAGAATTGTACAGAAACCTTTCTACTTGCTCTTAAATACAGTCTCAGTCTCATAGCTTCAGTGGAAAGAAAGATACTCGGAGACGACAGAAATCAAATGAGCGTATTTTGACTCATGAAAACGGTCTAGTATCTGATACATAATTTTGCGTTATATAACAAGCGAGACGGAGTGAGCTGCAGTTGCGATGCGAAGAGGTTGTAGGAAACAAACCCCTAACTATTGACTTAATGAATAAACTAGCTATCGCATTGCTTAGAGTATTGTGTAGGGTGTGAGAGGAGTCGTTTACTATTTTGGATGAAAAGCATAGGCATGCGTCGCAAAAGCTGCAAACGAGGAAATAGACATGGGATTCTTTGCCTAATACAATCATCGGGACATAAAATTTAGTGAGCGTACAAGGGGAAATAACAGTAGATCATCATAAGCGCTGGAGAATACATGCTTTTACAGACCTCAGAATTGAAGCACGGGATAAGGAGAGGATTTTGCTTTTGTAATCGCAAGATGATAGTGTTCTGACTTTTTGTAAAGGCGCATTTCGAATATGGCGACCAGGATATAGGGTAAGACAACAAAATGCTGCGACCCTTTGTCATGGATGAACGGGGAATGCTTTTGTTACATAACCGAGGTTGGAAATCAGTTTACAAGAGAATTCAGACTGTAGGAATGGAGAAGACATTATGCGACCTCATAGCATTTGAAGGGTTAAGGGAGAGGGACAAAAAGTTTGACCAAATAAATAGTTCGTCTACTCTACGTTGAAATTTCTGAGATTCTTCCATTACTGGGCTATCCACTCTAGGATAACTTTGTCCGCGTATTCAGATCAGATGAACTTAGTTAGTATGAACAGACATGTAACATGGAGTGTGAAACAGAAAAGGAGAAGGCTCCTTGCAAGACCTCACAAGAGTTTGGGATTGTGGAAGACCTTCTACAGTATAACTGCGTGAAGTACGCATATTTTCAGTAGTTACGCATTACATTACATGCATATGCAGGACCGCCGTTTTCGAACAAAAACACTAAGGATCTGTCAATTACCCAAATGACCTTGGTATAGTATAATAACAGAAGAAGTGTGGTCATGCATTTTTTATCCGAAACAAATGCAATGGAATGCACAAGATATAAGACGGCATACAGCGTGTCGCATCCTGATTGTGGGCAAACAAGATATAATTGTTTTTAAACACATTCAGAAGCAAAGTGCCGCACTCTACTGTACTTTCTTCTTTGGCAATGACCTTATGCTAGCTGCTTTCCAGATGTCAGGGAGAATGCTAATCGTTTAACGTCGACGATAGAAGCAAACAATCAAACGGCTAAATTGTTGGTGGATATACAGTAAAATCTCTTATTTGACCATCTCTATATCCTGACCATCGCTCCAGTTTGACCGTTTTATTTTCAATTGCTTGGACGTTCACCATCTGAAATTTATGGATCCTGACCTCTGTGTATTGACCCCATTTGCATGCTGACCACTTCAGTCCAGTCCAGTTCAGGGTTTGTACTCTAAAAGTGCAAATATAGTGCGATCGGTTCCAATTAGTTCTTTAGAGCTGGAGATATGAAATGTGAGTCACCTAGCCTATAATCACCTTCTTACCATTAATAGTGGGAGATTTGGACGAGTAAAAGGAAGTAATCCTTATAATGGCATCATGTATACTAGCAAAGATACATCTCTAGAATAAATCAATTCTCGCTTTCCCTAACTCATCATCAAGCTTGAGAAGCTCACGAAACCTGATACCGATGCTACGCTCGGCATTTTGTTTCAGGAGACGCAAAGCGGTGCAATGTAGTCTAGTTTTCGAATGTATACTGGTAACTTATTCCACGTGCATGAATAAAAGAACTGCATTAGAGGATGTTATAAATAAACCAATGGTATATGCTTCGCGGTGCATGACACAGACCAAATGTACGGTCTGACCATTCTGTGCAATATAACCGGATGGTAAAGAAAAATGTTTAAGTTTTAAAAGGTATTTCCGGGTGGAGATTTTTGGTTTTTTGTTAGTTAAAAGTAAAAAAGTATACAGAAACTAGATCATGGGAATAAAGGTATGCATATCCAGCAGTTCAAGTAAACAATCATCTGTGGAACCGTCTCCATGAGACCTGCTTCCATGCGGGGTGGACCCTGAAGAGTTTCCATCCGCACACCCAAGCCACATCTAGCCATTTGCTGATGTGACTTAAAACAAATAAGCCGTAATCATGTGTTGATTCATTTTATTTGACTGCTGCTGTAAAAAATAACACCTCATCATGTAGATTCTTTATTGTATAGCTGTTATATGCAATTAGCTGTTGCCATGTAGACGCGTATTTTTGTCCAGCACATTATTATCGCCAGTCGCTCTGTGGCACTTTACCTTGCGTGGGTGTTATTAGTTAGCTTGGAATTCAATAAGCCGATTTATGAATAGCAAGGGGCTCTGTATATTTGGATGAAAAAGTCGCTATGCACAGTCGGCTAATTCGATTTTTGCAAAAGGAATAAAAACCTTACATCTATTTCCCCAAACGGAAGGGATCCTGAATATTGTATTGTGAGAGCAAATAGAACGTTGAATCTGTACAACTCTAACGAAATAAGATCAAAAACGGTAAAAGACAAATTATCTATGACTTGTTGACAAATTTCCATTATTCACATTATCAATTACTATTTTAAAAACTTGTAACCCACGGTAAATTGAGACTCACAAATGTGATATATCATTGTCACTGGGTAGTCCTTCCAACCAATATAACATTCGAGAAATACAAATCAATCCTTTAAATGGTTGTACTGATTTTTCCTCCACAATACACATCGATTAACCGTTCCAAAAACTGCCCACTCTTTGTTAAAAGCAAGTGAGATGGGGAACTCCATTCAGATATGGAAACGCAAGTTTTATGGTTGTCCTTGTGTGCTGCAAGGCTTTCGCAAATGGAGCAGCTGCCTTAGCCGTAGTATGCTGTACGTCATGATATGGTTGAATCGCAACCGATGATAGGTAAGGGTGTACAATCTCAGCCTCATGCACCTATCCTTGTACTGTAAGCTCCGTAAACTGGGGGTATGCCTGATAGTGACCTGTAGGACCCGTTCAAACTTCTGCGCATCTCCTCGAGTGGTCGGGCAATAGGCAGGTAAGTAGTACTCGAACATTGGTCTGATGATGGAGGAAAAGAGTTGTGTGGCTATGTTTTCGGGCCAGATGCGGAAACTGCGTTTGATCGCCCAAAGCACGAGCAACCCACTTCATTATCTAATGCTCGGGTTGTTAACGGACTTTAAATCACAACAAGAGAAGGCGCGTAAGTCAGTCACGGAAGGTGTGGGATGTAGTAATTGTCCGTTAAGAGTGTAGTTTCGGTCATCAACACCCTTCGCCAGGCTCATGAATACCGACTTGGATGGATTAACCGGGATGCGGACCTCAGCAGAGTATATGGAATTAGGCCGCAGCCGTCTGAAGTGCCTATCAGTCTTCACATTTTCAGGTCATTCGCAAAAATGCACAGGAAACCAAATGAGCCGAAATAGATTGTTGATATATAAACGGAACAATGTAAGCCCAAGCACCGTGCCTTGGGGTAAGCCACTGGTCAAAGAGAAGCAGTCTGTCAAGTATCTATCAACTTATACGCTGCACTATCGCTTAACTAGAAACCCAAGGATTAACCGTTGCAGTTAGCGGCCAACACCGTCCATTCAGCTTGTGAAGGAGGACTTTATGATTTATCTAGTTTAACTCTTTGCTGAAATCGATGTAGACCACGTCGACAGACCCTCTGATTCATTCATACCTTGTCACAAGCAGGTTGGTGATGTATGAATGATCCGACATGAACAGTGGTTGCGGGCGTCAGGTGATCATCTGACCGGAGCAACATTTTCACAATCGCCTTAACAACACTAGCCAAAATAGGTGTCAAACAATTTGGCCTGTACCTGCTTGCCATACTGGATATTCTAGCTTTCGGAATCGACCTTACCAGAGAGCATTTCTAATCAAGCGGCAGCGCACTTTTGGACAGTGACTTGTTGTACAATTCAGTCACAGTAGGCGAGATGATGGCCGATATGGACTAGAGAATCGGTGAGTGGAGCCAACCAGACCCAACTGCTTCGGTGCAGTTAGACCCGTTTATATCTCAAAACACACGTTTGTGGAATTGTACTCTAACCTACATGGCACAGCCTAATCACACACCATGTGATCCACGCCGACGTCAAAAAAGCCTTTTGACCTCTATCCATTACCACCCCCCGCATCGAAGCATGTGGCAATCATGGACGCAGAGAATGCACTTACACCTACTGCTATACCCAGATGGCATCAAGACGCACACAGCAGCACAGCTGGATCAACCGACAGCGGACGAATACGCTTCCATGCATGTGCTCAAGCCTTGACGTGGCCACTGCCGTAATCGCAATGCAATTTGAATTGGACACAGCCATCATACAAGTACAGGCGATTAGTCCTTTTTGGTAGCATTATTGTCTGTACAATATTATCTTTTTAGCCTTCTGCTTTTGTAACTAGTCACGATTTAAGCAGCAGTAGCAGTGCCGTCAAGTTTGATGAGCAGTTGACGCTCCTTTGCCATGCTGCAATCCAAACTGTCGATTTCGGTAACCGCGGTGTACGCCGAACTCGGTACCGACACTTGGTTATTGGAAAACACGCAAGCGATGCGCACCGCCAAGGCGGACGCATGCTCAGTGTTGGAGGTTAGGGGCCACTCGTTCGCGTCCTCAATCGCTGATAGATCATCTGTTGGCTTTAGGCACCGCTTCACGTACGCAAATAATTTATTCAAATCTGTCTTTGCTGCGGTTGTAAGCTGCTGGTTTTCATGCGGCTGTACATATTGAGCTGCTTTTAAAGCACTTCATAGTCGTCCACCAAGACAGAGATAAGGAATTTGTCCCATAGCCTGCACCACCGCCGATTCAGGTTACCACCTTCATTATCGAACCATTGTGGCAGGACCGGTTCGACTTTTTGACGTTCGACAGGCCAAACTGGTCAAACAATGAGGTAACACCATGCCTTATAACTGACCAACAAGCTTCAACAGGTGATCACGGAAAAGCAGGGTTTACTTGCTTGGCGGCTTGAGTCACTCCGTCGAAATCCATCATTCACTAGTTATAAGCTGGCCGCAGTTTATATGATTGCTGCACTGGTAGTTCCATGTTGGCCATACGAACTGAGTGGTTGCTTGTCGCAAAAGGGTCCAGGATACGAATGTTATACATATGTTGCTTACGGTTTGTTAATATTAAGTTTAACCAAAATGGCTTTCATCGCGTTGCTTTTGTGTGTCGGTTGGCAGATGTGATATTCGGCCTCAGTTTCATGCAAAATATCAGAGAACTTTACTTCGGAATCAAAATAATCAGTGATAAGTTCATGTTGAAGCCAGTGTATCCGAAGATACTTGAAATCGCTTATGAGCAGAAAATGACGGCGACTTATGTGATCTCGGTTATGCGATAGCCAACCCAAACAGCGGCCCAATGGACTGCGAGAGAATACACCCACGAGCAGCGCACCGCATCTGAGGTGGATGGAGCACCACAACTGCTTACATACGCCAGTTTCGGTTCGGTAAGTGCCCACGATTCGCCACGCAGAGACCGGATGTGGAGCAAGACGCCACTATGGGCATTCAATAGCCTATTAAAGCGGTAGCACGGAAAGCCCCTAAGCTCAATTTTCCGGGTGAGTAGCTCATCATGCAACCCCGTCTCTGCGAGTCCCATTACATTTGGTTACTCGAAACCAACTGGAGGCACAGCTCATCGCGCTACTTATTTAGACTGTGGAGTTTGGCAAAGGCTACACGCATGGTGCGATAAGAACTATCGCGTGTGCCTAAAGAGTGAGCGATCGATTTATCCGAATTTGCCTTCGTTCGCTAACCATCCGAAAATTCACAATACATACGTTTGTTTTTCCATCATCAGTTCGCCGTGTTAGTTTAATGAGAACAAGCTGGAGGCTCTCCAAGTCAGCTGTATCAATATCCGGAAGAATATGCACCAGTTCTCCTCTCCATCTACTCATTCGAGGCAATGTTATATATTTGGGATGACCTCAGCTGGCTTGCTCCTTTTGCATTTCCTCTTTTTTATGTATTGCAGCACAGCAGCAGAGGTATTTCCCACCTCTAGCTAATGTGTATCATGATGATGATCGTCGGTAAATGCTGACTGCATAGATCCGCGCTTTTCAGCAAGATTTGCCGACGCGGATTACCTGCTTCACTTTCACTCTCTGCTCACCCACATTGAGGAGATTATCATTTACGTTGTATAAAAAATCTACGTCGTAATTATAGCGTGCATGACGATTGGATCGTTGGATTCAAGCGCGTAAAATTACGTCAGATTTGGTTGCCTTTTTATTAATCAAATTGGTTTCTGCGGGAGTAAGGTGGACTTGAGCGCTGCGTTATCTGACCTTTTGATGGTCAGTAGAAGGAAGGTTTTCGATCTTCCGCGGATTTTTCCGTCTTTGAGTTTTGCATGGCTCTTCAACCATTGGACATGTCTCTGGGTTTTTAGAACTAGCAAGTCGCAAAGTTAGTGGATCATTACCCGCAAATGGTTTTGTGTCTACGGAAAAATTAGGACGGCGAAGTGTTGAGTTGTAGAGGGTGGAGAATAATAAGAAAGTGTGGTTGAAAGTTAAATGGAATCTGGGCCAGTTTGCGGAACAATATGTCACGGTTTTGATTGTGAGCAGAATCGGTACATGTTATAAGTTTTGCTGGCTGCCTTAGCCTGCGACAATCGCTGCACAACATTTGGATGAGATCATGTTAAATGGAACGGAAAAGGCGAAAGGAAACATCTGGTAAACCAGCACACAAAATGGGCGATCTAGTATAACAGTTAAAGCACGTAAGAGCCTTTAGGTATTTCCAGCAGTTTTTGAACAAAATACAAAACGCTCTATTTGGCATTTGGAATACGTGTCCTAAAAGCGATGTAAAGCGGTAAGGCAGAATTTGCAAAATGGAAATTAAAAACACAAAGTATTATTCATGATAGAAAACCGTAGATGACCAACCGGAGAATTTTATCAGCGACAAATATTGTGCGCTGCAACGCTCACGAAGGTTTAAATGGTGGAACCCCGAACTTTTCCACGGGTACCACTGCCCTAAAACCTTCACTTTCTTATTTCTACAAACAAATTAATACTTAAAGCATACTTGATGCTATCGTTGTATTTGTTTAGTTACGTAGTTAGTAACAATTCTAGCTTTTGGGATAACATATAAATCCTTCACTAAATTAAATGTGCTACGAAACGCTTCAGTACGGATAAGGAAAATTGCAGCAACAAATCTGCACCACGAATATATATACAAGACATAGAAGGCAATGATTTTATAAACATTGCAATTTTACGTATTAGTACTTGAATTAACGTCATGTATATTAAAGTATTAGCGATTAACAGTAAGTATGATGAATAGGCCGTACCATAAAATCCAGAGATGATGGACCAGAATAAAGTTCAGGTTTGCAGCCAATATAAAAAATGTACCCTGGGAATCTATTCATTTTCAGAAGCAAGTTCGCGCATAGTACTACTAAGTTAGCGTGTTACAAAAATCAATATAACTTGTTGTAAATTCAAGTTCACGCGCGCATCAACTCATTCTCTCCATGAGGGGTTACATACCCACACCATCTGTACCAATCTCTTTGGTCATGGGACATTAGCCCAAGGGACTTCCTGAATGTAAGCACAGGGCTTGATGTATGCGTCTATGAAGGACTGCCATGCTCCCGAGTAGGTTGACACATTGTTGTTAACGAAAGGCAGACAGGGATGAGAGTGTCAGTGCTAGGGATCACCAACAATAATCCTGACTGTAGCTCGTCAACCTAGGAAGAAGTATTGGCACGTTCTCCGTCAGAATCACTGTAACAGATTTATGGTCGGAAAGAGTTACCATTTGGTTCGTATTCTGACCCGGCCGGTAGCCGGTGTCCATGTGCCAAATTTCCAACGCTCTCCTAGCTGCCATAACGTATCGAATGCACAATTTGTGCTTTGTCGAAGGTGCACAGTACCAGTGGCACAATTAGGTTTCAGGTTAGTATTGCCTCTAGTGGAAAAAATATGCCCGATAAAGACAATGAGAATAAGCATGGGAATAAGAATAATGTGCAACTTTCTCCTCAAGCGAATAGCTGCGGCAATACTTGGCACAGAACCTACACGCAACGATGACGTCATGCTTTTGCAAGAGCAACATCAACTTAGCTTCTTACATTTCTCTGCATTTCTGGTAAGGTATTTGCCCCATATGTTTGTGTTATCCGATGGTAGAAGGCACATTTGCAGTATGAGTATGTTGTAGACACTGAGGACTAATTATAAAACGTGAATTTATGATCTTACACCCATTAGACATTACCTGGGTTTCGTTGAATCGACGTTCAAATGACCTTCCACACGAAAATAGCGACGTAATGGTGTCCAGGTAGAGGTAGCTTCCCAATTTACCACGAAAGGATTGCACAGTCTCAGAGGACCTGATGGTGAATAGCAAGCGATTCCGCAGCGAAGCATATATGGTGAGACGAAAGTTAGACAACAAATTTGTCTTGCCTCGTGGTATAATCAGGGTAAGGTCTTTGTTACCTAGATCACGCGTGAACTTGTGCTGCAATGTTAAGGATGGATCGATTGCAATGGGTATTGTCATGGATCAGATTGTGTAGCAGTCTCTAGTTATGTTTAAGTCTTCACAGCCAAAGCGGGTGGAGATGGAATTGCTGGCATCGCTCGCGAGAGTTTAGGATGGAATTTTTTCCCGATACATGCTTAGTAAACGATCGCTGGAGGCTTTCTATCGATGTCCTGTTTGATTTCCTTATATTGCTACAGATTATGCTGCGATAATCCAGAATGGGAAGCTTAGCGACTTTGAACAATTCAACTGTGTCTGTGATTGTATGCATGTTATGAGAGATGATAACGAAGGATTTTCTAGCTTGTTCTATTTGGTGCTCAATCTGTTCAGAGATGTGGAAGACATAAGAATATGTGATTCCAAGGTCACGGGTAGACCATTGTACACAGATTCGTTCGCTGTTACGTGTGATGAATACTTCGGGTGTCAAGCGACCGCAACATATGTTACTTGGCTGTTGTGCTTAAAACGTCATCATCCACCTGTCGCACTAAGTCTCAAGCGAATGAATGTATGTTTGAATGTGTAGTAGTACATCCGGAAGCTCAACTCCTCGGTCGTTGTGGACAAATGTTATATCATTAACAAACGAATACGGTACGCCATGTTTGCTAACCGACTATTATTGTTGACATAAAGAAGGGAAATTTATGTACCATACGTACATACTTGTTCAATTCCGCTGGTAATTGGACGCGGGGAAGAGCAATATACGCCTAAGATGACTACTTTGGCGGGACCGTTCATGTATGAGGAGGGCCATGACATTCATGTGTTGCGGACTTCAAAGGAATCATGCTGATTCGGTATCCGTTTTTGAGGCACCCGTTCGAATGTTTTAGGCATGTGCAAGCATAGAATTACTATGACATATTTTGAATCAATGGAGTTAATGCAGCTACCAGAATGTGTACGATCGTTAGTCACTGAAACTATTTTAGGACCTGTCTATCAGTTGCAGTGAGTTGATGAACTACCTCAAAATGTTTACCAGTTTCACGAACAAGCCGGCCATTATAAGAGTGTTTTGACTTCGCCTATTATTGTCCATCTCCCGTTTTGTGCAACCCTTGTGGCGCGGGCTGCTGAATGAAATTTGCCATTGATCTGTAGATTACTTGGATCCCAGTAGGACGACAATCATATACAAAAGGAGCAATGATCTACAAGGCATTTCTATACCCTTTTACACGCATATTAGCGTATTGTACCAAGCATTTAGCGTGGTTTATTTTCGAAATAGCATGCGGTACTTTCAAGTTAGCGAGGCCAGGAACGCTGATTTGGCGTCCTTGACACTCTCATTGGTCATGGGACATAAACCAATGGGACTTCGGTTAGAAGCCACCAACATAAGCGACAGACACTCCAATGAAAGTTGTCGAGCACCACCTTCTGGTCTGCCTTGATGCCCATCTGAGTAAACGTCGATGATTGGTCTCCAACCTGAAACCGACCAATAGGCAAATTGTGCTGTCTGTCAAAGGAGGAGATGCTAGCTACCACACTATCCAAAGATTAAGACGTAACCAGTGCGGACAGACATACTAACCAGCACATGAAGCGGTCTATACTTAGTGATGGCTAGCGGCTACCTGGTGGTGGCTTATTCAGCGGTCTAGCCCTGGTGGCGTAGACAGGCAATGTTCTAACTGGTATTCCGCAGATCAGCAATGGCTGCTAGGCGGTTAGACAATTGCGTGCGACTGTCAGTGCAACGACCATGGGGAGCATTGTTCCCATTGAAGTTGGTAGACCAACCTGAAGCTGAACAACGAAAATGCTAGGTTAGCTTACTTTGATCACAGTTGCTGACTCAACAAATACTAATAGGATTCCAAGTGTGGCGTTGACACGACGTTACTCAGTGTTCGTTTGTTTCCACACTAATAGGCAAATTTTTAATTCAGTTATCGCTCCATTGTCTCCATGTGTGGCCTTATGTAAAGGTCATAGGAGCGTATGTATTCTTAGGATAATTACGCTTCACTTCCATATGATCGCCCATACATGTTGAGACGCTTTGACAAGTGGCTCTCCAAATGGAATCATTAGAAGCACAGTCTATGCTGATGGAACCTCCCTATTACGTCCATAGACTAGCATGCTATCCTCATGAAATCGGCATTATTCAACAAAGAAGCACCTAAAGGGGCTACAATGACTACAGTGTTTATACATGCTACATCAGCTTGCTAGAAAGAACGCAAGACTTATAATTATTGGCGACGCAGGCATTTTACTCTGGTAACTCAGGTGAGTAGTTGGAACAGACAAACACTGTTGTCTCACCACGGGCGTTACTACAATGGGTTTGCAATCATTTACAAGGACAAACACATCCACTAATCCTGCTATGGACCACTGTTTCAGCTAGTCTTAGAAGCAGTCATGTGTGCCCGCCGTGACACAGATTGTTTTCGACTTGGCAACTACTGGGAAACACTTTGTTGTTGGAAGTAGGCAATTCCGGAGGTATTGTTGAAGGAGGAAAATTGCTCCACACTCTATGCTTACTATGCGTATGCAATGCTCGTTGACAGCTTATATCAGCGCTGTAGGGTCACTTGACATTTCAAGCTTATCAATCACTTGGAAGTGAAGTATAAATATAGTGTCGAAACGCAGGATTGACCTGCAGCTTACGACCTTAACATAACGGCAGGTCCATGGGTCCTGTAGCGGTAACTGATTACCGAAGTGGCGCACAGGTGTGGAGACGAACGCACACTCACTAATCTCGTGTCACCGCCACACTAGGATCCCTCCTCTTTGGAACAATGGCTACAGATCCACTGATGGTCTTACCTACACAGCGAATTTGATCCTAGTATACAATGCGCCGACTACATCAGCAATACATAGCCACACTATTCCCATGAGTGTACTGCCAACTGGAAAAACACAGCACGAGAAATTTGTAGCTGTAAAGCTTTTTAAAAATCCCATTTGCCAAGTTCTAGCTTTACCTCCTTCATACGAATTATTGCATTGTTTCCGATTACCTCACACTGCGTTAACAATCACACGCACATCCGAAGGTAAGTCGCAAACCTATCGATTCTCCAGATTGCTCGCAGTGGCACGATTAAACTATGCCTCACGTGTGGCCAGATACGCTTGCGAGAAAGGTAGGCAACTTGCATCCGACCCGTAAGCCTACAAAGGTTCCCTTCCAAAAGGGTTGCAGCCAATCCGCTTCCTATCACTACTCAATTATTTGTCATCACGCTCCTGTAAGCCTTCAAAGCCCCTCTTACAACAGGCTGCAAACGTTCCAACCTCAAAAAGCCACCAATCCGCTTCTTATTACCACTCACAGATTTCCTCTAGCCCCCATGCTACTGATAGCTACTTACGCCAGATTGGCAGCATGACCGACTGTTATTGTTGACATAAAGAAGGGAAATTTATGTACCATACGTACATACTTGTTCAATTCCGCTGGTAATTGGACGCGGGGAAGAGCAATATACGCCTAAGATGACTACTTTGGCGGGACCGTTCATGTATGAGGAGGGCCATGACATTCATGTGTTGCGGACTTCAAAGGAATCATGCTGATTCGGTATCCGTTTTTGAGGCACCCGTTCGAATGTTTTAGGCATGTGCAAGCATAGAATTACTATGACATATTTTGAATCAATGGAGTTAATGCAGCTACCAGAATGTGTACGATCGTTAGTCACTGAAACTATTTTAGGACCTGTCTATCAGTTGCAGTGAGTTGATGAACTACCTCAAAATGTTTACCAGTTTCACGAACAAGCCGGCCATTATAAGAGTGTTTTGACTTCGCCTATTATTGTCCATCTCCCGTTTTGTGCAACCCTTGTGGCGCGGGCTGCTGAATGAAATTTGCCATTGATCTGTAGATTACTTGGATCCCAGTAGGACGACAATCATATACAAAAGGAGCAATGATCTACAAGGCATTTCTATACCCTTTTACACGCATATTAGCGTATTGTACCAAGCATTTAGCGTGGTTTATTTTCGAAATAGCATGCGGTACTTTCAAGTTAGCGAGGCCAGGAACGCTGATTTGGCGTCCTTGACACTCTCATTGGTCATGGGACATAAACCAATGGGACTTCGGTTAGAAGCCACCAACATAAGCGACAGACACTCCAATGAAAGTTGTCGAGCACCACCTTCTGGTCTGCCTTGATGCCCATCTGAGTAAACGTCGATGATTGGTCTCCAACCTGAAACCGACCAATAGGCAAATTGTGCTGTCTGTCAAAGGAGGAGATGCTAGCTACCACACTATCCAAAGATTAAGACGTAACCAGTGCGGACAGACATACTAACCAGCACATGAAGCGGTCTATACTTAGTGATGGCTAGCGGCTACCTGGTGGTGGCTTATTCAGCGGTCTAGCCCTGGTGGCGTAGACAGGCAATGTTCTAACTGGTATTCCGCAGATCAGCAATGGCTGCTAGGCGGTTAGACAATTGCGTGCGACTGTCAGTGCAACGACCATGGGGAGCATTGTTCCCATTGAAGTTGGTAGACCAACCTGAAGCTGAACAACGAAAATGCTATGTTAGCTTACTTTGATCACAGTTGCTGACTCAACAAATACTAATAGGATTCCAAGTGTGGCGTTGACACGACGTTACTCAGTGTTCGTTTGTTTCCACACTAATAGGCAAATTTTTAATTCAGTTATCGCTCCATTGTCTCCATGTGTGGCCTTATGTAAAGGTCATAGGAGCGTATGTATTCTTAGGATAATTACGCTTCACTTCCATATGATCGCCCATACATGTTGAGACGCTTTGACAAGTGGCTCTCCAAATGGAATCATTAGAAGCACAGTCTATGCTGATGGAACCTCCCTATTACGTCCATAGACTAGCATGCTATCCTCATGAAATCGGCATTATTCAACAAAGAAGCACCTAAAGGGGCTACAATGACTACAGTGTTTATACATGCTACATCAGCTTGCTAGAAAGAACGCAAGACTTATAATTATTGGCGACGCTGGCATTTTACTCTGGTAACTCAGGTGAGTAGTTGGAACAGACAAACACTGTTGTCTCACCACGGGCGTTACTACAATGGGTTTGCAATCATTTACAAGGACAAACACATCCACTAATCCTGCTATGGACCACTGTTTCAGCTAGTCTTAGAAGCAGTCATGTGTGCCCGCCGTGACACAGATTGTTTTCGACTTGGCAACTACTGGGAAACACTTTGTTGTTGGAAGTAGGCAATTCCGGAGGTATTGTTGAAGGAGGAAAATTGCTCCACACTCTATGCTTACTATGCGTATGCAATGCTCGTTGACAGCTTATATCAGCGCCGTAGGGTCACTTGACATTTCAAGCTTATCAATCACTTGGAAGTGAAGTATAAATATCATGTCGAAACGCAGGATTGACCTGCAGCTTACGACCTTAACATAACGGCAGGTCCATGGGTCCTGTAGCGGTAACTGATTACCGAAGTGGCGCACAGGTGTGGAGACGAACGCACACTCACTAATCTCGTGTCACCGCCACACTAGGATCCCTCCTCTTTGGAACAATGGCTACAGATCCACTGATGGTCTTACCTACACAGCGAATTTGATCCTAGTATACAATGCGCCGACTACATCAGCGATACATAGCCGCACTATTCCCATGAGTGTACTGCCAACTGGAAAAACACAGCACGAGAAATTTGTAGCTGTAAAGCTTTTTAAAAATCCCATTTGCCAAGTTCTAGCTTTACCTCCTTCATACGAATTATTGCATTGTTTCCGATTACCTCACACTGCGTTAACAATCACACGCACATCCGAAGGTAAGTCGCAAACCTATCGATTCTCCAGATTGCTCGCAGTGGCACGATTAAACTATGCCTCACGTGTGGCCAGATACGCTTGCGAGAAAGGTAGGCAACTTGCATCCGACCCGTAAGCCTACAAAGGTTCCCTTCCAAAAGGGTTGCAGCCAATCCGCTTCCTATCACTACTCAATTATTTGTCATCACGCTCCTGTAAGCCTTCAAAGCCCCTCTTACAACAGGCTGCAAACGTTCCAACCTCAAAAAGCCACCAATCCGCTTCTTATTACCACTCACAGATTTCCTCTAGCCCCCATGCTACTGATAGCTACTTACGCCAGATTGGCAGCATGACCGACTGTTATTGTTGACATAAAGAAGGGAAATTTATGTACCATACGTACATACTTGTTCAATTCCGCTGGTAATTGGACGCGGGGAAGAGCAATATACGCCTAAGATGACTACTTTGGCGGGACCGTTCATGTATGAGGAGGGCCATGACATTCATGTGTTGCGGACTTCAAAGGAATCATGCTGATTCGGTATCCGTTTTTGAGGCACCCGTTCGAATGTTTTAGGCATGTGCAAGCATAGAATTACTATGACATATTTTGAATCAATGGAGTTAATGCAGCTACCAGAATGTGTACGATCGTTAGTCACTGAAACTATTTTAGGACCTGTCTATCAGTTGCAGTGAGTTGATGAACTACCTCAAAATGTTTACCAGTTTCACGAACAAGCCGGCCATTATAAGAGTGTTTTGACTTCGCCTATTATTGTCCATCTCCCGTTTTGTGCAACCCTTGTGGCGCGGGCTGCTGAATGAAATTTGCCATTGATCTGTAGATTACTTGGATCCCAGTAGGACGACAATCATATACAAAAGGAGCAGTGATCTACAAGGCATTTCTAGTTTCAAAGCGGATGGGAGGATGCTATCAACTTCCAGAGTTGAGCACGTTTGAATAGAATGTGTTGATTGGCAGATGTTACGGAGAGAAATAGCACTTTAGATGGAGCCTTAGTGTAATTAAAACGTTAGTGTCTAGGGTTATGTAGGTGGAGCAGAAAGTGATAAATGCGCCTGGATGTCGTCCACCATTTTAATGATTAAGAAACGCGGTTGTTGATTCTTTCACGGAGAAGTCATACCAGATATTTTACTTTATTTGTCACGAGTAGAGTTGCATAATCTTCATGTGTTCTCCCCATCAATGGTAAGTGCTTGATTTCAGAGCTGAGTGGGTGCATCTGTGGAATCATTGCAAAGTATCCTATCCTTTATAGCGCGCCATCGGCTTGATGGAGTTCTGACTCATCGAACGTTTGGCTGCTTCATTTTAGATGTCACTTATTCGTTTTACTTCTGCAACAGCGAAGGCTATGGCTTGCTAAGACTCATGATAGAAGTGTTCCACAGCTGTGCATGTATGGTTGGAGAGGAACAAGGCAACTCAATCGCAGGAACGGATTATTTGCCGGAATGGTTTCCAGTTAATACTGCGGCTGGTGTAGTAGGAAGAGGATACTTGTATGTTGGCCATTTTAACGGTGAATGTAAAGAATATCATGTTTGCCATCGTTACAAGCGATGTTCTCTGAAACGTCTCTCTGTGCGTTGGCCGTACCCAATGTAAACCTCAGGTCTAATGGGTTCGTCAACCTAGTTGGTATAGTAACCCACTGTGTCCAACCACCAACTCTGACAGAACAAATAAAAGCTGTGTATAGACAAGAAGGTCTGGGAAAATCAGTGTATCTTCGGTATGTTAAAATCACCTACAGTTATGCTTTGTTTGTGAATCTATTCCGATACAAAATCGAAAGCTGAGGTGATGTGGGCAACATTCCTGAATGAGGAATTTGGCGGGTTGTGGATAAATGCAGGGAAATCGAGGCTTCTGAGACGGAGAAACAGAGTAAATCAGGGACATTTGCCAGCAGTGGATGTACAAACCGCTCAGCTGTGCATATGCGATGGAGTTGCACGAGGCATACTTCACATTTTCTTTCAGCGCGACTTTTACGAAAAATATATTAAAGTGGGTAAATAAATTATAGTCTAATATATCAGCGCGGAACCAGGTTTCGGTAGCGAGGAACTCTTGCAAATATTTTAAATATGCATGCATGTTTAAGAAATACCAGTTTTTAGTAGTCCATCTACAGTTAAGCAAAAGTGTGTAAACATATCACAAATAATAAAAGGATGGTTTGCGTCAATATTTTGCGAGCCATAGTCACCGCAAATTATTTGAGCGGTAAATACCTGTAGGTGCATTGCAAACGAGCCTATTGCTAATAGCCTAGCGGGTAGGGATACTGTGCCGTCCGACATCTTCGGTATAACTTATGAAATATGAGGGTTGATATATCAATGATACTTTGCGGTCGACTTGGCGCTGTGCTTATCTGGACATGTGAAGAAATCGTAGGAATTACGAGGGCATATATTTGGCAACTGCCAAGTGAGTAGGCCGTTTAGATGGCCGTCGTTCCATTCATATATATACATATACATACGTGATATATATTCTGCTGCATTATCTCTTGGCAAAACTCCATAATGTCAGCCACACGAGCGCGTTACAGCACCTTGTCTCATACTAGCACTGTAGCCGTTTACATGAAGTGTGAAACCGAAGACATAGAAATTGTGCTCCGATAAGTCTGCTGGTAATACACCACGCGTGCCTGCTCAGTTTCCGTGCATTCCGGATGAGCTGACGGAAAGAATAGAAGTGACTTCTTACGATCATGTGGCTAGCACCACAGTTGTCGCGTACTCTTTCAGTTCATGGACGCTGTGAATGCGATGGAATTTTTAAAAGTCCTGACAAAATGCAAAAGCACTACCGTCCACGCACTGCGCGTCGTGATAAACGAAACGCCGGTTAAAATTGAAATCTGGCGGAGCCAGGCCCAATTGTCCCTTAAAGGAATACAAATAGCAACGTTTGAATTGGGCACAGATACTCCAGGCTGGTGAGCCACTCCTGTCTGGACGTCAAAAGCGGCTCACAAAATGGGACCATATAAATGCTTCTGAATGCAGTTGGAACCTGTCTATTACATCCAGTGAATTGACTGCTAGCCGCAAGTCTTCGGCAATCGCATCACTCGACAATGAAACACATCATTTTACCGCTTTGCTAAATGCCACATCATCGCCGAAGGCAACATGGCAGCGCCAATAAGTAGTGGTGGCGCACGAAGTTCACTCGGGTAATTCAGGTAACTACGGGAACCAGCCAAACGCGTTCTCTCATTCACCGAGTTTCTTATAGCTTGTTGTGAATAATTTATAGCGGGATCCGGGCACGTTAACCCTGACATGGACTACTATTACACGCAGCCAAGGAAGTGGCCATTTTTGCACGCAGTGACGTACGTTGTAGCAGACATGCAAGCTACGCGGATAGATGTTGTCATCAGAAAGCAGCGAGATCCTGAAGCCTTGTTGAATAAGGAAATTAGCTCCACAACGCATGCTTACAGTGCATTTATAGTGCTTGCAACAGCACAATACGCAGGCAGCCCCTATAGTGAAGCGCAAGTGTCTCTCATAACCAGGTTGGACAAACAACAACTTCCTACTTGGTGCCAAACCACATACTCAGCAGCGTATTACGTTATCGATTGAAGGTGATGATATCTGAATCTCCTGACATGTTTGTCTCACTTGAATGGCACCGTTGTGAACAAATTTTTTCATAGGGATGTCGGGCACTAGTTCATTCCCGTTTTTCTCATTTTTCCGTTTGAGTGCTTTGCTAGGAACTTCTCCGGATGTCCATTTTCGCGTACTGCAGAGGAGACGCGTTGCAGCTCCCATGCAATCGCTTCCTCTGAACGTAGCTGGCTAGCTGTCGCAAAGATGGTAAGAAGCGGAGCTCGTTTCTAATTCACAGGACACTAAATGTCAAACATAGGGTAGTGTACCATTAAGGTTCATTCTAAAGCAACATCTAAAATAGGAAAGTGTTGTAAGATTCGCTCTAAACTGTAAATTTGCTTGCAGGGTAACAGATGCTTAGCGAAAACAGTAATTGTTCTACTTGACAGGCAGTGTGTGCAACGACCAAGGTGTCATTCATGTAGCGGCTATATGAATGAATGTGGTGTAGATTACATCCTGATGATCTCTCTATGTAATCTACCTAATCCGCTAAGTATATGTAAATGGCTGACAAAAATACGCGAGATAGCTGAATTCAGATTATCCTGTCGAAATATTGTTCTCCTTGTTCTTTTTACACTGGCAGTGGTTATTGTGTAGTTCAGTCTACCGTGCTCGAAATACTAAGAGTCTTAGTCGAGACGGGCAATCAAGCTATCCGCTTTCAACGAACCGACGAGATAGGCAACAGGAGAGGTAGTCACTAACTGACAAACAGCAGGCATTTGAAGGTGAGCAAAGTGAAACAAGCATGATTACGGAACGATTTGGTAGAGAAAAATGCATAGCAAGCAACGCTACAGAACCTCAGAAAACCGAAACTTCATTGATGGGGTATTAAAAGTGGAAAAGCAACATTCCATGATATTAAAACTAAGTAAGAATACCGGGATTGATCTACCTAAGAAATTTGTGTCATGTATCTTGTTTTGTGTAGGAACACCTAATGGTCTCAAAAGAATAAATTCTTTGCACATAGTTGTGGTTGAACATAGGATTATGCAATCACGACTGACTTTGTATGAGCAGTCTCTGCAATTGTAGCAGAACCACCGTCCAAGCTAGGTGTCTGCCAGTTTCGTGAAAGAGTGAAATCATTGTGCCCGATTCAGAACTACTTCGGTCAGCCTCCGCCTAGTAAACTATGATTCTTAACTTGGCCCGCATTGTAGAGTAACCGTGGGTGACATCACTTGTGGACGAAATCTGCTTCACTGAGCTCCGAGGAAAACATAATCCGATAGCCACGGACGAAATCTTGAAGGATGCAACCGTCTAAACCAGACTTGACTGTGTTTCCCAAGTATGCCAGCATAGTACAAAAGGTGTCCACCAACGCACGTGATGTGGCATAGACGGGCTGTTACTGTGCCGGAAGCTTGAGAACCAGACACTCAAACTCATCGCGCAACGGCAGCGAGCACGTGAAGGGCCTGCCTGGAACTCAGGGCATTTGCTTGCCGAGTCTGAGCTTCGGCAATTGCCTGCATCGTTAGTGGAGTACCCATGCAAAATGTGATGCCTGTCTGAGTGCTGGGATTGTCTGAGCGTAACTGAGTTCCTATTTGTACCCAACACGTCAACTGACTCCGGAGACTTTGCCATGCAACTTCTACGTATGCGAATTCAGTGCCTATTTGATTTCTACTTTTTGTACTCGGGTTGCATTTGCATTCCTTAATAACGGATCTTGCTTACAGTTATTTGTCCTACCAATTATGGATGATAACATAGCTACAAGTTGTTAGTGCGATACACTAAGAATACTGCATAAAGTTAATGTTATGGATAGGGAGCCGCTGGGTGATCAAAATTTTATGCCCTTAAACATCATGTCAACTAACGCAATTTGTAAACCTTACATCCAACTGGCCATATCGCAGGAATGACTGGGAAATATTCGCATCACCGCTGAGATGGCATTGTTTGGCAACCCATTGCTGAGCTGGTTTAAATCTTACTTGGAACATCGGACACAGAGCTTTAAATTAGGCCAGCAACTCTCCTCTTCGAGAGAAGTTACATGTGTTGTTGTCCAATGCAGTGTCCTTGGAGCACTACTCTTCCTTATGTATATAAATACCATAAGTGATTCCATAAAACATAGACAATCATAGCTCTTTGCGGACGATATTAAACTCGTCCACTTATTTCCACCCGATAGCCTTGAGTTGGGCCTTAATAACATACACGACGACTTGTCTGCGCTGGACCTTTGGAAGAAAAATTGGTCCACGAAATTCTCCTCTGAAAAATCGCAAATATGGATGTTGCGTAGGGTATGGATGTTGGATATGGATGTTGCGTACTGGATGGCTCCATCACCCTAGCAGGTACAAACATCCCAAACTCCTCTTCAGTTAGGGATCTTGGAGTAATATATTCCGCATCGATAAGCGTTCCGAACATGTCTCATATCAGATAGCAATTGAGAGCCTATATCACTAAATCCTTTGTTCTACCTGAAGCGAGAGTGGAAAGGTTTGAGATTATCATGAGACCTATGCTGGAGTACTGCACAATTATCCATAGCCAACTGCGTAGAATGGATCTAATAGTTTTAGAATACATTTAGCGTTCTTACACAAAACTCCTTTTTGATCGGTCCACCACAGTGAGCTATGAAAACCGCCGTCGCTACCTTAAACTAGACCATCTATGGCTGCGACGCCTGAGAAATAATTTAGTTCCTTTTTACAACCTTATATATTGCCGGACCTACATGACCGAAATAGATCTTAGATTGCAAAAGTCATCAGCCGCAAGAAATAGAGGTTACTCATGACCTTTAAAAATGGGGAACTTTATGATTCGCTTCAAGTTATTCGTGGTAAGATATACTCACATATAAAACAAGCTACCATTGAAAGTGCGGGCAACTGAGAACTTAACCAAATATAAAATGAACTTGGGAGCTTGCTCACCATCCAGAACATAATGAAAACCTTTGGTATTAAAGTGTCTACAGATGTGTTAATTTCATCTGATACAAACAATAAAAGACCAATAATGCAGGTTCACCACACTACATCGTATCTTAAGATTATGCTCAAAAATGTCATCATTGAAGTCCCACTTGTAGGTGGAGAAACAAAAAGGTGTATCCCTTGCTTTATCTTTCCTTCGTATACTGTATATTTTCTACTGTCCCATCGCATCCGGATAAGTTACACCACCTAGTGGGTAATGAAAGGAGAAACCAACTCATTAATAACGCTCTTTGTTATCTTAAATTCCTGAAACATTTTATCACACCCAAACATTTGACAGCCCATACTATCGCGACATGTTAATTGGCTACTTAGTTCACTTATATTTTTCCCCTTATCTAAATAGTTCCTCTTATGCTCTTGTTATTCTGTTGGTCACAAGTGGGCCGATCTCCTGAGGTGATGGTTTGAAGCTTGTAAATAACATCTATACCCACGCCAAAAGACCCAGTGGTGAATAGAAATGTGTGCTGAAATTAAAAAAACAGTCCAATTTGAACTGCTAATGTCACACTTAATGACATATGACTCCAACCGGTGATCCAGGTCATCATGCACACAACAATCCTATGAATGACGAAAGGGCTGACTGATTTGAGTACCTAGCTCGCCAGAGAAAAACCAATTGCCCAAATGATGAATAAAATCGGTAGTGGCCAGCGTGCTTTTAAATCACACCGATCCATGACCAGATGAAGCGCGGAGGCGCGGGTGAAACCTCTCGAGGAACTACCCCGCATGGAAGTAGGTCCCCGGGAGAAGGTTCCACGGATGACTGTATTACTTCACTTGTTCTTTCTTACCCTTTTTCGTTGTGCATTGAATCTGTTGTGCTCCTCGTTACTAGTTGTTTTATCTCTACCGTCCTACTGTCTTAACGATAACTCCCATTAAATTATTAGTAGACCATGTCCTCGATGTAAGTTCTGGTACCTTTCCTCACAACCTCTAAACAAAAGTCGTTTGGCTATTGCACAATATTTTAATCACCTTGTCTTTTTCATTTACACGACAAGGATGCAATGAATAAGTTCTGACTTTACAGTAAATAGGCGTTTATTTCGTTGTCTACTTACCTGTCCAATTCTCCATTTTCAACATTATCCTTTCCGTGCATAGTCATGCACGTCATAAATATCCAACTACAAGTGAAGGCTGAAAAGAATGCAACAGAGCTCACCCAGCATCGCAAACATCTGACAGCCCAAAACACAGTTGATTAGTTTGACACCAAGTCTAGACCAAGTAATGTTTAGACACTACGCTGTGCCTTAAATCCCTATGATGTGAATATTGTCCAAATAATTCAGGTGAATCCAACTGAGTATGAGGATCCACTGGAGTTATGTTAATATAGCCTTAGTATTTCCGCATCTCTTTAACATGTTACTCTCAAATAGCTCCAACTGTATTACTACTGTCTATTAAGTAAGATTGTGCATTATTCACCTGCTTTTGATTGGTGAATCTATGTTAGTTACTTTTCATACTCCCTCGCCCCCATCAAACCATCATCATCATGGCACCACCAAACTGCAACGAAAACGACCAATTGAGAATGTAGGCGAACTGGTAGCAGATGGAGACAAAAGTACCAAATGAAAATATTCGCAAAAATATCCTATTGTGGTCCTGTAAAAGCCCAAAAGATGGACAGCTTCGCATGCATGAACATTTTGAATCATAACTATGATCCGTTGATTCGTGGTTTCTGTTTCTTGACAAAACCAGAAAATATGCCTTAAAATTATTATTATTGCAGATCAACGTAAGCACCCTTCAGATCCATAAAAGCCAATCACGGAATTCGCATTTGTGAAGGAAGTATGACAGACCAATACATGTAATGCCGACATTCCACAGCGCTGCGCTAATTGTTTGTTCACCGACTTATTCGTCTATTTAGGTTACTGTAGAAGCTAAGACGGTTTGTGCGCACCTGAGAGAGTTCGTCAGCAATGCGATTTCCACTGTGCATGCATGCAAGCCGTCATCTTGCTTGTGAAGTTGATACCGCGGGAGCAAATCGTGAGCGTTATGGGCGACACTGACAAACCAGTTGCTTTTCTATCATGTGCTAGCGGAAATAATGCTGTTCCTTTTCATGAGTGTGGCTGGTTTGTCGAGTTACACGACAAATGCTGCATAGACATGCATGTATATCCTCATGGAAATAATCCGCTGCTATTCACGTACCGCATGTATGTCACATTGTAGCCAAAGAATGCCATCTCAGCGGTGATGCGAATATTTCCCAGTCATTCCTGCGATATGGCCAGTTGGATGTAAGGTTTACAAATTGCGTTAGTTGACATGATGTTTAAGGGCATAAAATTTTGATCACCCAGCGGCTCCCTATCCATAACATTAACTTTATGCAGTATTCTTAGTGTATCGCACTAACAACTTGTAGCTATGTTATCATCCATAATTGGTAGGACAAATAACTGTAAGCAAGATCCGTTATTAAGGAATGCAAATGCAACCCGAGTACAAAAAGTAGCAATCAAATATGCACTGAATTCGCATACGTAGAAGTTGCATGGCAAAGTCTCCGGAGTCAGTTGACGTGTTGGGTACAAATAGGAACTCAGTTACACTCAGACAATCCCAGCACTCAGACAGGCATCACATTTTGCATGGGTACTCCACTAACGATGCAGTCAATTGCCGAAGCTCAGACTCGGCAAGCAAATGCCCTGAGTTCCAGGCAGTCCCTTCACGTGCTCGCTGCCGTTGCGCGATGAGTTTGAGTGTCTGGTTCTCAAGCTTCCGGCACAGTAACAGCCCGTCTATGCCACATCACTTGCGTTGGTGGACACCTTTTGTACTATGCTGGCATACTTGGGAAACACAGTCAAGTCTGGTTTAGACGGTTGCAGCCTTCAAGATTTTGTCCGTGGCTATCGGATTATGTTTTCCTCGGAGCTCAGTGAAGCAGATTTCGTCCACAAGTGATGTCACCCACGTTTACTCTACAATGCGGGCTAAGTTAAGAATCATAGTTTACTAGTCGGAGGCTGACCGAAGTAGTTCTGAATCGGGCACAATGATTTCACTCTTATCACGTAACTGGCAGACACCTAGCTTGGACGGTGGTTCTGCTACAAATGCAGAGACTGCTCATACAAAGTCAGTCGTGATTGCATAATCCTATGTTCAACCACAACTATGTGCAAAGAATTTATTCTTTTGAGACCATTAGGTGTTCCTACACAAAACAAGATACATGACACAAATTTCTTAGGTAGATCAATCCCGGTATTCTTACTTAGTTTTAATATCATGGAATGTTGCTTTTCCACTTTTAATACCCCATCAATGAAGTTTCGGTTTTCTGAGGTTCTGTAGCGTTGCTTGCTATGTCATTTTTCTCTACCAAATCGTTCCGTAATCATGCTTGTTTCACTTTGCTCACCTTCAAATGCCTGCTGTTTGTCAGTTAGTGACTACCTCTCCTGTTGCCTATCTCGTCGGTTCGTTGAAAGCGGATAGCTTGATTGCCCGTCTCGACTAAGACTCTTAGTATTTCGAGCACGGTAGACTGAACTACACAATAACCACTGCCAGTGTAAAAAGAACAAGGAGAACAATATTTCGACAGGATAATCTGAATTCAGCTATCTCGCGTATTTTTGTCAGCCATTTACATATACTTAGCGGATTAGGTAGATTGCATAGAGAGATCATCTGGATGTAATCTACACCACATTCATTCATATAGCCGCTACATGAATGACACCTTGGTCGTTGCACACACTGCCTGTCAAGTAGAACAATTACTGTTTTCGCTAAGCATCTGTTACCCTGCAAGCAAATTTACAGTTTAGAGCGAATCTTACAACACTTTCCTATTTTAGATGTTGCTTTAGAATGAACCTTAATGGTACACTACCCTATGTTTGACATTTAGTGTCCTGTGAATTAGAAACGAGCTCCGCTTCTTACCATCTTTGCGACAGCTAGCCAGCTACGTTCAGAGGAAGCGATTGCATGGGAAGCTGCAACGCGTCTCCTCTGCAGTACGCGAAAATGGACATCCGGAGAAGTTCCTAGCAAAGCACTCAAACGGAAAAAATGAGAAAAACGGGAATGAACTAGTGCCCGACATCCCTATGAAAAAATTTGTTCACAACGGTGCCATTCAAGTGAGACAAACATGTCAGGAGATTCAGATATCATCACCTTCAATCGATAACGTAATACGCTGCTGAGTAATGTGGTTTGGCACCAAGTAGGAAGTTGTTGTTTGTCCA
>OX104063.1:241696467-241737773 GCA_944474145.2 Dicrocoelium dendriticum | reverse complement strand
TTTTGATACCTGTCACAGAGTTACATCACAGAATTTAAACGATTCCTATCAACCACTCCACGATGAATTATGAAAAACTCGATCCTTCTCTTCTACACGCTCAACATTTAAGGTTCTATCTTCTTGCTCCGCTTCTTATCAAAACTGTGTTTTGTCTTATTTGGCAAGTCCTCTAGTGAATTCTACGAAGATCATTGATGCCAGGCGTGAAAATTTGCTTGAGTGAACGTATGGATATTTTGCTTTTCTTTCACCATTTGCCTGTTATTTTAAGTAAACTTTTTGTACCCCAGATTTTTATCCGCACTTCTAGTTTACATATGTGTTGCAGTTGCTCAGTCGGGTACATAAGGCTTATTTTTTACTTGAGTTGTCTTGACACCGGTGCGCGAGCTAGCTACGATTGAGCAACACAGGCGAGTGTCTACTAGTTCTCTATTTTCAACATTCATAATGAAGCAGATAGAATAGTGAACAGTGCAAAAATTGACCATGTTTCCAGCGGCTTGCGCAAACTACTGCTGAGCATCTGCAGTTGCATTGTACAGCAAGTCTGGTCGCCTATGTTTTCCAGCGTCACCGAGCTAAATTACACTTCATCATCATCACTGAACCATGATAGCGATCGGTGGGTCTAGCAATTGCTTTAACAGGACGCAATGTAGGGAGCACTTTTCTTCACCCAGATGTAGCGGCTGTCTCGAATATGAAATGATTCGGTGATTATGGTAGGAAATTCGTCGTTTATCATGCTTCATTGAGAGCATCAACAAAGCGCTTTACACGTGTCCCTGTACACCGGTCTACTAGATGGTGGGAGGTTTGAACCCATAAAAACTACACTAACCTCCGTAAAATTGGAGGATACATCCAAAAGGGTTCCATCACCTAATACCTAGTTGGACATTGATGTTTTGACAGCTTACCATCGAACTGACAGCTCTTGAGCGTGTTCTGGTGTTCTCAAAGCTCTACCCCTCCGCAGTAACTTTTCGTCATCAGGCTAGGTAAAATAATGATATAGAGTACACAAAATAGCTTAGCAACGTTCCTGACCTGCTTTTACTGGGTGCCAGAGGACAACATTTGGTTGCCATCTCATCAAACTAACCTTCGTTGATCCCCTCTACTTGAAACGAATTGCTGCTGCATGTCAAAGCAGTGCTTTGCTTTAAGTCGACGGGAAAAAGGAAAGGTTAAGGGGGAAGATGATAGCCAGAACTTGACCTCTGAGAATACAAGTAGATCAGGAGCGTCGATACTTCATTCTCTATACTCGAACTGATTATGTTGACTAGCCTGGTAACGAAATATCTGCAGGCAATTTACTGAGCTTCCTGAAAATCTGAGAACCGTCATCCGTGTCCGGAAATATAACTATTCCTTATAGTTCCTAATGGATTTGCTTAATATTGGTTACGTCCGAAAACCGTGACGTGCAGCCTCTCTGCTAACCTACTCCGGCAATCGCAGTGTGCGGAAAAGAGTTATCTTTCTAATGACACATTCGCATTATATCATTCAGTTTGCTTTAGGCTGGAAACGATGATTATCAAACGAATTCTTTGTGAACCAGTTCAACACCGACAGTACAATCGGCAACATTAGTACTGATGTTTTAAAGATCTGTAATGCGTCTCTGGATGAGCAGTAATGAATTGACAATATATGATTTTGCTTAAAATGCGCGTATTTTGCATGTCGATTAAAGATTAAAACGACCATGTTCTGTTGTTCATTTTACAACAGTACCTTCACTCAGGAAAAACTTAATGGACAGTCAGATACAAATTCTTTCCTAATTTCCTTCACTCATTTTTACAAATCCGTACATTTTTTGCTGCGGCGCAGCTAATTGAATGTGTCCTCGCACAGATTGTGCAATACTTGCACTAGACGCAAACCTTCGTCCACCGTAATCCCGTCTGAGTGACACGTATCTGGTTAGGTACAATGTGGTTTACCTACTACCACATCCATATGAGTGAGATTCAATTTACTGGTATAAACATGCGGACTCGGTCTGTCCGCGCGCTTTCGGTAGGTTACACTTTGCGGTACGTCACTATGGATTACTAATCACTACGACCACGCATTTTAGACGCCATTCAAAATCGACTTTCGCAATGTGATTTAGAGTTGAGACCATTAATGGTGCGATGCTCTACCAAGATTGCATAGCATGCTTGATGCAACTCCTGTTTGCGATATTCTTACAGGGTTACTATGAGACTAAATTCCAACCTGAGGTCCCGCAGTTACAAACTGATGAATATAACAACAGGCTAACAGATCACGTTTACCATATTATAAAAAACTCGCTAGTGCATTGACACAGTGTAATTTAATTTCGTTTCACTCAAAACACATTTGTACTTCCTTGATAATCATCTTAGTTTTTCAAGATTCTTCATCACCGTAGAATGAGTTATGTCGGTCAACGACATCTAAAGTGCGGGAAAAATTACAGATTCGCAGATACATATTGGTAGGTCGTAGACCCACTCGGGGCACACGAATTGCGCATCACCAGTGATAGCCGAGGAGGTTGAAACAAAATTCGAGCAACTCGCTAAATGTGTGATGACCGCGCATTTGATTTCAGTTGTGATGCTTTTAGCTTGCCACCTTAAGTAAAAAGAGAATTCCTGGTGTCCAAACCTCATACTTGGGAGTCCTGGCAGTGACATGCAAGTCAGTGGATAGTAAGCGGCGCTATGTTACAGTTAGTAACTTAGGTCACCATAGTCTTTACTGTGCCTGTAGCCCAAGGGTCTCAACCACAGACTGTCAACAGTCGAGCTGCGTATTCGATGCTACTAGGGTCCGATGGAATTCCCACTGCCGACGATTCCAGAAAGGAAGAGATACATAAGTTCAAAAAATGTGGCCAAATTAATACGCACCTGTGGAGCCATTATATTATAAACGTTAAAACACGGTAACCACCCATGCCATTCCTTTTTGATACTCAGACAAAACACCCGGCTAAGTGGTCATCAGTTTAAGCTGATCGCGCAGCACAACCGCCTGGAATATCGGCGAAACTATTTCTCCCTTCGAGTGTCAGCCTTGGAACGCCCTCCCGGAACATGTAATTAATGCACCCACCCTATCCCTTTGCAAAAACGCCTTGACGAAACTCTGGCACAGTTACAATACGTGCCGTAGCCTTTGATCACCACATGTTGGCCCTAATGCACAACAGACAGTGGACAGTGCCATAACCCTACTCGAGAATGAGTCACTCCAAACCCCTTGCGCAAAATTTGATAAACACTAAAAATGTAGAAACTGAATTTCTGTATCCCGTCGATCCAAGATAGTTGCACACGAGTAAGCGTTGTCCTTGCTATATTTTTCCTCGCATATTACGTGATCAATAACCACCCCACTTATGGCTTTGTGTGCGTACATTCTAATTTTAAAGCATTTAGATGGCAATGCAGTTAAATCTGTAATCGCCCCAACCGACAATTCCATTACCCCTTGATCTATCTTTTCTCACTCTAAACATCCTACGGGACATGTCAAGCACCTGCTTTTTTACCCGTTATAAATCATTGTTCATTGTCCCTCGAATTACTAGGGGCTAGTTCGCACGGTATTAGTCGACGTTTTGTCACCAGTCAACGAGTAGAAATCATATCCAGTTATGTAGATGGACCAATGTAGCGATCTGTCATTTGTTAAAGAAGGACAATGTATGCGCAGAAATGACAGAACTCGGAAGGGGGTTCCAAGATCAAAAAATTCTGTTCGATACAGACATGATGCCGGAAAATGGGATGTACCTTTATTGTTGGATGGTGAAATACCCACCGAGTGTCGTGGATTGCGACACGAAATCATGGCTGAGGCCAAAACAAAACAATGATTTGTGCTGGGCACACCAACACTGGCTTTACATGTTCCGTGGGCTGGTAATATAAGGAAGCAAAATTTCGTGTGCTACACAAACGGACAGTGTAAAATACGTCTCATTGAAGCGACATGGTGATGCCACATCGAAATGGGGTTGTGAGTGTGAGATGGTATTATGCAAGACGAAAAAATGTAACTGCGCTTAATGCTTACTCTAAATAACAATAAGATTGCTCACTTTCTGCCTTGCTTTGCTTGCGTTATTCTACGTTATAATTCCGGAGAAGCTAGTTTGCCTGTACAAATCCCAAAATGGCCGTTCGTGTAGCAAAGTGTAAGGAGCTCAGTGTGATATCAAGGGCACAAACAACTGAGCTTAGAAGAACGTTCCAGGGATGGCAGCCCCAGAGGGTGAAGTAAGTTCGTCGACAATCTGGACGAGTGTCTTGTTGATTCAATTTCAGGCTCTTAACAATGAGGTTAGCGCTCGGGCTAGGTTTCAATATGTGGCGGCATACGTGACTGCGATGGCTCTGTAGTTGGTACGCTAATATGAGACTTCCACGTAGTTGCCGGTAGTGTTCAGTGAACACTATTGTCTTCAGTCGTTGCTGGTATGGAAAGTTGCACAAACGTTTTACATCCTTGCCGCTTGATATGGGGGGTCCCTAGCGGTGCTCAATTACGCCTTAGCTAAGATTGGCAAGTTCGGATTGCGTATTCGACATGGAGACGCATTTAAGCATTGCGTATCAAAGCAAAGATTGATGCATCCAAACCCGGGTGCACTTGGCAATAGACCAACACCGTAAATGACCTCTTTTCGAGTTGGACTCTGACTGTTTGCGACAGCCGAGTTTTTATTGTACCAGTTTACCGAGGTGCCATTCTTGAGAGGTAGTCTGTGAATCATGCGCCCCAAGCCTGTAGATGTACTTGCATCTATGGCGTATGTGGACAAGGTTGAACGGCAGCTAGTCTCTCACCGACAAATTTTAGGCCACATCGAGGATGCGCTGGAGGATGTCGTCGTCATCCGACCTATTGATTTGGTATCCAACCTTAACGTCATCCGTGAAAATTTCGATTTGATGAATCTCGCTAAAATAATTAATAAAACTAAAACCATGTGAGGCATAACTACTAAATCATGCGGTACACCGCTCTCCACATGAAATGCGTTGGACAAATAGGATTTTAAGCTCAAACTGATGAAAACGACTGAACAAGAGAGGAAACCAATAGTCGCTGTATTGGAAAAAAGCGCGACAGAGAGGAAACCCTAGTCCTTCATATTAGGCTCCTCTTCGAAACTGAGGAAAAAGGCCGAGCAGCGAGTTAAAAATGCTCTGAAGGTCAATTTCACCAGCTGCCAAATATATTCCCGAAAGAACCACTGCCATTTCGATTGGAATGAATGCGACCAGAGCCTCATCAACACTCCAAACTGTTCTATAATTCCAGAAGGACTTCGGCAAGAGTGTGGTTTAAACTTGCTTGCTGCCGAAGACAACTGAACCCAAAATAAATGAAGGTGAGCCTGTATTTACGCAGCCTTCACGGATTGCAAGCAAACAAGCGGGGTGTTCGAAGTCAAATCAGGCTGCAAAAATAGTCAGTAAGAGCCCACATATGGTGCTAATGGTGAGCCGTACCAACGTTCAGAAATGAAGATCAGCTTTCTGAAAAGCAAACCAATTCTAGGATGTGAACTAATAGAACTTTATAGGTAGCATCATGGATGTGATGTCCAAACCCCGCTAGCTTGATGCGGGTCAGCCGTTACCCAAACACAAAACACTACGGTGAATCGAGACTTCTCCGAGTTGTAATGACGTGACATTCCAATTCGGCCGTTGTTTTTGTGCTTGGAATATTGTTCTACGCTACTCACTGTGGATATTATTTTCTTACCTGTATCGACAACTTATGTTTCCTTTGTGTAATTAAACTACTTTAAATTTAATAATGTTGGCCTAATCTGTTGACCGTTTGATTTCGCTCCGCGAATTGGTTCGAAATGCGCATATTAGTAAAATAGGATCACAAAAATAAGAAATAATTTCACACGCATACTGAAAAATTTTTTAAGGTAAAGTAAAACCTCATGCTGGTTGGCAAGACGGACTCGGATGCTGTGCTGCCGACAATGCGAAAATTCCGCTTATCCTGTCCACTAATGTCCCATCGCTACTCGGAAACACTGATGGTTGCGAGAGGCGTTTAAAACATATGGAATTCTGGAACGTAGGCACAATAATGTTGAAAGAATGTTGGTTACATCTCGACATTGAAGCTGGAGTCGGAAAACTCGATGGGTATCGACAC
Organism: Dicrocoelium dendriticum; assembly: GCA_944474145.2. Classification (NCBI taxonomy): domain Eukaryota; kingdom Metazoa; phylum Platyhelminthes; class Trematoda; order Plagiorchiida; family Dicrocoeliidae; genus Dicrocoelium; species Dicrocoelium dendriticum. Next base: position 241,731,581 of record OX104063.1, on the reverse strand, counting down.
CACAGATCCGACCGCCTAGGAAAGCCTCACCACGGCGGAAGAGGTGTGGCCAAGTACATTAACGAAGTTTGGTGTACATCGGTTTCACAGTGTCACGGAGAGGAAACGGCAGACTACGATGGTGCACTGTAGCAGGTCGCAGTTTAAGAACGTGACACGATTTCGAGACGTCTGTCTGTATGACACGGATTGGTACCCGACCGACGGTAGCACGGCTGAGTCACACGTAATGAAATTCGCCCGCCATCATCACAAGGGTTGCTACATGAAGGGGCGGGACTACAGCAGGTCTGAAATCTGTCCAGAGCAACTGGCTTGAGTCAGCTCATGCATTTACAACAGGTGATGATCGATTGTGACCTATAAAATGAACTGTGTTCTGTGGCTAATACACTTCGGTCTAACAGACTTCGGTGTTCTGTTTTTTCCCCGGCTGGGTTGGTGTGGCATACAGCACACAGCTATCCACTTAGTCAATGGCTACAGTGAGTTACCAACTATTGGAGTGTAAACCGAAGTTTCCTAGTGGTTTTCGCTGATGCCTTTGAATACGTTTATCTAAGGCCTAATGCAGCATGGCCAAAGATAAGTGTTTGCAGGTCAACTTGTCACGGAATTGCAACAGAAGTTAAAATGTTCTCTACACGTTATCGCTGGTGACTTCAACAGAAGTGACATAGTCTCCATACAATGGCTAGGTCTGGTCAACTTGGTAGAATTCCCCACCAGAGTCGATGCACATTTGGATTTAGTTTTTACTAACAGATTATTCTGATTTCTATACAAAGACGCTCCCCGCTTTGCAATTCGGACCACTGCATCATGAAGATGTGCCCAAACACTTACTTTAAGTCCAATTGCGTTGCGATGACAAGTAATCCATTCAGCAGTGTTAAATGGCGAAACTGCTCAACGGAAAACATTACAAAGCTCCAAACAACGCTCAATTCAACTGCCTTCACAATTTTCGCCAATGCGGACCTGTCACTTCAGTTCGAACATCTTACGGACCATAAGAAGTTCTGTTCCAACCTCTATTGCCCCATTGAGCCAATCCATCTTCGGATTGATAGCCTTTCATCACCACTACTCAAGCAACTGTGTGGAAAAAAGGAACAGGCTAACAAATACACGCTAGCAACCGGTGTCAAAAGTATGTCTGTGATTATAAAAGCCGAAATATAGGGGTTAAGCAGGCAACACCTTAAAGCTGTTTTGGGAAACCACAGTTGCCGTGACTTGTACAGGCCTTTGGGGCAACTCACAAGCAAAATTTTATTATTATTGTAGATGTGACAAGTGCAACGATGAAGTTAGCTCATCATCATCCAACCCGTTACCGCACCTCGCTTCTCTGTCAACGATCCTCCCACCTTACTTGACCACATCAGTGTTTACAAGGAACTCATAAGGCTGAAGCCAAACAAGGCTAGTAGCCCGGCTTCATTGTTTCTGATTGCTTTAAAAACGTGTACGGACGCATTACGGTCACCTTTGACTGAGCTTTTCAAACATTGTTTAAAGACTGGCGCTATCACTTGCATCTGGAAGTCAACCAAAATAACACCTATACTTAAGAACGAAGCACGGTCAATGGCGTGCGCCTCCACGCTGCTGAAGGTGCTAAGAGTCTACTAATTCCCCGAATCATTATGAGGAATCAGGAGAGTGATACCAAACAGTCTACATACAAGTCATAACACTCTACACTGGACTCGGTTTCGTATCTTGTTCATTCCGTTGCATCTGCTTTAGAGGAAATTGTAAGACTGCATGGCTCTTGCAACATCATCACGCACGAGCAGCACTGTTTCCGTCAACAGCGGTCATGCATAACGAAATTACTAATCGCGCGCAGTAGTTAGATCAAGCCGCTGGAGAAGACGTTGATGTGATCTACCTGGATTTTGCGAAGGTTTTCGATCGTCTAGACCATCGGACGCTACTATCTAAGCTCTCGTACTGCGCGATCGAAAAGATTCTTCTAAGCTAGATTTCCAATTTTCTACTTCACTGGCAATTAGTAGTCACAGTTCGGAGCTCTAGCGGGCCCCATACAAGTCCAATGCGGTGTGCCACAAAGCTAAGCTCTAGGTCCACGATTGTTCTTGGTGTTTATTAACGACCGGCACAGGCAATCTTTTCAAACTTCCTAATGTTTGCCGACAACATCAAGATTTGACGCAGGATTCAGCTGAATGTTGACAACCATCTGCTTCGGAGTAACCTAGACATGATACATCAACGGTCAACCCAACATTTACTGCATATAAACGTGACTAAATGCAAGGTACTATACCCACGACATCAGAGAAACTACGCATACCATTTCGGAACGAATGTACTGCAGCAATCTACTGTTGAACGTGCGTTGGGTTGCGCCACGCAATCCGAAAAGCCTCAGACTGGAAACCAACGAGTCAGACTGTTGCGACGGGCGTTCAGACAAATAGACTGCTCTATTTTTTCGGCAAATGCGCAGTGCGTATGTTCGCCCCCATGTCGAATACACCATTCAGGCCTGGCGTTCATGGTTGAAACATGACATTGGAGCAGCCTCAGCGTCCGGTACCTAAGAACGTACTTGGAATGTGCAATCTTTCAAACGCGCCGAGCTCAAACGATCGGGGGTATACAGTGGACGGTATCCTAGATTAGGAGGGGACCTGATTATGGCATAGTTGATTCTGCACGAAGCACATCATGTGTGCCGCTGCGTACTGCAACTCAGCAGCAATGCAAACTGAGGAGTCAAACATTAAAAGCTGCAGAAAAGTGTAGCCGTCTGGTGTGACGCGGGAATATTTTTCATTCGTGTCTGTCACCTCTGGACTACTCCCGGAATCGGTCGTCTCTGCACGGACAGTAACAGTATTCAAAAGACGGTTAAATGACGCACTCATCCACTTACACTTTGTCACTTAACGTTACGTCTCCATCCAACTCTTAAAGTTGGCCACGGACTTACTTGGTTTTAACTGTGGGTGCTGTGGATCTACGCGGATGGCAGGATTACAGTGGAGCAACCGCAAATTCCTTCTTTTTATATTTAGAGCACGGTTTTCTCATTAGTATAATTATCATTTTGATATCCTGATTAACTATCCAACGAGATTTGTAAAACAATGCTTTTAAACCCGGATAAGTTCATTGTTCACTGTTCCTTGATCATACTAACGCATTTGAAAGATTTGATAGCTCGTAAATTCAAAATCTATTTTTCTAAAACTGTGTACCCCCCTAAGTATATAATAACAGTGGGAGCAGTCTGACACCGTTCGCATTCGCTGAACCAATGCCATGCGGACCGATAACATCTGTCCACACCGATGCATCGCGCCCAACGCGCGCGTTGAAATCACCCAGCAGAAATAGTCGGTCGCTCCTCGACCCAGACCGTATCACGCAGGGTAGCTGAGTGTAGAATCGAGCATGCGCGTCATCTGGGTAACATATGGTTAGAAGATTAGTGCTTACAAAAGTGGCAAACGTACCTCTTTTGAGTGGATGCCCTTACATACATGGTTGGCGGTATCCGGTTTCGGATTTGCCTGTCACTGTGGCCAGCTACATGACGCCTGCGCCTACAGAGGGATCATGAGTCGCTAGCGCTGCACCACCCACACTTCTAACCACACACCTCATATACAGTGAACCCGAAGGAATAAGACCGGAAGGCAAATGGAGGGAAGCCAAGTTATATCAACGGAGTCGACCCCCACTCCTTCACACATAAGCAAGCACAAACATACTGTATTTGGGAATCAATCGCACACGAAGCGGTGGCTGGACCGTAGTCCGCTCCGCACTGAGTACATGGAACCACTCTTCGAGCCTAGCACGGCCACAAGGACCGTGCACCCCTTCCCTCCAGCAAAGATCAGTTGTCTCCTGGAGTCAGTATGGACGAGGTGGTGGGTGATAGAGGGATAGGCACCTTGTCAATATACACATCAATAGCAGCCATACCAGGGATGTCAATCAACAGCCCATCACTTGAAACGAAAATAACAAATAAAATATATCGTATGATTCATACAGATATGCCGACATAGTTCTTCAATAAATGAGCATACGAAATAAATTAGTTGACAAAAAATGCACAATGGGTTTAAAACGACGAAGTACATATTTTTTAAAAATTTCACCAAAACGCAAATGTTATCAAAGTTAACTACCGCGCACTTGAGCGACGTGTGCAAGTTAATGGAAGATAGATAGATAGACATTAATGAGACAACATGACAAACCCACCACATGAAATAAAACGGCCCAGTGTGCAAGCAAGTGGTTAGTAACTTGAATGAAGCGTAACTACCAACGATGTGCCGGTTCTGACTACGTTCTCAGCAGGACCCATCGTCTTTTAGATGTTGGTTTAGAGTGGCGTCGATGGAGTACAAACCAACGGCGCCAGCTGCTTCCGCAATTTCCGCTACTTCGCATGCATGAGGTTTTCTCCTGCACCTCGGCAACCGCCTTCGTGATCAGCTCGCGCCATGCAGACCCATCAACTGCCTTTGATTCCCATGACCTGCAATCAACATTAGAACTTGATGGGGTCACTTTGATCACGTCCTGGTAACGAAGATTCGGTATCGCGCACGCCACTTCCTCACACTCAGTTGACCGTATAACACCTGTTTCGGTATCCGCGTCGATTCCATAAGCAACACATGACCGAGCCACCTCAGGTGTCTCAGCAGAGATATGCAGTCCACTGCATACATTCTACTACGGCGCAACACTTCCGTGTCCTCAACTCTGTCGCCCCATCCGATGTACTGAATCCGTCGCAAACACTGTTGATTGAACCTCTTGAGATATCGCACATCCCGCCGGTTCATCGTCCACGTTACGCTGCCATATAGAAGAACGGACAACGCCATTTATTTGTACCCCATCAGCTTCGTGACAATGGTAAGCTGATGGTTGTTCCACACTCGATACTCTAGCTTCCCGAATGCCGCCGCTGCCTTCGACACGTATATACGAAGCTCACCGTGAAGTTGTTGATCAGTCGATATCACACTGCACAAGTAGCAGAAGTGGGAGGTGGTTTCCAATACTTCAGCACCAATGCTGATTTGTGGCTATATTGAAGATTGCACCTTTAGTGAAACCTGAAAGGGACAGACAGTTTTGTTTGTGTTTATGGTGAGCTCGAATTTGACCGCTGTGGAAGCCAGAGCACTAGTCATGTGCTACAACTCATCCGCGCTGTGTGCGAACAACGCATAGTCGTCAGAGAACCTCAATATATGGATATTTGTCTCACAGACTAGGGTTGTCGCATCGAAACGGCGGATGTTCAGCAACCTACCATCAATACGGTGCTTCACACGAACACCGTAAGCCCAAGCCTCCTCAAAAGACCTCGTTGCATGAAGCTAAGTATTAAAGTGAGCGAATGCTACGACACGGCCTTGCTGCGCACCAGTGACAATTGTAGTCATCAGAGGTTTCTGCACTCAGCAGCACCTTCGCCCGCATACCTCTGTGCAGGTATTCAAGTAAAGTTACAAACTTACGCGGTCAACCAAACTTACCCAACACCAGCCACAATGCCTCGCCCTTCACCGTATCAAATGCCTTGGTGAAACGAACAAAAAGTGAGTACAATTGCTGATGTCCTTCTCTACACTTCTCCTCAAACATCATATCTATAGTGTTTCGACCCGAGGGGAATCCACAGTGCTTTTCCGCTTTGTTCGGTTCCACAACGTCACTGACGAGGCGGTTGAGCAGGATTCAGCCAATCACCTTGACCACACAACTCAGCAAGTTGATACAACGATAATTCGTGCAACCTTGCTTTCTCCCTTTGCCCTTGTACATTGGTAGCATAAAGGCATCCTTTAGCTCAGGAGGCACCTACTTCTCAATCCACACGCGTTTCACCAAGTGGTGCTGAACAGTACCTAACGTAGGTCCGCCGTGTTACAATACTTTAGGCGGAATCCCGTCGGCACCAGCACACTTACCGTTTAACAGCTGAGAAAGTATATAAGAGTTTGTGGTTCGTGCCGAATCGCTTTATCAACTCATGCTGTTGCATCACCGTGTTCTCGTGGATCATGCTCACACAGAATTTACGCTGTGCCACGTAGACAGTACTGGTTTCGGAATTCACGGAGTCCTAGTGAGGTCTCAATGCTAAGTACCTCAAGGACATGCATTTACAGGTTCCAGTCGTCAGAAATGAGTTCTTACTCCTTTGCTGATGAAAGGAGTTCTGCTCAGCCGCGTGCGCCACCAGTGTGCTAAATGTCCTTGTGTAAAGGTCTTAGGTGATTTCTAGAGGGCATTCATTTAAAGGGTCCAAGATGCCTTAACAAGCGCGGATTAAACTTTGTAGTGTATGACCGTATATAATTTCTCGTCCTCTTCCTCAGGATATTCCGCATAACATACATAGTTAAACAGTAGAGTGACATGGTCACTGCTACCCAGTGGTGTACTTGCAATTATTCCGTTGACCATGAGTTCTTCGTCGGTGAGCACGAAAGCAAGTCTTGACGGCTTGTTAGCAGTGCGAAATCTGGTGCGTGAGGTCACATGTTTGTACAAAGGTTTGCTGGAATTCACCATTCGTAAATGGGTGATAAACTGATTGCTATCTATCGCCGCTACTTCCAGTTCGTGCACATTAAAGTTGCTTGCGATGATCATGTGAGTATATGACTTGCTCAAAGCAACCTGAAGAACGTGTTTCTGTTTGGAGTCCATTTAACACGTTGAGTTTGGTGGACGAAGCAGCTACATACCAGGTAAAATGACCTCATAATCTGCTATCTTAACGCTTAACTAGGTCTCAGTAATCATGATGTGATTCTGCTGTTGTGACGCCTGGTGTTCTATACATTCGGCCGACGTAAGTAAAAGACCTGGAACTTTAGTATACAAACAGGATGGTATTTCTGATGTTATAGATGTGTGGGTGGACAACAAAATCATGTTTAGTTTTAAGCAAACCGTCCGTCGGTCGGCCGCTAATCGTTTTTCGCGTTGAGCATCGGTGCTTGAATTCCAGGCCGGCTGCATGGTAGCACGGCGCATTCCGGATCGAGAGATTCTCTCGTGTATCCCCCTGTCCTATCAGGTGTCATGAGTTCTGTTGTGTCTATCAAACTGCGGGATTGTTGAGGCAAATATTGTAATGAGGTTGCGTGTTACAATCAACTACTAACAACTAGTGGCCGTGCGCCTGCTAGCTTTGGCCTCTTCTCGGCAGATAACCTGGAGCGATGCTTCAACCAACTATCCAACAGGACTTCTGTCATTCCTCCGGAGTATAGTATGACGTTCAATATTTTTGGACCGCAGCTATTGCAATTCGGAGTTGAGGGAATGCTTGTCAATGATTTTGGTATAACGTCGTCCAGGGAGAGTACTTCGAGGATGTAACACCATTGCTCACGGTGATGTGTTTGCGCTTCGTAATCAGGAAAATCCGGTAGTTCGGGAAAGTAATGAACGAATACCGTTTTCCTGCTTTCTTTTGTAGAAGGCTCATCAAGGTTACCTTTTTCCTTTTTTCTTGCTTTCCAATGAATATCTGATAGTATGCCAACCCCCTTCGATGAATTGCGAGGATGAACTGCTAGGTTTAGGACGGTCTCTATCTTCTCACATGAGTACAATATTACTCGAAAAGATCAAGGTTCGCCGTAGTGCACTGAACTTGGGTGACGCGCAAAGAGTCACAGCTCAATTGGCTCAACCCGGATACAAAGCTCATCGTATACGGAATTACACTGCTTGAGATCCTCTAGCAACTTGCCCTTTGTTGTGCCAGATCTGGACTCAGGAACGTTGGTGCACATGATACTTAACGCTCAGGGGTACTATCTAGCAAATGTCGGTTTGTGTGTTGCGGTTGGTAACTTGGGTTGTTTAGCGGGCACTAAAGAATGTTATGAAAACAGCGCCGCATCGTTCGTGATTGGTCCAGTTGCTGGACGTACGGTTGTCTCTTTGAGCGTTTACATCGAGACGATCGATGCGTTTGCTATCCAGCTCTGGACTGCTGGTGTTGTGACCAACTCGTCAGGTATGGCGTTAAGGCTAAGTTAATAGCTGCCACGCCGGATGTGGCTTGCCCACTTAAGAGGTTAGTAATTGTCGGAGTAGGTTGCGCAGATGCTGTTGGACGGTTAGTAAGACTGAGTTTAGTCTTTGACTTAGTGACAGAGCTTTGAGAGGATTTGCTATAGAAAATGATAGGTGTCTTATATTCTAATGGCAAAACCCTGAAGCTCGCCGTCTGCTGGACTGTTTCAGTCAGTTTTGCACTAAAGGTTAGAATAAAGTACAAAGTAGTACTCACGACTAGATTTGTAGTGTGTGGATGGCGGGCAAAACGGAGACATTAATAGCCGACTGGTGAAATTATGAAATTGAAACAAAGCACATGCGAATTATGTGAATTGAGAATGTAGCGGTCTAAAGCACGAAAGGCGCTTCATTAGCTCGGAAGATGGAGCTGCTTACGAATAGGGCACTCTACCCTCAAGATGGAATTATTAATCTGGAGCAGGAAATCAAAGTTCATTTAGAAGTTAGACATTACGTGAGCCGGCCATGGAATGTTTATTGCATATTTTGTCACCAATGACCTATTCCCTAGCGCTGAGTTCTAGCGTAGTCCCCACTTTTAGGAAACAAACGGCAGCCTCTGTCTTGCCTCGTAGCCTATTTAGTCAGATAGTAGTTAGCTGATGGCCAGCATGGCCTCTTCATTGCTGGCTAGCAGCCAGTAGGTAACTATTGAGAGTCCCGCTTTAATCATGCAACGACTACCATCTATAAAAGCAAAAGCCAAATCATTTTACCATAACAATCTTTCGCTGCCGATGTCATAAGAACTTGGTGCTCCCTCAGAACACATGCCATCCGTTGTGCATTACTGATGTCAGTGAGGTTCGGAAGCGCCATTCCAGATGGCTGGCATTTTACTGCTTTCGACCAAAGACTGGTCTCATTCCTTAAAGGTATAATAATAATAATAATAATAATAACACCTATATTTCTCTTGATGAGAGAAACTGTGTTTATAGCGGCACAGATCAATTTGTACAGAAGAATCCATGCGCTTGCATGGGTGACATGTATAGGTGGAGTATTGGGATTTGTGCTTCATGGATCAGCCTTCTGTCAGGTGGTAGAGGCCAAAGCCAATTTATAAATACCTTGGTGTTTATAGGTTTTTGGGCCCCACTTGGAATAGCTTTTCGAGAAATTTTTCCCATATGAATATAGAGCTTAGGGTAGTTAGATAAGGGTAATTGGCGAGTCTGTTACTAAACGTTGCCACATTGTCACATGACCTGAATGTTATTCGTAGTTTATTCCACAGATAGCTGCATCTTACTAAAAAGATATTAGAGCGCACGTTGGTTCTAGCCTTTGGTGTATTCAATGTAAAATCTTTGTTGCGAAGGGCCCGAGTTGAGCAATGTTGTAAATTGAGTGTAGGCAGGTTGGGATAGGTCTTTTTGTGTAACATGTTGCAAGCAGCAACAAGTTGTGCTTCAATCGTCGAATCCAAAGTGATTCGAGATGAAGTTCATTGCAACGTTCTAGATAACTCATAACAGAGTGTTTACCAATCAGATGTTTAGTGAGTGATCTCTGCAGGTTCTCCACAGCAATTCTGTCACTCTTTCTCATATTTCCGTATATTATGCTGCAGTATGCGAGGATGGGGAAACTGAGTAGCTTGAAAGCTCAACTCCAGCATGAGTTGTGTGTATTTCGTTTGATTTATTGAACATAGACTGTCTGGCACGTGCTAATTGTTATTGGGCCTGTTCGGAGAAATTGAAGGTAGACGAGTACCTAATTCCAAGATCTCGCGTGGAAAACTGTGTAGGGACACGTTCCTTGTTTAGGGTGATAGATCCTTCGGGGATGCAACAGCCGTAAGACATGATGCTTGATTTCTTAGTCGAGAGGTTCATCACCCATGTGCAGCACCATGACGCAGGGGGATGTAAATCATCTTGAATGAGCAGCAATGTCCCGTGAAGCTAGTCACGCCGAAACTTATAGACTAGTTTGATATCGTCATCAACAAAAATCATGTGACATGTTTTACACATGTGGTGATGTCATTGATGTAAAGCAAAAAGAGTAAGGGGCCGAGCACGCTCCCTTGAATGACTCCACTGGTGATTGAGCGTGGAGAAGATCGCTAAGCACCTAAAGTAACTACCTGATGGCGATCACTCAAGTATGACGATAACCAACCTAGTAATGAGTCCCGGATCCTAAAGTTCTCCAAGTTTTGGAGCAGTCGCTTGTGCGGTACTCGGTCGAACGCTTGAAGTATGTCAAGAAACAAGATTGCTACTGCATAGCCGGAATCGATTGATTCTAAAATGTGACTAAGGTAATACAGTCGACAGGTGGAGCACGATCGCTTATTAAGAAAACCATGTTGCAAATTGTTGATCAGGCCAATAGAACCAACAATATTCATCGTATCTATTCTGACCAGCATTTCAAATGGCCGAGCGATTATTGGAGTGTGGTGGATTGGTCGGTAGTTATCAATCGTTTGTTTAAGACCTCCTTTATGCCGAAGCATATTAAATGACGTTTTCCACTGATCTGGAAAGTGGCCAGATTCCAGCGATAGAGTGAACATACTCATCAGGAGCAATGGTATATCAGGTCCCCCTAGTTTGATGGTGGTTAATGAAATACCATCAGATCCCAGCTTGGAAGATGGCCTGATTGATTTGATAACTTGATGGATAGCGTTGAGCGAGATATCGACTCTGCTTAAGAGGTTTGTTACTGTGATCTTTATGCACACAGGCACCGGGTCAGCTTCTTGACTCATGGTAGTGGCAAATAAGTCACTGAATGCTTCACAGATTTCAGCTAGGTCATGGAGTAATTGACCTTCACCATCAACAATTTCGGTAATTAGAGGAGAGCGGTCACTGGTTCTACGATGCAGTATTTTGACAAGCTCCCTAGTTTTGCAGCTTGTCCGTAGGGCTGTAGGTACTTCATTTTTCCGTCGTGTTAATTGCGGGTGTTTGACTCCGGTGGTAAATGCATGCAGTTGTAAGACAAATGAAAAGTCATGGGTCCTTCTGTATCTTGCAGTTAACACTTTGGTTAGCTTGCTGCTTAAGTGCTCGACGAAATATTTGGAGATATGAGGGATATGAATACATTGTGAAGCAAGGACGGCTATAGCGTGATGGATTTGTTTATAGAACTGCTCAACAGCGGTGTACACACTGGTAGAGGGGAAAAATACATCCCAGTCTGGGAAAAGAACTAACATAACTGCAAGCATTCGCAGTCTATCTTATGGGTTGAAACTGGTGTTGTCGAGGGCTGTTTAGTGACCATGTTAATCTGGAAGATGACTCGGATCATGTTATGTTTGCTGCCAGGGAGATTGTTTAAGATCTCGGTCTGTGGATTGGGTATCCGCAATGTGAACATTAAGTCCAGTACATTGGAGGACCTGGTTGGACTCGTAATCCGTTATTTCCAACCCCCAGGCTTTGATGGAAGAAAGAAGAAAGGCGTGCAAGGTAGACGTTAGGGGGAATGACCAGGGTAATTTTGCAAGGTTGAATTCTCCGACAATAATCTTCTGGCTGGTGGCAACTCTGGTGCGAAGTTAAATGCAGAAGTGATGTTGGTGATACTCACTTAAGAGACATTCGATGGGTTGTAGATGCATGCGAGCAATGTGTAAGATGAGACACCGGCAACTGACAGCCAAATAGATTCAGGGATAGTTCCAAATGTGTGTGGTCTATAGGTTTAGCTTTAAATGTTTGGCGTAGATACAAAATACACCTCCACATTTTCTGTCGCAGTGATTTTTCGAAATGGGTGTCAGCTTGGAAACATCAGAGTAGAGTAGTGTCTATGAAGAACACCATGTTTCAGTGAAAAGGATCGATTGTGGGTCATCGAACTGTGCAAGAGTGTTTGAGAAGGAAGTTAGTAGACCACAGATCTTGAAAAATTAGATCAATATAGTAATTTGAATAATGCCGTAAGAAGACGAACACTGGCAGATGTCAACATTTCGTATTGTCTCTTCAGTGCCAACACAATAACATGAAAATATATAAGACAACAGGTAAGGTGAGACCGGAACAACTTAGAACAGGGTAGGCGGTAGGCGTGACACCCCTACGTCCAGGACAGACGTAAGCTTACTAACAACTGTTTCTGCACACAGAGGGCGGGTTTGATACGGCTGATCACGACTGCCCCTGCAAAACGTAGGATCCGGGCGTTAGCATGTCTTAACACGATTGTAACCAGTTTGGCTGGATCAAACTGGTGACATCTGGTTAGTAAATGTCTAGCTATAGATGAAACAGTTGGCCTACGTGAACAGATGGTATGAGCAACCGAGGACTAGGTGATTTGACGCTGCAACCGTTTAGGTGCATGTTCCCTTATTCTGGAGTTCAACGATCTATTGATACGGCCGACGTAGTGCATACCACAACTACAAGTAAATTGGTAAATACAATGTGAGTTGGCGCCAATAGGTTGTCTTACGTCATTGGGGTAACAGGTATTCAATTAGTCCTGTTGATAAGGACAGTTTCGGCAGCAAAATAAGTCCTCTTTATTGCGGAAGTTATGCGCTTCATTGTCCTCATATTGGCAAAATCTCCCTTAAATGGTAGCTCGATGTAGATCTTCTTGTTAGACACTGTCGATACCTTCTGTCCCGGCACCCTCGCCTGACTATGTTTGTCGATGAATCTACTTGGATAGCCATTTGTTCAACAGCGTATCCTTGAGCGAGTTTATCTCATCCTCTAAACTGTCGGTAGTGCATATTTTGCTTGCACGGTTGAATAGCATCTTGACTAAGGTCCGCTTGTACCACATTGGGGAGAAGCTGGTAAAGTGCAGATACTGCCTTGACCAAGTCGGTTTTCGATAATCCTCTCTTTTGATGGACCCACCCGCTCTTCGGCAAATCAACACGTCCAGATATGGGAGACAGTTGCTTTTTTCTCTTTCGCTGGTTGCTTTCAGATTCGTACGCGCGTCATTCAGGCGATCGACCAGACGCGCAATGTGTTCCTCTGATGAGCTAAACTAAAATATCATCCACATACCGCTTATAGTAGGAAAGCATCGAGATTTCCACACTCAAATTCTATTCAGTCATCGGCATGACAAAATCTGCCAGCACTGGGCCCAACGTACTACCCATTGTCACTCCATCTATCTGGCGATAGGGAAGGTTTTGGAATTGAAAACCGATGTTCACAGTGCAAAGTAGTAGGCTGTCCTTTGATAATTCGACTGGCATTGGAAGAGTAAAATCGGAGCAGTCTGCCATTTAACACAAGTAATCAAACGTTGCATGTAGCGGAACCTCGGTGAAAGGCGATCGCACGCAGAGTTTGACGGAAGAAGGCCGATTACCGTCCATTTACCTACCATGGCTCGTTCATGGTGAATGCCGGTCATTTACGGTTGTTGTCCCCAACATCCAATAGCCATCCAAGGTTTGGCAAATTCGCAACATGCTACTGCGAGGGCAGAGACATGAATTTCTCTCTCACCTTAGTGGTGCGGACGTATGGAATTCTCGGCAGACGAGTGATTTAGTGCAGGGCTCAGCTGAGAAAAAGCCTAACCTCTAAAGACGCATCGACATAAGGCTGTTGATCAGCCAGCGAGTCATAACGTGTTTCCGGCTGTCAACTAACTTCGCACTGAGTGAAGGTCATGGCCAACCGTAGGCGTTGGAACGATCGATGGTTATCTCCGTGTGTCTCCCTGGCTACGCGGCAAAGTCGGCTTAGGCGACCGAAACTGCAATGTGCATGTGCGTACGTGATGGCAGCTCAGCTGAGGACGAGGTTAGATATTGCAACTGTTGCCAATGTTATTGAATCACAGGTAATGGCGCACGAGCAGACAATGCAGTCGGGATCACGTAGCGTTCCTGTTACTCAGCGCGCGCTGATTATTCGGCTGTACGGTGAATGCGGTTTAAACGCCGCATCAGCTTCAAGAAAATACAACGCAATGAACGCAGGAATGCGTCCCATCACCGCCCGGTACGTGCTTAAACTAATGAAGAAGTTCGAGCAAACTGGTAGTGTGTGTGACATGAAGAGAACCGGACCGCCTCGCATCATCACGGACGACCGTTTAGCTTGCGCTGTAGTCAGTGAAGTGTCAAAAAGTCCCGATCTCAGCATTCGTCGGATCGCACAGCACTGCGACACGACCCGACATGCGGTACACCGGAAATTACTGGAACGAAAATTTCGGAGGTTTCGTGCACTTCAATTGCAGGTTTTGAACCTATGCGATCCGGAGAAGCGGCATGAATTTTACCGCTGGTTTATGGATCACGGGGATATTCATTCTGTTATCTTTACAGATGAGGCACTGTTTCATCTGCATGGAACAAGGAAATTACTGTTGGGCTACCAGCAACCCACGAAAATTTACCGCATCACGTATGAACCACAGTGTGAAACTGATGGTTTGGGTCGGATTAGCAAGCCAGAAAATCTTGGGCCCATATCTCTTTTCCGGGAATGTGACCGGTAGGTTGTTGATTTGAAGTACTAAAGACTTATCTTTTCCTAGGATCGTTGTATTTAGAAATGCTGCAGACATTTGTGCTTCCCCAGTTGGAGACCGAAGGGGCATTCATACTACTTGGTGCACATGCACATTCTGCTAAAACGGTGCGTGCTTACCTCACCGACAAATTTGGCCACCATCGGATCGGACGCGGTGGACCAATGGAATGGCCTGCTCGCTCACCAGATTTGAATCCCATGGACTTTTTTCTATGGGAGCGGCGAGTGTACAAAACAAGGCCGATTACATTGGATCAATTGAAAGAAAATATTGTGAACGAATGTCGCGCGATCACGTGGGATACATTGGAGAAAGTGCTCGCCAATTGCATCAAGCCGTTTGTGCACTGTAAGCAGAATGCCGGCGGACATTTTGAACATATCCTTCATTGGCATAGATGATCGTTCCAATACATTTCTGTTAATATATTTATCCTCTTTCACAAAAGTGTTAACGCCTAAACTGGGCCGCTGGCAAATAGTGCTAATGATGCGTCCGGTCGGATAGAATTCTTAACGCCCAGGCTGTCGTTGAGCAAATAAACAGCGTAGGCACCGAAAAGTTCAACTTGGGGACGTTCCGTATCTGGTAGAATAAAATGAGGTCTCCACGTAGGGGCCTGTAGTGTATACTGAACACTCGGAGTGTATTTAGTCGCTGCTCGACCATGGTGATTTTCAAGCGATGCAAGGTCACGGTTTAGCCAAGCGTGCTAAGTCCGGATTACGTGCTCAACGTGTTAACGCACGTAGGCATGGAGCGTGATGGAGAAGATGCATGAATCTAAACTTTCGAATGCCATCCGCAAGCTAACAACGTGCTGGTTACCACTTTTGGATTCCGACTGTCTGGAATAACCGAAGTCGTCCTGCACCAGCACGCCAAGGTCAAGTTCTTGTGGGCTTGTCTGCAGGTCATATGCCCCAATATTCTAGAGATAGGCGTGTCTATGGCAGATGTGGATAATGTGTCACTTGACCACATTTAATGGCAGTGAATTCCTCACCGATCAATGCTAGGTCCTATCTAGGTCGCACATGGAGGATCTTGTGGTCTGCCATTCTCTTGATGTCCGGCCAACGTTTAACGTCATCCGGAACAGTAAACTTTTTGAGGCGATGGCTCTCACAAGATCATCGCACTCCACTCGATTAGAGTCGGGCAGGGATGTTAGGTCTCTAACATAGAACTGCTGTTCACGGAGAAAATTGCCAACCCATGCTAATAATGCATTGCCTACGTTTTCCAAGTAGCCCATCATTACGTCAGCGATGGTTGCTTCCATGTCTTTGGAAAGCGCAGAGATAAGTGTTACCGCACGGTAACTGGTAGGATCAGACGGACTTCCCTGAAAGTATACGGCAAGTGGATGGGTCAGTATTGTTTATGTGAAGGCGGCATGTGTTCCCCCAACGCCAAAACTTTCCATATTTGGCTTCTCA
Organism: Dicrocoelium dendriticum; assembly: GCA_944474145.2. Classification (NCBI taxonomy): domain Eukaryota; kingdom Metazoa; phylum Platyhelminthes; class Trematoda; order Plagiorchiida; family Dicrocoeliidae; genus Dicrocoelium; species Dicrocoelium dendriticum. The sequence continues at coordinate 241,715,523 of OX104063.1, read as the reverse complement.
TGAATGATGTTGGTATCAGGTGATGGTGGAAAAGTGTTGCTCCGAATGCGGACAGAACCAGATTCTGAGAAATGCATTGCAGTATTTCGGGCGCTGTATCAGGGTATTCGTCGTAGCGAATAAAATCAAACCTTCAATTCGGTGATCCTAGCCATTAATTGTGTGTTTTTAGCATAACAGTCGGACATACATGACTGAGTGCACCCCAGAGGTAGTCTAGAATAAATGACTGAAAACCACATCACTAGACACCGAAGCATCGGCGCAAAAATTTTCCACCATCACCTGATACCAACATCATTCATGAGAAGCCAAATATGGAAAGTTTTGGCGTTGGGGGAACACATGCCGCCTTCACATAAACAATACTGACCCATCCACTTGCCGTATACTTTCAGGGAAGTCCGTCTGATCCTACCAGTTACCGTGCGGTAACACTTATCTCTGCGCTTTCCAAAGCCATGGAAGCAACCATCGCTGACGTAATGATGGGCTACTTGGAAAACGTAGGCAATGCATTATTAGCATGGGTTGGCAATTTTCTCCGTGAACAGCAGTTCTATGTTAGAGACCTAACATCCCTGCCCGACTCTAATCGAGTGGAGTGCGATGATCTTGTGAGAGCCATCGCCTCAAAAAGTTTACTGTTCCGGATGACGTTAAACGTTGGCCGGACATCAAGAGAATGGCAGACCACAAGATCCTCCATGTGCGACCTAGATAGGACCTAGCATTGATCGGTGAGGAATTCACTGCCATTAAATGTGGTCAAGTGACACATTATCCGCATCTGCCATAGACACGCCTATCTCTAGAGTATTAGGGCAAATGACCTGCATCCAAGCCCTCAAGAACTTGACCTCGGCGTGCTGATGCAGGACGACTTCGGTTATTCCAGACAATCGGAATCCAAAAGTGGTAACCAGCACGTTGTTAGCTTGAGGATGGCATTCGAAAGTTTAGATTCATTCATCTTCTCCATCATGCTCCATGCCTATGTGCGTTAACACGTCCAGCACGTAATCCAGACTTGGCACGCTTGGTTAAACCGTGAACTTGCATCGCTTGAAAATCACCATGGTTGAGCAGCGACTAAATGCACTCCGAGTGTTCTTTATACACTACAGGCGCCTACGTGAAGACCTCATATTAGTCTACCAGATACGGAACGTCCCCAAGTTGAACTTTTCGGTGCCTACGCTGTTTATTTGCTCAACGACAGCCTGGGCGTTAAGAATTCTATCCGACCGGACGCATCATTAGCACTATTTGCCAGCGGCCCAGTTTAGGCGTTAACACTTTTGTGAAAGAGGATAAATATATTAACAGAAATGTATTGGAACGATCATCTATGCCAATGAAGGATATGTTCAAAATGTCCGCCGGCATTCTGCTTACAGTGCACAAACGGCTTGATGCAATTGGCGAGCACTTTCTCCAATGTATCCCACGTGATCGCGCGACATTCGTTCACAATATTTTCTTTCAATTGATCCAATGTACGCGGCCTTGTTTTGTACACTCGCCGCTTCAGACAGCCCCATAGAAAAAAGTCCATGGGGTTCAAATCTGGTGAGCGAGCAGGCCACTCCATTGGTCCACCGCGTCCGATCCAATGGTGGCCAAATTTGTCGGTGAGGTAAGCACGCACCGTTTTAGCAGAATGTGCATGTGCACCAAATAGTATGAATGCCACTTCGGCGTCTAACTGTGGAAGCACAAATGTCTGCAGCATTTCTAAATACAACGGTGCTAGAAAAAGAAAAGTCTTTAGTACTTCAAAACAACAACCTACCGGTCACATTCCCCGAAAAGAGATAGGGGCCCAAGATTTCCTGGCTTGCTAAGCCGACAAAAACCAACAGTTTCACACTGTGGTTCATACCTGACGCGGTAAATGTTCGTGGGTTGCTGGTGGCCCAACAATATTTTAATTGTTCCATGCCGATGAAACAATGCCTAATCTGTAAAGATTACAGAACGAATATTCCCGTGATCCATAAACCAGCGGCAAAATTCATGCCGCTTCTCCGGATCGCAGGGGTTCAAAACCTGCAATTGAAATGCACTAAACCTCCGAAAGTTTCGTTCCTGTAATTTTCGGTGTACCGCATATCGTTTCGTGTCGCAGTCCTGCGTGCTCCGACGAATGCTGAGATCGGGATTTTTTGATATTTCAGTTACTACAGCACAAGCTGAACCGTCGTCCGTGATGATGCGAGGTGGTTCGGTCCTCTTCATGTCACACACACTACCAGTTTGCTCGAACTTCTTCATTAGTTTAAGCACGTACCGGGCGGTGATGGGACGCATTCCTGCGTTCATTGCGTTGTATTTTCTTGAAGCTGATGCGGCGTTTAAACCGCATTCACCGTACAGCCGAATAATCAGCGCGCGCTGAGTAACAGGAACGTTACGTGATCCCGACTGCATTGTCTGCTCGTGCGCCATTACCTGTGATTCAATAACATTGGCAACAGTTGCAATATCTATCCTCGTCCTCAGCTGAGCTGCCATCACGTACGCACATGCACATTGCAGTTTCGGTCGCCTAAGCCGACTTTGCCGCGTAGCCAGGGAGACACACAGAGATAACCATCGATCGTTCCAACGCCTACGGTTGGCCATGACCTTCACTCAGTGCGAAGTTAGTTGACAGCCGGAAACACGTTATGACTCGCTGGCTGATCAACAGCCTTATGTCGATGCGTCTTTAGAGGTTAGGCTTTTTCTCAGCTGAGCCCTGCACTAAATCACTCGTCTGCCGAGAATTCCATACGTCCGCACCACTAAGGTGAGAGAGAAATTCATGTCTCTGCCCTCGCAGTAGCATGTTGCGAATTTGCCAAACCTTGGATGGCTATTGGATGTTGGGGACAACAACCGTAAATGACCGGCGTTCACCATGAACGAGCCATGGTAGGTAAATGGACGGTAATCGGCCTTCTTCCGTCAAACTCTGCGTGCGATCGCCTTTCACCGATGTTCCGCTACATGCAACGTTTGATTACTTGTGTTAAATGGCAGACTGCTCCGATTTTACTCTTCCAATGCCAGTGGAATTATTGAAGGACAGCCTACTACTATGCACTGAGAACATCGGTTTTCAATTCCAAAACATTCCCTATCACCAGATAGATGGAGTGACAATGGGTAGTCCGTTGGGCCCACTGCTAGCAGATTTTGTCATGTCGACGATTGAAAAGAAGTTGAGTGTGGAAATCTCGATGCTTTCCTACTATAAGCGCTATGTGGATGATATTTTAGTTTAGCTCATCAGAGGAACACATTGCGCGTCTGGTCGATCGCCTGAATAACGTGCATACGAATCTGAAAGTAACCAGCGAAAGAAAGAAAAGCAACTGCCTCCCATATCTGGACGTGTTGATTTGCCGAAGAGCGGGTGGGTCCATCAAAAGAGAGGATTATCGAAAACCGACTTGGTCAGGGCAGTACCTGCACTTTAACAGCTTCTCCCCAATGTGGTACAAGCCGACCTTAGTCAAGACGCTATTCAACTGTGCAAGCAAAATATGCACTACCGACAGCTTAGATGATGAGATAAACTCGCTCAAGGATACGCTGTTGAAAAAATGGCTATCCAAGTAGATTCATCGACAAACATAGTCAGGCGAGGGTGCCGGGACAGAAGGTATCGACAGTGTCTAAAAAGAAGATCTACATCGAGCTACTATGTAAGGGAGATTTTGCCAATATGAGGACAATGAAGCGCATAACTTCCGCAGTCCAGAGGACTTATTATGTTGCCGAAACTGTCCTTATCAACCGGACTAATCGAATACCTGTTACCCCAATGACGTAAGACAACCTATTGGCGCCAACTCACAGTGTATTTGCCAATTTACTTGTAGTTGTGGTATACACTACATCGGCCGTACCAATAGATCGTTGAACTCCAGAATAAGCGAACATGTACCTAAATGCTTGCAGCGTCAAATCACCCAGTCCTCGGTTCCTCATACCATCTGTTCACGTAGGCGACCTGTTTTATCTATAGCCCCGTGTCACCAGTTCGTTCCGGCCAAAATGTTTACAATCGTGTCAAGACATGCTCACGCCCGTTTCCTACGTTTTGCAGCGGCAGTCGCGATCAACCGTATCAAACCCGCACTCTGTGTGTCGAAACAGTTGTTCGTAAGCCTACGGCTGTCCTGGGCGTAGGGGTGTCACGCCTACCGCCTACCCTGTTCTAACTTGTTCCCGTCTCACCTTACCTGTCGTCTTATATATTTTCATGTTATTGTGTTGTCATTGAAGGGACAATACGAAATGTTTACATCTGCCAGTGTTCGTCTTCTTGCGGCATTATTCAAATTACTATAGGGATCCAATTTTTTCAATGTCTGTGGGCAATGAACTTCCTTTTTTAAACACTCTTGCACAGTTCGATGACCCACAGTCGATCCTTTTCACTGAAGCATTGTGTTCTTCACAGACACTACTCTACTCTGATGTTTCCAAGCTACCACCCATTTCGAAAAATCGCTGCGACAGAAAATGTGGAGGTGTATTATATACCTACGCAAAACATTTAAATCTAAACCTATAGACCACACAATTTGAAATATCCCTGAATCTATTTGGCCGTCAGTTGCCGGTGTCTCATCTTACACATTGCTCGCATGCATCTACAACCCATCGAATGTCTCTTAAGTGAGTATTACCAACATCACTTCTGCATCTAACTTCGCACCAGAGTTGCCACCAGCCAGAAGATTATTCTCGGGGAATTCAGCCTGCCCAAAATACCCTGGTCATCCCCCCAACGTCTAACTTGCACGCCTTTTTTCTTTCTTCCATCAAAGCCTGGGGGTTGGAAACAATGGATTACGAGTCCAACCAGGTCCTCCAATGTACTGGACTTAATGTTCACATTGGGGATACCCAATCCACAGACCGAAATCTTAAACAATCTCCCTGGCCGCAAACATAACATGATCCGACTCATCTTCCAGATTAACATGGTTACTAAACTCGCCTCTACAACGCCAGTTGTAACCCATAAGACAAACTGGGAATGCTTGCAGCAGTTCATTCATTTCCCAGACTGGGATGTAATTTTTTCCCTCTACCGGTGTGTACACCGCTGTGGAGCGGTTCTATAAACAAAACCATCACGCTATAGCCCTACTTGCTTCACAATGTATTCATACCCCTCATATCTCTAAAGATTCCGTTGAGCACTTAAGCAGAAAGAAAACCAAAATGTTAACTGCAATATACAGAAGGACCCATGACTTTTCATTTGTCTTACAACTGCATGCATTTACCACCGGAGTCAAACGCAATTAACACGACGGAAACATGAAGAACATACAGCCCTACGGACAAGCTGCAAAGTTAGGGAGGTTGTCAAAATACTGTATCGTAGAATCAGTGACCGCCCTCCTCTAAGTACCGAAATCGTTGATGATGAAGGTCAATTACTCCATGACGCAGCTGAAATCTGTGAAGCATTTAGCGACTTTTTTGCCACTACCATGAGTCAAGTAGCTGACCCGGTACCTGTGTTCATAAACATCACAGTAACAAACCTCTTAAGTAGAGTCGAAATCTCGCTCAACACTATCCATCAAGTTATCAAAATCAATCAAGCCATCTTCCAAGCTGGGATCTGATGGTATTTCATTAACCACCATTAAACTAGGAGGACCTGACATACCATTGCTCCTGATGAGCATGTTCACTCTATCGCTGGAATCTGGCCACTTTCCAGATCAATGGAAAACGTCATTTATTATGCTTCGGCATAAAGGAGGTCTTAAACAAACGATTGATAACTACCGACCAATCCACCACACTCCAATAATCGCTCGGCTATTTGAAAAGCTGGTCAGAATGGAGACGATGAATATTGTTGATTCTATTGGCCTGATCAACTAGTTGCAACGTGGTTTTCTCATTAAGCGATCGTGCTCCACCTGTCAACTGCATTACCTTAATCACATTTCAGAATCCATTGATTCCGGCTATGCAGTAGCAATCTTGTTTCTTGACATACATCAAGCGTTCGACCAGGTACCGCTTAAGCGACTGCTACAAAACTTGGAGAACTTTAGGATCCAGGACTCATTACTAGGTTGGCTATTGTCATACTTGAGTGCTCGCCATCAGGTAGTTACTTTAGGTGTTTAGCGATTTTCCCCACGCACAATCACCAGTGGAGTCATTTAAGGGAACGTGCTCGGCCCCTTACTCTTTTTGCTTTACATCAATGACATCACCACATGCGTAAAACATGTTACAAGATTTTTATTTGCTGCCGATATCAAATTAGTCTATAAGTTTCGACGTGACTAGCTTCACAGGACATTGCTGCTCATTCAAGATGATTTATATCCTCTTGAGTCATAGTGCTGCACATAGGTGATGAACTTCTCAGCTAAGAAATCAAGCATCATGTCTTACGGCTGTTGCATCCCCGAAGGATCTATCACCCTAAGCAAGAAAAGTGTCCCTACACAGTTTTCCACGCGAGATCTTGGAATTAGGTACTCGTCTACCTTCAATTTCTCCGAACAGGCCCAATACCAATTAGCATTTGCCAGACAGTCCATGTTCAATAAATCTAACTAAATACACGCAACTCATGCTGGAGTTGAGCTTTCAAGCTCCTCAGTCGCCCCATCCTCGCGTACTGCAGCATAATTTACGGGAATATGAGAAAGAGTGACAGAATTGCTGTGGAGAACTTGCAGAGGTCACTCACTAAACACCTGATTGGTAAACGCTGTGTTATGAGTTATCTAGAACGTTTGCAATGAACTTCATCTCGAATCACTTTGGATTCGAGGATTGAAGCACAACTTGTTGCTGCTTTCAACATGTTACACAAAAAGACCCATCCCAACCTGCCTACACTCAATTTACAACATTGCACAACTCGAGCACTTCGCAGCAAACATTTTACACTGAATATACCAAAGGCTAGAAGGAACGTCTGCTCTAATTCCTTCCTGGTCGGATATAGGTATCTGTGGAATAAACTACCAATAACACTGAAGTCATGCGACAACGTGGCAACGTTTAGTAACCGACTCGCCAATTACCTGTATCTAACTACCCTAAGCTCTATATTCACATGGGAAAAATCCCTCGATGAGCTATTCCAAGTGGGGCCCAAAAACCTATAAACACCAAGGTATTTATAAATTGGCTTTGGCCTCTACCACCTGGCAGAAGGCTGATCCATGAAACACAAATCCCAGTACTCCACCTATACATGTCACCCATGCAAGCGCATGGATTCTTCTGTGCAAATTGATCTGTGCCGCTATAGACACAGTTTCTCTCATCAAGAGAAATATACGTATTATTATTATTATTATTATTATTATACCTTTAAGAAATGAGACCAGTCTTTGGTCGAAAGCAGTAAAATGCCAGCCATCTGGAATTGCGCTTCCGAACATCACTGACAACTGATATCAGTAATGCACAACGGATGGCATGTGTTCTGAGGGAGCACCAAGTTCTTATGACATCGGCAGCGAAAGATTGCTATGGTAAAATGATTTGGCTTTTTGCTTTTATAGGTGGTAGTCGTTGCATGATTAAAGTGGGACTCTCAATAGTTACCTACTGGCTGCTAGTCAGCAATGAAGAGGCCATGCTTACCATCAGCTAACTACTATCTGACTAAATAGGCTGAGGCAAGACAGAGGCTGTCGTTTGTTTCCTAAAAGTGGGGACTACGCTCGAACTCAGCGCTAGGGAATAGGTCATTGGTGACAAAATATGCAAGAAACATTCCATAGCTAGCTCATGCAATGTCTAACTTCTAAATGAACTTTGATTCTCTGCTCCAGATTAATAATTCCATCTTGAGGGCACAGTGCCCTATTCAAATGTAGCTCCATCTTCCGAGCTAATGAAGCGCCTTTCGTGCTTTAGACCGCTACATTCTCAAGCGAGCATAGTTAGCAATTCACATAATTCGCATGTGCATTGTTTCAATTTCGTAATTTCACCAATCGGCTATTAATGTTTCCGTTTTTGCCCGTCATCCACACACCGCAAAACTAGTCGTGAGTACTACTTTGTACTTTATTCCAACCTTTAGTGTGCAAAAATGACTGAAACAATCCAGTAGATGGCGAGCTTCAGGGTTTTGCCATCAGAATATAAGACACCTATCATTTTCTACAGCAGACCCCTCAAAGCTCTGTCCCTAAGTCAAAGGCTAAACTCAGTCTTACTAACCGTCCAACAGCATCTGCGCAATCTACTCCGACAATTACTAACCTCTTAAGTGGGCAAGCCACATCCGGCGTGGCAGCTATTAACTTATCCTTAAAAGCCATACCTGACGAGTTGGTCACAATACCAGCAGTCCATAACTGGATATCAAACGCATCGATCGTCTCGATGTAAACGCCCAAAGAGACAACCGTACGTTCAGCAACTGGACCAATCACGAACGATGCGGCGCTGTTTTCACAACATTCCTTTGTGCCCGCTAAACAACCCAAGTTACCAACCGCAACACACAAACCGACATTCGCTAGACAGTACCCCTGAGCGTTAAGTATCATGTGCACCAACGTTCCTGAGTCCAGATCTGGCACAATAAAGGGCAAGTTGCTTAAGGATCTCAAGCAGTGTAATTCCGTATGCGATGAGATTTGTATTCGGGTCGAGCCAATTGCGCTGTGACGCGTTGCGCGTCACCCAAGTTCAGTGCACTACGGCGAACCTTGATCTTTTCGAGTAATATTGTACTCTTGTGAGAAGACAGCGACCGTCCTAAACTCAGCAGTTCATCCTCGCAATTCATCGAGGTGTGTTGGGGGGGTTGGCATACTATCAGTTATTCATTGGAAAGGGTGAACAAAGGAAAAAGATAACCTTGATGACCCTTCTACAAAAGAAAGCAAGCAAACGGTATTCGTTCATTGCTTTCCCGAACTGCTGGATTTTCCTGATTATGAAGCGCAAACACATGACTGTGAGTAATGGGGTTACTTCCTTGAAGCACTCTCCCTGGACGACATAATACCAAAATCATTGACAAACATTCCTTCGACTCCGAATTGCAGGAGCTGCGGTCCAAAAATATTGACGTCGTACTATACTCCGAAGGAGTGACAGAAGTCCTGTTGGATAGTTGGTTGAAGCATGGCTCCAGGTTATCTGCCGAGAAGAGGCCAAAGCTAGCAGGCGCACGGCCACTAGTTGTTAGTACTTGATTGTAACATGCAGCTTCATTACAATATTTGCCTCAACAAACCTGCAGTGTGATAGACACAACAGAACTCATGACACCTGATAAGACAGGGGGATACACGAGAGAATCTCTCTATCCGGAATGCGCCGTGCTACCATGCAGCCGGCCTGGAATTCAAGCACCGATGTTCAACGTGAAAAACGATTAGCGGCAGACCGACGGACGGTCGGCTTGAAGCTAAACACGAATTTGTTGTCCACCCACACATCTATAACATCAAAAATACGATCCTGTTTGTATACTAACGTCCCAGGTCTTTTACTTACGTCGGCCGAATGTATAGAACACCAGGCGTCACAACAGCAGAAGCACATCATGGTTACTGAGACCTAGTTAAGCGTTAAGATAGCAGATTCTGAGGTCAATATACCTGGTATGTAGCTGCTTCGGAATGACAGTGCTGGAAGAGGTGGTGGCGTAATTCGGCATTACAAGGTGAACTTCCTAAGGGCTTGCTGACCATCCAGAAATCCGTGCTCCAGATTCACTTTGGTGCTATGGTTGCCGAACAAAGACGTCTTATAGCTGAGATCTATCGTCCACCAAACTCTACGTGTGAAATGGAATTCAAACTGAAACACGTTCTTCAGGTTGCTTTAAGCAAGTCATATACTCACATGCTCATCTCAAGCAACTTTGATGTGCACGAGCTGCAAGTAACGGCGATAGATAGCAATCAGTTTATGGCCCGTTTACAAGTGGTGAATTCCAGCAAACTTTTGTATAAACATGTGACCTCACGCACCAGATTTCGCACTGTTAACAAGCCGTCAAGACTTGCTCTCGTGCTCAAGGACGAAGAACTCATGGTCGAAGGAATAATTGCCAGCACACCAATGGGTAGCATTGACCATGTCACTCTACTGTTTAACTATGTATGTTACGCGGAATAACTTGAGGAAGAGGACGAGAAAGTATAGACGGTCATACACTACAAAGTTTCATCCGCGCTTGTTAAGGCATCTTGGACCTTTTAACCGAATGCCCTCTAGAAATCACCTAAGACATTTACACGAGGATATTTAGCACTCTGGTGTCGAACGCGGCTGAGTAGAAATTCTTCCATCAGCAAAGGAAAAAGAAGTCATTTCTGACGATCGGAACCTGTAGATGCATGTCCTTGTGGTACTTAGCATGGAGACTTCAATAGGACTCCCCGAATTCCGAAACCTGTACTGCCTATGTGGCACAGCATAAATTCTGTGTGAGCATGATCCACGAGAACGCGATGATGCAACAACATGAGTTGATGAAGCGATTCGGCACGAACCAAAAACCCTTATATACTTTCTCAGCTGCTAAACGGTAAGTGTGCTGGTGCCAACGGGATTCCGCCTAAAGTATTGTAACACGGCGGACCTACGTTAGGTACTGCAAAGCACCACTTGGTGAAACGCGTGTGGATTGAGAAGGAGGTGCCTCCTGTGCTAAAGGATGCCTTTATGCTACCAATGTACAAGGGCAAAGGGAGCAAGCAAGGTTGCATGAATTATCGTTGTATCATCTTGTTGAGTTGGGTGTGGAAGGTGATTGCCCGAATCCTGCTCAACCGCCTCGTCAGTGACGTTGTGGAACCGAACAAAACGGAAAAGCACTGTGGATTCTCCTCGGGTCGAAACACTACAGACCTGGTGTTTGTGGAGAAGTGTAGAGAACGACACCAGCAATTGTACTCATCTTTTGTTCGTTTCACCAAGGCACTTGATACGGTGAACCGTGAGGCATTGTGGCTGGTGTGGGGTAAGTTTGGTTGACCACTTAAGATTGTAAGTTGGATTGAATGTCTGCACAGTGGTATGTGGGCGAGGGTGCAGCTGAGTGCAGAGACCTCGGATGACTTTACAACTGTCACTGGTGTGCAGCAAGGCGGTGTCGTAGCTTTTGCTCTGTGTAATATATATCTTAATGCAACGATGTTTTTTGATGAGGCTTGTGCTTACGGTGTTCATGTGGTGCGCCGTATTGATGGTAGGTTGCTGAACATCCGTCGTTTCGATGCGAGAACCCTAGTCTGTGAGACAGAAATCCATATATTGATGTTCTCTGACGACTATGCGTTGTTTGCACAAAGCGCAGATGAGTTGCAACACATGACTAGTGCTCTGGCTTCGACAGCGACGAAATTCGGGCTCACCATCAACACAAGCAAAACTGTCTGTCTCTTTCAGGTTTCACCAGAAGTGCAATCCTCAATATTGCCGAAAATCAGCATTGGTGCTGAAGTACTGGAAACCACCTCCCGCTTCTGCTACCTGTGCAGTGTGATATCGACTGACCAGCAGCTACACAGTAAGCTGCGTATCCGCGTCTCGAAGGCAGCGGCGACATTCGGGAAGCTAGAGTACCGAGTGTGGAACAACCATCAGCTTACCATTGGAACGAAGCTGATGGCGTACAAATCCATGGTGCTGTCCGTTCTTCTATATGGCAGTGAAACTTGGACGATGAACCGGCGGGATGTGCGATATCTCGAGCGATTCCATCAGCAGTGTTTGCGACGGATTCTGCACATCGGATGGGGCGACAGATTTGCGGACACGGATGTGTTGCACCATAGTGGAATGTATGCAGTGGACTGCATACTTCTGCTGAGACACCTGAGGTGGCTCGGTCATGTGTGGCGTATGGAATCGGCGCGGATACCGAAACAGGTGTTCTAAGGTCAACTGAGTGTGGGGAAGTGGAGTGCGCGATACGGAATATTCGTTACTAGCGCATGATCAAAGTGAGCCTATCAAGTTCTAATGTTGTTTGCAGTTCATGGGAATCAAAGGCAGTTGATTGGCTTGCATGGCATGATCTGATCACGAAGGCAGCTACCGAGGTGCAGGAGAAAATCTCATGCATGTGAAGTAGCGGAAAGTGCGGAGGCGGCTGTCGCCGTTGGTTTGTACTCCATCGACGCCACTCTAAACCAACATCTAAAAGACGATGGGTCCTGCTGAGAACGTACTCAGAACCGGCACATCGTTGGTAGTTACGCTTCATTCGAGTTACTAACCACTTGCTTGCACACTGAGTCTTTTTATTTCATGTGGTGGGTTTGTCATGTTGTCTCATTAATGTCTATGTAAACTATCTTCGATTAACTAGCACACGTCGCTCAAGTGCACGGTAGTTAACTTTGATAGCATTTGCCTTTTGGTGAACTTTTTTTAGATATGTACTTCGTCGTTTTAAACCCATTGTGCATATTTTATCAACCAATTTATTTCGTATGCTCATTTATTGAAGAGTTGTGTCGGCATATCTGAATGAATCATACGATATATTTTATTTGTTATTGTCGTTTCAAGTGATGGGCTGTTGATTGCCATCCCTGGTATGGCTGCTATTGATGTGTATATTGACAAGGTGCCCATCTCTCTATTACCCACCACCTCGTCCATACTGACTTCAGGAGACAACTGATCTTTACTGGAGGGAAGGGGTGCACGATCCTTGTGGCCGTGCTAGCCTCGAAGAGTGGTTCCATGTATTCAGTGTGGAGCGGACTACGATCCAGCCACCGCTTTGTGTGCGATTGATTCCCAATTACAGTATGCTTGTGCTTGCCTGTGAAGGAGTGTGGGTCGACTCCGTTGATGTAACTTAGCTTCCCTCCATATGCCTCCCGGTCTTATTCCTTCGGGTTCACTGTAAATGGGGTGTGTGGTTAGAAGTGTGGGTGGTGCAGCGCAAGCGACTCATGATCCATCTGTAGGCGCAGGCGTCCTGTAGCTGGCCACAGTGACAGACAAATCCGAAACCGGATGCCGCCAACCATGTATGTAAGGGCATCCACTCGGAATAGGTAAGTTGGCCATATGTTACCCTGATGACGAGCATGCTCGATTCTACACTCAGCTACCCTGCGTGATACGGTCTGGGTCAAGGAGCGACGGACTATTTCTGCTGGGTGATTTCAACGCGCGTGTTGGGCGCCATGCATCGGCATCGGCATGCATCCGCATGGCATTGGTTCAGCGAATGCGAACGGTGTCAGACTGCTCCCACTGTCATTACATACTTGGGGGGTACACAGTTTTCGAACAAAAGATTCAGAATTTAGAGCTGTCAAATCTTTCAAATGCGTTAGTATGATCAAGAAACAGTGAACAATGAACTTAGCCGGGTTTAGAAGCACTGTTTTACAAGTCTCGTTGGATAGTTAATCAGGATATCAAAATGATAATGATACTAATGAGAAAACCGTGCTCTAAATATAAAAAGAAGGAATTTGCGGTTGCTCCACTGTAGTTCTGCAATCCGCGTAGATCCACAGCACCCGCAGTTAGCATTAAATATGTCCGTGGCAAACTCAGGCAGTTGGATGGAGACGTAACGTTAAGTGACAAAGTGTAAATGGATGAGTGCGTCATTAACAGTCTTTTGAATACTGTTACTGTCCGTGCAGAGACGACCGATTCCGGGAGTAGTCCAGAGGTGACAGACACGAATCAAAAAAATCCCCGCGGCACACCACACGGCTACACCTTTCTGCAGCTTTTTATGAGTGACTCCTCAGTTTGCATTGCTGCTGAGTTGCAGTAAACAGCGGCACACATGATGTGCGTCGTGCAGAATCAACTATGCCATAATCAGGTCCCCTCCTAATCTAGGATACCGTCCACTGTTTACCCCCGATCGTTTGAGCTCGGCTCGTTTGAAAGATTGCACATTCCAAGTATGTTCTTAGGTACCCGACGCGGAGGCTGCTGCAGTGCGTTAATGTCAGGTTTCAACAATTAACGCCAGACCTAAATGGTGTATTTGACATGGGGGCGAACATACGCACTGCGCATTTGCCGAAAAAATAGAGCAGTCTATTTGTCCGAACGCCAGTCGAAACAGTCCGACTCGCTGGCTTCCAGTTTTTGAGGCTTTTCAGATTGCGTGGTGCAACCCAACTCACGTTCAACAGTAGATTGCTGCAGTACATTCGTTCCGAAATGGTATGCGTAGTTTCTTTGATGTCGTGGGTATAGTATCTTGCATTTAGTCACATTTAAATGCAGTAAATGTTGGGTTGACCGTTGTTGTACCATGTCTAGGTTACTCCGAAGCAGATGGTTGTCAGCATTCACCTGAATCCTGCGTCAAATCTTGGTGTTGTCGGCAAACATTAGGAAATTTGAAACGATTGCCTGTGCGGGTCGTTAATAAACACCAAAAACAATCGTGGACCTAGAACAGCTTTGCGGCACACCACATTGGACTAGTATGGGGTCCGATAGAGCTCCGAACTGTGACCACTAATTGCCAGTGAAGTAGCAAATTGGAAGTCAAGCTTAGAAGAATCTTATCGATCGCGCAGTACGAGAGCTTAGATAGTATCGTCCGATGGTCTAGACGATCGAAAGCCTTCGCAAAATTCAGGTAGATCACATCAACGTCTTCTCCAGCGGCTTGATCTAACTACTGCGCGCGATTAGTAATTTCGTTATGCATGACCGCTGTTGACGGAAACAGTGCTGCTCGTGCGTGATGATGTTGCAAGAGCCATGCAGTCTTACAATTTCCTCTAAGGCAGATGCAACGGAATGAACAAGATACGAAACCGAGTCCAGTGTAGAGTGTTATGACTTGTATGTAGACTGTTTGGTATCACTCTCCTGATTCCTCATAATGATTCGGGGAATTAGTAGACTCTTAGCACCTTCAGCAGCATGGAGGCGCACGCTATTGACCGTGCCTCCTTCTTAAGTATAGGTGTTATTTTGGTTGACTTCCAGATGCAAGTGACAGCGCCAGTCTTTAAACAATGTTTGAAAAGCTCAGTCAAAGGTGACCGTAATGCGTCCGTACACGTCTTCAAAGCAATCAGAAACAATGAAGCCGGGCTACTAGCCTTGTTTGGCTTCAGCCCTATGAGTTCCTTGTAAACACTGATGTGGTCAAGTAAGGTGGGAGGATCGTTGACAGAGAAGCGAGGTGCAGTAACGGGTTTGATGATGATGAGGTAACTTCATCGTTGAACTTGTCACATCTACAATAATAATAAAATTTTGCTTGTGAGTTGCCCCAAAGGCCTTTACAAGTCACGGCTACTGTGGTTTCTCAAAATAGCTTTAAGGTGTTGCCTGCTTAACCTCTATATTTCGGCTTTTATAATCACCACAGACATACTTTTGACACCAGTTGTTAGCGTGTACTTGTTAGCCTGTTCCTTTTTCCCACACAGTTGCTTGAGTAGTGGTGATAAAAGGCTATCAATCCGAAGATGGATTGTTTCAATGGGGCAATGGATGTTGAAACAGAACTTGTTATGGTCCGTGAGATATTCGAACTGAGCTGACAGGTCCGCATTGGTGAAAATTGTGAAGTCGGTTGAATGGAGCTTTGATTGGAGCTTTGTAATGTTTTCCGTTGAACAGTTTCGCCACTTAACACTGCTGAATGGATTTCTTGTCATCGCAACGCAGTTGAGCTTAAAGTAAGCGTTTGGGCACATCTTCACGATGCAGTGGTCCGAATTACAAAGCGGGGAGCGTCTTTGTATAGAAATCAGATTAAAACTGATAGTAAAAATTAAATCCAAATGTGCATCGACTCTGGT
The DNA here is from genome assembly GCA_944474145.2 of Dicrocoelium dendriticum. NCBI lineage: Eukaryota > Metazoa > Platyhelminthes > Trematoda > Plagiorchiida > Dicrocoeliidae > Dicrocoelium > Dicrocoelium dendriticum. The sequence goes on along the minus strand of OX104063.1, from coordinate 241,699,738 downwards.
GGGGAATTTCACTAAGTTGACCAGACCTAGCCATTGTATGGAGACTATGTCACTTCTGTTGAAGTCACCAGCCATAATGTGTAGAGAACACTCTAACTTCTGTTGCAATTCCGGGACAAGTTGATCTGCAAACACTTTTATCTCTGGCCACGCTGCACTAGGCCTTAGATAAACGTACTCAAATGCATCAGAGAAAACCACTAGGAAACTTCGGTTTACACTCCAATGGTTGGTAACTCATTGTAGCCATTGACTAAGTGGAACACCGAAGCCTGCTAGACTGAAGTGTATTAGCCACAGAACACAGTTCATTTTATAGGTCACAATCGATCATCACCTGTTGTAAATGCATGAGCTGACTCAAGCCAGTTGCTCCGGACAGATTTCAGACCTGCTGTAGTCCCGCCCTGCCATGTAGCAACCCTTGTGATGATGGCGGGCGAATTTCACTAGGTGTGACTCAACCGTGCTACCGTCGGTCGGGTACCAATCCGTGTCATACAGACAGACGTCTCGAAATCGTGTCATGTTCTTAAACTGCGGCCTGCTACAGTGCACCATCGTAGTCTGCCTTTTCGCCTCCGTGACACTGTGAAACCGATGTACACCAAAGTTCGTTAATGTACTTGGCCACACCTCTTTCGCCGTGGTGAATCTTTCCTAGGTGGTCGGATCTGTGGCATCGATACCCATCGAGTTTTCCGATTCCAGCTTCAATGTAGAGATGTAACCAACGTTCTTTTAACATTATGGTGCCTACGTTCCAGAATTCCGTATATTTTAAACGCTTCTCGCGACCATTAGTGTTTCCGAGTAGCGACGGGACATTAGTGGACAGGATAAGCGGAATTTTCGCATTGTTGGCAGCACAGCATCCGAGTCCGTCTTGCCAATCAGCATGAGTTTTTTCTGTACCTTAAAATATTTTTAGTATGCGTGTGAAAGTATTTCTTATTTTTGTGATCCTATTTTACCATATGTGCATTTCGAACCAATTTGCGGAGCGAAATCAAACGGTCAACAGAGTAGGCCAACATTAGTAACTTTAAAGTAGTTTACTTACACAAAAGAAAAATAAGTTGGCGATACAGGTAAGAAAATAATATCCACAGTGAGCAGCGTAGAACAATATTCCAAGCACAACAACAACAGCCGAATTGGAATGTCACATCATTACAACTCGGAGAAGTCTCGATTCACCGTAGCGTTTTGTGTTTGGGTAACGGTTGACTCGCATCAAGCTATCGGGTTTGGACACCACATCCATGATGCTACCTATAAAGTTCCATTAGTTCACATCCTAGAATTTGTTTGTTTTTCAGAAAGCTGATCTTCATTTTTGAACGTTGGTACAGCTCACAATTAGCACCATATGTGGGCTCTTACTGACGATTTTTGCAGCCTGATTTGACTTCGAACACCCCGATAGTTTGCTTACAATCCGTGAAGGCTGCGTAAATACAGGCTCACGTTCTTCATTTATTTTGGGTTTAGTGGTTTTTGCCAGCAAGCAAGTTTAAACCACACCCTTGCCGATGTCCTTCTGGAATTCTAGAACAGTTTGGAGTGTGGATGAGGCCCTGGTCGTACTCATTTCAATCAAAATGGCAGTGGTTCTTTCGAGAAAATATTTGGCCGCTGGTGAGATTGACCTTCAGAGCATTTTTAACTCGCTGCTCGGCCTTTTCCCTCAGTTTCGAGGAGGAGCCTAATATGAAAGACTAGGGTTTCCTCTCTGTCGCGCTTTTTTCTAATGCAGCGACTATTGCTTTCCTCTCCTGTTCAGTCGTTGTCATCAGTTTGAGCTTAAACTCCTATTTGTCCAAAGCATTTCATGTGGAGAGCGGTGTACAGCATGATTTAGTAGTTGTTCCTCACATGGTTTTAGTTTTATTAATTATTTTAGCGAGATTCATCAAATCAAAATTTTCACTGATGACTATAGGTTGGATACCCAGTCAATAGGTCGGATGACGATGACATCCTCCAGCGCATCCTCGATGTGGCCTAAAATTGGTCAGTGAGAGGCTAGCTGCCGTTCAACCTTGTCCACATACGCCATAGATGTAAGTACATCTACAGGCTTGGGGCGCATGATTCACAGACTACCTCTCAAGATTGGCACCTCGGTGAAATGGCACAATAAAAACTCGGCTGTTGCAAATAGTCAGAGTCCAACTCAAAAAGAGGTAATTTACGGTGTTGGTCTATTGCCGAGTGCACCCGGGTTTGGATGTATCAATCTTTGCTTTGATACGCAATGCTTAAATGCGTCTCCATGTCGAATACGCAACCCGAACTTGCCAATCTTAGCTAAGGCGTAATTGAGCACCGCTAGGGACCCCCCCATATCAAGCGGCAAGGATGTAAAAGGTTTGTGCAATTTTCCATACCAGCAACGACTGAAGACAATAAAGTTCACTGAACACTACCGGCAACTACGTGGAGGTCTCATATTAACATACCAACTACTGAGCCATCGCAGTCGCGGATGCCGCCAGATTTTAAAACCTAATTCGAGCGCTAACCTCATTGGTAAGAGCCTGAAATTGAATCAACAAGACACTCGTCCAGATTGTCGACGAACTTACTTCACCCTCTGGGGCTGCCATCCCTGGAACGTTCCTCCAAGCTCAGTTGTTTGTGCCCTTGATATCGCACTGAGCTCCTTACACTTTGCTACACGAACGGCCATTTTGGGATATGTACAGGCAAACTAGCTTCTCCGGAATTATAACGTAGAATAACGCACGCAGAGCAAGGCAGAAAGTGTGCAATCCTATTGTTATTTACCGTAAGCATTAAGCGTGGTTACGTTTTGTCGTCTTGCATAATACCATCTTACACTCACAACCCCATTTCGATGTGGCATCACCATGTCGCTTCAATGCGACGTATTTTATACTGTCCGTTTGTGTAGCACACGAAATTTTACTTCCTTATATTACCAGCTCACGGAACAAGAAAAGCCAGTGTTGGTGTGCCCAGCACAAATCATTGTTTTGTTTTGGCCTCAGCCATGATTTCGTGTCACAATCCACGATACTCGGTGGGTATTTCACTATTCAACAATAAATGTACATCCCATTTCCGACATCGTGTCTGTATCGAACAGCATTTTTTGGTCTTGGAACCCCCTTCCGAGTTTTATCATTTCTGAGCATACGTTGTCCTTCTTTAATAAATAACAGCTCAATGCATTGGTCCATCTACATAACTGGATATGGTTTCTGCTCGTTGAGTGATGACAAAACGTCGACTAATACCATGC
>OX104063.1:241648873-241696455 GCA_944474145.2 Dicrocoelium dendriticum | reverse complement strand
TAGTAGAGTAGGACCCCACCTCCTCTGCTGGGGCGGTCGTTCCGGATGAATGACATTCCGGCTATCTCAACCTCAGCATCAGTCACCTCTTGGTGTAACCAAAGTTCGGTAGTAGAAGCTAGGTCACACGCATTCGCAACCTGACGTAGTCGAAGTTCGTTAATTTTACTGAGGAGCCTTTGGGCGTTGATGTACATACATGAAAGTTTCTCAGATTTAATCAATGTTTCAGAAGTTGTACAACTCATACGTGAAGTTTCGCCGACCAGTGAGTGGCCGGCGACTGGATGGGTGGATGAAGCAAATGAGTTTACGCCGACCATTAAAGGGTCGGCGACTAACCGTTTTTTGGATGGGTTGCATACTCTCGAGAAGTATTTCATATGTAAGCAGGTGTCAGATGCTCCGAATCCTGGTGTCTGCTCGTGCTCTGCTGTGTCATTCCGGATAGTATGGCTACTGTTGAAACCGTTCCCGAGTCGGGTCCTGCAGCTGGCGTTTACACTAAGATTTGTGCCTCTACTGAATTGTCATTAAAAGGTGTTGGTGTACTTGCTGCTTTCAAACGAATTTCCGTTGGCAATCGGCAACAAAATTTAATTCAGTTCGCTAGTAGTGCTTGTGCCATTTGTTCTGACTGTAACACAAGTTTTAAGAACCTAGGACCGCATCCTTTATAGTTTGGTGATATCTGGATCCTTGTCAACGAGGTGACCACCACATTTTCGAGAGAAAGAACCTCCCGCGTGTAGTGCCATTGTTTGCGGTCATGCATCTGAGCATCGTCGGAATAGGGGGCAGTAAGCTCAGGAACATCTTGAGCAATCACTGTTTTCTTATCTTGACTTATTCTGTACCTATCCTTGTTGGAGGGATCCCCTGAACGTTATTTCCACGGGATTTCGGGTAGTATGCGCACTCCACTTGAGTCGTTGCGGAGACGATTCGCGGACAGCAGAACGGCTTCAGTCTCGTCCGCTGAGTTTAGTGTTACCCGAAGTAACCGGGGTTCGCCGTAGTGCAAAGCGTTTGGATGGCGCAAGATTCTTTTTAATGTCGTGCTTTAGCATGGACTCCGATCGACGTACAGATGCAACCCCACTGATTTCGATCGTCCGTCAACTTACGCTTAATTGTATTGGATTTGGATTCGGGGACATTAGTGCATACAATGTTTAGGACACCATGGTTGCGCCTGGTGGCTACTGGTTTCGGATTGTGAGGCTTAGTTTCTGGTGTTTTTGTTGAATTTGTGAACGGCCTTGGTGTGTGCCATCCGTGCTGCGTCAGTTTTGTTTTCTCTAGTTCGGGCACAAAGGTTACCGGTGCTCTTTCCCGTGTTTGCTTGGCAGCAACCGATGCGTACATTGCCGGGTTGTTCACTATGGCTGGTTGACTGTAGCTTACAGTCTCGAGTGTAGTGAACAGACTACTAGTGCAGCACACAGTACAGAAGTCGAGGCAGGCGCGCTGCAGGCACTGCTTTTAATTATAGGAGGGTGGGAGGATGGAGTTGATACTGCTGGAGGCTGAGTCGTTGGTGTTGGGTTGGGACACCTGGCTCGCTTCTTCGGCCTGACTAGTGAGTTCGGGGTGTTATTTTCACTCACAAGTGGAGGTGCGTTTCCTCCCATGGGTGTAACTCTGGCGCTCACCAGTTGCTCGACCGCTTCGGTTAGTCTTTCACACCTATTCAGTAGCACAGATAGACAGCTAACAAATGGAATAGACTTGCATACTTGGCAGAACCAAGGCGACTCTGCTTCCGTCGACTTCTTGCAAAGGCAGGTAGTGTGATAGGTTTTCAAGCACATGGTACACACCATCCAATTTTTCACCACTTTAGCACATGATTCGCATTTGCTTTTCATACGAGACATGTTCTCAGTAGGGGTAGGAAGTGGATGGAGATACTGAAGCACCGCTGCGTGGCGATCGGCGCTGGTTTGAGGTCAGCGGGTCCAGGCGATGTGCGTGCTATCGATCCAGACGGGTAGAGAGCGATGCGAGACAAAGCGACTGAGGCAAAGCAAGGTGACTTGGAAAATGCTGTCTAGTGACGACAGTGGCAGTTCCAAATGCCGAGCAAATTGACGACTATCGCTTTGTAAAGTGACTTGAAGGAATGGTAGTAAACTGATCGGGTGACTCTCGAAAAGATCTTAAAATAAGACCAGAAGAGTTCTTATGCGACGAGTGGAAAACTAAAACATCCGATAAGATTCAAATACGGTTGACTTCGAAGTTTCAAGAGCACCGTTTGCTGGTGATCCGTGAATGATAGATCTAATAGATGAAGAGTGCTAGGAGGAGCTCGCGGAGCCAAATCGAATGATGGCACGTAGGTCTCTGTGAGAATAAATAAAACATAAAAAAGGGAAAATATATATAATGATGATTGAAAGCTGGGCTGAAGGGAATCGCCTACCAGTGCGGTCGATCAGGCAATCGATCGAGCGGACGAATGCGTTTTCAAACACCCGGCGAATTGGGCTTTTGCCTCAGAGTTGAGAGGAGAGTGATTTTCGGCGGCATTTTCCGGCTACGTGGGCTGAGTTTTGTTAACACGTTTTTCGTGGCCAAGGCTGTTGGAATTTTGATTTTGCCTCGGCTGGGCTAGGATTGCTGCGGAGAAATTTCTGGGTGGTTAATTCGGAATAGCGAAAAAGGGAAGATCTAACAATTGCGACGGACAAGCACGGAAATGGTACACATTTTTCTGCCGAACACTTTCAAAATCTGCTTCTTCAGCAACCATCCCAGATGGAAGCACAAATGAAACTGATTGAAAGTTTAACGCAGTGCTTAAACGTACAACCAAACGGAGCAGCTACACGGGACACGCAGACTGTTTCACTTGATATTCTTACTAATTAAATCAATGAATTTTATTATGATGCTGATTCCGAATCCACTTTCGAGGCGTGGTTCAAACTTTGGGAGGATATGTTCCAGACGGATTTCAGCCGTCAAGATAATTCATGGAAAGTACGTCTTTTGCATCGCAAGCTCGGAACTAATGAACATACAAGATTCCTTGACCACATATTGCCCAAAGAGCCGAAGGACATCACATTCAACGAAGCAGTGACAACACTCAAAGAAATTGTTGGTGATTCGACATCTTTGTTTAGCATTCGCTATCAATGTCTAAAAATTGTAAAGCGTGATACAGACGATTATTGGGCACTAGCAGACATGGTCAACCGCGAATGTGAACGTTTCAAGTTACGCTGTTTGACGGATGACCAGTTTAAGTGTCTTATATTTGTCAGTGCTTTACAGTCTCCACGCGACGCGGAAATCCGCACTCGGCTCCTTGCTAAGTTGGATCAAGACCCAGATTTGACATTGAAGTCTCTTGCAGGCGAATGCAAACGGTTAATTAACTTGAAACACGACACGGCTATGATTGAGCACAGTTGCCCCACCATTGCCGATACTGTTCATGCTGTGCAAAAAGCAAGAAAGCCTGGCTCGAATAAGGCGTTCAACAGAAAGTCGAACAAGCCGCCTACACCTTGTTGGTCATGTGGTGAATGGCATTTCGGACGATACTGTGCATTCAAGCGTCATATTTGTGACAAGTGCCATAAACGCGGCCACAAGGAAGACTTTTGCCATCAGTCCCGGCCAAGAAATGTGAAGCAGTCCTACCGAAGGAAGAATATCAGATAACCTGACGCAGAATCACTATCGGTGATTGCTACGTTTCACAGCTATTCTAAAACACGCCGCCGATTTATCACTGTGCTTATCAACGGAATCCCAACCCGGCTGCAGTTGAATATGGCATCAGATATAACGATCATTTCAAAGAACACTTGGAAGCACATAAAGAAGGCGAAAATGATTGATTCCAACAAAATTGCTTGCAATGCATCCGGTGGAGTGCTGAAGTTGGTCGGAGAAATAAATTGCAAAATTGCATTCAACGGAGTGGAAAAGGCCGGAACCTGCTACTTGTCTGATCGACCAAACTTGAACCTCCTTAGACTTGACTGGATGGATAAATTACAACTGTTTGATGTTCCCATGAGTCAGATTTGCAATACAGTACAAACCGACCCAGTACATTCATCATCGTCGACAGAAGAGATGACCAGAAAGCTAGCGCAGCTAGCTAAAAGTTGTGGCAACTGCGCTACCGCCTCAAGGGCACCGCAAAAGACTGAACTCCGATCGTGGCCTAAACCAACTAAACCTTGGAGTCGTGTTCATGTAAACTTTGCAGGCCCAGTCAATGGCCAGAACTTTCTCATAATGGTTTACGCTTATAGCAAGTGTCCCGAAGTGTTCCTCATGAGAAGCACGAAATCCAGCGCAACCGTCTCTAGGTTGAGACAAATCTTCAGCAGATTCGGCTGCCCTGAAACATTGGTGACGGACAATGGAGCACAGTTTACTTCGGCCACATTCATGGAATTCTGCCAACGTTGCGCCATCAAACACGTGCGGTCTCCACCATTCCACCCACAATGGAATGACCAAGCAGAGAGGTTTGTGGATGCATTCAAACGCGCTCTCCTCAAATCAAGGAGGGAGGGAGACATAGAGGAGGTGATCGACCGCTTCCTATTTCTGTACCGATCTACACAAAATTTACAAACACCGGGTGGAATATCACCAGCAGAGGCAATGATGAAGAGAAAACTTCGCATGCCATATGATGCAGTTCGGCCATCCTCAGAGTCCATAGCTGTTGAAAGAAACCTAAAGATGGAACGTGATTTTAATCGGCGGTTTGGTGCCAAGAAACGTTCGTTTAGACCGGGTCAGCCAGTACTTGTGCGTGATTATCGGGGTGGACACGCGAAATGGACGCCAGGCACGATCCAGTGCAAGAGCGGAAGCGTCATTTTCGACGTGCTGGTTGGAAAGCAGGAATGGGTACGCCATGCAAACCAACTGCGAACAACAATGTGTCAGCCACAAGCAACAGAATCCGCCAAGCTTCCATTTGACCTGTTGACAGACAGCTTCAACTTGCCTACGGAGCCTGTAGAATACCCTTGTCATCAGACGAATAGTACCAGACCGCAGAGCGCGGAATTCGAATCCAAAACATTACAGCCAAGGCGATGCACCGGTAGGCGAAGAATCCCCCCCAGGAGGCTCCAGGTTAATCCCCGGCTAGCATCCTACACAACGGCAGCAGCTTCAGGATGGGAGGTATCCGGGAATCAGATAAAAACATAAAAAAGGAAAAATATATAATGATGATGAAAGCTGGGCTGAAGGGAATCGCCTACACGTGCGGTCGATCAGGCAATCGATCGAGCGGACGAATGCGTTTTCAAACACCCGGCGAATTGGACTTTTGCCACAGAGTTGAGAGAACAGTGTTTTTCGGCGGCATTTTCTGGCTACTTGCGCAGGGTTTTTGTTAACACGTTTTTCGTGGTCAAGGCTGTTGGAAGTTTGATTTTACTTCCGTTGGGCTAGAATTGCTGCGGAGACATTTCTGGGTGGTTAATTCGGAATAGCAAAAAAGGGAAGGTCTAACAGGCACGTAGGTCTCTGTGCGAATGAATCCAAAGATTTGGAGGCGAATAATGCCGGACGACATTTTATTTTGCGACCGCACTGTCTGGTATGATGACGATATCTGGACTGACGCAAAGCTATTGAAGCTCTCATACGGGCCTGTCCATGTAGCTTTCCTGGAAACAGAAAGTTTTATTTAGCCACCGTCTACTTTTGTCGACAATACATCCAGAAAAACAAACCAAATGTTGTCTTCTAGCTCACAGGTGAAACGGGAGTCGGGATGTGCATTTTTCAGGGCACTGTGAAGAGACTGAACAGTATCTACACTTTGGGCAATCACCAAGTTTGTATACATATATCACCTATATAGGCACATCTGGTTTAGGTAGGATTAACACCTCAATTCGACCATTGCCATAAATATATTAGCCGGTACCGGGCCACGCGGACTTCACAAAGCCACACCATCTACCTGTCGATAAACGTGCAAATTAAGTAAGAAGTGAACATATTTTGTACATAATAGCAGTAAATCCCTAGATCTTCCACTGGGATTCGCAAGGCTACTTTTTTATTTCTGATAAACTCGCAAAAGTAAATCACTCTTTCTTTTACTGAGATGTTGGTGAACAAAGACTCTACGTCCATAGAACACATAACCTTGTGGACAATATTCACATCCTGCACACAACCAATGAGATCAAATATGTGGTTCACGGTGTAGGTCGTTATCATGTGTCTCACTGATGCAAGCATGTCGACTAGACAACGCATCAACTTTTGGTACGTGGAGTTGCACCTGACGAGTATCGGCCTTAATAGTGTGTTAGCCTTGTGGATTTTTGGCAGGCAGTACATTTGTGGGTTACATGTACCCTGGGATTCAGATGAAGTGCACACTGTTTCTGATATTATACTGTGATGAAGTAACAATTTTAGTTGATGAGTCACGCTCCTTTCAAGTTGCGTTACCGTGGATCCTCTTTTGTCCTCCTGAAATTTAGCCCCATCCTTCAGGCTAGTATACATCTGGTGTTCATAGTCTTATTTATCCATAACGACAATTTCTGTTCCCTTGTCTGGTTTTGAAACCAACACACCTTTGGCTTTTAGCTCACGTAAGACCTTAATGTGGCTATTATCTACACAACAGGGTTGATGAATCCGAGCCATTATGTAACCCTGCGCGTAGCTGACAAGCTAAACTTTAAGCCAGTTGTAGTGTTCTTGGGTCGTCAGGTACAATTTAGACAGTTGATCGATTAGACTTTCGAATTGAGCTTCGACATAGATTCGACATTTCCTCTTGGGAGGTATTTTGAGTTTCATGCCTAATGCTAACGATACCAATAGCTTCCTATCCAAGAGTACTGATGACAAGTTATAAACATGTCAATGTAATTCACTATATATGCTGTTAGCTTGCTAATCATCAGATAACACAAAATGGTGACATCTTGCATTGCTCGGCTTCTTACTATTTTGAATCTGTTGTAGACATCCGTTCTTTTCCTATCCTCCAATACTTTACAATACGTAAATGTCGCTCGTGGTACCATCCCAATCTACTCATTGTTTCATGGCGTACATATATTACACACGAATAAAGTTGATTCAGATGTGAGCCAAAAGATGTTTTCGAAAGCATTGAGTTTCGTTGAGGAAATAACTTAAATTTGCTCTAATCATTACAAGCTTGTTCCTGATATAGTTTCTGATGGTTTTGCTTGGAACGACCATCAGTTTTCACAATGAAGGCCTCACCCAGTGGACAATATTTGTTTGACGATAAGAAAACGGGGTCCACTGCAAAGAAAGTCACCTAAGCTCTCCTTCCCTTCTCCATGTGTGCCATCAGCACATGCAGATTTACGTTGCAGAGACAATAACCTTGAATTTCGTAACCGAATCCAAAAGGCTTTTAGTTATTGTTACCGGTTGCGCATTAAAAACGTTTAGTCTCTTTTTGAAATTTAGTCAACATTTGACGGATCCATCAGGACGACGGGAGAGACGAGTTCCCTGGTGCGATTGCACACACCAACAAGGTGAATTAGACGTCGGTATACTCCTTGTGCTGAGAACATTTACACATCGACCAGCGTATGGTATTTGGCACCACCAACTGTCCCTATTATCACGGATCACCACACGGTTTTATATATAAAACGCCGTGAGTTCACCAATTATATTAGGCCTGTAGTGGGCAACACAATGAAACTTGAAGGCATATATTGAAATCATGCAACGATACAACCGCGTGTACTGTGCTAACTAATTCGTGCCATACTCTATCCATTTTTCCACTCTGAATGAATTTCCTAGGATGGAGGATGAACTTATCTAGCTTTCCAAATAGATGATTCACCAATGTGAAGTCGATAACGGAAAATGATACTATTCACTGTATAAAAGCAAATTATTCCTGAATACGTGCACTGCGGTCTGCCTAGTTTATAAACATAAAAGAAATCCCATCTAATTAGCAGTCACTTTGTAAACAGTTTTGAACTGGCAAATCCTTGGCACTATTTCGATCAGTTTAACCATGAAAACATTATCTCTTGTCACGAGTTAATGTTATGCGCTTAGAGCAAGTTGCTTGATTCGTTTGAGATTGCCAGTTTGTTGACATACATAACTAAGAAGCCGGGCCTAACACTGAATATGCTATTGCACTTTAGCTTTCTTGGTTATCATATGGTTCGTTTCTGTGTAGATGTTAACCCATTGCGATTCCGAAATTGAAAGCGGTTGATTCACCATTGAAGCAAAATTATGTCGCTTCCAATAGAGAATGCATTGGTAAATCCTATCAAATGCTTCGAAAATAGTGAGAGAAAACTGTTCAAGTTACTGCGCCTACATAAGCTCTCGCGGCACAACTGGATGCTTGTCTCAAATGCAATTTAGTGCATTGTTGATTGAGAGAGGAAAATAGACTGCGTTTGAGCCCTGCAGTCAAAATTAGTTAAAAATATTATCATAAAATCAGCAATGATATACCTTGCGAACATTGACTGCAGTGCATGTAAAAGACTTGCTGGGCTGTAATCTGCTGAGTCTCATAGCTACTACAACGTGAGTCAATGTTCCTTGTATAAATGCGGTGTGAATTTTCCACTCATCAACACGGTAAGAGAAGGACAGAATCATAGTAGCCCTCAACTGCCATAGTAAGTGCAATCGAATGAATATCCCTAACCATAGAACAATGGTATATTACAGGCAAAAAGGTGTATTATTTACTAGTCCCTCGAGATAGCCAGAACGGGAATCACAGAATGACGAATAAAACACAAAGGGATGAAATCAAAGTCGTTTCGGTGGACTCACTACAATGTTAACAGAGAAGCAGGCATAAAGGGTCAAACTCAGTTGTTTTGGTTAATTCTGGTTGTGTACATTTCGTCGCATTACATCACCTGTGAAGACACACAGGCTATATCTCGTAGTGTAGGTGGGTTAGGGTAATGTCAAACCCTTTCTTAACCACAGTTAAAGTGGGAGCGCAAATAACGTAATTTTGAAGCTGTTCCATAGCTGGCACACGCTAAGTGAGTAAAACTTCCGTCGGCATTCTAGTCGACAGTCTAAGTTGATAATGAAGATTAATCAAACGTTTGACGTTCTTCCTATCTCCTTGCTGTGCATTCTCGAGCGCCGCAAGGTCCAGATTTGTCAGGTCTGCCAGGCCTGGAGCACGTATTCCACATGAGGCCGCACGTAGGTATTATGCATATGCGCACAGTGAGGGGGATCAAACTGCCTGAATGTCCTCCGCTTCATGCCAACGTGTTAGTTCATAGTCGTTGACGCCTTCTCAGGTTGTTCTGTGTCGCTCACGTCAGGCTGAATTAACACATCAGGGTCGCGCTTCTGTGTGACTGCTTGCAAGACTTGGTCTCCAAACGTGTATGTGATGTTCGTCTGGTGGCGAATGTGAAACAACTTACAACCCCGAATTGAACTGGTGAATATGGTGGAGTTAGCACTCATATTCTCTGTCTACGTCTCGCTGAAGTGCATCGTGATCTCCCGCATCGGCAATCTTCCGCCACATCACAAGATCATAAGCGAACAGCAAGGAATCTGCGACAACCAAGCGTGTTAGATAGTTAATAAACAGAAGCAGACGCTGCCCCAGAACTGAACCTTGCGGAACTCCCCAGTTGACAAAAATTTGATCGGACAGCACTCTTCGAAGGTTGAGCAGCAGTTGCCCATACTGCAGGAAATTTCTAATCCACGCAAGGTTAGGATCAATAACACCAAAACGTTTGAGCCTCTGAAGCCGAATGTGGTGGTCCGGTCAGTCGAAGGCTATGGAGAAGTCGAGGTACATGAAGTTTGTCCCTCTACCTTCATCCGTCACTTCCGTCCAAATACATTGTGCAATCAGTAGTTTGATATTGCAAAAAAGTTGCTGGCGGAAACCGCGTTGATCGGGTGTTATGATGTTATGGCGTTTTAGTTTGCAGCCAACACATCAACCATATGCTCTTTGTTTTTAAGCACAAGACCCAGCAAATTGCCTGTTATCTTTTCTATCCGAGTTGGCAAAGTGATGTGATTGTATGGCAGAAAAGTAGTTACATGCTCATGTGCATCGGCTTTGAATTGGCCTCGGACCTTGGCAGGAATTTTTAACAATATATGTTGTAATGACCCCTGATAAGGTTGTGAGTGTATCTTCCTTTCACGATGAGTCTTTAAGCAGCCGCAAGATGGCAATCGGTTTCAGGTGTATGCTTAGGGGCGGTATACCGAGACAATAAGGCAAGTGTATCTAACTTTTAAATACGGGTGGCACAAAAGAGATACGGGGAACTGGGAGGCTGAAAACTCCACAGGTTCGCACTCTATGTCGCTTCGGTAACAAATGACTACCCCTCCTGTTTTTGTAAGTCTATCTTTCCGGATGAGGGACAAGCCCTGTAGCGAAAATTCAGCGTCATACGTACTTTGTGCAACCCTGTCTCAGTGATATCGATAATATCATATAAATTGGCAGCTTGGCGATCTTCAAGTTCATCAAGCTTCTTGTAAAGACCCTGAGCATTCGTAAAAATTCAGGCCAGTTTCTCGGTCTCTAGGAGCCTACAGAGAGCTGAAGCATCAAGTGTGGGAGAATACTGACCGATATGAGGTCGATAGTTACTCCTTATTTTTGATGACGTAAGCATATTTCGTCTCTAACTTGATACAACCAAGGGGAGTCCAAAACTTCGGTTAGACTTAGGACAGATTCCATTATATGTTCGGTCAAACGGAGCTTCTGTATCATCACCGACACATTTGCTGCATCGGATGCTTTGATATCTGAAGTTTGCAGGACTTCTGCAGCCTTCAACCGAAGTTCAGCAAGAAGGCATTTCCGATTTCCCTACCAACGATCCAAAACATCTGTTGTTGTTATCTCTGGCTGAATCACAAGTTTTAGGATTCCAGGGCCCGTTCACTATAAGTTAGAGAGAGGGGTAGCCTTCTAAACGACTGTATCACAATATTATCCAAGGAAAGTGTTTTACCAATAAACCGCCACTCTTCTAAATCGTGCTTCTCAGCCTCTTGAACATCATTCGAATGAAACTCCGGAACGACATGTATGACGACTGTTCAGGCGATCTTGCTTGCTGTCCCGTTGTTCGGTGGTACTTTTGATTGTCGCGCGCTCCAAGGGACACCAGGATAGATACGTATCCAGTATACGTATATATTAGCAAGCTTACGGAAAGCAAAACATTTTCTAAATCGGTGGAGGATGCGAGTGTTACGCGAATAAGTCTGGGTTCTCCATATTTTGCAGAGTTCGGATGACGAGTAATCCGGAAGAGGTTTATGGGTTTGGCTTTGACACTCATCAGTATGCACAATGAGTTCCATTGGTCTTGTCGTCCCATGACTTACCACACAATGTGATGCCGGTAGATTCGGGTATATTTGACCGCACAACACTCAAGGCAATATTGTTATATCACTTTTTCTATGATCAGCCAGGTAGGGTGGTCGTTTGTCCTGACCTGCTGACAACTGTTGATTGCTCACCTTCGGTCTCTCTATTCACCTTAACAGTGTTTACAACTGAAGAGACCGCAACAGCAGACTTCCGGTTAACAATTGCAACAATCTGCATATGTAGTTGATGTCCGGGGAGGCTTTGTCTCGATAAGAGACATTTAAGCTACAGGTACCGAATGTTGGTTTTCGGCTAATTCATCCTTTTAATGATAGATGTCAGGTCTAGTGGAATTTAAGCAAATGCGCGAAGAATATTCTTTTCGATAATTCTCATCGGGCGTGGAATTTGCTTAACTAGACGTTTCGGGTGGTGCCAGATTTTTG
Source organism: Dicrocoelium dendriticum (assembly GCA_944474145.2). Lineage (NCBI taxonomy): Eukaryota > Metazoa > Platyhelminthes > Trematoda > Plagiorchiida > Dicrocoeliidae > Dicrocoelium > Dicrocoelium dendriticum. The sequence goes on along the minus strand of OX104063.1, from coordinate 241,684,620 downwards.
TTGTCGTGATTACTCCTTGACCCTAGCAGCTACAGTCAGCTTTCGTCCAGGGTTCTACCAAATTCGGAGAAGACACCGGAGATGGGGACATGGATGTTTTCGGTTCAGAGAAAATAAATTCTACAGCATTCCGTTGCTTAGAGGCCACTACACCTCCCTGGTGAACACTTGCTTACATTGAAATAATTTTATCATCCATCTGCTACTCGATTTCTGCAAGTAACCGGTCGCACTTCTGTACTACTATAAGCATACACTTAACGAGTTGGATGGAATAGTACGCAGTCCGGAAACAAAGGACAACTTGGGAGCCATTTTGCTTTCCTACGTGCTGTTGGGACGAAGTTGCACGCTTCGGATCATATCTTTCTAAACAATGCAAGCAAGCCAAATTTATTTTAAATAACCGATGACATTCACCTAACCCGCAAATGTCTTTTGTTTGGAGCACTTTCGGATTCGCAATTTTGCCATTCAACTTGGCGTAGTTACCGCACCCAGTGGATTGGTTAACCTTCTGTACATTTCCAACTTTGAGAGCGGCGCACATCGGTTGGGTGAGCGTTATGACCACAAGGTAAAAAAAACCGGCAAACATCAACCAAGCGTAATTGCGCCTCATTACCCCAACGCCGATTTATCTGCCTCTGTCAATATCGACGTTACAATGGAATTTAGTTTTCCACTATATAGAGTCTAGTTTTCTCTTCTTTGACTTATGTTCACATGCAGATTTATTATGTGCAAAATTCCATAATGTACGCTCTACACACTTAATAACTGCTTTCTGCTATTATACGGATTATATACTTAAGCATTGGACACAGTCACTTCACTTACTAATTTTGGTTTACCGAAACATTTCTGGCGCAAAGTTCCATAATATATTAATGCAAAACGAATGCAACAGCAGCACACCGGTACACAGTACCGACGCTTGGTTGCCCCGCAACTACCATCGGTAACACGTGGGCTACGGATGCTGCCAGTGTCGCCCTGCCCCTACGCTGGCTCGAACCCGCGCAAGCAGAGTACAAGACAAGCTTGTTACCTCTAGACTACGGGCCGGCATGCTAACATATGACGCATTATTGATCATCATAATTGTGAATAACTAGAACTACTTGCGTAGGTCATAATCAAATTCTATCTCGTTCACCCTACGTGCCAGTGGTAGTTCATCCGTCGAAGCACATTAAACATTGCTTCTACGTAACTGCATGCTCTAGTTCCCGTTGCATTAGTTTACACTAAGTTATGAAATCCAGCTTATTCTATTATGTGCGACTGACGATATGTAAATGGCGCACTTTTATCACCATCACTGTACCAAGTATGCAAATTTTAAGTTTTACCAGCAATCTAAATTAGTTTCAGATCAATTAATAAGATTAGGTATTTCACGTGACACGTAGTCACATTGCCCACCAAAGAATGGAGCGTATTTGCAGGGGTAAAATGCTTATACATTTAGGGCTGTCATTGGTTCAAATTTATCCAGGGATACGAAAGATACATTTCCATGAATACCTTCATTAGGGACTTTATTGTCGTTTCTTAATAATTCAAAGGCATTCTCGTTTGTTTCATTCCGATGCAGATTGAGCATACCACTGAAAGGGAAGAATGATTAAAGTGGATGAAGCAATTAGCGCCATCAGCTATAACTAAACAGGTGATAAGCAGTCGTGCATAATAGGCTAGAGTATTAGCAGAAGCAAATGTACTCAAAACGGGAAAGGTGGCGAAACCTAGGATTGGTACATCAATGTACTTCCAACTCAGTCTTCAGAGCCTCAGCTGCGTTACCCGTGTAACGCACTGGAGTATGCACACACACGTTGGGGAGTTCAAACAGGATGAGATGCTTATACGTTCCTAAATCTCGATATCAGTGTGTCGTGATCAAGAAAGATGTGTTGTGTGCTAAGCGGCTAGCTCAGGGGCTCAGTGGCTTTCCTTTCAACATTCACCAACCGATGGAGTTTTATAGCTTGCGTGACCAAGCAATTAAAAATATAATGTTAATATGAGAGAGGTAAAGGGTATTTGCTGGCTACAATTCCACAACGCACTTAAAGATGCGAATCGTCAGGATGGCATGAACAGACAAAAATCCAAGGTGTTGTATGTTGAAAGACTGCCAGTTTGTATTATGCTTGCGTCTCCATCTAGCCTTCATCTCTAGGTGGATCTGTTAGTTTAGCTTCACCCAGTAGATAAAATAGGAATGAAAATGGGAGGAAAATAGAAATGATTCGGTTGGCTCCGTCTATCATAAGGAATTTGAAAGTGCGAACAGTCAAGCTGGCATAGGCAAGAAGCATACCGAATGCGCAGGGAAACGTGGGGAGTAAAGGTGTTAAATATATTACATTTGCAAACTGACTTTGAACTTTTTCCGCTTGTTACTATATAGTAAAATATTATGACGACCAAATCTAAAATTTTATTACACGATACGCAGGCATTAGTTTGCCTTATGTATGCACGATAATTACATTTCCGATCTCCCGGTAAGCAGGTCAATTATTTTTAAATCCTGCTATTTATTTTATTTTGACGAATATGAATAAAACTTTCTTCACTGCACCTATTGCTTTTACTGGCTAAAGAGGAGCATCAACTTCGGCTGGCTAGCCGAACAACATCCTTGTGGTGCCGGCTGGATGGTTTGGGTTTAACCCGTTTCAGCAAACATTTCCGTAGATAGTAAGGGTGTGCCTCGCGTTGTCGAGAATATAAGTTTATTTATTTATATTCTAACAAATAATACTAAGAATTTCACAATAACATGCATCCACGACATATTGGTACAAAATATTACGCGTCACTTTGCGCGCGAATATGAGCATTTGCACAAGAAAATTGACTAGGTGGGACCGAATAAACTATCAAATAAACGAATTATCTCCTTGCGATTATTTTTCACTGTATTCACTGCTATTAATATTCTGTCCAGATTTTTCCAATTTGATGGCCTGTGTAATCTAGCGAACACTTGTTTATTCCCAAATCCAGCAAACATAAAATCTTATGATCGTGCTTAATCTAATCATGAGTTACCGACTCTCTTTTTAAACGTTTTGTCCAACAAATGGTACAAGCGGTGGTTGAGTAAAGGAAAAGCAGACGGTGAATAAACGGTAAGGCTAAAGATTTAGTTAGTAATCCTGAACAACACGCTGAAGTCAATATTCGGTCATTTAGAATTGATTACCACATTAGTAAAAAAAAGTGAGAGTTTAACTGATAATTCGCAGAGACAAGCGGATGCGGATAGTTGTAGCAGACCAATACATGAAATGTCGAAGTGCGCTAAAAGTTGTATTTGAAGTACGCGCCATGTGGTCGGATTGCGGCACAGAATATCCATTGAGACCTCGGTTCACTTTGAGGCAGCGTTACTTAATTCCGATCACTAGGGCCCCAAATGAAATGGTGGTGTTGCGGTGTTGATCTTCCCAACACTAACACCCCATCACGGAGTTGGTTCTCGTTTATACTCATCAGATGGAGATAGCCTGAGATTTGGTGGGGAACTCTGTACCTGCTGGTTAACAGCTGACCCCCTGATCACTATACCACTGAAATCCGTGAGCAACACATGGCACAACGGAAAGAAATAAAAGTTGAACTTCCAATACCCAACTTGTGGTTAGATTGCGAAACAAAATGTCTATTGACGTCAATTCACCTTGAAGTAGAACTCGGTCATTCCGATCACAAGTACCGTGCCAAATATGGAAGTGTTTCTATCACGATCCCCTCAAAACGGACACCCTTATGGGCGTCAGTATTTAGACGTGAATCTCCGAATCACCTGCACAACGAAGTACTTCAATAAGCGGGATATTTGCTTCGATTGATTGCTTCTTATGCATTATCCGCCAGTGGTACCAACATGCTGGTCAATTAAATGGATCCCGAACGAAAGTGGGAACACATAAACAAAATATTATAAATCACTTTGAGCACGCGACTGGGTAGCAGGTCACATGAAATCGTAAGCACTCAATTAACTGAAGCTCGCTCCAATTGCTTATCCAATATTGTGACTCCGGAATTTGCTGAATTTCACTTTCGTTAAGTAGTCCGACAACTAGTCCTTCTCAAGTCAGCTATGCACACCAAGGGAGGCGAACGCAATCAGACTGCTGCGATGAGGATTAAAATGAATTTAACAAGGACGAAGGAATAACTAAAGAAAATTACTTAGATAGGGGTCAAATGACAATGCATTTCTTATGCACACAAGAAATGGTTAGCACATCGTATTATGGAGTGATTTGTACTAGAACAATCATCTAAGTAGTTCGATGACGGCCTTAAAGGATTTTATCCCGAAGTAGTTTGCCGTGACGTAACTTAATAAGTCGATGCTCAAATGTAGCCCTGTGATAAATCACCGTATCATGCATAATATATGATGAGGTGATATGTTGCAGTCAGTGGCGTGTAGGTGTCGCTCTTTCGATTCAACAACATGATATTCCGTGTAACTGCATAACGATTCCACAGTTAGTATAATTCAAGAGGATATCATTCAGCCTTAAAGGAGCATAGCAAATGTTTGTCCTCAAATCTCCTCTGGATAGTTGGGGCTCGATGTGTGATTTTCATTGACCATTGCTCCTCTTCCTACGAAGCAAAGCGTTTGAAATTTGAGCCATGCACAGGCAGCAAAAATCACCATGATTACTTACGTGCTACCACACGGTACGGCTCACACAGTTCTGTCCCGACCGTTACTAACATGCATGCGAGATAATTTTTTAAACTTACTCATGCGTTAGAGGATCGTCAATCAAATAGACCATTATTGGCCAAACAGGAATGTTCTCGATTTGGAACGTACTGGAATGTACTGCTTGGTAAATTTTGTATGGTAAATTATGCAGTCCTGCTAGAAATATCGAGTACCTATTTCCTCCGACATGGTAAAATTTTTCTGCCTTCTACCTGTTTTAACGCGCAGGAAAGGCGTTTTGACTTCATGCTCAGTTCTGGACTTTTGTTTTTGTTGTGAAATAAAGTGATACACATCCAAAAGTTGAAGAGTTTAAGTCGTTGCAGTTATTGTTTTTTTAATTTGTATTCAATATTCATATGTGTGCAAAAGCATAACTGCCGTTAATTAGGGGCAGCAATGAATGTATATAGTCAAATTGTGTCACAGCGAAGACTTTTTCCTGAAGATGGTCCAGTTCATTGTAATTTCGGTTGACGTTTACTTAAACAGAGTGTTCTGTACAGAGGAAAGTGGTAAAATGGATTGTTCTTTCCAAGCAATATCAACATCATTAACGTATCCCAATTGCATGTTGCTGCCACATTCCCACAACTGCTTCAAATATATCACTGCCCTGTAACTTAACCGCTGTATATTGTAGATTATCCGCTTTGGTACTTTACTTCTTTACAATTCTATCCATTACCAAGCAAAGAACACGGATAATCCAGTCATAAACCAATGTTTTAATACTCTTAATAATAAGTAAACGCCTGCCCAATTCAAATAGAAAGTCCGGATCATCAAGTGCATGAATGGATCACAGCTTTTTACTCGAACTGCACCTCTACCATTAAGGTTCCCATTTGAATACGCCATTATATTACCCGCGTTGTCATCTGGTCGGTCTCATACACGAATTGCTAACCACAAAACCAAATACCATCATCACGATTGCAAACTTGACTGAGGCGAATTCTGTCTGTCCCAGCCATGAATTTAGCCCTGCTTACCTATCATTTCCTCAGCTATTGAACCATAATGAGGGCGTAGCTGGGCTATGATGAGTTTATTTGTTTAGACATTTACATGTGTGAGTTGACCTTAGCTTGTTTCAGGGCGTTTCAGGTCAACTGACTAGCATATCCCATATACTTTGGATGATGGTTGGTCGGCAGCATCCGGTTTCGGATTTGCTTGTCAATGTGACCAGATGACAGCCACAGGACGCCTGTGCCTACAGATAGACCATGCGTGGTTTGCGCTGCACCACGCACAGCTCCAATCACACACCCCATATGCAGTGTAAACCCGAAGGAATAAGACCGGGACACATGTGGATGGGAGCCACTTTTCATCAAAGGAGCCGGCCCACACTCCTTCACAGGCAAACACGAGCAGGCTGTATTGGGGATCAAGCGAACCCAAAGCGGGGACTGGACCGTAGTCCGCTCCACACTGGATGCATGGAACCACTCTTCGAGCCTAACACGGCCACGAGGATTGCGCACCCCGTCCCCTCCAGCAGCGACCAAATGTCTTCTAGAGCCGGTATGGAAGAGGTAGTGGGTAATAGACAGGTAGGCACCTTGTCAACATGCACATCAAGCGCAAGCACACTGGGGATGTCAAGCAACAGCCAACCACCGGAAGTGACAAGATGAAGTAAAATATATCGAATGAGGCATACGGTTATATGAACTTAACTCTTCGTTAAATGAGTATATGTAATCCATTGCTCAACAACAATCAGCGATAAGTTCAAGCATTCAGAAAAATATCATTTTTAATTCCAAAACGCGAAAATGTTAACGAATATAACCACAATCTGCTTAGGCAACACGTGTAAATAAAAAGAAACTTATTCAGACCAAAATTTAAATAACTTACCAAAATAAATATTTATATAGGACAGCAGAACAATCACCTAAAACATAGAAACGCAGCACACAAGCACGCGGTCAGTAAATCGAATACAGCGAACCAACTAACTCTGCGCCCGTTCTGCTTAACTTCTCATCAGAACCCTTCGTCGTAGATGTAAAAATGAGGTGAAGAATAAGCATTAAGACAACATAGGATACCCACCACCTGAAATAACGAAACAGCACGCAAGCACACGGTTAGTAAATCGACTGCAGCGTACCTACCAACGTTGCGACGGTTCTGCTTGCGTTCTCACTAACACTCGTCGTCGTTTGCATACTGGTCCCGAGTGGCCTCGCTCGTGGCTCACTAGGCCTACCTGACTCAGACACTCGCGACCACACTTGCTACAGCACCATGGGCTCGAAGTGGATAGTGTATTCCCATCGGCGTCTGCTGTTTCTGCAACTACCGCCTCTTATCTGAATGCATGAGGGCTTTCACATGCACCTCGGCAACAGCCTTCGTGATTAGATCGCGTCATGCACGTTGACCAGCCACGTTCGATTCCCAGCAACTAAAATCAACATTAAGACATGATATGCTCGATTTCATCATGTCTTTGTAACGTACCATGGGTTTTCCCACATGCCGCTTCTCTGCACATGGTTAGCCAAGAAGCAGCTGCTTCGGTATAGGGGTAGAATCCATACGGCGAATATGCCTGAGCCACCTCAGATGCCTCAATAAAAGTATGCAGTCCACTGCATACATACCACTGCTTTGGAACACCTTCGTGTCTACAACTCCGTCACTTCAGCCTATGCTCATAATACGACGCCGGGAGTGTAGATGAAAACGCTCCAGATAACGGACATCCTTCCATGAAGTGTCCAGGTTTCGCTGCCGCATAGAAGAACAGAAAGCGCCATAAACTTTTATACCAGCAGCTTACTCTCAACAGTGACTTGGTGGTTGGTCCACACACGGCATTCCAGTCTGCCAAAAGTAGCAGCCAACTACTAATTGCGGCTGCGCAGCTGGCACCTCATCTGCTAATCAGTTGTTAGTACGCTAGCAAGGTAGCAAAATCTCGAAGTTCTTCGGCAACCTGGATTTCTGCCTGGCCCACTGACAACTTTACCGTTGAAGACTAATGAGGCAGACAGTTTTGCTTGTGTTGATGGTGAGTCCGAATTTGGTCGCTGTCAAAGCCAGAGCACCAGTCATATGATGCAAATCAGCCGCGTTGTATGCAAACAACGCACAGTCATCAGCGAACAGCAACATACAGATAGTTGTCTCACAGATTATGTTTACGCAGAGAAACGACGGATGTTCAGCAAAATGCCATCAATACGGTGTTTCACACGGAAACTCTAAGCACAAGCCACAACATACGCAAAAGATGTCACGGCACGAAGGTAAACATTAAACAGATCAATAGCTAAGACACAGCCTTGCTTCACAAAAGTGTCAACTGCAAAGTCATCCGAGGTCTGTCACTCAACTACACCCTCACCAGCATACCACTGCAGACAATCAATTAAACTTAAAACTTACGCGGGCAATCAAACTTACCCAACACCAGCCACAATGCCTTGCGGTTCACCGTATCAAATACACTGGTGAAATCAACAAAAACGAGTACAATGGCTGGTGTCGTTCTCTGCATTTCTCCTGCAACTGACGAGCCGCAAACACCATATCTATAGTGCTGCGACCCGAACGGAATCCACACTGCTCTTCTGCCACGTTAGGTTCCACAACCTGAATGACGAGGCGGTTGAGCAGGATTAGGGCAATCACCTTGCCCACACAACTCAGCAAGTTGAAGCCACGATAACTTGTGCAACAATGCTTGCTCCCTTGGCCCTTGTACAATGGTAGCACAAGGGCATCCTTCAGCTCAGGAGGCACCTCCTCCTCAATCCATACATGTTGCACCAAGTGGTGCAGCGCATTCACCAACGCAGGTCTGCCGTGTTTCATACTTCAGGCAGGATCCCGTCGAAACGAACATAGTTGCCGTTTCGCAGCTGAGCAATTGCTCTCTGCGTCTCATCCAGAATCGGTGTGTCGGCAAGACATGTCGTCATCTCGCATTGTTGCGGCACGTGCAAGTCAATCTCTGAACAATTGTTGAAGAGCAAATCAAAGAGACGAAAATCCCCACGCAAGTTACTGAGAAAAAAGAGGGTGTTTGGTGGGCAATTGCTTTCATTGTTTCATCATCAGACCAGTACACTCACATATAGGGCTAAACAGGTAAGAGTAATACCGACCGTTTAGTACAAGTAATAGAGAGGAAAAATCAAAGAATTAACTACATTTTATGGAGTTTGACCTCATGCCGTTGACCTCAGTATCTCCTATTTACGCGGGCCAGGGAAGCTGTAAAGCCTGGAGTAGCTTTAGTGCACTCATAAGAACGGTTGAAGCAATCGAATGCAAAGTTCTTCGGTCGTCGCATTTGTACCAATGCGTTTATCTTTTGGTCGTGCGGTGGAACTTGTCTACTAATCTATACTCACCCTTTAGATCCAACTGACGCCCACTGTCGACAGTATGAGCCAGAATAAAACCGCTAATGGTCTTGGTGCCACCTTGATGCAACCAACGTGGGCAATGTTCACTTATGCGTTTGGACAACTGCCGCGAAGTTCGACCGATATAGGTTGCGCTACAGGCGCATACGAACTTATAAATAACCATTGAGGGGGTCAGCGTGTGCAACCTAACTTTGTTTCGTGAACGGACATGTGGTTCCGTCGAAAACACACACTTTAGCGTAGCTGCTGCGAAGGTTCATATAATTGCGCCAAAAAGACTTCAAAGTAAACGATCAGTAAGTGCGTCCCCTTTGAAAGGTAGGCGTATGAATAATTCTTTTTTTGCAGCCGTTAACACCGGCACCTGTTTAGGCTTTTCCCCAAGGTTTCCTGAAATAACTCTGTCGGGTATATATTTTCGCGCAGCATATTCTGGATGAACGTCAGTTCCGTATTTAGGGTGTCTTCCGAGGAGATTCGACGTGCTCTGGTGGTAAGACAGTGAATTAGGTAACCCTTATATCTTAGAGGGACGAAGCTGTGGAAATTCGTATACTGACCTAGCCACTTAGGATTTCTGTAGATCTGCCACTGAAACGAGCCTACTGGTCTCCTAATTTACAGAAATTCAAGATACGGCATCTGATTTTCGGTTTCTTTATCATAGGTAAAATGCAGTGCTGCATGAGCTCGGTTAAAACGGTTAAGAATTTCATCCAGGTTAACGTGCTCATCCATCACAACGAACATATGGTCCATGTACCGATAGTAGCGGTTAAAAGTGACTATATCCGTCTGCAACTCTGTTCTCCCCAATTTTGCCATGAAGGTATCCTCCAGTAGTGGACCCAGAGGAGATCCTTTGACCACGCCGTCCTCCTGCCCGTAGTATTTGCCGTTAAATACAAATTGTACATTCCAGGTGCAGCGTAACAGTAGGCTTTGAGCTCACGAGTAGGTATACACAATTTTACTTCTGAACGGGGTATATTGTTACAAATGTAATCTATTCTCTCAGTCAGCGGGGCTTTGTTAAAAAGCGTGACAACATCAAAATAGAGCATCATTTTCCTGTTAATTTTAGCATCCTTGATGTTTTCTACGGAATGGAAGCGGTCATATAGGCTGTAAGTTGTAAGATGTTGTCGCACCGATTCTGCATCATGTCTGCAGTCTGTGTATAAACAGCGCATGGAGTAGGATCGATCAACGTACTCAGCGGATCCAACCTCGTTCCGTACACGGCCTTGTGTTGGCGGCATTCAGTGTAGCATTCTAGCTGCTTTCTTCTCTCCATCCTCCATGCATTCTTTAAGCCATGGAGCTCTCGGGTCACTTGCCCTCGAATTCTGCGAAACTCACTCAACTTACCCAAGTCTCTGGGGTCTGCCACATTTTCAGCAAATCCTGCATCCTTCATTGATACTAATGCACCAATTGTCACATTGTTCTTAGTAAACCAATCGGGCCGCTTACAGTTTGTGCGCCTGATGGTCTCCTTGGCAGCAGATGTCACCTGGCCGCGAATGGGGTGCTACAGGCTGCCCACTGTAGCTAAACATTCTATATTACACAGGCGTACAAGCATCGTCTTCTCCAGCTGAATACGTTTCGCCAAATTCCTAAGGGAAAGAATGTTAAATTTACTCATCCGATTCCAGGCGGGAAAACTGTACGTACTTTTCCGCACGCAAATGTACCATTTGGTCCACACCAACTTGTGACCAGTACCACACACAGCTCCGCGCCTTAAGCATGTCATGCGCTTTTCACGCATATCATGCTGACGTACGATAGCATAGTCGAGCATCTTGGTTTGACCACTCCGTGGATGACTCCACGTTGCCATATGACTCGCACGCAGTGCAAACCGTGTTCGTGGTCATCAGGCCGTGAGTGGAACACAGAGAGAGCAGCTTGTCACCGTTCGCATTCACTGAACCAAAACCATGTGGACTGATGACATCTGTCCACAAATATGAATCACGCCCAACGAGCGCGTTGAAAACAACCGGGAGAAACATTTGGTCGCTCCTCCGCACAAACCGTATCACGGAAGACAACTGAGTGTAGAATTGATCACGTGTACCAACCGGATTGAACATGGTGGGGCCGTACATGCTTATAAAAGTGGCAAACTTAACTCTTCTGAGTCGCACGCAATAGTCATCAATCGCACACTGATGACCTTCGGCTCCCCCACAAACTGACCATTTAGGCGATCATATAGTTCAAATCTGACCCATGTTCACATGGTGCTGAACAGGCATTGTCCACCCAGTAGAACGTGTAGATAGCACCAGCTTCTTGTAACTTAGCTTGCTCATCGAGCCCGGTCTCGCAGAGCGCCACAATATCGATGTCATAGCGCGCCAGTTCCATTGCGACTAGTGCAGTGCTTCGCTAGGCACGTTCACTTGTATTCCGGTCGAGCAAAGCGCGCATCTTCCGGCACGCAAGGTAAAGCGCTCTGCGCAGATATATACAATTTTTTGACGAAAAACCGTACGGGAAGTGAAGTCCTGGATGAGACGAAGTAGTGAGTTAGGTGAACGAGGGGCAGTTAGTGTATTTGCAGGGGAAGAGGAGAGAAGGGAGGCGCCAGTAGTAGCGTGAGTTCGCTTATGCACCCTGCTGTATACAGCAGCCAAGGCGACCCTTTTTCTTTAGGCCACTACGTGACAGCCGATGCAGCATGGATTTGTGATTTTTGGTGCAACTCATGTTTGGGGGTTTGACTACGATACGGCCATGGCTCCCATACCTGACAGGAGAACGACACAGGTTCTCAATCAAAGCCTTCGATAAAGAATACACCCGTAAGTCAGCGGAACCAGCACCATTAGTCTTTGAACAGACACATGCGGAATTGTGTCCTGGCTCTTGGCTAGAAGAAGGGTGTAACCCAACTTCCACCCAGCGGTCGTCACAAGGAGGCGTCCAGGACATAAGCCCACAACACAACTTTAGCATCAGCGAGTCGACGATCTGTCAGGATCTCGTCACCACAAGCTTCAACGCACCATGAGCTCTCCCGCCACCTTGGGTGATTTGCCCCTATGAAATGACAACCTCGATCACTGCCTTCCACATCAAGCTTAGTAACATTTTCGAGATGATATAATTGATTCAAAATAAATAGATAAATTTGCAACTTCTGCACCGTGATAAGGACTACATTTGAATCTAACTCAGGTTTCATTGGTGCGGCAGTAAAGCATTAGGTGATCAAGGCGAGTATTCAATTAAACTTCATAAATGAACGAGTGTGGAACCTCCATATTTTTCCAAAACAGTTAGATAACTAGACCATGCTGTGAGGTTAAAATATCTGCATTTTGCACAACAAATGCCATTTTGTAATATTCAAAGACTCCGGCAAATAATTCTAAAGAACACAGCACAATTTCGAGAAGTTAAGCTGATATCTGTGCATGCAAATCATCGGAATTTGCCAAAAATTCAGGCGCGGCGAGAATTTTTTGATCTTGCAATATCATAATTAAGCAACTATTTCAAAATATTTTTCTGGATCTCAGAAAATTATTTTTCCCATTTTCGTTTACATCTTTGATGGATATATTTCCATTTCTCGGAACGATGGTATCGTGGTTTGCTCATTAATTTCCAGATACCTTACGAAATTAAAAGATGAATTAGTCTCGTTTATTTATCCATTCATGTTTCTATCAATGTATGCAATTTTAACCAACGGTTCTCAGTATCTGCCTACAATTCATGTAGTAAGTGTTACTAAAATATAAACAGCGATTTATCATTGGTAAAAATGTGAGCGCTTGACAAATCACGCGCAATGACTGTGTGGGGACTACAATAACAACGGTACAAATTAAAAAGAACGAGTGGCTACTTTCAAATTTTGAGTGACTTGAAAAGCGGTTCACATGAATAGGCTTGTTGATCATATTGGTTCTTTTCACCACGTCTTCTGACTGATACCGGCTATCTCACTCAATTCAGATGGGTTAGTGTGTCATAGAGGAGTCTTTTGAAAATGCAAAGTTGACTCGAGTCGGTAGAGTGTTTCATACTCGGGACCAGCGGATTGAGAAAAGATTATGTCGCCAATCAAGCCGACAGTAGTATGTAGCTAGTTTTGGCTGGCTATCTGTCTGTGTAATATTATGGTTGAGTTTTAACAACTCGCGACAGGAGTGATTGGGTTTCGCCAATGTACACAACACCATAAGGAGATCTCCTAGCAGACACTGATATTCTCCGCTGTACAAGAGTTGCGCGTTGCACTTGAATTTCGCTTGTCTTCCCTTGATATACTTAGAAGAACGTGCCTTTTTACCCATATTAAATAAATTGCACAAATTTTCATGCTTTGATTTCGTTGCCACCCTAGAATGAGCAGTTTGGTCATTTCGTGTCGCAAGTGGACGTTCTGTTATGAACCCTTATTTTTATGAATTTTTCTTATCATGTAACTCAACGTAGGATGTCAGATTCCACTCGTTTCGCCAAAATGGCTGTCACTTGAGTGTTATCTTTTTCAAGATCTATATTATTAAATCAGCTACAACTGTTTCACGATTATGCGCAAGCATCATATGAGTTTTACTTCATTCTTTTCTGTTGTGTGTAGTTGGAACATGCAAATTCTAAAACTGTCTCCAGGGCAACTGATTACATTTGGAATACCCGGTTAGAAGATATGTTCATTAATTTATACAAAGCACGTAAGTAGTGACATGCACCTCGTCCATCTTCCATTGCTCACGGTTGTGGGTCGCCAAGGAAAGTATCCAGAAGAGATGAAGCAATTAAACAAAATAATGTCAGTGGATTGACAGGCACACACCAATTGAAAAAAAATATTGCGGTCAATCTTACCATTGCTCTCACAATTGCATGCTTTAGATGATTTGCCCAAACAAGCTCCAATCTGCCGGCTTAACTCATTGTATTCGGACTCTATAATAGCGATGACAGCCATCCGGCTTCATGTGAGCAGTGAAACATTTTCCAAGCTTCAGCGTATCATATACAGACACTGAATAGTTATCTGATATTTCAACGTTCATCCTAGTGTGAAGACCGATGGGGGACACACATGATGACCCATTGATAGGCGACATGAAGTAATCTAGTCACGAGAGCTGTAACAGTTTACCAGCTGAAGTGAATGTTAGAATATATCAACAAATGTTTCATTGATCAGGGTGTGACAGGCCGTGCTAATACGGTCCTAATAATGATAGAAGCATAAAAAGCACGACGGAGTGGACTATACAGATTTTAGGAATTGTTATGGGCATTTTCACTACGACTGGCAGCATGGAACCGCGTGCTGTACGATTAATCTCATGCCGATGTTGGGTTTACATTAAAGGAGACGGACAAATGTAGTTCGTTGCAGGTACGGGATTTCTACAGTGATTGAGGAGATTTAAGTTTAGGAGATTAGGTCGCATATAGGAATAGGGTCTCATTTTTATTGCTCAAGCTCTCATAGGCACCAGCATCCTCTTCAGAATAATTCGGATTGGTATATAGTCCAAATATTCAAGCATAACTCCCTTTGAGGAATTGCAATAGTAAAACCTAGGGCCAGTATCAACTATTCGTTAGGTATTTTCTTGATAAATAATGCGGTAACGGATATAGCTGGTGAAGAACAACGAAGCAATTCATACCTGCTTTCTGCTGGCGGCGAAAGGGCTGTCGGTTCAAGCAACTGAGTTTTTCTGAAACAATTCGTTTTCGATTTCTCTGTTTTCAGCGGTGATAGATGTGATTTTGGCAACCCAAATGATTACAGGTCTACAGGTATTTTATCAAGAGAGATGTCGTCTAGTCTCTCATATATAGTTTCTATTAGACGCTGAAGGAATTTACCAGCTTCTGTCTTCTAATTAACCGACGCACCCAGTGGTGACACAAGTTGCCAACAAAATCGGATATTTAGGTTTAAGTTGGTTTTCTCAAAATCACTTTCCTACTAAAAGATTGTACGGGTGGTCGCTCTAGATCGCGTAGACACCCAGGAGCTTGCGTTACAAAAAGCGCTTCGTTTAATGAAATCGAGCAGAAAGCATGCACAATCCTGAAGCATTTCCATGTGACAAATAAGCGGCTTGTTATGTCTACATCGCACCTTGAACGCTACAAAATGTATAAAAGCTAGAACAATGAAATAGTCATTTATTAATTACAAAACTAATGACATAAAACTTCGATCGGTTCATTACTGAAAAGCAAGTATTTGTAAGTCACACAGACATTGTTATTAACATAAACATAGCATTTGTAATGTCCAGTTGTGCATCCATTTTGTCAGGCGGTAGATATCAAAGGCGAATGGCGGGCCTGTTTATGTTGGATAACTCGTATAGTAGACAAGACGACCAATTTTCCAATTTTAATCAAATGTTTCAACGCTGCACATCCAACCGCCACATTCACAGTAGAAGGAGAAAGCAACAATTGTCTTTTTCTTGGATGCATGCCTAAGGAAGAGAGTTTCTGGAACAAACCAGTTAGGGTTTTACGGGAAACCGTACTGGAGAGACAGTGCACGCATTTCCTGTGCTTCGTACCTCTCCCTTGGAAAACGAACGCGGCTGCATACGTTTATTAACGTAAAGTCTGCAGCGAAGACCCTATTGTAGAAGCATTTTGGCGAACTACAGAACAATTTTCATAAAAATGCTTAACGGAACTCTTCGTTAACATCCATATGAAGCCCAACGAACCAAGAGTCCTCGTACAAACAGGTGAAAAGAAACAGCTATTCCTAAAGATGCTCTTTAAAGGTGCCCAAGCAACTAAGTTATGTACGCCATGATTGGTACAATTCTGTAGAAGGACCTTTAACGCAACCCACCTCAACGTGCTCTATACGAGCGAATCTCTATTTGTTTCTAGAATCAAAGACAAAGTGCCGCATCAACTCCAGTCAGTTGTGGTCTACCGGTTCACCTGCTAGTTTGGAGCAAAATACATTGGACGCAGAAAACACAGAAAAGCGAATCAAAGAAACCTACGAAATTCACCGATTAACCGAACCAGCCTAACTAATTTGAGAACCGTAACTAACCACTTGATAAGTACAGGGCACCATGTTGACAAGCATAATGCGTTCGAAATTCCATACCTGGTACCATCACATTTGAAGTAATAGCTATCACTGAAGCGGTAAGCAAAAGTTTGCAAGATAATCAAAGAAAAATCGGTCACACGTTACAAATATCTTGGCCAATAGCTAGAAGAGAATAGACTTGGCCCAACTACTTTACGTGCCTTGTATCATTTGATTAAATCAAAATAGCGGTTGTGTATCAAAATACTGCTGTAACGCAAATTATGGACGCGAATCGTCAAAAGATTTATTTTTAGTAATATGCTTTTCATAGTTACCTTGCACGCACAGATAGGGCGATACAGCAATTTTAGTCTGAAATCCTAATTTTCTCTTAACATACGCCCGTGGCAGAAAGTAAGATTTGAGTTGCGTAAAAGGTGGGGATTTCCGCAACCACGTACGTCAACATTTGATACACTACATAGCATAAGCAAGTTGACTGTTCTTAACCGACCACTATAAGGCTGAGCATGCTCGACTTTGAACTGCTAGCTCTTTGATATAGAACAAAAGAATAACCTGTTCGAACCAAACCTCGAATAGATGATTAAACTCAGGTTGATTGTTGGTCATTGGAATGGCTGTACACGTGAAGTAATTGGCAGACTATCAGTTTCATCGTTTTTACTATTTTAGAGGTTTTCCGGGGTTTTGGATCATCATTTACGAAACCCAATAACTCGCATTTGTCGAATGCGCAATACTTTTCCCTACGTGCTACTTCAAAGTATTATGATGGCAACTTTTGCCATTAAGCCGTAAAATAACAGTAGCACATAGGAAGCCCGTGGATGCAATTCGGTTTGCATTGCCTACAGTGCCACCTTCACCAGGCTGCACTTGGTAAACTTACTCAGATTGGATACACCGAACACTCATTCGGGTGGTTGCAAGACCAGTGTCAGACGAAAAAGTCACTAGGTTTTCGGCTCATTGGAATAAATCAGATGGATCATTTTAATCTAGGATACTTGGCATTACCTCCCTTAATTCTAGATTGCAGGAATTACGATAACATATATATATATAGGCAGTTTATTTTTGATTAAAACCTTAAGCCATACTTTGCCATTAATCTTTGTCTTCAGGACAGATTCCTATCAACACTTTTACTAAATTTTTTTACGCAGCTGGATTTATAACTGCTGCGAATGCGTACTACCAGCCGAACCATTCTTACGCAACCCTAATGGGCATGTCAAATGAGTTGGTTTTGTATACCTTTATAAATTACAAAGAAAATGCCGAAGCCAAGAGCTTGATCTGGCTTATAAGGATAGGGTAGTTGGTAAGGTTAATAAAAGTGTTCTTCTGGTATAACCGCTGAACTTTTTCATACATTTTTCTACAGATGCAGGCTTCCTGATTTTACCGAAAGGCGTAAATTTATGTTTAATGATTACTATCCAAGTAACTCACGAATGGCTCTAAATTGATCTGTACAGTACTTAAAAACAAAAGAAATGAAGCCCTGATGACTGAGGTGGATGAAAGAAGTGTTATCCATATTCCTAATAGATGGAATGATATGTACTTGTGTGGAGGTCACTTCGGTGGGGCGTGCCATACCAGCAATTATGTGGTACTAATTTAAAAGCACCTCAGTTGCTCGAGGCAATATTCATAGATACGGAAAACACGGAAAAATGCACACTGCACGTTTTAGTTAAATATTGGGTTTGTTCGAATATGACAACATAGAAACGGCCCAATGTAAAAGTGCCATTCAGCATTAGCTATCTAGTTTATGGCGTAATGTCCATGTGCTGGAAGCTCTACAACAAATGGTGATAAAGTAATGCATCAGCTTGATCCATAAGCAAAAATGACTTATGATGAAGCCACAGGGTTTGAAAATGAGGTGTTGCTGGTAAATGGGGCTTGATGTCATCTTCACTGATCTCGCACACGTTGACTGATACTTGATGATACTTGGTCTCAGCACGAAGATGGGTGCTAGCAACTGGATAAGACTATGCACTATAGTCAACTGCACTATAGTTCATTTTTATTGTTCACAAAATCTACCAATCATGAAACAATCTTCCAGCATGACATTTGACAAACTCAGGTAGTTTGTGGTTAATACCTGTATGGCTATACTTTATGCTTTTCACGTAATAGGAAACAACCCGTATCACGCAGAAGGTAACTGAAGGCACACAGATATTTAGCTACGCAGAATTTGCATTGTATACTTATTGCATGAGTTCATGAATGTGTCGTACTGTGAGGACTGGCGGGATTGTCCGTATATTCCATTAATGGTGATATATTCATTTCAATAAACTTAACGTTCATGAAAATAATCAAAATTTTTGCCTAAAATAAGCCTGTTTCTTAGTGATCTGATGTTCGGCAGTTTAAGGGGACCAGTGGTTTGCCAGCAACACCAATAGTTGATGAACTGAAGAAACGAAGTAAAGGTGAACTAGTAATAACATATTTGTTCTTGGTCAAGGTGATATACCTGGTTGTTTTTCCTTGTACTTATGCTATTAACTTCAACGTAAACGTAAATTAGCTAAGCCGCTGTTGGAATAAACATGCTTATTATATTAGCTCTGGCTTGCACATTTAGCATGTAATCTCCACTATATAAATGTTCGAGTTGGATGCGGTTTCCACCGAAAAAGGTCTCCACACAATGTAAACAATCACACTGACACAACCTATTTAATGGGGATTTCCATTATCACACACAGTGACCGTAGTTCCGTAGCGCAACCTACACGGCACACTACAAGAGGAATCTACAAATTTGTTACATACATATATATCATTGATTTCTGACGTGCTGCACATAATTCGACATGCCCGGACAGTTAGTATGAATAGCGACACAACGAGTAGCTATAAAGCTGTATCCCACAAAATAGTACGAAACAACAGTTTTACGTATGCCAGTTCCATGCTGATAAATACTTAATACGGTTCGTATTGGACTGGCCCGTCCGCATGATAAAAGCAAAAACTTCAAAACCAAAAACCAAAAAATAATATAAAGGGGGGCAAAATTCGTTTTTTACTTGACATTCAATGTTACTCATATCAACAGAACTGCAGGTTTACTCACGGCAACATTATAGAGAGTACTGGTAAGTTGTGATTTCTGGTTATCCAAATCATTGTATCCTCTCCGCTCAATCTGATTGCTAGTTTGTCTTTTCGGTGAAGCCAACCCAACAACACGGACTATAGATGAAAACTTGCTAAAACATCGAAACCATCCAAAGCATAGGATATTTTTCTTAGTCATGCAAACCTGAAGATTCGTCTCTTTATGTTTGTTTTGAAAGGAATCTCTAACCGAAGCGCATTACAAATTCGTGTCAATATTACTTTCCTCATTGAACGTCCGAATAAGCCAGAACACACTATCTACAAGTGAAGGCTAAGTGGAGTTCTTGAGTTCAATTAGCCACTCAAAAGTTTACATTGTATAAACAAATCTTGCTTGGCCAAGTCAAACGGTTACATGAAAATAAAACGGTTTAAGCACCTCTGCCTGTGCACATAATCAAGTAAATTAATTGGTTTAAGTGGCTATCGCCGAGGAGACTTTAAAAACATACAGTTCTACACTGATGTGTTAATTTTTGGCTTTGTCCCAGCTTTCTAATTTGCGTAGTGTTGCTCAAGTATAAGTTAACTGCTACTCACAAATGATTTGCCCCGTAAAGTGCTAGTCTGTTATGCACAATCGCTTATCGGCAACTTGAGCCGCCTTATGGGTGGTTTTGAAATGAAGGTTAATATACTTAATGAGGATGTCTTTCTGCGCCAATGATGTTCGTCTGGTTAGTCGCCGCCGCAGAGCTGCGCTCTCGCCTTTTCCGTCGCTCATCTTCGTCATTATATGCAACACAAGGTTTTTGTCGCAGTAGTCGCACAGCTGCCTAGTTTCGCCCAAGGACGCCGCGGATTTTTGATTTGCCGTGCTGCATTCCATTTTTACTTTGGAAATACCGTATTATACGGGTTTTCTCAGTGTGAATTTTACTCCAGTATTTCGCTTTTGGGGTATATTTCCATCTGCGCGAATTTGGTCGATAGTATTCGGCTACTGTCGGAGATCTCACTACTTGGCCCAAACTGCCGTCCGTGTCCGCCATCTTCGAATGGTACTACAGGCGTCGACTAGGTGACTGCCAGACCACCAGCTTGACCGACGGCGTTTGTATTCAAGATTGTAACGTTGTAACAAACGGTTTCCGCATATCTGATAGTCACAATGGGATGTACTTATTAAGCACGGAATGTTAAGTCCAAAGCTTCCGCAATAAATGTTAGTTGTGGCATAAACGGATGTGTAAAGCATGTGCCATGTGGACTAGAATGCAGAAACTGCCGCAAATACTTCCATACTTGATGCGCTCACCTTAGTCTCAACCAGATAATAACGCTTAATAGTACGACTGATTCGCTCTGGTTCTGCACTGAGTGCAGCTCGCTTTCACTCGTCAGATGCATAACTATGTTGGCGCAGAAGTACACTTGGCTAACAAATATTTTAGTGCCTGCGGCAGCTGTGAAAGCTGTCCCACATGAACCAGCCAAATCAGTACCTCGAAATCAAAGCTCAACATCAAGCTTCAATTCAGCAAAGTGTAGGAGTAACGATCCAGAGTTAGCCACCCCGACATTTGCGTCTGCACATAATGATGCGTTCGCCACACATTCCTCAACAGAATCACTCGCCACACTGAGCACTGTTAGAGGGTTAACAACCTACGCGTCCGGTTGTGCCTATATGACGGAGGCACCTGCCATTGCAAACCCGCCCGCTGCCAAACTAGTTACTACTGCTAATAGCACCACGGGACTCAATACCCACCATCTATCATCCCAAAGAATGCAGCCACTTGTCCCTCCAAAAAGGAGAACATGAAACATTACCATAATCCTCTAACTGTTATATGCTCTAGTGTGACTGAATCCAGGCGTACTTCATAAAATATAAGATAATAGACGACAGTGATACTCCCTGTGTCAACTAATAGGGGTTCAGGCTAAACCAGTCAGTATGATGCGTCTCGTCCGTCACCAAAACTCCGTACACTAAAGTGAACCGCGGTTACTCCAGATAACACTTCAGTCAGGTAATGATACAGAGGCAGTTTTCTTCTCAGCCACACGCCTCCGTACAACCACATACATTGTTCGAATATTTCCAGATGTCCCGGGGGCTTTCAGTCGCTTATGGCATTGCAAGGGAGATAACACGTTTACATTCTTCGTTGCCCATCACTGTGCGATCTCCAGTCCAATCAAGTCGCGTTTTAACTAGGGTTACCAAGCCTGGATTGCGTACTTAACATGGGTCCTCACATAGGCATTGAGCGTTTGGGGGAATATTGAGAGATCGAACCTCCCGAACGGTCCCTGTAACAGACCAACCCATTGGTTCACGATTTTGGACGCCCTCAATGACTGCGCCGAACAGCCGAGGTTGTCTTGGATCGCCAAATGAAGGTCTCTCCCTTGTGAAGTGGTTTGCAGAATATCGTCTCCAAACCTATATGCCTACGTGTGCTCGTGGCGGATATGCACGGTTGGGCACTTGTCAGTGTTAGACGGAAGTAGATTTAACTTGGCTCATTCAAATACGCAGACTAAACTTCGTTGCAACATATGGCGGTCTTCCTAACTTTCCATTTCCAGATATATCTTGAGCTCAACGGCAAAAAGCAGGAACATTTATTTGATAATGCTCGCAAATTTGTTAATGAAAAACAAACATAACGGTGGCCCCAACACCGACCCTTGTGGAACACAGCAGTCTACATCAATTGGATCAGAATATTAGCCCCGAACTTGGACATAAAGGCGCCGCTGAACGACGAAGTTTCCAATTCATCTAATCACAGGGTTCCCAACTGCGTACGCTTACAGCTTTTCGAGAAGGTTGAGGTGATCTTTGGGGTCGAATGCTTTAGAAGTCCTGGTAGATGACATCAATGCTGGTCGCACTGTCGGCTATCTCGGTCCAACTGTCACGGGCAAGCAGTAGGTTGGTAGTACATGACCGATGCTTACGGAATCCGTGTTTATCAGGTGCTATGATGTTAGACCTTTCAAAGTAGCCCATTCCAGCCTCAGCTACGATCGATTCCATCAGCCTTGAGATCATCGGGAGGTGAATCACTGGGTGATAGTTGGATGGTTCTGAATGGCTACCGCTTTTGAAAAGCGGTGAAATGGTGCCTTGCTTCCACATGCTAGGGACCTACTGCTTGTCCAAGTACTTTTGGAAAAAGCTCTCTAATGTTTAGCTATCCTCGTAGCTGCCATCTGCTGTTCTTGGAGGAATATTTTCAACCCCAGGGAAACTAAGAGTGCACAGTGAGAGCAACTTCCTCAAAATGCTCGCTGAACTAAAGGTGACGTTTTTAAATACTGGCGTCTAGGAGAATGGGATAGGCATGATACAAATGCTGGTGGCAAGTCGGAAAATTGGACATACTTACCCTTAGAACTCTGATTGCATTCTTGGCGGTTTGAGCACATCCATCCGCTGATATTAGTGAGCGAACACCACTTTTCACATTCCGAAAGCTGTTCGCATTTCTGTACAGAAGCTTTGTGTTGACACCAAACTTTTGCGCTAAACTCTGCTGGTGTATTAATTGGTCCTCGCGCACAGGTGAGGTAAAGTGATAACGACGAACAACATGGTTACTCCAGTTGCCAGGGCTAGAGTTCTATCTGTATACATGTCACGCTGCGTCTATTATTATCACAAATTTTCGTGTTTTTCTCCGAATGAATGATTGTGCCCTTGCAGAACGAGGGATGCAGATTTAATCAGATAACTGAACTTGCCAGTAAAATCCAACAAAGAACTGTCAATGTACAGTCATCCGGAAACTCCCAGCTGGCATTGCCCACACGCTCTGTCAGTATGTCGTAGTGAGTGATTGTTCAAAACTCCACATAACACACGAAGTCGTAAATTATGGTTACGTGGTCGCTCTGCTCCAGATGGCTCTCCAGTCTTTGTTTCTCAACCATGAGTTCTTTGTTGGTCATTACTAACTCACGCACATACGGCTTATTTCCCACTCTGCCACGGGTGACTGAACTGACATGGCTGAAGAGAGAAACGCTTGCAACATACCCTTGCAAGTCCGCCTTGAATTGGTCGTTTGTGGGATGCAGAAACTTCCAAATCATAAATATTGTAGTCGCCTGAGATGGATACATGACGGTATGGTCTTCGTTGGACCCTTCCCAAGGATAATGCCAGGCTGGAGTCCATCTCTGGATAAACAACGGCCAAAAAGCAAGTGTCTTTGCGTCTGTCGCAGACTGCACCAAAGTGCGTCTATGATCAGTCTTTACGGATCGGCCACCGGTTCGCACCGCAGGTCATTGTGATAGTATAACATTACCCCAATGTCATTGCTAGGTCGATCGTGTCGGAGAAGGGACATACCATTATCACGACTTTGGAATTCATAATTTCTGAGCTCAACTAGGTTTCGTAATGAATATGAAGCCCAGTCATGCGACACTTGACGTAGCCACGGTTCGGCAGGCCTGCTCAGGTGACCTCGTGCATTGGTTTACATGCAGGAAACTTTCTCTGTTTTAGCAATGAATCCTGGGATGCGTGGTTTGATTACAATGTAAAGCCGACCGGTGAAAGTTCAGCACCTAATCGCTTTTTGAGTGAGGGTTGACGAAATCATTTGTGTCTGATTCATGGGTCACACCAGAAATTCTTTCCTTTTCTCTTTGTATATAATATATGGGTGTATTTTCCAGTGTCATTGGCTAGGTGTTTGAAGTTAATCCATCTCCTGTCGGTAAATGATTTGTTTAAGTGGCTACTCTAGTATGTTTGCTTAGCAGATGCTGTTTTGATCCGGATCTCGGAAGGAAGTTTACTGCGGCCCGTATACCATCCCTTCACTACCATTGTTGAGATGTGTCTAAATTAAAGGACCACGTTCACAATCTTCGGGACACATCTCTTGTATTTTGGAGATTGGCGTCTCCTCTAGATTGATTGCGCTATGAAGTTTACCAGGGAGAGAGTCTCGCGAACGCACCGCCATTGTTCCTGGTCATGAGTGGTCGCGTCGCGCTCATCATGGCTTTCAGCCTCGGGAACACTGTACAAGGATGGTCCTGGCTACGGATTCCTTCTGGTTTTCGTTCAAGTAATACTTCGCCTGTCTGCGCTCGCTACACGAAATATCCGGGAGAAGGCGGATGGGGTATGACCCATTCCGAAGACGAGCTGCGCATAACAGGACAGCTTCTGCTTTTTTGGCAGACGTCAACACAACTCGGAGAATTCTTGGTTCACCGTAGTGCCATGGGTTTGGGTGATGAGTAACGCGTGTCAAATTGACGGGCTTAGTTATAACACCTATAATGTTACATATGGTGTTCTACTGGATCATGTCGTCGAGTTGTTTTAATGTTAAGTAATGTGATGTCGATTCTGGAACGTTAGTGAAGATTGCCGCTTGTATACTACCTTCAGCTATGGTTAAGTTCAATTGACCAGCTGATCTGTATACAGTTGATGGAGGCTGTTTGTGTGCAGTTTGGTCTTCTTCGTTTACCATAGGTGCGGTGGCAGTGGCAGAAGATCTAGGTATTTGCGCACCTTTGGCAGCAACCGAATTCCAACCACCACTAATGTCGAAGACCATCTGAATTTTCGAAAAGTTAAGAAGATGGAAGGACCCTGACCGTGCTCATTGCAATCGGACTGGCGGTGGTTGTTTCAGGCATATTTGAACAACTAGTGGTATTGTCGTTTAATGCCACAGCTGATGCAATTTTAGCGCTTTGCATAGCCTACTTCCTCAGTTTTAATGCACAGACACAAATAACCCTTCTATTTCGTATCAATCGCGAATTGGCTAACTCAGTCTGTCAACTTATCGACCTTAACAATTAGGCCCAATTGCGTCAAGTTACTTAGATCGGTGGTATACCTACCACGCAAATCAAATCGCATTCGGTAGTATTGACGGATCTAGTGACAGTTGAACGGAACGATCAAACCTCCCATTACTTCGGTTAGCCACTGACGGATACTGTTCGATAACATTTGCCTCAGCTTAACATACATGCACCAAACGGCCATCGTTAAAATGAATAAAGCCATCACACTAGATGGGATCAATCCGAGAATCGGCTTGAGCTCCTCCACCAGGACCAAGAAATACAAATAACGTGAAGAGCTGTCCTCGGGATTGATAACTTAAATGGTGGCCAAACCTTTCGACTGGAGCTTGGAACCGTTCCAGATGTGCAGGACTCCCTACTCAGGTTGGACACTAATTCCTAGGCACCGCTTCCCTGGAATTTTTTTGGTGTCATCCGAGTCCAACAGGAAACCCACCATCCCGTCACTAAACAATAAACTTGCTTAGAAGCACTGCTTTGTCCCTGTTCGCGACACGTCAGAGAATAGAATAATTACAGTCAATGATCTTTGTGTCCTGACTGAGTGCATTCACCTTCTTAGACTGACAAAATCGAGCGAAATGTATCTGTCTGCCGCATTTGGCGCAAATTCGCCCCCACGCCGAAAAATGCTTCACAGTTTTGTCAGGTAAACTGAACACTGCACATAGCCCTGCTTGAGTCAGCAACCGCATTTGCTACATGTGGTGTCCAGCTGACCAGTCAACGTGGTATTGTCCAAGTGATAACTGTCCTTGCTGCAATTGCCGTTTACGGATGTTTTCATAATTGATCCCTAGCACGATTTTATCTCGAATGCGACTGTCAGCCATGCAGTTGCGAAAATTACAGGAAGCTAACAGGATCTTCAGCTCCGTAACATAGTGCTTGATAGTTCTGTTTGAGGGACGGTTTCGGGTAAAATAGAGATACCGCTAATACGTCTCCTTAGTCTGGCCTTCGCAGCAATCACCGAATTTTCGGACAACAGCTTTCAGACCATCCTTGTCTCCGTTCTTTTCGTACTGCACCGTTTTCAATATGCGGTATTCTTCATCTCCAATCATTTGTGGAAAGTTCTCCAGTGCCATGTGCCATCGGTTATGCCTTCTACTATACCGATACACAGAAATCGACCCACTTGCTTTTCCAGATTTGCCAAATATTGGCCAGATTCTGTTCTTCCACTTTTGGTGAGGTAGGTGGCTGCACTGTTGTGTGCGCTCCAATCAGCAAATGAGCACCACTGGGTGATGGCTGCTTGCTTTTCTTCGACGCCATGTCGCTGAACTGGGTGCTTCTAGGACAAACGGTTTATTCAGTAAAGCGAGCTCCGCAAAAGTGATATCAGAACAAACATGTTGGAACATTAATATAAATAACTAAGTCATGTTCATAACTAACGATTCTACTGCACTCATAAGATTCGTACTTTGAATTAGTTAAAAAACCCGCTCCAGCTAGCCAATAAGCGCGTAGACGAATTATGTGTAGCGGTCCAGTAACCTTTTCTGTTCGCATGCTACACGGTTTTCGCTTGCTTGGACAATTCTTTCCCAAATTCTTTCCCCAAATGCTTAACGCCCACGTTCGGCCTTACGTAGAACATGCTATTTAGGCGTGGCAGCCGTGGCAGAAACAGGATCTCGTTGCTCTCGAGATCCTCAACGAAGGGCAACCAAGAACGTCAGGGGCCTCTTTCATCTGCCCTATCAGCTTAGACTGAAATCTCTAAGAATCTACAGCGGTCGATATCGGCTTTTACGGAGGGATCTCATAATGGTTAACCAGCTTCTGAAGAACCCAAATCACATTTGCCGTCCGCTGCTGGCATTGAACCACAACAATAAACTAAGAGGTCACCCTCTGAAAATGAAAATTCAGTATAGCAGGCTTGAATGCCGTAGAAATTGCTTTTTCCTCCGCATGTGCGAGCCTTGAAACGCCCTCCATAATTATGTCGTCTCTGCTCCCAATCTGGCGATATTTAACAAACGTGTTGACGATGCATTGTCTCACTTACATTTCATTTTATGGCTTGTTAGCCGGGGGCTACAAAACGCAATCAAACGGTGTCTTGCCAAACGCCTAACCAATGGATTTATGGATTTATACGTTTAATACGCGAACATCTCCGCTATTCCACATAAGTCTATGGTGAGTCCACCACAACGCTTTTCACTTTATTATGCAATTGATGTTCGCAATAATTTCCATCCCACGGGACTTGTTAAGCGATGCCTTTTTACCCGTAATAAACCATTGTTCCATTGTTCCATTTATTTTACAGCTGCAGCTGCATTGTAGTAGCTCACGTATCTATGCAACTACAGTTCCTCGGGTATCAGTGCCATTAGTCCAAATGCACTGTGAGCAGTGGTAAGGCAACTGGGAATACATTTGGCCCCGTTTTTTCGAGAGCTGCTTAGAGCAGAACCAGGTTCCTGCTAGGTAGAAGCTTTGAAAAATAAATTCGATTCAAAAAGTGGAAAGCAGAACTGAGACTTAAACTACCGCCCAGTAAATCTTCTCCATGTACTCTCCTAAATCATGACATCCATCATTGCCGATGCGTTTGTGTTTGCCCTGGAAAACTGTAACTACATTACCCTGTAAAGTACGGCTTACGTCGACAGCGATCGCGCACAAGTAAGTTACTAATCGCAGGCGTTCGTGGAACCGAGTCGACATTGATGTAATATATTTGCATTTGTTAAATGCACCCGATAGTCTATATTATCGGATACATTTTTACAGACTCCAGTATTGCGGAATCAGTGATCCTCTTATAAGTTGCATTGCCAACTTACTCCTTCAACGGAAATTAGTGGTCAGACTTCGAAGCTCTTTATCGGACCTTATCCAAGTAAAACTGGTGTGCCGCAAGGATCATTTCTAGGGACACGAAAGTTTTTGGTGATTATTAAAAGCGTCGCACAGGCAACGACTTCAAACTTCCTACTGTTTTCTGTAGATAACAAGCTAAGTCGCTAAATTTATGCGAATGCCCATTAGCGTTTACTTCATTGAGACTTCAATTTGGTACATTAGTGGTCAACTTGAAGTCTGCTGCATATCAACGTGGGCAAATGCAAGGTACTCTACATCCGACATCAGAGTACATATTTATCAAGTTAGGAACGCTAGTATTGCCACGATCATCCGTCAAACACGACCATGGCGTGCTTGTTCAGGATAAGTTGGATTGTTTCCGATAAGTCACAAAGGCATCGAAATCTGGTAACCAAAACGTCGGCTTGCTACGACTAGAGTTCGGACCAACAGAACACTATATTCGCACTATATTATATTGCCAATTTCTCCCTCTCCATGTTACTGAGAGATACGTTCAGCTTAGTGTCCACATAATATCTGAGAGCAATCATCCTGTTCTGAAACCTCCAACGTGTCGGTGAGTTATCCAGACTGCCTTTATTCTGCGTGTAAAATATTTTTTCAATATTTAAAAAGCAAGGTCACGTAAGACCTGAGATTCCCCCTTTGGGCAAATGTAATCAACACTTCTAGTAAGATAAGTTCAGGTTTTCAATATGAACCGGTTTCGTTAGGATATTTACTTTGCAACCTTTAACTTTTGCCACAAAGTTTTTCTTCAAACATATGAATCAGTGCACATCTGGCTTTGCATTATATGACAAAATAGTTTGAAGATGCGAGATGCAACAAGAATCAGTGGATAATAGCTTTGCAGTTCAATAGGTCCAGTGACCATTCTACAGCAATATCAAGCATCGAAACTTCTCATTGATCCGAGTTAAAGATCTTTCAAATTTAAGGTAGTCTTGTTAATCCTGCCAGGTTTAGAATATAAGCATCCTATGTACCACTCCTCAGGTTTTCTTCCATACCCCGATTTTCGATCCAGCGTTTTAACACTGCATGTGCGTTACCCTAATGGACCTAATGATACCTAGTTATTTTTCCTGGTCTCCTAAGTAAGAATCATAAAGTAACTGCCAAAATATTGAAGAATTTATCCCGGTGTAGTGGAATTTCAAGGATGGAAATTGCCAAATTAATTGCAGTTAGGGTGGCGTTTCCTCAAAAGTGTTTGCATCTAAAACACACACAGTTCTTAGCCATCTCTGCGCTGGGATTTTGTAAGCACAGGAACGATACGGGTTTACATGGTGAAGCAAGCGGCTGACTTTCCTTAAGTGAACAGAGTAGTTGATTGGACGCCTACGCATGGTGCACCTACGAGCTGGTTACTTCTTATTTGGTTACTCTGACGCTGGTTTGTTTAACTGATTCAAAGGAACAACCTAGTGAAAGCATAAATTTCGTTATTTATGGAAATAACCAAGTAATTTACATTGAGCTTCCTACAAGCTTGTTAAGATGTCATATTCGCTGAGGTTGCCTTGTCGAATAAACCAGTTGTCCCTGAGGGACCGAATTTCACGACAATCCCCTTCACAGGGTTTATCCAGAATGCCTACTCGACTACATGGACCTATAATAATGTATCCGCCCGCCCATTGGCTTATAGTAATTTATAGTTTCATTCCTGTCACATATTTGGAAAGTTAATAATTCCGTTTCTCAAGAACTGGTAAACAAATTGCTCTAGTCAAATCAGTCATGAAACGTAACTTGGACAACTTTGTGACGCGACCAATAAAAAGGCCAACGCTCTCAACAAAATATATAGGAATATTGCCTAACGTCTTTTTAATGGACATACGTTTAAATTTATTCGCACGTACTTTTCCTTTTCCTTGCTCATCCCATTCCTTGTCGTTTGTGTTAGAGATGAATATTCACCCTTCAAGGATGCAAAAGGCACATTATTGACTTCATTTGACTTGACTGCTGATTATTGCGTCAGCCTGAGCTTTTTCCTACTAGCCAGCCAAAAAGACAATGTGGTACGCGTACAAAACTACACCTCAGGGGATCTATTCACGGTGTTAGTAGACTTAATAATCTCAACAAATCAGCGATTAAAGTTGCACTTTTTGCTCGCAAACCTACCGACGTTGTCCGAGTTCATTTAGTGTCCCGCGTCCAGCTCGTGAACAGCCAACATTTAATCAACTAGTAAGGCGCAGTATTCTGGATCGTTTCCTCATGGAAACGAAATGTGCCTATTGTGTTCTGCTAACCCATGTCTAGTGAATGGATGCTTGAGCCATGTACATGTGGTCACACTATTTGCAATTGCTACCATAAATTCAGTTCATTCTCCTATCCTATGGAAAAGGAAAATTTGGATGCACCAGCGTAGAAAGGAGCATAGGACTTTTTGGAAAACCAACATTTTGTTAAGGTTTGCATTTCAGTAGTTCACAAGCTACATAGCAGAGCCTAGTCCGGAAAAGTACCAGATACGTTTCGCCCTATTGGGACTCGTCAGTAGTGCGCATTCCCTTGGTCATCTAAAGAGGATCGAACCCATGACCGCTAGTGGCAGATGCCAACTAGCCTACAGCTTAAGCCACTGAGCCGTGGGGAAGGTCGCCTGGGCTACACAATTTGCAAGCTAACTGGGATATAGCACCACCTATCTTCTACTGTCACTGACAGTGGTTAGCCGGCGAGTTGATGACGTCCTCTCACTGGAAGCAATATTAATAGTATTTTGAAACTAGGAGAGGCTATTTATTTTATATTACTAGTATTCTTACTCTATGTTTGGTTCAAAGTTCCCATGTATCAGGGATTCCTGCAGTTCTATTCTACTCCCCCGTGTTTCGCAAAAGTGCATTTTGAACCCTCTGCACCTGGCGTTTAATTTACTTCGAATAACACACCGTACATAATTCCATTAGGTGTCAAATTAAATTCTAATGAAAAACCAGTGAAATGATATCTTTAATTTAGTCACCATCTGCATAATATCTGTCAGTACAAGCCATCCATTGCTAAACTGTATTTACAGCCATGTCGAATTTATTTCGCATTCACAAATACAACTGTCTATCATGACGTAAGTATAAATGCAAATTTTCGTCAAGTAAAGATGGGATTTGCGATATTTCAAAAAATGATAATATGAAGATGTTTAAAAACAGTGGCACCCAAAACATCGTGGTACATAATGTTACGCGTCACGTGGCGCGTGAATGTCAGCGTTTGCAAAACAATATTGAGCAGGTGTGACAGGATAATCTATCAAACAAACGAATGCTCCCTTCGTGATTCGTTTTCACTGCGTTCACTGCTATGAATCCTCTGTCCAGATTTTGCCAATGTGATGGCCAGTTTATTCTAGCTAACACTTATTTGTTCCCAAAGTTAGCCCCATAAAAATCTCTTGATTGCACTTAGTCTTACCATGAGTTTACCAACGCTCCTTTTCAACATTTTGTCCGACAAATGGTACATTC
The DNA here is from genome assembly GCA_944474145.2 of Dicrocoelium dendriticum. Taxonomy (NCBI): domain Eukaryota; kingdom Metazoa; phylum Platyhelminthes; class Trematoda; order Plagiorchiida; family Dicrocoeliidae; genus Dicrocoelium; species Dicrocoelium dendriticum. The sequence continues at coordinate 241,653,075 of OX104063.1, read as the reverse complement.
TGTGTTTGCACAAAAGAAAAGCAGACAGTTTATAAATGGTAAGGCTCAACAAATTTTAAAGGTAAGCAATGCGTTGCAATCAGTATTAAGTCAATTAAAATTGATTCAAAAATTATAGAACTAGTGAGAGCTCAAACGACCATTCACAGAGACAAGAGGATGCGGATAGTTGTAGCAGACCAACACATGAAATGTCGAAGTGCGCCAAACGTTGCATTTGGAGTAAACACCGTGTGATTGGATTGCGGCGCAGAATCTCTACTGATAGTTTGGTTCACTTTGCGGTCGGGAGATTTATCACGAAATCACCTCCATAACGAAGTATCTCAATAAGTGGGATATTTGCTTCGATTGGTTGCTTCTTATACATTATCCGCCAGTGGCGCAAACATGCTGGTCGATTAAATGGATACCGAACGAAAGTGGGAACACATAAACAAAATATTATAAATCACTTTGAGCACGCGACTAGGTAGCAAGTCACATGAAATCATAAGCACTCAATTAACTGAAGCTCGCTCCAATTGCTTATCCAATATTGTGACTCCGGAATTTGCTGAATTTCACTTTCCTTAAGTAGTCCGACAACTAGTCCTTCACAAGTCAGCTATGCACACCAAAGGGAGGCGAAAGCAATCAGACTGCTGCCATCAGGATTCAAATGATTCAAATGAAGTTAACAAGGACACAGGAATAAATGGAGAAAATTACTTAGATAGGGGTCAAATGATATTGCATTTCTTATGCACACACCAAACGGTTGGCACAGCATCTTATGGGGTGATTTTTACTAGAACAATCATCTAAGTAGTTCGATGACGGCCTTAAAGGATTGTGTCCCGAAGTAGTTTGCTGTATCGAAAGTTACGTAATCAGTGTTCAAATGTAGCCCTGTGATTAAACACCGTATCACGCATAATATATGATGAGGTGATATGTTGCAGTTAGTAGCGTTTAACTGTCGCTGCGAAGCAAAACTATTCCAGAATTCGGCGAAATCTGTTATTCAAGAAACACTTGAAAAATTATATGTCTCGCATGTATTTGAGTCAATCAAAACGCGTCGCACTTCCTCACGAAATTGTTTCTTCGTCTGTCCTTCAGCTTGGATCTGGCCTGTTCAAATCAGTTATGTATTGTTTGCCTGCTTTTGACGGTGGACATGAACGAAACTCTAGACAGTTGCCTAAAGTGAATTCAGCTCGTAATTTCAAGTCAAGTCAAGACTTTTGCTGTGTCAAAAAGCAAACATGAGAGATGAGAAAAACGGTATTACGATATGTTGACGTGCGGGAGAACTAAATGCTTTTTCTCCTAACAGTAGAAGCAAAATAAGCGCTTTGCAAAAATCATTGTGAAGTGGATGAAATCGGTCAGGTATTATCTTAGATGAAAAATCATTACAGGCATCAATATATCTAGGAATAATCAAATAAACTGACGGGACTTTAAACAAGCCGCTGATTCTAGAACTTTGCTTTATGGATCGCAACAGTAAGACGTAGTATTTATGAAGCAGTACAGGGAAAAGGACAGGAGAGCAGTATAGCGGACGGGTAATAATAAAAGAGGTCACACCTGCATATTAAATAACGGAGTACTAAATGCAAGAGTCTGAGAGCATAAAAAGAAAGAATTCTGATTTTTGGAAACTGTTCCAAAAATGCATGGTCCATGAAACATTCTGGGACATAAAATGCCGAGACACTTTACGGTAAAAGAGTTTTGTATGACATTTTCATTCACAGTAAGTGTGGGAGAGAATGCTATGAGTAAATGCAACTTATACAAAGAAAATTGCATCCATGCATTTGGCAGCATTATGCGTAAGAGATCTGGATGAATACCATTCAACCAGATCTACCAACCTAAGTTGAAGTGATGAGGAATCCTGGTTAGTGGGTGATAGACATCCCAGCACATCATCAGTTATTTACACTCTATTAAAACTGGGTTTTATAGGGAGATGTACAACATAAAAGAAAAATAGGAAAGGTGATAGGATCGCTGCATGTAGAAAACCATATTCGTCACGGAGGACAGAGGATTTCTCACAGTTCAACTTGGGGAGTGAGTTCCGCCTGTAAAATTGTCACGTAATAGATTGCACAAACAGAGGTAAACTCCATTTTCGGATAGCAAGTATAGCAACATTGAGTTATCCAGGCATTCAAAAGCGTGCGAACAGTCCAAGAACACAAGACGTAAGGATTTACATTTTAGATCTAATGCCGAGGTTATAGAGCGAAAAACATATGACACTGCATCCAATGTGGAGTGTTGAGATCAACACGCAAACAGTTAGGCATAGTCTTCAGTAGCTGCTGAAAAACCCGCGGAATTGAGAGTCATTCAAAAACTCTTAGGAGCACAGAGGTACTTGCAATTGGGCGACACTTTTGAGATCCAGTTTTGGTACCGGAGTGCTACTGGCCTTTCTCCAAATGTCCGGGATCCAACCCGTAGTGAGGCATTTGTTAAATAGGTCTGTTTGAGGCAGTGTGAGAAAATTAGTACACTCTTTCAAAGCTAATGGTGTGAGAGCATCCGGACCACAAGCTTTGGTTGCCTTTCATCTTTTGAATTCCTTGTGGAGGTTGCTTTGATCGAAGGGCGCGGCTGGACTTGGGATAATAATGGAATGCAGGGAAAGTGAGATTAGTGAGAACGAACTAGACTTTGAATTCAGTTTATCTACATCCACTTCACCTCTCTCGCTGCAAACGCTTTTACCACAGAGTTGCCTCAGAAGCCTCCATAGATCACGACAGTTATGGTTGCCTTTAACTGCAGCGACGTATAATTGGTTTAGTTTTTGATTTCGGATTTATTTGCCGTGGTTAGCACTTGGATACGGGTAACATTCTCGCAAATGTAGGTTCATTCTTTCATCCTTCGCTTTACTAGTGGTGATGCGCTTTACTAGTCGCTGTACTAGTGGTGATGAAAATCCATCTGCTCTTAGATAGATGGTTTCAACAGCGCAAGGTATATCAAAGCTATATTTGTTGTAGTCCGTAAAATGGTCACATTCAAGCGACAGGTCCTCGTCGTTGAAAACCGAAAAATCAGTCAAAGAAAACATCGTCTGTAGCCTGGTGATAATTTCCAAGGAGCAAATTCGCTGTTTGATAATCTTGTAAGGACGTCTAGTCAACGTTAAAAAATACACCTGCTGTATATGACTGAACCCAGTTTTAAAACACAATGGTCTGTGCTGCTCAAGTGAGCCCACATTTTATGGCAAACATTTGTCGTTTAGTTGTGCACACAGCGTCCAACTGGGCATCTTGTCTGGTCGAAACATTCGCTAGGTCCACGAAGCCAATTGTCTTCAAGAATTTTGTATCCTTTCTATTTAAATCGCCAGCAACAATACAGTTAGAAGAATATAATATCTGAATTAGCGTTGAAGAAAATGGGTCCTCAAAAGTTTTAATTCCGTTGCATATTTGTCGTGAGTAATATACACATTTCCAACGTTGATTGATCCAAAGCGATGTAGGAATTCGGTTTACATTCAACTAATTGGTAGCTTATAGAAATCGTTAAGTACGTAACTATTATGATTATTGCTCTGCACCAACATTAATTAACGTAAATTATGTCGCCAACACCACAAAACTGTAGGTTCCCGGGGCGGTCACACCTGATGGGTAAATAACCTTCGAGTCGGTTGATTCCATTTCCAAATTCAGCATGCAACCATGTCTTCCGTAACCGAATGATTCCTGTATTAATCTACTCAGTTCGCTGAATAATGGCACTGAGACCACTGATTTTATTAAGGAGCGAGATAACATTAATGGAAAATATCAGTGGGACTTGCGTCTTACCGACGGCCAGCCAGCACGATGCTTACGCTTTTTCTAAGACATTTATTAGTAATACATATGCAAGTGTTGTTGACTTTATGGCCGTATTCGATGAGACACGGATTTAAGGCAGTAACTCGTAACGTTTTCAAATGGTTGACAGAGTAGGACAACATTGACTCTGAGACTTGATCAGAAAAAGCAAATGGTTTCAAAGTTAGAATGCAATATAGAATCCGCAGTCTGTAGTGTGAAATAATCCAACGAGTAGAGCAACTTCAGAATTTGAAGGCGCCGCCAAGGTGCGACAATATGGTATTCAGTGGAATCACATAACGACCCTATACTTAGTATTATTCAAGTGGATATCATTCACCCTGAAAGAAA
>OX104063.1:241553939-241648407 GCA_944474145.2 Dicrocoelium dendriticum | reverse complement strand
TTGGTAGTACATGATCGATGCTTATGGAATCCGTGTTTATCAGGTGCTATGAAGTTAGATCTTTCAAAGTAGTCCATTCCAGCCTCAGCTACGATCGATTCCATCAGCCTTGAAATCATCAGGAGATGAATCACCATACGATAGTTGGATGTTTCTGAATGGCTACCACTTTGAAAAGCGGGAAATGGTGCCTTGCTTCCACATGCTGGGGACCTACTGCTTGTCCAAGTACTTCTGGAAAAGCTCTCTAAAGTTAAGCTATCCTCGTAGCTGCCATCTGCTGTTCTTGGCGGAATACTTTCAATGCCAGGGAAACTATGAGTGTACAGTGAGAGCAAGTTCCTCAAAATGCTCGCTGAACTAAAGGTGAGGTTTTTAAATACTAGTGTCTAGGAGAATGGGATAGGCATGAGACAAATGCTGGTGGCAAATCGAAAAATTGGACATACTTACCCTTAGAACTTTGATTGCATTCTTGGCGGTTTGAGCACATCCATCCGCTGATATTAGTGAGCGAACACCGCGTTTCACATTCCGAAAGCTGTTCGTATGTCTGTACAGGCGCTTCGTATTGACACCAAACTTTTGCGCTAGTCTGCTGGTGTATTAATTTGTCCTCGCGCACAAGTTAGGTAAAGTGATTACGACAAACAGCATGGTTACTCCAGTTGTCAGGGCTAGAGTTCTATTTGTATACATGTCACGTTGCGTCTCTTATTGTCATAAAGTTTCGTGTTTTTCTCCGAATGAATGATTGTGCCCTTGCAGAACGAGGGACGCAGATTTAATCAGATAACCGAACTTGCCAGTAAAATCCAACAAATAACTGTCAATGAACAGTCATCCGGAAACTCCCAGCTGGCATCGCCCACACGTTCTGTCAGTATGTCGTAGTGAGTGATTGTTCAAAACTCCACATAACACACGAAGTCGTAAATTATGGTTACGTGGTCGCTCTGCTCCAGATGGCTCTCCAGTCTTTGTTTCTCAACCATGAGTTCTTTGTTGGTCATTACTAACTCACGCACATACGGCTTATTTCCCACTCTGCTACGGGTGACTGAACTGACATGGCTGAAGAGAGAAACGATTGCAAAATACCCTTGCAGGTCTGACTTGAATTGGTCGTTTGTGGGATGCCGAAACTTCCAAATCATAAATATTGTAGTCGCCTGAGATGGGAAGATGACGGTATCGTCTTCGTTGGGCACTTCCCAAGAATAATGCCAGGCCGGAGTCCATCTCAGGATAAACAACGGCCAAAAAGCAAGTGTCTGCGTCTGTCGCAGACTGCACCAAAGTGCGTCTATGATCAGCCTTTCCGGATCGGCCGCCGGTTCGCACCGCAGGTCATTGTAATAGTATAACTTTACCCCAATGCCATTGATAGGTCGATCGTGTCGGAGAAGGGACATACCATTATCACGACTTGGGTATCCATAATTTCTGAGCTCAACTAGGTTTCTTAATGAACATGAAGTCCAGGCATGCAACACTTGACGTAGCCACGGTTCGGCAGGCCTGCTCAGGTGACCTCGTGCATTGGTTTACATGCAGGAAACTTTCTCTGTTTTAGCAATTAATCCTGGGATGCGTGTTTTGAATACAATGTTATGCCGACCGGTGAAAGGTCAGCAACTAATCGCTTTTTGAGTGAGGGTTGACGAAATCATTTGTGTCTGATTCATGGATCACACCATAAATTCTTTCCTTTTCTCTTTGTATGTAATATATGGGTGTATTTTCCAGTATCATTGGCTAGGTGATTGAAGTTAATCCATCTCCTCTCGGTAAATGATTTGTTTAAGTGGCTGTTCTAGTATGTTTGCTTAGCATATGCTGTTTTGATCCGGATCTCGGAAGGAAGTTTACTGCGGCCCGCATACCATCCCTCCACTACTATTGCTGAGATGTGTCTAAATTAAAGGACCACGTTCACAATCTTCGGGCCACATCCCTTGTATTTTGGAGATGGGCGCATCCTCTAGATTGATTGCGCTATGCAGTTTTCCAAGGAGAGAGTCTCGCGAACGCACCGCCATTGTTCCTGGTCATGAGTGGTCGCGTAGCGCTCATCATGGCTTTCAGCCTCAGGAACCCTCTACAAGGATGGTCCTGGCTGCGGATTCCTTCTGGTTTTCGTCCGAGTAAAGCTTCGCCTGCGTGCGCTCGTTACACGAAATATCCGGTAGTGGGCGGATGGAGTATGACCCATTCCGGAGACGAGCTGTGGATAACAGGACAGCTTCTGCTTTTTTGGCAGACGTCAACACAACTCGGGGAATTCTTGGTTTACCGTAGTGCCATGAGTTTGGGTGATGAGTAACGCGTGTCAATTTGACGGGCTTAGTTATAACACCTATAATGTTACATATGGTGTTCTACTGGTTCATGTCGTCGAGTTGTTTTAATGTTAGGTAATGTGATGTCGATTCTGGAACGTTAGTGAAGATTGCCGCTTGTATACTACCTGCAGCTATGGTTAAGTTCAATTGACCAGCTGATCTGTATACAGTTGATGGAGGCTGTTTGTGTGCAGCTTGGTCTTCTTCGTTTACCATAGGTGCAGTGTCAGTGCAGAAGATCTAGGTATTTGGGCACCTTTGGTAGCAACCGAATTCCAACCACCACTAATGTCGAAGACCATCTGAATTTTCGGAAAGGTTAAGGAGATGGAAGAGACCCTGACCGTGCTCATTGCAATCGGACTGGCGGTGGTTGTTTCAGGCATATTTGAGCAACTAGTGGTATTGTCCTTTAATGCCACAGCTGATGCAATTTTAACGCGTTGCATAGCCTACTTTCTCAGTTTTAATGCACAGACACAAATCACCCTTCTATTTCGTTTCAGTCGCGAATTGGCTAACTCAGTCAGTCAAATTATCGGCCTTAACAATTAGGCCCAATTGCGTCAAGTTACTTAAATCGGTGGCATCCCGACCACGCAAATCAAATCGCATTCGGTAGTATTGACGGATCTAGTGACAGTTGAACGGAACGATCAAACCTCCCATTACTTCGGTTAGCCACTGACGGATACTGTTCGATAACATTTGCCTCCGCTTAACATACATGCACAAAACGGCCATGGTTAAAATGAATAAAGCCATCACACTAGATGGAATCAATCCGAGAATCGGCTTGAGCTCCTCCACCAGGACCAAGAAATACAAATGATGTGAAGAGCTGTCCTCGGGATTGATAACTTTAATGGTGGCCGAACCTTTCGACTGGAGCTTGGAACCGTGCCAGATGTGCAGGAGTCCCTGCTCAGGTCGGACACTAATTCCTAGGCACCGCTTCGCTGGAATAATTTTTGGTGTCATCCGAGTCCAACAAGAAACCCACCATCTCATCACTAAACAATAAACTTGCTTAGACGCACTGCTTTGTCCCTGTTAGCGACACGTCAGAGAATAGAATATTTACAGTCAGAGATCCTTGTGTCCTGATTAAGTGCATTCACCTTCGAAGACTGACAAAATCGAGCGAAATGTATCCGTCTGCCGCATCTGGCGCAAATTCGCCCCCACGCCGAAAAATGCTTCGCAGTTTTGTCAGGTAAACTGAACACTGCACATAGCCCTGCTTGAGTCAGCAACCGCATTTGCTACATGTGGTGTCCAGCTGACCAGTCACCGTGGTATTGTCCAAGTGATAACTGTCCTTGCTGCAATAGCCGTTTACGGATGTTTGCATAATTGATCCCTAGCACGATTCTATCTCGGATGCGACTGTCAGCCATGCAGTTGCGAAAATTACAGGAAGCTGGCAGGATCTTCAGCTCCGTAACATAGTGCTTGATAGTTCTGTTTGAGGGACGGTTTCGGGTAAAATAGAGATACCGCTAATACGTCTCCTTAGTCTGGCCTTCGCGGCAATCACCGAAATTTCGGACAACAGTTTTCAGACCATCCGTGTCTCCGTTCTTTTCGTACTGCACCGTTTTCAATATGCGGTATTCTTCATCTCCAATCATTTGTGGAAAGTTCTCCAGTGCCATGTGCCATCGGTTATGCATTCTACTATACCGATACACAGAAATCGACCCACATGCTTTTCCAGATTTGCCAAATATTGGCCAAATTCTGTTCTTCCACGTTTGGTGAGGTAGATGGCTGCCCTGTTGTTTGCGCTCCAATCAGCAAATGATCACCACTGGGTGATCGCTGCTTGCGTTTCTACGACGCCATGTCGCTGAACTAGGCGATTCTAGGATAAACGGTTTATTCAGTAAAGCGAGCACGGCAAAAGTGATATCAGAACAAACATGTTGGAACATTGATATAAATAACTAAGTCATGTTCATAAATAAGGATTCTGCTGCACTCATAAGATTGGTACTTTGAATTAGTTAAAAAAACCCGCTCCAGCGAGCCAATAAGCGCGTAGACGAATATTGTGTAGCTGTCCAATAACCTTCTCTGTTCTCATGCTACACGCTTTTCGCTTGCTTGCACAATTCTTCCCCAACTGCTTAACGCCCACGTGCAGCCTCACGTGGAATATGCTACTCAGGCGTGGCAGCCGTGGCAGAAACGGGATCACGTTGCTCTCGAGACGCCTCAACGAAGGGCAACCAAGAACGTCAGGGGCCTCTTTCATCTGCCCTATCGCCTTAGACTGAAATCTCTAAGAATCTACAGCAGTCGATATCGGTTTTTGCGGAGGGATCCCATAATGGTTTACCATATTCTGAAGAACCCAAACCACATTTGCGGTCCACTGCTGCAATTGAACCACAACGCTAAACTAAGAGGTCATTCTGTTAATCTGGCAAATCAGTATAGCCGGCTTGAATGCCGTAAAAATTTCTTCCTTTCGCGTGTGCCAGCCTTGGATCGCCCTCGCCAATTATGTCGTCTGTGCTCCCAATCTGGCGATATTTAGCAAACGTGTTGACGATGCGTTGTCTCACTTACATTTCATTTTATGGCTTGTTAGCCAGGGGCTACAAAATGCAATCAAACGGTGTCTTGTCAAACGCCTAACCAATGGATTTATGGATTTATACGTTTAATACGCGAACCTCTCCGCTATTCCACATAAGTCTATGGTGAGTCAACCACAACGCTTTCCACGTTATTATGCAATTGATTTTCGCAATAATTTCCATCCCACGGGACTTGTTAAGCGATGCTATTTTACCCGCATTAAACCATTGTTCCAATGTTCCATTTATTTTACCGCTGCAGCTGCATTGTAGTAGCTCACGTATCTATGCAAATACAGTTCCTCGGGTATCAGTGCCATTCGTCCAAATGCACTGAGAGCAGTGGTAAGGCAACTGGGAACACATTTGGCCCCGTTTTTTCGAGAGCTGCTTAGAGCAGAACCAGGTTCCTGCTAGGTAGAAGCTTGGGATAATAAATTCGATTCAAAAAGACGAAAGCAGAACTGAGACTTAAACTACCGCCCAGTAAACCTTCTCCATGTACTCTCCTAAATCATAGTATCCATCATTGCCGATGCGTTTGTGTGTGCCCTGGAAAACTGTAACTTCATTACCCCTGTAAAGTACGGCTTCCGTCGACAGCGATCGCGCACAAGGAAGTTACTAATCGCAGGCATTAGTTGAACCGAGTCGACTTTGATGTAATATAATTGCATTTGTTAAAAACACTCGATAGTCCATAAGATCGGATGCTTTTATACAAGCTCCAGTATTGCGGAATCAGTGATCCTATTAAAAGTTGCATTGCCAACTTACTCCTTCAACGGAAATTAGTGGTCAGACTTCGAAGCTCTTTATCGGACCTTGCACAAGTCAAACTGGTGTGCCGCAAGGATAAGTTCTAGGGACACGAGAGTTTTTGGTGGTTATTAAAAGCCTCGCACAGGCAATGACCTCAAACTTTCTACTATTTGCTGAAGATATCAAGCTACGTCACTAAATTTATGCGAATGCCAATCAGCGTTTACTTCAGTGAAACTTCGATTTGATAAATCAGTGGTCATCCTGAAGTCTGCTACATATCAACGTGGGCAAATGCAAGGTACTCTACATCCGACAACAGAGTACATATTTATCAGGCAAGTAATGCTAGTATTGCAATGATCATCCGTCAAACACGACCCTGGCGTGCTTGTTCAGGATAAGTTGGATTGTTCCCGATAAGTCACAAAGGCATCGAAAGCTGGTAACCATAACGTCGGCTTGCTACGACAAGCGTTCGAACAAACAGAACACTATATTCACACTATATTATATTGCCAATTTCTCCCTCTCCATGCTACTGAGATATGTTCAGCTTAGTGTCCACATAATATCTGAGAGCAATCATCCTGTTCTGAAACCTCCAACGTGTCTGTAAGTGTTTGCGGTTAAAACCATTACTCCCGACATTTTATTCACATTAACCGCTGAGTTAGCCAGACTGCCTTTATTCTGCGCCTAAATGCTGTTTTCAATAATTAAAAAGCAAATTCACGTAAGACCTGAGATTCCCCCTTTGGGCAAATGTAATCAAAACTTCTAGTAAGTTAAGTTCAGGTTTTCAATATGAACCGGTTTCGTTGGGATTTTTACTTTGTAACCTTTTGCTCTTGCCACAACGTTTTTCTTCAAACATATGAATCAGTGCACATCTGAATTTGCATTTTATGACAAAGTAGTTTGAAGATGCGAGATGTAACACGAATCAGTGGATAATAGCTTTGCAGTTCAATAGGTCCAGTGACCATTCTACAGTAATACCATGCACCGAAACCCCCATTGATCCGAGTTAAAGCTCCTTCAAATTCAAGGCAGTATTGTTAATCCTGCCACCGTTGGACATGAGGCTGGACCTTACCTTGGTGCGATGGTTTGTGTGCCTCAGTGATCCATTGAGCTATACTGGGTGGTGGTTTTGCACCTTTAGAGCCACTCATACCGGATTGGTCAATGGTTAGAGGCCAGATAAACTCAGCCTCCTGATCCTCCAGGTTTGGGGCTGGAATGAGGGTGGCTCCTTATTCCTTAAAACGGACTCCTTGTAGTCCAGTTCCAAACCCGCTACCTTGCGGTTAGGTTTTTGAACCAAAGGCTTTGGTTGAGAACGCTAATCGTTCTCCTGTCTAGGTCTGGGCAACCTGACAGTATCCTGCCAATGCAATACAATGAATCTTTCCCCAAACAAATTGCTGATGCTCTGGCCACCGTAGAGGATAATCAACGGTGCCCTATCTGCTGCATCGAGCTGGGTGGATAGGGGTTTGCATGCTACTGCTCAAGCCTTCCCATCTTCTTATTCCCCCTCTTACGCTTTTTTACTCTTATCGTCCCGTTTCAGCTTCACTTGTATCCCCTCTGTTTTCAACCCCCCAATTATCGGCCCTCCCATACCTTGCTTCAATAGTTGCTTGTCTTTTAGTTTCAACTCACAGGTGAACGCAGAGCGTCATTCCCGCACTGTCAACATGCCCATGTCCAAGCAAGCGGCCCATTCCAGTTCATCGGCTTCCATTTGGAGCCCTCGATCCTCCTCCAGACTGGCATGCCTCAGTGTTCGCACATTGCTTCAGATCGGTCAACAGGCAACACTTGCCCGAATATTAGAGACCCTCTCGATCGATATCTGCTGCTTATCGGAGATCCGCCTGCAAGACTCGAGCTCTGTACTCACTCCGCTATCCCCTTCAGGTGACACTAGCAGCAATTTCTCATTGCGCCTATCCGGTGACGATGCAGCTTCGAGCACCGGCCAAGCCGGTGTTGGTATTGCCCTGAGTCCCCGGGCTGAAGCTGCTCTGGTTGATTGGATTCCAATCAGTAGCCGGATGTGTGCGGTCCGATTGGCTGGCTCGTTCAAAACTTCGAAGTCGCGTGGGACTAACAGGTGTCTATTCGTTATCGCTGCCTATGCACCGACAAACTGTAGCGATGACTCGGTAAAAGACGACTTCTATCGCCAACTGAACGAACTCCTTCGCCACAGAAGAAGCTCGGACACTGTAGTGTTGGCTGGGGATCTGAACGCTCAAGTTGGAAAATTATCCACAAGTGAGCTGCATCTGGGCGGCCAACATGGTATAGGCTCCCGTAATGATAACGGTGAGCGGTTACTTCATTTGTGTGTGGATGCTCGCTTATTTCTTGCGAGCACTAATTTCCGACACAGCACCCGCCGGATGGTGACTTGGCGCCCACCAGCCTCGAACCAGCTATGGACGCAAATCGATCACATTGCTATTAGTTACCGATGGAGAGGCTGCGTCCAGCACTGTCGCCCGATTTGCAGAGCAGGTGTTGACACCGATCATGCAATTGTATGTGCTGACCTGCGGATGCGCTTTGGCGGACGCCCGCGACGATGTTGTGAGCGCGTTGACACCGGCAGACTGGTGAAGCCAGCTGTTCTGAATGCCTATCAAATTACGCTGTCATCCGAGTTGAATAAACGCTCACTGGATGCAATTGAAGCTCACTGGTCTCATATGCAACAGGCCTTACTTGCAGCAGGCAAATCCTCATGTGGTATGTCTAATCGCCAACATGAACATTGGGTCTCTTCACAGTCTCTGGAACATATCGATGCTCGCTGGCATATTCCGGCTGGAAGCGAACAAAATGAAACTCGCAAAGAGCTCCGGGCAAAACTCCGTGCTAGCCTGAAGAGAGACCGCGAATCCTGGTGGTCTCGTCGTGCAACAGAGATGGAAATGGCCGCTGCCCTTGGTAACCATCGTGAGTTATTCCGTCTTATACGGGAAACGGGCAGCAGGAGACCTGGTGTTAGTGAAACTATACGTGACGAGAGTGGACAGCCTATCCACAACTTATCAAAACGCCTGGAACGTTGGGCTGAGCACTTTGAAGGGCAATTTAATCGGTCGGAATTGTTAGATTTCTCGCCGACCAGTGATCGCCCCGCTCGTGGGCTGTTCCTTTGGATCCACCCTCTCGCTCAGAAGTCGAACATGAGATTAAACTGTTGAAGTTAAATAAAGCCGCGGGACCTGATGACCTTCCTCCAGCCCTTTTTCAAATTCGGGGGACCTGCTCTTGTGGATGATTTACACGAGTTACTAGTGAAACTGTGGGAGCAGGAAACTGTCCCAACCGATTGGAGCCGCTCCATCATAGTCCCAATTTTCAAAAGAGGCTCACGATCGGAATGCGGCAGCCATAGAGGAATCAGTCTGATCTCCATCGCCTCCAAATTGCTTGCCTCTGTCATCCTTCACAGACTGACTGGCACTCGTGAAAGCCAGATTCGCGAAGAGCAAGCTGGATTTCGTGGTGGTCGTAGCTGCATTGACCCCATCTTCATCTTGCGTCAGTTGGTGGAGCACCGTCACATATATCGGCGGCCCACCGTTGTCGTGTTCCTTGATATCAAATGTGCATGCGATTCGGTAGATGGACATGCACTTTGGGACTGTCTACTCAGGAAAGGTGTACCTGAGAAATATGTGAATATTATCCGAGCATTATATGCGCGTAGCTCGGGCAGAGTGAGGGCTTACGGCAAGTTGTCGTCGCCATTTAATATCTCCAGCGGCGTTAGAAAAGGACGCCCGCTGTCACCTTTCCTCTTTAACTTCGCTTTTGACGAAGTCATGGAAATCGCGTTTACAGGACACAACTTAGAAGGTGTGAAGCTACTCCCAGGAGAACGACTTCTTGATTTAGAGTATGCTGATGATATTGCCCTCATCTGTAACAGCTCACAAACGTGTCAAGCGGCACTGGACAGATTAGCCATAACTGTCCGTCACTTCGGACTTTGCTTCGTACCCTCGAATTGCAAAGCGTTTCTCCAAGATTGGTCTGGACCTCCTCCTACGCTGACCGTTGGTGGGGATCAGCTAGAAGTCGTTCAAAAATTCAACTATCTGGGAAGTTGTATCAGCGCCCGTGGGACTGAGGATGAAATCACGAATCTTATAGCAAAAGCTCGCGGCGCTTTTGCTAACCTTCGCTACTTATGGCGCCGGCGCGACATCACTCTCACCCTGAAGGGTAGAGTGTACAATGCACCAGTACCTTCTACCCTAATGTACGGTTGTGAAACCTGTCCCCTTAAAGCAGCAGACCTGAAAGGGCTAGTCGCGTTTGACAACCGGTGCCTTCGTAATGTAGCACAAATTTGGTGGGAACACCGGGTAAGCAACGAGCGTGTTCGACGCCTTGTTTATGGCACAGGGAAAGGAAATGAACCGCTCAGCACCGTTATTTCACGCATCAGCCTCCGAAGGCTCGGCCACGTGTTACGTATGCCAGCCCACCGACTCCCGCGACGTGTATTGTTTGCGCGCCGGGGGTATGGATGGAAGAAGAGGAGGGGTGGACAAGCGATGACTTGGTCCTGAGGAACGAAGGCCCTCACTTCTGAGCTGGCCTCGGTTGGAGCGTCTCGGCTCCCTGGTTGGGGTCCAAAGGACCATGAACACGTTTGGTTGGACACACTTGCTGATTTGGTTAGGAGCCGACCTCAGTGGCGTTCGTGCTGAGAGTTTCTTTGTCCCACCCCATCTCTCTTAGCCTCCCCCTCCAACCACGATCTCATTATTTAGCCTTATATAATCTTGCATATTATTTCTTTTTTTCTTTTTGGGTGCACAGCAGCCGGCTGGTAGCTTACCGGAACGATGCCCATCCGTTACCGGTAGCTCAGCCAGCTGGCATCAGTTGCTTTTTTCTCCTTTTTTTCTATGTATTGCGGCACATTAGCTGAGGTGTTCCCCACCTCTAGCTAACGTGTATGATGATGATGCCAGCTTTGGAATATAAGCTCCCTATATACCACGCCTCAGGTTTTCTTCCATACCCGATTTTCGATCCAGCGTTTTAACACAGCATGTGCGTTACCCTAATGGACCTACTGATATCTAGTTATTCTTCCCGGTGTCCTAAGTAAGAATCATAAAGTAACTGCCAGAACACTGAACAATTTGTCCCGGTGTAGTGGAATTTCAAGGATGGAAATTGCCACATAATTGTAGCCAGGGTGGCACTCCTCTAAAGTGTTTTCATCTAAAACACACACAGATCTTAGCCATCCCTGCGCTGGGGTTTTGTAAGCACAGGAACGATACGAGTTTATATGGTGAAGCAGGCGGTTGGCTTTCTGTAAGTGAAAAGAGTAGTTGATTGGACGCCTACGCATGGTGCGCCTACGAGCTGGTTGGTTTTATTTGGCTACTCTGACACGGGTTTGTTTAACTGATTCAAAGGAACAACCTAGTGAAATCATAAGTTTCGTTATTTATGGAAATAATCAAGTTAATTACATCGAGCTTCGTACAAGCTTGTTATGATGTCATATTCGCTGAGCTTGCCTTGTCGAATAAACCAGTTGTCCCTGAGGGACCGAATTTCACGACAATCCCCTTCACAGGGTTTTTCCAGAATGCCTATCGACTGCTTTGACCTACAATTTTATATGTCCCCGCCCACTGGCTTATAGTTATTTATAGTTCCATTCTTGTCACATCTTCTGAAAGTTAATAATTCAGTTTCTCAAGAAATGATTAATAAATTGCTCTAGTCAAATCAGTCATGAAACATTCCTTGGACAACATTGTGACGCGACAACTCTAAAGCGTATCGCTCTCAACAAATTATATAACAATATTACCTAACGTATTTTTAATGGTCGTGTGTTTTAAATTTATTCGCACGTACTTTTCCCTTTCTTTGTTTATCCTATTTCTTTCGTTTGTGGTAGAGATGAATATTCACCCTTCATGGGTGCAAAAGCCCATTATTGACTTCATTTGACTTGGCTGCTGCTTATTGCGTCAGCCTGAGTCCGTCCGCCGACGCTTTTTCCTACTAGCCGGCTAAAGACAATGTAGTACGCGTACAAAACCACATCTTAGGAGATCTATTCACAATGTTAGTAGACTTAATAATCTCAACAAATCAGTGATTAAAGTTGCACTTTTTGCTCGCAAACCTACCGACGCTGTCCGCGTTGATTTAGTGTCCCGCGTCCACCTCGTGAACAGCCAACGTTGAATAAATTGGTAAGGCTCAGTATTCTTCATCGTTTCCTCATGGAAACGAAATGTGCCTATTGTATTCTGCTAACCCATGTCTAGTGAATGGATGCTTGATCCATGTACACGTGGTCACGTTGATTGCAATTAATTCCATAAATTCAGTTCATCCTCCTATCCTATGGAAACGGAAAATTTGAATGCACCAACGTAGAAAGGAGCATAGGACTTTTGGAAAACCAACATTTTGTTAAGGTTTGCATTTCAGTAGTTCACAAGCTACATAGCAGAGCCTAGTCCGGAAAAGCACCAGATACGTTTCGCCCTATTTAGACTCGTCAGTAGTGCGCATTCCCTTGGTCCTCTAAGGAGGATCGAACCCATGACCGCTAGTGGCAGATGCCAACTAGCCAGCAGCTTAAGCCACTGAGCCGTGGGGGAGGTCGGCTGGGCTACACAAGTTGCAAGCTAACTGGGATATAGCACCACCTATCTTCTACTGTCACTGACAGTGGTTAGCCGGCGAGTTGTTGACGTCCTCTCACTGGAAGCTATATCAATAGTATTTTGAAACTAGGAGAGGCTATGTATTTTATATTACTGGTATTCTTACTCTATGGTTGATTCAAAGTTCCCCATGTATCAAGGATTCCTGCCGTTCTATTCTACTCCCTCGTGTTTCGCGAAAGTGCATTTTGAACCCTCTACACCTGGCATTTAATTGACTTCGATTAACACACCTTACATAATTCCATTAGGTGTCAAATTAAATTCTAATGAAAAACCAGTGAAATGGTATCTGTAATTTAGTCACAATCTGCATAATATCTGTCACTACAAGCCATCCATTGCTAAACTGTATTTACAACCATGTTGAATTTATTTCGCATTCACAAATGCAACTGTCTATCATGCCGTAATCATAAACACAAATTTTCGTCAAGTAAAGAAGGGATTTGCGATATTTCAAAAAATGATACTATGAAGATGTTTAAAAATAGTAGCACCCTAAATGTCGTGGTACACAAAATTACGCGTCACGTGGTGCGTGAATGTCAGCGTTTGCAAAACAATATTGAACAGGTGTGACAGGATAATCTATCAAACAAACGAATGCTCCCTTTGTGATTCGTCTTCACCTCATTCACTGCTATGAATCCTCTGTCCAGATTTTCCCGATTTGATGGCCTGTGTATTCTAGCTAACACTTATTTGTTCCCAAATTTATCCCCATAAAAATCTTGTGATTATGCTTAATCATGAGTTTACCAACGCTCCTGTTCAACGTTTTGTCCGACAAATGGTGCATTCTGTGGTTGTACAAAATAAAAGCAGACAGTTTCTAAATGGTAAGGCTAAACAATTATTTAAAGGTAAGCAATGCTTTGCAATCAATATTCAGTCAATTAGAAATGATTCAAAGAGTATAGAACTAGTGAGAGCTCAAACGACCATTCGCAGAGACAAGAGGATGCGGATAGTTGTAGCAGACCAACACATGAAAAGTCGAAGTGCACCAAACGTTACATTTGGAGTAAACACCGTGTGATTGGATTGCGGCGCAGAATCTCTATTGAGAGTTTGGTTCACTTTGCGGCAGCGTTCGTTCATTCCGATCACTAGGGCCCCATGTGAAATGGTGGTGTTGCGGTGTTGCTCTTCCCAACATCGACAATCCATTACGGATTCGGTTCTCGTTTGTACTCATCAGATGGAGATTGCCTTAGCTTTGGCGGAACTCTGTGCCTGCTGGTTAACAGCTGACGCCCTGATCACTATACAAGTGAAATCCATGTGCAACACATGGCACAACGAAAAGGAATTAAAAGTTGAACTTCGATTCCCACGTTGCGACACAAAATGTCTATTGACGTCAGTTCCCCATGAACTAGAACGCGGTCATTCCGATAACAATGACTGTGCTAGCAATGAGAGTTTCTGTCGCTCCGCTCAAAACGGACAACCTTATGGATGTCAGGTTGGGAGATGAAGCACGAAATCACCTGCACAACGAAGTACTTCAGTAAGTGGGGTATTTGCTTCTGCTAGTTGCTACTTATATGTTATCCGCCAGTGGCACAAGCATGCTGGTCGATTAGATGGATCCCGAACGAAAGTGGAAACACATAAACAAAATATTATAAATCACTTTGAGCACGCGACTGGGTAGCAAGTCACATGAAATCATTAGCACTCAATTAACTTAAGCTCGCTCCAATTGCTTATCCAATATTGTGACTCCGGAATTTGCTGAATTTCACTTTCGTTAAGTAGTCCGACAACTAGTCCTTCTAAAGTCAGCTATGCACACCACGGGAGGCGAACGCAATCAGACTGCTGCGATCAGGATTCAAATGATTCAAATGAAGATAACAAGGACACCGGAATAAATGGAGAAAATTACTCAGATAGGGGTCAAATGACAATGCATTTCTAAAGCACACACCAAAAGGTTAGCACAGCATCTTATGGAGTGACTTTTACTAGAACAATTATCTAAGTAGTTCGATGACGGCCTTAAAGGACTTTATCACCAAGTAGTTTGCGGTGACGTAAATTAATAAATCGTGCTCAAATGTAGCCCCGTGATAAAACACCGTATCACGCATAATATATGGTGAGATGATATGTTGCATTCGGATGCGTTTAAGCGTCGCTGCGAAGCAAAACTATTCCAGATTTCGGCGAAATCTGTTATTCAAGAAACACTTGAAAAATTATGTCTCGCATGAAATTGAGTCAATCAAAACGCGTCGCATTTCCTCAGGAAATTTTTTACCTCGTCTGCACTTGAGCTAGGATCTAGCCTGTTCAAATCAGTGATGTATTGTCTACCTGCTTTTGACGGTGGACATGAAAAAAACCCTAGCCAGATGCCTAAAGTGAATTCAGCTCGTTCTTTCAAGTCAAGTCAAGACTTTTGCTTTGTCAAAAAGCAAACATGAGAGATGAGACAAAACGCGCGGGAGAACTAAATTCCTTTTTCCCTAATAGTGAAAGCAAAATAAGCGCTTTGCAATGATCATTGTGAAGTGTATGAAATCGGTCACGTGGGATCTTAGATGAAAAATCATTGCAGGCAACAATATATTTAGGAATGATCAAATCAACCAACGGAACTTACGAAAATCCGCTGCTTCTAGAAATGTACTTTATAGATCGCATCAATAACATGTAGCCTTTCTGAAGCAGTACAAGGAGAATGACAGGAGAGCATTATAGTCAAAGGGGAATAATAAAAGAGGTCACAAACCTGCATATTAAAGTACGAAGTACTAAATGCACTAGCCTGAGCGCATAAAAAGAAAGAATTCTGATTTTTAGAAAGTGTTCCAGACGTGCATGGACCAAGACACTTTCTGCGACACAAAACGCCGAGACACAAAACGGTGGAAGAGTTTTGTATGAGATTTTCATTCACAGTAAGTGTGGGGGAAAAAGCTATGAGGAAATGCAACTTATCGGTACGAAGGAAAAATAGTTCGTCCATGCATTTCGTAGCATTATGCGTAAGAGATCTGGAGGAAAACCATTCAACCAGATATTTCAACCTTCGTTGAAGTGATGAAGAATCCTGGTTAATGGGGGATAGACGTCCCAGCACACCATCAGTTATTTATACTTCACTGAAGTGGATTTTATAGGAAGATGTACAACATAAAAGAAAAATAGAAAAGGTGATAGGGTCGCTGCCTGTAGAACACCACAATCGTCACGGAGGACAGAGGATTTCTCACAGTTCAACTTGGGGAGTGAGTACGACCTGTAAAATTGTCACGTAACAGATTGCACAAACACAGGTAAACTCCATTTTCGGATAGCAAGTATAGCAACCTTGAATTATCCAGGCATTCAAAGGCATGCGAACAATCCAAGAACACAAGAAGTACGGATTTACATTTTATATCAAATGCCGAGGTTATAGAAAGAACAATATACGACACTGCGTCCAGTTGGAGCGTTGGGATCATCACGCAAACCTTTTAGACATAGTCTTCAGGAGCGGCTGAACAATCCGCGGAATTGACAGCCTTTCACAAACTTTTAGGAGCACAGAGTTACATGCAATTGGGCGACACTTTTGAGATCCAGTTTTTGGTACCAGAGTGCTACTGGCTGTTCTCCAAATGTCCGAGATCCAACCCGTAGTGAGGCATTTACTAAATAGGTCTGTTTGAGGCAGTGTGAGAGAAGTAGCACACTCCTTCAAAGCTAATGGTGTGAGAGCATTCGGACCACAAGCTTTGGTTGCCTTTCATCTTTTGAGTTCCTTGTGGGGGTTGCTTTGATCAAAGGACGCGGCTGCACTTGAGATAATAAAGGTGGGCAGAGAAAGTGAGATTAGTAAGACCCAAGTAAACTTTGAATTCAGTTTATCCACTTCCAATTCACCTTTCTCGCTACAAACACTTTTACCAGAGTTGCTTCAGAAATCTCCATAGATCGAGACAGTTATGATTGCCTTTAACTGCCCCGAAGTATATTTGCTTTAGTCTTTTGATCTCGGATCTCTGTTTAACTGCATCGACGTATAGTTGTTTTAATTATTAATTTTCGTGGTTAGACTTAGGATACGGATAGCATACTCGCAATTGCAGGCCCATTCCTTCATCCTTCGAAGTCCCTTTAGTAGTGGTGATAAAAATCTATCTGCTCTTAGATAGATCGTTTCAGCAAAGCAACATATGTCAAAGCAATATTTGATTAAGTCCGTAAGATGGTCACATTCAAGTGACGGGTCCTCGTCGTTGAAAACCGTAAAATCAGTTAAAATAATCATCCTCTGCGGCCTTGCGATAATTTCCAAGGAGCAAATTCGCTGTTTGATAATCTTGAAAGGACGTCTGGTCAACGTTAAAAATTACACCTGTTGTATATGACTGGACATAGTTTTAAAACAATGGTCTGTGCTGCTCAAATGAGCCCACATTTTATGGCAAACAACTGTCGTTTAGTTGTGAACACAGCGTCCAACTGAGCATCTTGTCTGGTCGAAATAATCATTAGGTCTACGAAGCAAAATGTCTTCAAGAATTTTGTATCCTTTCTATTTTATTCGCCAGCAACAATACAGATGGAAGAATATAATACCTGCATTAGCGTTGAAGAAAATGGGTCCTCAAAAGTTTTAATTCCGACGCACACTTGTCTGGAGCAATATATACTTTTCCAACGATGACTGATCGAAAGCGATTCAGGAATTCGGTTTACGTTCAACTAAATGGCAGCTTATAGAAATCGTTAAGTATGTAAATATTACAATTATTGCGTTGAACCAACATTGATTAACGTAAGTTATATCGACAGCGCCACGAAACTGTAGCTTCCCGGGGTGGTCAGACCGAGTTGAGTTATCCTATTTCCAAATTTAGCATGCAACCTGCTCTTCTGTAACCGAATGATTCCTGTATTAACCAACTCATTTCGCTGAATAATGGCACTGAGACCACTGATTTTCCCAAGGAGCGAGCGAACATTACTGGAAAACATCAGTGGGACTTGCGCATTGCCGATAGAACAACGACTGAGGCGAGATTGCCAACCAGCACAATGCTTACGCTTTTCCCAAGACATTTATTAGTGATACGTATGCAAGCGTTGTTGACTTTATGACCGTATTCGATGATGCACGGATTTAAGGCAGTAATTCTTAACTTTTTCAAATCGTTGACGGAGTAGGACAACATTAACCTTAATACCTTATCAGAAAAATCAACTTGCATCAAACTTAATAATGCGACATAGAATCCGCAGTCTGTAGTGTAAAATAATGCAAGGAGAACAGCATCCGCCGAATTTGAAGTCCTTGCCAATTTGGGATAATATGATATTTCGTGTAACCACATAACGATCCCATACTTAGTATTATTCAAAAGGATCTCATTCACCCTGAAAGAAAATTTAAATATGTTTGGCGTCAAATCTTTTCTATTGTAAAGTTGTGGTTTCATGTAGGGTTTTCATAGTACAAAGCAACGAGTTTGAAAATTAATCCGCGGACATAAGTTAAAAAGCACCATGAATGATTGTTTGTTGTTACACGGTGCGATTCGCATCTATCTGTCACGAGCGTTACTAACACGCATACGACATGAATTCCCCATAGCTTAAGCATCCATTAGAGGACCGCCAATCCAAAATTCCGTCATTGCCCAAACAGGAATGTGCTCGGTTTTAAGATACTGGAAAGTGCAGTTTTTGTAAATTGTGAGTCATCAATGCACGAACTATTGAATGCCTCTTCCCTCTGACATTATAAATTTTCTATCTTCTAACTGCCTTAACGCTCAAGATAGGCAGTTTTGACTTTATACTCTGCTTTGGATTTATGTTTTCTTTTTGAAGGAATGTGGAACGCAACCAGAAGTAAAAAATTTGTAGTCAAGTTTCTGTTAGTTGTTCAGTTTATTGTCCTTCATTCTTCAGATCTGTGCAAATTTTTGCATTCCTGAGATATAAACATTTTTGCTATACTTTGGTACATGCAACATGTCTGTGCAGATTGCCTATCGTTGCTGCTCTGCTATCGGTTACTTTAAAACTCTTAAACGTTTCGTCATATCACAAGCTTGGTGCACATGATAAGCAGCAGATTACAACAAGTTTCATTAAGCTCATTGGTTCATAAAATAAGTAATGGCAAAGATTTCTTTTCAGCAACCCAAAAGTTCCAGCAAGAAGACTAAATTTGGTAGATACAAGAGAGGAATACTTAGGCGATTTACTCTTAGTACCATCTCATTCATATAAAGAGCTGACGAGCATTTGTATTTTGAGTTCTTCACCAACCTGATTAGCTATTTTGCAAAATTTTATCGCCGGACAAGGGGGCATCATTAGTGCGGCTAACGGTGCTTGGTACGCAGTGCCTCGTAAGCAACTTCGAGCTCCAAGTGCTTACTGATTGAGTTCTGCTTGAAATGCCAGGCTTCTATGAACTCACATGCTTGCCGACTTTTGGGCATTCCGAGGATCAAAAGACAGTTAGGCGAACAAGCTTGTTTTCGGTGATTTGCATCAGGCCAACACACCACCACCACACAGATGATTTATTCCTATCATCTGTTGCGTGTTGGCCTGATGCGAACCACCGGAAACAAGCTTGTTCGCCTAACTGTCTTTTGATTCTGATGTCATCTCAGGGAATATTTTCTCACTGGAAACAATCCAGGGATCCCACTGTGTTGTGACAACTTAATCAGTACGTTAGGTTCAACAAAAGACTTGTTGTAGCCAACGCGACGGTGCAGTTTCTGGATGAATGCCTTTTGCGTATTGAATATCCCAAAAAGCTTTGGGAAGATTCTCAGACGTAATGGAATGAAGTCAACGAGCACTGCTTAGAAGCGTCACACTCTGAACAAGCGAGACACCGTGGTTTCTCGGATTGATGACCTTGACCGCAAGCGGTGTAGCTACTCCGACGTACTGAGTGAATTGGACCATGAGGAATACAAACATTTCGATTCATTCGTTCAGCGAATTACGGCTCAGCAAGTGGAAGTGCGAATAGCCTCATTACGGCGAGAGATCGTTTCAATAACGCAGAGTAACTCATTTCCACCTGACCCTGAGAAGTACGTGCACAATTTCTCCTCTTTGCAATTAGGTAGAACCCAAATGGAGGTCCTCTCACTAGGCCCGAAATTCTGTTGCCATCGAGGTAATGTACAAGAGTTAGACTTGGAAGTCCAATTAGAAAATCTCTATTCTCAAGTTTCTACAATAACACCATCATCAGCATCAGCAGCCGAACAGTATAAATCCACATTAATAAACACATGCCACCAGTACCTGAGATACAAACCGACCATCAAATATCTTCTAAAGAACAGGCATTTGGACGCTCTGAAGGGACTCAAGAAAAACGAAAACCTTATCAGAAAAACGACGATGTTTTGTTTTCTAGACCGGAAGAAGGAGCCGGGATGGTATTGATGAAAAAGTCAGATTATATTGATAAGATGAACACCATCCTAAGAGACGCATCGAAATTTAGAAAAGTGCAAACCGAGAAACACAGGACGCCGACAATTGAGAAGACCATGACAAGAGTTTTGCGGCGTTTAAAATAAAATAACATCATAGACTCCGACACTTTTGAATACGCCAGACCTAGTGGAACCGTGATTCCGAGGCTTTATGGCTTACCTAAGATCCACAAGCAAGGTGTACCGTTGAGACCAATACTGGACATGTAAAACTCCCAATCATCTGACTGCTAAGTGGCTTGTTAAACGCCTCGAGCCGCTCAGGAAAACCATATCTAGGTACAGCCTCCAGGACACTTTCGAATTTCGTGACTCGGTGCAACCATTTAATCTAGCTGGACGGAAGATGTTCTCACTAGATGTGACGTCACTTTTCACCAACGTCCCGTTAGAAGAGACCATTGACCATCTCTGCTAGTTTATCCAATTGCACAACATCAACATCGGTATTCCAAATGACTGTTTAAGACAATTTATATAGGCGTGCACTCAGAACATTCAGTTTCAGTTCAGTGAGACGTTTTACAGACAAATAGACGGGGTAGCTATGGGTTCACCATTCGGAACGCTACTCGCCGAGGTCTTCATGAGTAAGTTGGAGAACACTCAGCTAAACGAAGGTATCAACAACTTGGTTTACTACGGTCGATACGCAGATGACATATTTTGTGTAGCGGATAGTCGAGTATACATCGAAGCTCTGTTAGCCCACTTCAAAGCTGCACATAACAACATAGTGTTCACCATAGAACTTGAAATTAACAACTCGTTATCATTATTAGATGTCCACATCACCAGAACATCAGACGGGACAGTACAAAGGAGAGTACATAGAAAGACAACTTGGACCTGTCAATATACTCATTTCGCCAGCTTTGTTCCAATGAGTCAAAAACGCAACCTTGTCCGTTGTCTAACGGAAAGAGCGAGGAAAATATGCATGGAAGATACGCTGTCAGATGAACTGAGTTTTATTCGAAGCGCTCTCGAACAAAATGGTTATCCGGACAAACTCATCCGGAGACACATGGAGCCACGAGCACCTAAAGTCTAACCAATCACCGCTGAAAAGCGCTTAATCTACTTATTACTGCCTTCCAAAGGTGATGTGATAGCAGAACGAACTACTCGAAGGCTCTGCAATGCAACAGCGAGAACCTACTTTGCAGCTGACCTCCGCGTCAGCTTCACTTATACGCCAGTCGTGAGTCAGCATCTCAAGGACAGATTGCCGAGGTCGAATATTTCCTTCTGTGTGTACCATTTTTCTTGCTCGTGTCGAGCAAGTGATATTGGAAAGATGACCAGGAGTCTGTCTGAGAGAGTATGAGAACATTGCCCGGCGTGGATCTATACTGGTGTCAGAGAGACAGTAGTCAGCTTGGTGCTGGGGCATTTGGCCGACACAAATCACCAAGTGAATGTGCGAGAGGCCTTCCGGCCTATCTACAAGATATCTGGACGCCACACGCGAGCCCTCCGATGTCGCCTATTGACGACAGCGAAAGCATTCGTTATTCGGCTCCACAATCCTAAATTATGTGCCCAAAAGAAGTTCATACAGGCTTAAAAACTGCCATGGCCTCAAACTTCCCCATGTTACGACACCAGGCTTGACCCTTCCACTAATGATGCCCAAGCCAGTGTGGTCACTTGATCGCATTAACCGATCAATTCACTTCATTGATTAATCGTATTTAAACACATTGTGTTTGATTTATTCCTACCATCTGTAGTGCGTTGGCCTGATGCGAACCACCGAAAGCAAGCTTGTTCGCCTAACTGTCTTTTGATTCTGATGTCATCTCAGGGAATATTTTCTCAGTTGAAACATTCCGAGGATGTCGGCCTGCTCCTGGTCGAATTTGTAGTCTCGGCATCCATATGCATAGATATCAGGAATTTCTGATCTTGGCAACGAATGTCTAGGCTGATTTGGTGCAGCTTTGTGCCCAGCCTTCTTCCAGACTGTCCAACGTAGTATTTGTCGCAGTTATGCAGCAGATCTTAGCACACCAGTTGTTTCCTTTTTATCAAGTTGGTCGTGCAAAGTTGACTAAAAAGGATACTCAATTCTGCTTGCCATTTCGCAGATTCTGTTGTTATTAATTAACCTGGTACTATTCCAAATTTTGTACTTGTCGGGGTGTGTTGTGGAACATTTTGTGTTACCCGGCAGCCTAGCCGAAGGCTTTGGTTACGAGTTCCGCTTGAGCAGACTGAAGAGATGGTCTTCCTCTGAGCCCCTAAGCTGCGGTGTGCTACAGTGTGTATGTGCTCGTTCGAAAAGAGCTAGCACGCAGCTGCGTTTTACGCTAACGGATGATTGCTGCCGTATTTGATCATCTGGTCCGTATGCGATGATTTTTCTTAAAATGACCTTTCCAATCGTCCAGCATCAGCCCTTCGTTTGAGGACTGCTGTTGTTGTTATCTACCTCCCTGGTGATTTGGATGCCTTTGAACACACAGTGGATTAATTCGTGCGTCTACTCCAAGCTAGAACACTTGAGGATGACAAAATTGTCGTCTACCTACTTTTCCCACTTTTGTCTCGCGACTCGGAAGTGCTATCTGTTCTACCGTCTGCATTACTTCCTCGACTATTAAACCAGAGCGATGTGACCTCATTTGTGTGCCTTTCATCCGTCCGTAAATTTGGTCACCAAATGTGCAATGTGCTGTTAGACGGAATTACAGCAACTCCATCATCTCTCAATTGTCGAATTTGCCACCCGTATCAAACGACGTGTGTTCCACCAACAGGCGCGCCATTATTTGTTTAGCCCAGCTTATATCAATTGATGTGATCAAGGCGGCTACAAAAAAGAGAAACTATTTCCTCTGGTTCTATTTTACGTGCCTTAAGAAACTGTTCTACCGAGTTTATCTTGTGTTCCGATCCCGCGATTAAATGATCAAGCCTTCTCCACAGCTCTTCCGTAATTCTGTCTTTTGGTGCTCCAGGTAACGACACGATGACGCGCAGTGGCTCTCCTCGTTGCGTTGCTGAGCCTGAAATTGGTCAAATGAGTTTTAGTCGGTACAGTTAGATTCTCCTACCGACGATGTCGTATCGTTGTCAACGACGATCCTGGTGGATTTGACTGCAATGCAACGCGCAGAGTCGCTGGAATGTGATGTAGTAAATTAAATGCCTTCCACCCGTCGCTACTTGGGTTATATGTCCTTTATTCCATCATGCATGAGCGAGCCGATATTGCGGCAACAATTAAAAAATAGTAAAGAATAGTGTCTAATTAATCGAAAGGACATTAGCTTGCACAGCGAACGCAGGCTGGTAAAAATCACACATTTCAGTGCGAATTCGGTGGGTCCAAAATGCGCTCAACTATGTCCACATTTAAGTATGCACTGCTATCGAATTCGCTAACCGCAGAACTCAGCAATTTGAATAAACAGTGTCAATTCAAAATACTACTCAAAAAATACCAGAATAGCGTTTATCTCTATTTTTTGACTTTACAATGACCTATGTTTACTTGTATGGAGCAATGCCCAGTCTCTGTGAAACCTGATATGTACAGGTGTTGATGGCCCCAGAAATTTCAATAATTCTACTGTGTTTCTGAACCGCATTTTACTTATACTCACTTTGTCTTACTTTACTGGATAGTCATCAGTGTTTCATTTGTTTTCGCTATGATCATGATGATACTTGTTTTCTAATGATTATTTTCCTATCAGCGGGAAGGTGTTGTATGTTTTTTGCAAAAGGCAGGTGACTAGGTAATCCGTTCGAAGTGTATTAATGTTATTTGACACCTTTTTACATAACTTCTATATCTCTCCACAATGAATTCATTCGTTTTCAGTTCACTGTTTTCTTCTGTCTTTTCGGTAGCACAATATTCAAACAAAAGACGTATGGCATGTGATGCGCGCCTATAATTCTACCAGATAATTCTGATCTAAACAAACCTAGAATAGCTGAGCTAAAGTCCTGTCAAATATACATGATTTAATCAAGCTAGGACAGTTGCATTTGTTGTTCAGATTCGGGAGCCACAAGAAGAACGCGACCACCCTCTAGTCATAGCTAGTCTAGATCTTGCTTTACTTTATTCCATTCCGCAGGAACTAGCATTCAAATACTGAAAATGCGACTACGATGGTCTAATAACTGCCGCAGTCCAAATGAATTGACCTCATCCACGGGCTGCATCTGTGTAAGATTGATAGACTATTAGAAATGTATTAAATGTTCTACCACCGAAGGGCAGGATGGTGAAACCATTCAAGCCACATTAGTTCGGCATGCTTCAGGGTTGGATTGCTTTGAGACAGCAAAATTTATAAGACAATTTATTTTCTTTGAATAATTCAAGATCAGTAGAAGTATACAATTTAGGTAGATATTTGGAACAGTATCAAAACGAGCAAGTGCCGTCATTTCCAGAATCAACTTCCGCCTACGCAGATGTAGTCCTTTAGACGAAATTAACAAAGGCTAAGCGATGTGTGATGCCGGCAGGTAATGTATCATTGCTAGATGGCTCGGATGAACAACAAACAACATGCAGCACTAATCGTGCATCTTCATCCAAGAAGGCACCGCTTCTGTGTTTTCAAATTTCCTGTTGTTTTGCATCGAGTTTGGAGTATACAGCGCGACCACACTCCAGAACCTGTATTATTGTTTTGAAGTGGTCATAGGCTACTCGCCAAATTTGTGGATAACAAATCTTCAAGCCATGACAGGCTTTACCCACTGATTATTTAGTCCGCGTTGGCTACCATGTAACCATAATTAACTGAAATTTTCATTAGGATAATCTCTGACGATACAATTATGAGTTACTGGAACTACTTATGGTAAGGTCGGAGTTCGATTTTCCCAACAAAGTGTACAAATAAATGCCGTTTGGTTTGAGACATTTTGGCCATGGTTGCAAAGGGAAGGTTAAGGAATTTCGATAACAGTTCGTCGACGCAAAACAGCTATTGTCGTTCAAACGTCAAGGCCTTATGCTAGCCCGCTCATGACCTATCTGTTTGGGACGAGGCATGCATGGCTAAAGGCGGTGAGAGCGGATAATTATGTCGAACTAATATATACCTGATCTCTGCTTGGCGTCAAAATAGGGCAAACTCATCTAGTGGACAGAGTGAGGTTTCAATATAAAGCTGGACCACTGGATTCGAGATTTTAGTTTTAGATAAAGTGGACTGCACAGTTCACTGGCCAGCTTACCTACACGTATCCCTGTAATATCGGAGTAATGCAGTGAGGTTGAACGGACAATCTAAGTTCTTAATACACATTAAGGCTTTAACTCAATTTGTTCGATCTCTGTGTGTCACGTTTGGAAACCGCTTGAAGATTTAGAGAGTGAATAGCACCCCGGCGCACAACCTCCACACCATGTGGGCAGCAGAATTTCGCCTCCGCATTTAGGTCAAGTCAAGTCAGTAGAATCTTTATTTATCCAAATGGGCGCATTTTCAACATTTTATATTAACAAACGTAAATTTACCAAAGGGTTACAGCTAAAATGTTTAAGTGTTTTAATGGGTAAAATGTATAAAAATGTACTAATTTCGATGGATCAAACAATCATCCCAAAAAGCTGAACTAATCCTTTAGTATTTTATCCATTAAGAACGAAAAACCTCTAATAATATTGACTGAAATAATTCTTTCTATTGATGGGGAAAGTTTTAGTTATTGCTAGCTGATCGTGTTTTCTGCGATCTCGTGCGTTTATATTCAAAGTAAGAGGGAATAGATAGTCTCAGCCACCAATGAAGTTATTTGCGCAACCTATCTGACAGCGTAATCTTGCAAAAGTACGAAATATTCCATAGATAAAAATAAAAATTTATGATGTTAGACAATATGGTAACGGCCAAATTAACAAAAATTTGTGGGCATTCAGGAGCATATGATTAGGTATTGACGATTAACCCTGCATGGTTGACGCCTAAGAACCTAGGTGATCACTCGCGGAAATGTCTGAATTGCATAAGCAACGAAAACAGGCTATATGCTAACGGACAAAGCTTGTTTTTGAAGATAACACGCATGTTTGTACTTGGTCGAAAGATAATACTGCGTATCATTTCTTTTCCATCATGAGATAAATACTAGCAAACGGCTCGCCTGCCTACTTTCCAATCACGCGAGTTAGGAACAGAAGACTAAACCGAAGAATTTAGCTATCAGGCCCATTCCGAATTTGCGAAGATAATAAAGAAATTTCGTTGTGAAAATATAGGCCTGAGCAAATTTCTAGTATGGTCAGTTGGAATTACATGTCATTGTAACATACTGCATATTACTATTCTCTGACTCCCACTAGTTAAAGCCACCGTTTCACTTGAAAATGCCATACAGCAAACTCAGATATCCGTAACATTTTCTGGTTCCAGATCAGCATCAAGTTTCAATTCCATTGGCATCTATCAGCGAATGATAAACGTTTAGTACAGTCCACTAAACAGCTTAATACAGACCAACACTTCGCAGCATTTCGACATTTCACAGGACATATATGTTGCTATCACACAATTCAGTGAACGTTTAGGTAATGGTATCATACATTGTGAGCCCGGTGATATTATATAGCAGCTTATTTTTCATGATCCGCAATAAATTGAAAAACAAGTAAATTATCAACCAGTGACGTATGTTTTTAAGCAAGGTTTGATTATATTGCGGCGGAGTTTTACGGGGGTAATTATGTAGTTGCTTGAATAACAAGCCACTATTAATGTAGCATAAAATTGGCCAAATTTTTGACTTTAATATCGTGGTATTTGTGAAGATGAGAAATAAAATTTGATTAATGCCGCAAGAATTTTTTATAATATTGCTTATTTTAGCTATAATTATATAATTTTAGCTGCATAATTTTAGCCGTATAGAAGAACGGACAGTACCATGGATTTGTATACCATCAGCTTCGTGCCAACGCTAAGCTGATGGTTGTTTCACACTCGGTACTCAAGCTTCCCGAATGCCGCTCCCGCCTTCGACACGCGATTACGCAACTCAACGTGTAGCTGCCGATCAGTCGACATCACACTCCCAAGGTAGCAGAAGCGGGAGGTGGTTTCCAATACTTCAGCACCAATGCTGATTTGCGGCAATATTGAAGATTGCATCTCCGGTGAAGGCTGAAAGAGACAGACAGTTTTACTTGTGTTGATGGTGAGCCCGAATTTGGCCGCTGTCGAAGCGAGAGCACTAGTCATGTGCTGCAACTCATCCGCGCTGTGTGAAAACAACGCACAGTCGTCAGCAAACAGCAACATACGGATAGTTGTCTCACAGACTAGAGTTCTCGCACCGAAACGACGGATGTTCAGCAACCCACCATCAATACGGTGCTCCACACGAACACCGTAAGCACAAGCCGCATCCAAAGCACAAGACAACATTGCATGAAGATAGATATTAAACAGGGCAGGAGCTAAGACACAGCCTTGCTTCACACCAGAGACAACTGTAAGGTCATCAGAGGTCTCGCCACTCAGCTGCACCCTCGCTCGCATACCACTGTGCAGACATTCAATTAAACTTACAAACTTACGCGGGCAACCAAACTTACCCAACACCAGCCACAGTGCTGACCAAACTATACACACCTACATTCATGTCACTTTGTCATCTGTGCCCGGCCTGCTACCACGGCAAGGCCAGGGTCACAAATGCGTCTTTCTGCACACACAGAGTTTGGCCAAGTTGTTTGATAGCCACGGCCTCAGCATATCGTAAATTTAGGGGGTTCATTGATGCATAGATAACACGGAACGTCCGCACGGGGTCTACACAGTGATTGTCAGCCAGCAGATGGCGGGCGATTGATGAAGCTGGTTGTTTGTATGGAAGTTCATTTCGCTTCCTTGGCTGCGCATTCAAGGTGGTGGACGTGGTCATCTGCGAAACGTGTTTACTCACCCACGCCGGTATGTGCTCCGCGACCCTCACCCTCAAGTGTCGTTCTGTCATGCCCACGTATTCAGCCTTGCAAATACATGTAAATTGGTAAAGGATGTGTGAACGGCTGGACAGTGACAGCGGGGGTTTAACCGATGGAGTAGGGATACGATTCGTTGTGTAGATGAGTACTGGTTCCGCCGCAGGGTATACGCGCGCCACTGCGGATTTCAATCGGCGTTGAAAAATCTGGCATACGTCGTCGCCCTTGAATGGCAATTGCAGGGTTACCTTCATCTTTGGTACCGTGGGCACACATGTTTTCTCTTTCTCAGCACTAAACTGAGCGATGAAAGACGGTGGGTACCCATTGTCTACGAGGGTGCTGGTTATCAGCCGCACCTCTTGTTCCAGCGTGTCAGCAGTGCATATTTTTCTAGCTCTGTTGAACAAAGTCTTCACTAGACCTTGTTTGTACCTCTTGGGGACAAAACTGTAGAAGTTCAAGTACTGTCCCTTCCACGTTGGCTTGCGGTAAACTGATCTGCGTACTGAACCGTCACTTCTACGCTCGATTAGGATGTCCATTAACGGCAGGGTATCATGCTGTTCGTGCTCCGTTGTCACTTTAATGTTTGGGTGTAAGCCATTAGACTTAATAACCAGTTGGGCTAAATGATACTCGCTGTCTCAGATTAACAAAATGTCGTCAACATACCTACGAAACAACATTGTTTCATCGATCTCGTCCCTGACTTGATTCTCGAGATGGGCGACGAAAATGTCTGCTAATACCGGTCCCAGTGGACTGCCCATTGCAACACCATCCACTTGGCGATAGCCCTGTTCTTGAAAATAGAACTTGACATTTGATGTACATAACAGAAGAAGTCGTTCTAATTCCGAGACTGGTATACCTATTTCTACTTGATTCTCGACCACATGATTACAGATAATCTGAATCGTCTCTGTTAGTGGCACATTGGTAAATAGTGAGATGATATCGATGCTGGCCATGAATTTTCCTCGCAATTCAATACCGTCCAGAAGTTCCACTAACTCAAACGTATCTCTTAGACTATGTTTAACCATTGATCGTTTAACTGGCTCCAACAGTGCTACTAGCCACTTAGCTAGCTTGTGTTGTGGGGAATTGCTCATGGACAGAATCGGTCTCAGAG
This sequence comes from Dicrocoelium dendriticum, assembly GCA_944474145.2. Classification (NCBI taxonomy): domain Eukaryota; kingdom Metazoa; phylum Platyhelminthes; class Trematoda; order Plagiorchiida; family Dicrocoeliidae; genus Dicrocoelium; species Dicrocoelium dendriticum. The sequence goes on along the minus strand of OX104063.1, from coordinate 241,619,405 downwards.
GGACGTCCACCTTGTGCAATTTTGGCAACCCATAAAGCTGTGGTGTCTGCGTACCCCTGGGTCTTAAGGATTTTGCAGTCGCAGCAGTAATGAAATTTCCTTCTAACAACGTTTGCAGTTCGACGTTTATTCTTTTCTCCAACTCCATTGGGTTGTTAGGCATGCCGTCTGGTTCGAAGTTAGTACGGTCGCTTAGTACTGTCATCATCTTTTCTATATAAGCCGATTTGTGTAACACTACAGCACCCGAACCTTTGTCTGGGTGGAAGACAACCACCTTTCCCTTTGACCTGAGTTGTTTTAAGGCCTCTAGATGCTATAAATTCACACGTCTGTAGTAAGCAACTGAAAATATGCAGAGAATTTATTCCGGAATTAAATCCTGCGGCACTCTTGTGTTAACTTTTCTGCTAAAAGTTTCGTCGGGAACTAATTGTTTCAATTATCTCAAACGCCACCTTCCGAAACATATTTATATTGTTTTTATTTAACAAACGAATGTTGTTTTAACTCAGCTTAATTGCTACTCTTCACGAAAAATCCTTTAGGAAAGAACTCAAACGAATGGAATTAATACCTTGTTGTTCAATCCAACTGTAAAAGTAGAGCCGAACAATTAGTGGACTGATGTTGCTTTGTAGCAAAATACAACATATTTAATACTACAATATATGAGTATGATCTTACACTCGGTATTTCCGATAACTGAAAGCTATCACAGCGACATCCGCCACAATTGTAAGAAAAATGAATTGATATTACCGGCAGAAGTGACTACACACTTTCGATTCATAAGAAGTGGTACGCACTAAAATCTGGTGAATAAAGACCTGACATAAGGGACAAATAACTGAAATTAATAACAACTGTGGTTACTACAATGCAGCTAAACTGTTAAGTTCATCATCTGTGTCCTGAAGGTATATTTTTGTATATTACTGTCCATGAATTTTTCGCTATATTGCTATATCACATTCTGGATCATAATTAAATGTTAATAGCTTATAGCACGATCAGCTGGTGGCAGGATATCCAATAGAAATTGTCAATAAACTACAATTAATTCACTAAAACCTTCCCACAACTTGAACCTGCGCAACTGCACCTAAACAATAACGGACGCTTCCTAACGTCCACTTTGGATTGCATGTTTATACATGAGCATATTACAAATAACATAAAAGCTGGTAATAATCTGGGGTTTGTGGAAACTTACAAACTTCAGCAATTATAATACTATAATTAAACAGTAAGTTTAAGCTGGACAGGATTTTGGTGAAAATCTCTCCGCTATTCATGAGAGAGCAAAAACCAAAACGTCAGGCCGCTATTTCTCAAAATCATCAAGCGGTAGTTTCACTCTGTTGTGAGTTGTCTGCTTTACGCATTAACGGCGTCCATTGACCACTAGTAGCTTGTCACACTGGTCAGCCGCTTGTGGTTGTTCAGTTCAGTTCAGTTCAGTTCAGTTCAGATGGGGACTGGAACGATAGGAGAATCCCATGAGTGTTCCATCTTGAGTGGATCTTTGAGTCAGCAATTGATGAAGTGCAGAGTCATTGATGGATCTAAAACGGAAACACCCGTATCGTACCCTGGCCAACCAGTTAATGCCCACGTTTCCTGCCCTAGCAGTCCCTGCTGTGGCAGTCACGTGAAGTAAGCAAAGGATAGGAAGAGAAATCGAAGGTACAGAATAGGGAAGTGCACTTAAATAAGAAAATAATACCAATACGTGAAGAAAAGTAGAGAAAAGAAAATCGAAGTACGAAGATGCGAGTTACTCAGGAAAATGGAAAGGTTTCGTGTTGCCACCCAAGAGCGTCAAGTTGCCGCTCAAACCCCTTAACCGTAGATTCCCTGATAACACTTTCCGGAAGCATGTTCCAGCGGTCGATGACTCTGCGTGACAGCCGGATTTCCGCCCTAATCCGATCGGACCGCGGTTTGTCCAGCTTCAACGAATGACCGCGTAGAACAGACAATCTAGCGGGACTGAATAGCCAAGATAAATCTGGACCAACCTTCCCAGTCAAGATACGGTAGGTTAGGATTAGGTCTCCTCTAAGCCTTCGGTAGTGCATTGAATGCATTCCCAAACTAAGTAGACGCTCGGGGTACGTCCGTCCCCGTAATCCCTCGACTAACCTAGTACCCACTCGTAAAACCCTCTCTAGCTCCATTTTGTCCCGGACGAGGCAGGGCGGACAAGCCTGGACGCAGTATTCCAGATGAGGCCGAACGAAAGCCGAGAACAGCCTCGTAAAGATGCCGCCCGTCAAGACTCCGAAAGAACGTCGGATTAACCACAACATGCGGAAACCTCTGCTTGCGGCCTTCTTCCAGTTGTCGCCGGAGTGTAAAGCCGAAGAGTGTACGACGCCTAGGTCAACCTGGCTAGATACACGGGGGAGTTCGACCCCACCGACCAAGTACTTCGCAGGAGGACAACCTCCTCCAATTCGAAGAACGGAGCACTTTGCCTGATTTATGGGCAGTAACCATAAAGTAGACCAGTCCCAAAGCTTATCCAATGCTCGCTGAATAGCTTCGGAACCCCCAGGAACATCAACAATGTTCCACAGCTTCAGGTCATCAGCAAATAGCAGCGATGGTACCTCAAGCTCCGCGGGTAGGTCATTCACATAGATAGAGAACAACAGCGGTCCAAGGACCGAGCCCTGCGGCACGCCGCTGAGGACAGACTGCCTAAATGATAGGCCCCGGCCTACCCGTACACACTGTTCTCTACCCTCCAAGAAGGCAGTCACCCAATGAAGGGCGCGGCCAGATACCCCGTAGGAGGACAGCTTTTGCGCGAGCCTCAAATGGGGTACCTTGTCAAATGCCTTCGAAAAGTCGACGAAAAGCACGTCCAGTGTGTGGCCGTTATCCACTGCATCCGCCCAATTTTCGCGAGCCACCAACAGATTCGTCAGACACGAAAATCCCTTCCGGAATCCGTGTTGTACATTGCTAAGTAGATTAAATCTACTCAGATGACTCTCCAATGAATCTCTCACCAGTTTCTCGAGGAGTTTGACTACTACACTCGTCAGACTAACTGGCCTGTAATTTGCAGGCAGACCCCTGTCCCCATGTTTGAAGATGGGACAGATGACAGCTTCCTTCCATTCGGAAGGCAATGCACAACTGGCAAGCGATTTCTGAAACACAATAGCGAGCGGTCCACTTAGTTCCGCAGCCAACTCATGCAACAGTTTCGGGTGAATTAAATCAGGCCCAGAGGCCTTAGAAGGGTTCAGCCCTTGTAACAGCCTACGAACTGCAGTCTCCGCTACAATAAATTCAGATAGTTCTGAACCCTCTGGGGTCCTGCAAACCAGCTCAACGCCTGTCAAAGAGGTTTCCCTTACAAACGCTGCCGCATATTGCCCACTGAGTACGCAGGCCTTGTCATAGTCCGTATGCGCATGAGTACCGTCATCACGCATCAATACTGGAATTGACATGTTCGAAGCGCAGCGCCTTTTGACATAAGCGAAGAATCTTTTTGGATTCTCTGAAGCTTCGTCCGCTAACCCTTTTTCAAAATTGAGCCGAGCATTCCTTAGGTGTTGCTTACACCTATTTCTAGCCTTACGGTACCTGTCATAAGTATCGGTGGACGGAGCATCTCGGTAAGTCCGCCAACATCTAGACCTCTTTGTGAGCAGATGCCTGCCAGTGGGATCTATCCAGGGCGGCTGTGCTCGGGCCTCCTTTCTCCTTCTGACTGGGATGAAGGGAGCAGAGACCTCTGTGAGGTAGGACTTAAATTTATCCCAGGCAACCTCGACAGTATCGTCGTCTGAGATCTCACAATGGAAACCAGAAGCCTTGGCTCTCATTGATTGATAGTCTGCTTGCCATATGTTCGGGCGAGACTCAACAGTACTCTGGTAGCGTCTAGACAGAGTACAACTGAAGAGCAAACAAACATGATCACTGGAACCCAGTGGAGGTCCGTAAGTAATGTCATCAACAAAATCGAGTGACTTAGCGAATACAAGGTCTAAGATAGACGGTACTTGGGCGTCCATGTACCTAGTGGGGAGGTCAATGAACTGGTGCAAAGATACTTGGAGCGTAAGTTCAAGCAGATCAGCGCCGAATGTGCCTGACGCTGAGTCGCAAGAAAGATCTGCCCAGCAAATCTCTGGGAGGTTGAAGTCGCCCATCACCAAACACTTATTTGCGGACTGGGAGCGAATGAATTCAAGTACCTCTTTGGATACGCTCCCAGGGCTTCTATACACAATTACAACTGTAACCTGAGCCGAGGATGTGCTAATAACAGCCGATAGAGCTTCAACAGTTTTGTCTGCCGACTGAAATAAGCAAGTCTTCAAAACGTCAAGTTTACAGCTCACATAAAGAGCGACGCCCCCTCCCTGTCGGCCAGCAGAGCGATCGCATCTAAATAGTGCGTAGCCAGATAGATGTACTTCACCATCCGTGATGTCCTGAGACAGCCACGTTTCAGTGAATGCGAGTATATCGGGATGAGACCCATCTACAAGCAGACCTAACTCGTACACCTTATTCCTTAGGCTGCGCACATTACTTAGCACTATCTGAAGGTTTTCGTTAGATCCAGACCTGGGTCGTGCGCTACCAGAATGGGCAGTGGTAGGGCGGAAAAGGACCGCCGGCTGACCACCCGAAAACCCACTAACCGGAGACCTTGTTCACCGGCCGCTCGCCTGCTTTTGAGGTCCTTGATGGCCTCCCTTAGCTTCAGCCTATCGGCTAGCGGAAGGTCCGGCTGAACGCTAATATTTGTACCTTTCAGCTTAAACGCAAACCGCATGAGAGCATTGCGTTCCTCCGGGGTAGAGAGTACCACACGAAGTAGCCGCGGTCGCGGGTTTGGTACGTTAACTGGGACGTTCCCCAGTCTAATCAGCTTCCTGACAGTAACGCCTGGAAAACCAGGCGGAAGAAGCTTCGTTACGCACATTTTAAACCATTGAAGGTCGTCCAACATGCGATCAGCAGGAAGGACAGCAGTAGATTCAGCCGCGTTACGGAATATAACGCTACTATCCGTGAAAGAATCGCCACGACGGGGTGTATTAACCCCACGGGTCTTTGATTCGGCACTCGGAGCAGGTGGCTTCACTACTGGTGATGGAACTGTCTTTAGCCCCTCCGATGATGTAGCAACGGCAGCGTATGTTTTTCGCTCCATTGTCGATGTCTTACTTTTGTTAGGGTCATCGATTTCACCGGAAGGCTTTATAGCAGATTTTGTCTGCTTTTTCTTCTTGATAACAGGAGCAGGGTCCCGTGAGGCTTTTTCGCTTTGAGCAGAATCAAGCACACCTTCAGAATATGTCTTCTCGGTGAGAACCAAGATTTCCGGCAACTTCGGCTGACAAGTAGTGCGTGTTGGGATCTTCGCCTTCGCACAACCGTCAGACGGTTTGCCAAGTAACGACACTTGGCTTGTTTCCGGTGCCGAGACAACAACTTCTTGTTTAGCAGAGAGCTTACGAGGTTTCCTGGCTCTTCTTCGCTTAACTCGAAGTGACCCTTGAACCAGCAATTCGGCGTCGATCAGGGTAGGTTTAGATACGACGTCCGAAGCTGCTTCATTTTGGTGGTCGGTAGCCATCTGGACCGGTGACATAATGATAGGTGCCACAAGTTGATCATCAGTGTAAGCGATCAAATCTGCTTTGTTGGAGACCGGAAGCGTCGTCATAAGCAGATCAATCTTAAAGCGAAGATCAGAGAGCATCGAGAACGAACGCTCTACATTTCGCAGCCGGGTATCAAGAGATTCGTCTCTCGTACGAAAGGCTGTGCGGCCTTGCCGGCGGCTGCAGCAATTGGCACAACTGAAAAGCAACTTTTCGCTAGAGGCCAGCGCTGCGTACTGCTCGGTATTTAGCTCCGTACAAAGCTGATGGTACCATCGGTTGCAGACATCGCATTGCATACCGCCGGAATCGTCAGTTACTGGTATATTGCAGCTTGGGCCGCCACAAAGTGCGATAACCTCAGAATCCGAGCCATCAGGAACAACAGCCTCGGTGCATTGCGAGACCGACATAGTGGAAAACAGAGTGATTATAACACGTATGCAATAGTTAAACGACCTCAAAAAAGGCAAAACAGGGTGCAAAATGGGGTTAAAAGTGGGAAAAACTGGAAAAATTATCAGTAAGCGCCAAAGGCGCTTTGACCAGAACCGCTTTAATCAATCCAATATATCTTGGATGAGAGAAAATTTGACAATAGTCAAATTTCGTTTCAAGTATTTATTCAAACACTGCTTTCCACGTTAATTTAACTAAAAATCACGATAAGTATGGCACGACAAAATGTTGAGTTACCGCGTAGCACTCACAGAACGGAATTTCGGCAGAGCGAGAAACGTACAGCGAGGAACTCAACAAAACGGTTGTGCCTTTGGATAGGATGATAGACCATTATAACTTTCAACAACCCAGATGTAACTCGATTCTTCCTTAAGAGCAGAAGACATTAGTTCTAATCCAGTGATCGCTATTTCCGCTGACGGTAGGCTGGTACCCAACCGAATGGAGGACCAGGCTATGAGTTTCTTTGGTGATTTAAGTAAAACTTGAATTATGTTAACAGACCAAGATTTAGAGCAGTAAGACTGAGGCAATATCTTCTTGAGTCACTAGCGACACTAAATCTTGATAGAAAATGCGAAAGCTTACAATTATGAGAGACAACTGTGTCGTAAAATGACGAGGCAGTGTTTGTTGTGAATAGATAACCATTGGTTTATGAAGTGTCTAAATTCCTCGCAGATAGTTTTAGGTTATTAATTATTAAACATCTAAAGTAACGTATAGAAATTTAACACAACACTTACGCCAGCTATGGTCCTGTTGACGGTATATGTTTACAGAATATTTGGAATAAAATTTTAGGTAAAATTTAGGCTGTCCTTACATTTACTTAATTTTACGCATCTGCAATTAATATATATTTAGAGGTGGGATATAGTCCCGTACCTAATTTGAGCCCTAGCGTCTTACAATTAAAGCATGGGAATTTATAAATGACAAACTTAATCTGAGTGCTATAGAGATGGATTGTAATGTTGATTTACAAATCTAGTTTGTAAGGCCAAAGTCCGAGTGTAACTAAGGCATGCCCACAGGAAAAAGCAATCCAAATTTCAACCAATCAGTATTATAAAAGCATTAATAATAAACGTTTTAAGTTATAATATATTGCTGAAATTTAAATTAGGCAGCTATTATGGTAGCTGAAATTCTATTTTTTCTAACGATTGTGAGTGGAAGAGCAATCCATGGTAATAGTGACATTAATTGCAAGTATTCCAAGCAAGCTAAAATGCCTGCTGTTATCTTTAATCAAAAATAAGGTAAAAGCTATTAATTGTTTTTGTACAAAGAAATGAGTTGTGCTGGATGAATGTTAAGCCAAATATAAAAGCACGAATTGAAAATGCAGTTTTAATGGGCAACGACGTTTGTCACTCGTGTGCACTCTTGTAGGTTAGGAGGGAATACAAATTATCAAATAATAAGTAAAAAAGGTGACTGTCATAGATTATCCGCCAACATAAACCTAGTAAAATCTTTTAGATCTGCATGCCCATTGCTTAACATATATAAGGTGGTATAATATTTAGCAAATTATATTAATTTTTTAACATTGCGGCGTGCATAACTCGGGATATGGCATGTATTATGGTAAGATAAATTGACATTTTGTTACTGATCTTCGAACAACAGCCTCAGAAAACGCTATCAAATGTAGAGGAGTAATTGCAATGTGGTCAAAGAGTGCAAAATGTATCATCAGCCAATACCAAATACTAGGTACAATAATGCATGTGCTTCAGGAAAACATGTTTCATGTTATTTTCTAGGGCTGTTTAAAATCAAGTTTGATACCATCATAAAGTTTATTGTCATTGAATAAAAAGTATATATCTAAACGCTGACTGCCAGAAACGGAAGTGGATTTCATATATGGACAATAAAGCAACACATATTTTTGGTTGCATTGTAAGATAATATTTGATACTGAAAACAGTGTTCTTTCCTCTACCCAAAGCGACTATTTACTGTTTTCATTAAGCAATTTCACTTTTATCTGTTAATCTTGCTAGAGGTTAAGATGCTTAAATTAGGCGCAACGCAGTTAGATAAGTGCGAGTATTCTTCAGACTGCCGTTAATTGAAATTGGTTTAATTGGAATACAGTCATGAGAATGTTGATTGGTTGGATTCCAGAACCCACCATAGGGTACTTTTTCAATAATTTTTGTCGTTTCATGAGACAGTATTAGTTTACAAATGTTATTCGATTGCTTACAACAGTCCCGGTTAAACTGGTGTTCTGGAATATGCTGCGGCTTACTTGGTGGCGCAAAAGTTGAATTTGGTCATATATGTTGCAGTGACTGAGATTTAAGTTATGGTTAGCGTCACCGTCCAAAAGGAACAATGAAGCCCAGGCACAACAAATAACTGAAACTAATTGTACAACAATTTGCGTCACATTGAAGCCATATATTTTATTATCCATAAGATGGAATGTATAATTCTTTTACTATTATTGTCAATACAAGTTAATTAGTCTCTAGCAGTTATTTGCAAGATCGTCAGATCAACACGTGTTTATGAATCATCACAATGAAAGCAGAAAAGTTCGCGATACGTTTTAAATACGTATTCAAAGAACTAAACATAGATAGTGCAATACCATTTTGAATGCTGCTAGTGCAAATCCTATCTTAGACGCAGCTCCGTTCCAACCAGAACATATATTATCTTTTCTGTTCCACATAGATTGAAAGTTGTTAATTTAATGTCATTGTGACGTTTGACACTAAGAATATCAATTCTTACAGTGGCGTTTGGTTTATAAGTATATTTTTATGCAGCTGCTGAGATTTGTAAGGCTTTGAAGAAAATGTGATTTGAACCATGTAAGGCCGCTAGAAATAATGTAACCGGAAATAGAAGCTTGACAATAAAGTCAAAGTGGACAATGTATCACATAGGTTCTTCCATACGCCCCAGCTGAACTGAAGCGACGAAGAACAATAGCGCATGGTGATCAAATTTATTGATGAGGCGGAATTGTGCGTTCAGGTTCTAGAGAAAATTAGGGACAGGAAATGTCCGAGTAGAAAGCAAAATCAAACCTCCTCGACTTGCGCATTTTTGTCAAACCTTGCTGCTTATAGATAAAACAAACGGAGATGGAATAATTTATTTTAAGCCGTACATTGTAAGAAACCCACAAAGTAATTTGTTGCCACCACGGAGTGGAAGGTATAAATAAGCACATTGTGATCTTACTTCCGGACACGTTCGTATCTGAATACATAAATTTACAGCTGAGGTCTAATCAAATGCATCATTAAACGTTCAACATTTTAAATTCAATTCGTCGGCGATTTCTGTAATATATATTTTTAAGGTAATCCCCTATATCACACAGCCAACGGCAACCAGATAATATAAATCTTTGGCACACAATTATTCTATGTCATTTTTACAGCGAATAGATTTGGTGAATGATCATTGTGGAGTTTCCAAAGCCACAGTGCCAACCTTATGTACGTTCTCAAAAGTGATGCTGAAGTATTCAATGATAAAATTATAAGTATTTTTGTAAGCCATATTATGGAATGGATGAATGTATTGACATCCTTGCCAGACGTCGACTGACGCGTTTTATTTTCTGCTAAGTTTGCTCTAAGATCCCACCAGTTTTGGAGTAAGTTACACTTAGTTTGTTAACAGTTTAATACCAGTGCGTAAAGCATTCTTTATTTCTGAGTCATTAGGAACAAATAATTCTCGAAATATGAAAATGAATCTGAGACATGTATATAAGAGTAAGCATAAAATTATTGAAATAGCTTTTCGGAACTAGAAAATCAAAATGTCTTATTTTACATTGTAAACGGCAATGCTTGATCAGTTAAACCTTTTTTAGTTGTTCGGTTGGTAGTTCCTAATAGCTACGTTATTAACTGGTGTAGAGTGTATTTTGTTGCACGGTATGCGTGCGGTGTTACAAAGCAAATGCTTCCAAAATACTGATTGAAAATTGTTTTTAAACACTTCACATTATTTACCCTTATCTATCCTTTTGGTAGGGTATTCTATTAGTTTACGAGTCTTCGTTTTATAAATATTAAGTAAGATATTGCAGTCATGCATCAGACTCTGAGTTTGTAACGGTGTCCTAGAGTTTTACAAGCAATCCGCTAGGGATATTGACATCAATACGGGGAAGTGATTTAGTTGTAGTGTTTGATTGATCATAATAACGTACTTTCGTAGTTGATAACAGGATAGGGTGTAGAGTCCGAGCCTTTCATTGTCCTTCATGCAGAAGATTTTGCTGTAGGGGGATCATTCTAGTTGCCATATGCTGTATTCTCTCTAGCTGTTTTTCCAACTAGGTTATCCGATAGTAAGCTAAAGTGTCGTATTCAAGGATAGTTCTGAAGAATCAGACGAATAAGTGAGGGCAGTAGTCTTTTGACCAAGTGGCGAAAATGATTCGTAATATTCAGAGCATAGGAAGTGCTGCACGGCATAATATCGTATTGTATATTTCTCGCGGATCATGTAGCGAGAGTACTCCTAACATTGACAAATGGATTGGAGAGGAGAAACTATATTTTATATGTGTAAAATCGAATGCCCGCACGTCTGGTGATTCTGATAAACTTCAATTTGTTCGCGTTAAGAGAGTGTTGCATCTGGATTAACCACCTTGGTAGTCGAAAAATATCACGCTGGACGTAAGTGTAATTGTCGTAGTTCTCAACGAACCTCCAGTTTTTAAATTATTCGAAAATAGGGCACGTTTGGCTTGCGGCGGTTGCGGTAGTTCGTAGGAATGAATGGGAAAATTTTCTGACCCAGTTGCAGTTCCCCTTGGCAGGTCACTGGTCAATGGGAACCAGTCTGTCTGGTAGTTAAAACACTTTATCCTCCAAATCCGATCCAAAGTGTTCTCGGTATCCAAGGCAGTAGGTTGCTACGGATCCCTTAATTCTTCTGTATATGAGGGAGTACCATAATTCACACACAAATAAATATGTAATCAATTAGTGGTTGTTTATCTTTTAAATATTCATGAATGCCAATATTTTACTCTCTACATGGTTTAGCTTTCGTTCTAATATTGATTTGAGTCAGGTCAATCGCATGGAAAAGCTGCGCTCTGGCCATATCCACTCTTAAATTAGCGTCACAAGCCAGACTGAATTGCTGTTGGATGATGACTCATACCATTGTGATTTAAGTCGTGCTTAGCGGCCGCTTGCCTGTGTGGATCGATTGATTAGTCTATGGATCATATGGTTTTCATGTGCTTGTATCTTATCTCCGTCACTTATCCATGTGAGTGATACGCATTGATACGCAGTACTTTTGAGCTGCATTGTTTTCGATTATTGCAATTAGACAAAGGATTGTTGTAGCCTTTGTTCTGAACACTGTGGAGATTGGCATTTATTTGTTACTATAATCCGTTGCAAAACTGTACTGTAGTTATTCCCAGCTTTGTGTTTTAAATTGACGGGAACAATTACGAATAGCTCAAAGCGAAAACCGAATTACCCTTAACAATGCTCCAATTTGCAGGATTAATTCGTCTGCCTTCAAAGGTTGAACAATGCCTTCAAATATATGGTAGATAATAAAATTTGCTAAAATGTGTTTGACTACATTTGTTAGGTAGAATCCTTTGCTTTTGCCACCGACGATGTCGATTCTTGCTATAGTTTGCCAGCTGATCGTGGTGGTACAGCAATTCTTTCATTGCATAGCATTGCAGTTAAGAGAGTAAAGAAAGTAGTTGATAGCTGAAATGGAATTGGAGTGTTGTATACGCTTGTTTTAGGAGAATACAGAAGGTTGTTTTAAGTTGATTGTAGTGCGCCATAATGTAAAGTAACGGTTTGAACGACAGACTAATGCTGATTTTGGTTATCGGACCTCAATAAGCGAGCACAATTCGTTGCTTATTGTCATTGTACAGACCACTGATGACCAATATCAACCGGATTTTCCCAACAGTTAACTCTAATCTTTTATGGGAATTCTACCACTTGTCGAGATTTCATGAAACCCATTGAGTAGTTTGTTAACAAAAGCATTCAGGATGACAGTAAACAGATTCTAGTTGTTGTGTTATTGTCCAAACTGGGCAAAAGAAGCTATTACCGATTGTGCTGTTTTCCTCCTGACCAGGCCTACGTCCGTGCTTGCACGTATCTTCATTATTTAATTCGTCTGGATCACGAGGTTGCCCGATGACTTATTGACAGATTGTTGATGCGTGTATGGCCAATTATGCAGGCTGCCGAAACCATCACTTGTCTAGGATAAATATAGGGAATTGTCACATAGCCATGATTCAGATGAGGTTTCTAGCTATCATTGATACTATTGCAACGCTTAATAGAACTGCACGGGCCTTGCCAACGAGTAATAGACCTAGATGGACGCGCAACGCGGACAACATATTGCACCATGGAAAAGAAATCACGTTCATGGACATTTCTGAAATTTTCTCTGCTAAAGCCTGCATTAAATGCACTAGATTTGGACAGACAGCATATTTGTTTGAGATAAGTCTTGCTGTTTTATAAAGTCGATCTTTCATTGCACCAAGAGGAAAAGATGTAATCATAAATAATTGTGCACATTTTAATGAGGAACAGAAACTAACTTTCTTAATTTGTGGTAACCAACATGGTGCATCTATTTGCACTAGATTTCTAACGTTTATATTGCCTAATGGATTTAAAAACAAAGGATGCTATAGATGTCTAAGCGGTGGTCACCTGGCCTCTTTTTTCACATTAGGGAGCAGGTAATGCCCGTCTGGTTTTAAAGCTCATCGCCACTCATTAATATATTTGAAACGAAAGAAAGATCCATTGCAAAATACAAATAAATTTTGCACTCCTTCCGGCTCGAGACAAGATGTAAGTCCTGGCAAAACAAGTCTACAACGTGTTGTGGATCAATCGAAACGTATGTGCTGCCAGAGAGTGGTTCAGATATAACCGTGGTATATAAAGATTTTTTAACTGAATTTGGACTGGAGACTACCTAAGTCGTTGTCGATAAAAACACGGACCTGTACTCTTGGATTTATGCCGGTTTCATCTGTTTCAAACGGAATGCATTGTGTGATGATGTTGTTATTTATGTCCATAATGCCTACTGTATTTTAAATTAAAAGTTGCTACTGATCAAAAGCACCACGTTAACGATAGCTCGTCGCTGACCACAAATTGGTGATGCAAAATTTGTTGAGGTCCTTGATAACGGCTTTCGAATTTTGATTGCAGCTGATGTATATGTAGCACATTGGCATCTAGAGCAGTGACTTGTTGAAAGAGATCAGTCGTTTGCTTTAAGAAGTACATTTGGATGTACGCTGGTTGGACCATTGGAACGGGAAACAGCATCATTCGGCTTTGTGCAACATGTCTATCATATTCGATAATTTGTGGAACAGATTTATGAGAAGTATCCGTCAAATTAAGCAATGACAACACGTGTGATAGGGACGGTGCTCAGTTTGCAACTCCACGTTCTGACGCTAGCAATTTCAAAAACTTGTGCTACTCCATCCTTTTGCTAAACTGGAAAATTAAAGTTTGCCTGAAAACATTTGCTTTTGAAGTTGACAGGAAGTCAAGTCTACATATATTTTCTACTTTCTTCGATAACCCGTAGGATGCGAAGTCGGTTGTGTTGAATGAAACTAACCTGGACACCTCTGGAGTGAAACCAATTGAAATCTTCCTTCTCCAATATTGGTAAAAACCCAACCCTGCGTTGAACTTTGGTGGTGATCAGCTAGTAGTCGTTAACTAATTTAAGTACCTGTGCAACTGTAATAGCGTTTGTGGGATCGAAGCTGAAATTACGAATCGTATAGCAAATCTTGTGGTATTTTTCTAATCTTTGCCATTTGTGGCGCAGACGTGACATCTCTGTCTCCCTGAAGGGCAGAGTTTATAATACAGTCGTCCATTCATCGCCAGTATACAGTTGTGAATCTTGTTCCATCAGGTCGACAAACATAAAGGGGTTGGTCATTTTCGACCAAAGCTTCCTTTCAGCTTAGTTTAGCAAGCACTGGGTTCGCAACGAGCTCTTTTGGTGCAGTATGTGTTAGTGAAGGACTCAGCACCAGATTATCACCCACCAGGCGGTGGTGGCTGGACCAAGTGTTGCGCAAGCCAGCACACCGGATCCAGTGACCTGCAATTTTTGCGCACCGGGTGTGCTGTTGTAAGAGGAGAAGGGGAGGCCAAGCGATCACGTGATCGAAAAATAGGAAAACCTACGGTTTGAAACTGGCGTCAGTTGCTGCATCTGAACTGCTTAGCTGGTGTCTTAAGGAAGATGAACTAGTTTGGTCGGACACACTTCCTGCTTTGACGAAGTGCCGGCCCCATTGGAGTTTGTGTTGCGAGTTTCTTGTTTATTCATGTAGTTCAACTCCAATACCGATGTTGTACGATATGCAAAATAGTATATTACATATTAGACTACTTGCTTTTGAATCGTTTATAATGTAACGTATTTTCTATTACCCTTTATAATGCCGTACGTTAGATTAGGTTTGTTTATCACCCTCCGCTAACGGGTACTGCTGTTTGATGATGGTCATTCTATGTGAATTGTTCAACTTTAATTGTTTCTGCGATCTTTCCCACTTTGCATGATGCACCATTATTTGAGTTCATTCCATATGACAATCCAAATACAATGCGTATCACGACCACGTTTCAGGTGTCAAGTAACTTGCTAGTTCCCCTTCCGTGATTCTTCTATGGTATAGACCGCAGATGATGAAATATGATACCTTCTTTCAATTTGATTCTAAAAATGCTCAACTTGATACTCCGTTAACGAAATCCGGAATTCAGTACTTTCTGGTATACATTTTGATACTATTGCTTTGCATATAGATGGCAGTATTAGTCCGCATGTCGGAATATAGTTGGTAACCAACATAGGCAGATTGCCGTCAAATACGTTAGTTGCAGCTACACAAGTTGTAAAAAAATCAGTTGGATAAATGAATTGCGTTGCAGCATCGAGAAGGCTTGGTCCAAATGGATGAATGGGTTTTATGCTATTTGGTATCATAAAATATTCCACTAAACAGAACAATTGTTGATTTGCGTAAATCCATGTCTCAAGACTATTCTTGGTTAAATAGAACTAATGTACAAGCTAGTGGAGAAACAATGGTATGAGTTGAATAATCATTGTGTGTTTATTACTTACAGTAGACGTTGCAAATGACCCGTTTCTACTTTGTTTAATGGCAGAACAACAATACCTGTCATACCGGTGCTAATGTTCTTAATCTGCAGTGATTTGTCTATGTGACTAATTGTGATTCTAATTAACTTTTTGCCGAATACATGAGTCTTTGGATTTGGAACTCACTGGAGGTTCAAAAGCAATTAAACCGGTTTGTGCATCGTGATCCGCGCATTCCACTTCCATGTGGCGTAGCTAATAACCCAACCAATCACCCTACACCAACGGTCTCTAAACGATTTGCCAAGAGGTTCATATTTGTGAAGTAAAAATGTCGTAACCATATGGTATGTTATTGTGATAAGAACAAAAAGCAAATATATGTGAAAAATTCTAAGCATGCATTTATTACTTTATGCTATTGCTGCGGGCCAGCAGGAATGTTAACGAGCCAGACTTTCGACAAAATACTCTACATCTTCTTATGTATTCCGTGTCACTTGGTAGCAATTGTACTAGCCGCCGGTCGTTGAACAGATTATGCTGCGTCAGTCTGCAGCCTACTAGCTGGTTTAACTTAGTAGCCTTCCTCTGGAGATTATTCACATATGCACGGAGCTTAAGGCAAGCAGCAACCGGTTTTCACAGTGTAACGGCGGAAGAAGTTGTATCTAGTCAGCTAAAACTTCCAGGAAGGGAATTTGTGGGGGTATTACGGATATGTTGACTATTCACGCATGCCATTATTTCACTCAGTATGGGTTTTGATTTTCGCCTGAATGTTGCGTTAGGGGAAGTTCTCCATATCCTTGCAAACTCCACAATGACCGATTCCACTCATCACGCAGTGTTACTAGCCAGCCTAAATTTCTATTTGACAATGAGTCGTACCATTGAGATTTGTGCACCGGCTACGCCACCACTTGGCTTTGTAGAGCGATCGAATAAGCTTTTAGTCATATGGTTTACATATTAGTATGACTTAACTCCATCAGTTTTCCATGTGACTAATAAGTGTTGATACACCGATCTTTTAAACCACATCGTTTCCGACTATTGCAATTAGACAAAGGCTTTGCGTAGTACACTTTGTTTTGGACAATATTGCCATTTGGATTTATTTTTTGGCATAATCCGTTTGAAAATTGCAGTGTAATTATTCTCAGCTTCGTTTTTCAAGTTGACCTTTGGATATATTACTATTCGCTCCAAGCCAATACACTATTGTCGGCAGAGGGATCTGTACCCCACGTTGTCATCCTGGCATTCGTAGAGAGCTCGTACCCACTGATGTTTAGTGTACATTAAGTAGATGATGCAACACAGCTTGTTAGTAAAATAGTGTCGAGCTAGAATCGACACGTTTACCGATGCGAACATAAAATGTAGACATTTATCCATCGCCTTCTCGAAAGATATGCAGAAGATCGTATTTATGCGGATGGGTCTGTAGTCCTTTGCGTTAATCCGATCATTCAGACAGTGATTTATGGAATAGGATTTTACGGCTGGTAATATGAATTCCTTTAGTGACTTAAGTATTAGTTATTGAAATCTCTCTGGTTCAGATTGAAGAGTAGCTGAAACAAGTCATATGCATCTTAGTTTAGGCTGTCGAGCAAAATACTAGCAAGACAAAGGAAAGATTACTTGCAACCATTTGAACCTGATCTTCCTAGAGGATATTCGGTTGCACTCAGAAAACACCGTCGCTAATATTGCGATATATGAATTGACCATTGTGAAGAACGATTGCCATTTTACATGAGGGGAGTTAATATTTCTAGTACCAATATATCGAGCTTTTACCGGTTAACAGTCGGGAGCCGGTGATCAAAGTAATGCACTGAAACCGTTCCCCAATATAGACTTGAAAGAATGACTTCTTCAGAAAATATTATCGGTAAGGTTGATGGGATGACTATAAATCCACGTTCCTGTCTCAGGTGACTTTAAGTTTTAAGATCCCAATGTTACGGTAATTCCAGTGGATAATTCAAACTGCCTAACCGATTCTCAGAACAAAACAAGAAATGGGTGCTAGATTTTGTGAACCGTGACCACGGGTACTTTAACAATAGCCGATTGTAGATTCTTCTACGGCTGGGTGGTCATGTAAGAATAGTTTACGAATTTGTGTGTCGTGCAAAATATACGCAGGAAATCATTCATATTTTCCGTACCACCACACATTACGATGTAGTAAGTCAAAATTGTTAGGGAAGTCATCCCGGGCAAATCGGATTACTAGTCGTTTGGATGACGCCCAATTTCAAGTTCATCAGTTTGATCACATTCGCAACGGAAACAGTACCCGGCGTTCCGCTGTACTAGAGCACAGAGTACACCGTGTGTCCAGTAAACCTATACAACAGCCGAAGATGGTATTTACCAGACAACTTACGCAGTACGGGACTCATTGCGCTGTTAATAAGTAAGACGTCGGTCAGTTCGTCAAGTACACACAGCAAAAATGATTAGTCGCCGGATACTCAGTGAACGGTGAAATTTCACCTTGGAGTCCAATAACATACAAAACTTTGCTTAGTTCTGAAAATCATTCATGTAAATAAACTAATGCTCAATGGCTCCTGAGTAAACCTAGCAAACATCGACACCGTCAGGTTGCGAATGGCTAGGGTTTTAGATCCATTACGGAAAATTGTTGCAACAAGAAGCGACAGATGCTAATGTCGAGATAGTTAGATTGTAACTCATCCGGAACTACCGCGCCAGCCGGGCAGGTGGGGTTCTTTTCTACTACCGCAGTGACCTGCAATGTGCAAGAGTTTCTAATCTGGCAACATATGTTACCGACGCAATCTGGCGATGTGTTAGACATACGATGCATCTCGTGTAACTGTTGGTTACCGCTTCCTAACGTCCATTCCGGCAATGGAATCCAGCTTGATAAGTGCTTTTAACAGGGTAACACGCCCTAGGTACCGCCACATTCTCATCTCTGGGGGCTTCAATCTACACGATCTGGACCTATCCGTATCACTAAATAAACAGTTTAAAGCAACCTTGCATGAACATATTGCTAATGGCCCCCCTGTACAATCATGCCACCAATTGGACTTGATTCAGGACTGCAAAAAACGTCCATATTTCACTTTGTACTTACGAATGAAGAGATCATGTCTGACAAGTTATTGATATAGAGACCATTCCATTTCAGCGACTATGTACTAATAACTTTCAGCTGTGTTTCATACAGCATAACCATCTGAGCACTCGGAATTAATTCATACAATCCCACGGTACCGCGTCTTGAAAGAAATCGTCGACGCACATGTTTGGGAATCCTCAAGGAACAGTCTCCTTGACCACGTTTGGACAAAGTTTGTTAAAACGATCAGCGAGATGTTCAAAAGAGAATCCTAGACAAAGCTCTTTCCTTCAGCAAAATTCCTTCAATCCTATGGTGACGAACTCGAAAATGCATAGATATAAGAGATGCAGCATGGCGTGCCTACAAGGTGAACCCGACTTAGAGACTTGTGACAATTTCCTGACCCATCGCAACCATTACTATGTACTTGTCATTGAGGACCAAGTAACTTATCGACAGTGCCTAGCTAACAAATTCATGGAAAACATCATACAGGTGTATAGGCACGTCAACCATCTTTCTGAATAATGCCATCATTACGCCCCAATTTTTGAACAGGAAAATATTACCAGTCCCGTAATATCATTCACATTACCGCCTCCATAGTTTACACATGTAATTAGTACCACTGCAATTGCCCTTAAGAACTTACGCTAACTGGGCGAGCTTAGCTCTCCGGGAATAGACAACTTCCGTGCGAAAGCACTGGAGGCTGCAGCCAGCAAGCTAGCATATCACCAGTCACAGCCTGGATCCCTGTATCCTAGTTCAAAGGCTACAGAGCTGAGCACAAACTAGAGAATTAAGTACCCTGTTTTTGCCTAAAATGAAAATCATTATTCACCAAGCTAATCTTCAAGTGCTTGTTAGGATATCACTCTCTAACCTGATTGAGGTAGAATGTGATGTTCCGCAGGGCTCGGTGTTGGGATCGGACTTATTCCCGGTGTAATTGAACGATCAGCAAGTGATATCTTCACAGATTTCCAGTTTTTGCTAACGCTGTTAAGATACTGCGAGGGATTAAGCAAAATGATAACAACATACTCTAATTTGGGTCCCATTTTGCATTTGTGAATTGTTAACCAGGAACCTGCATCAATCCTTCATAGCTAAGTGCAAGGTGAGTCAATTGATACACCAGCCGGTGAGCGTTTACAAGATTGGTGACCACACCTTGCAATAGGCTTGCAAAAGCGTGACTTGGGTGTACTAGTACAAGCATAACATGGATGTTTAAAACAAGCTGATAAGCCGTAGGGAAGCGCCAACCAACACTTCGACCTTCTTCGTACAGCTTTCAGTCAGTTTCTGCTCCCCATTCGTTCCGCAAATGTTTAATGTTAACTTGCAGTCAAAGGTGGAATACGCCACAACCTTAGCAACGTAATAGAAACAGGAGGTAGTTGCTTTTGGTAATCCTCAAAGAAAGGTAGCTAATGTTTTCTGGGTCCAATTTTATCTGCTCTATCGGCTAAAAATTAAATGACGAAAAATGTACAGCAGTCAATATTTGCGTTTGTGGAGGAATCTCGAATTGTTTTATCAGCCTCTGAAGTATCTGAGCTACATTTGCCATTCTCTGCTGTTATTGAACCATAATACCATATGAAGTGTTAATCATCTGGAATTGTCCATAGAGTTTAGCCGGCTGGTATGCCGAGTATTTATCATAGTACTCTGTGAGTGCCAAACTTGTTGCCTTCTCCATAAGTTTGTCGTTTCTGTCCGCAATATAGCGATCTGTAAGAAACGAGTTGAGGATTCGCTACCTCCTTGACATTTGCTTTTTAAAACTTGTTATTCATTGGGCTACAAAAAGCTATACAATTGTATCGTACCAAAAGGCAACAAATAGCTTTATGTATATATACATTGTACGAGAACATCAACATTTTCTAACGTGAGTTAGCTCAAATGCTTTTCAATTTAACATGAAATTATATTTTCGTAATATGTTTCATTCCAGGAATTGCTTTTCTACCCTTAATATACCGGTGTTGGTGTTCTGCGTAGTTTCTTTGTGGTTAGTCACTAACACCAAGAAATGTTTGGCTATCGGTAAGCAGGAGCATCACGATCTGCTGAAGGTAATGTAAAGAAGTGTAGCGTAAAGGAAAATTAACATTCATCAAATACTTACAGGTTCTTATAGTGGAAACTAGCGAAAATACAATTGCATATATATCCTGGGCCGTCACATTGTAAAGATCGTTTCCTAGGAAGACGGCTTTGGTGTGATAATGCGAAACAACCACGGCTGTTCTTCAAATTCCTTGGAAACTTTTAAAATCGCGAAACAAAAGTAAGTCATCCGGATATTTTGATCGTTCCATCTTCCTTTACCTATTTGACGCGTATGTAACGTCGCATTTGAGTAAGATCTTCAACATGGCAACCCAGTCGAAGCATGACTAGGCTGCAAATAATAATCCACAATGTGCATAAAGCATACTTGTGAATTGCCTATTACACCTACTAACACAACAACCTCGACAATGTCAGTGTTGTACAAAATAGGTTGTCACCGTTTGGAAAGTAACCTACCACTTGCTATCTTCGAAATCCCCGGAAACCCTTGCTGTAACTTGAGGATTCTTAGCCGCATCACATGTGGTGCCACTATTTGTAACCGGCCAAATAATACCATCAAGCTCGAATGCTACCTAAGTATTATTCACTCGGACATTTTCAGACCAGAAACCCTATTCTGACAATTGCTAGTACTACATGCACGTCACACATATTAAAACAGAGACTGTAATGCAATAACCTTGTAGCATTAAGTAAGATTAAATCCACACTTCCATTATAGAAAACACAAACACAAACAGTGGGCTCGTCAAGCACAACTTAATTACGGTGCACTCGAATGCAAGTGTTATCGTAGGTAAAACACTGCGTCCAGAAGTATGCGTTTCGTTTTACTGGTACTTGTTGCGAACTTATCTATCTAGCAGAGTGTGTCATACGGAATTCCTCAAGTCCTCTCTATGTATACACCTATTGTACCATTGTTCTGCTGCCCCATTCACGACTCTCGATTCACCTACGATGGCACTGGAGTAAGCTATGTTTTAAAATCCAACAACCCATTGTGTACTATAGGCACGATGTTAGAGCAAATGGTTGCCTGTTATATATTATACACCACAGTTTATTGTGGCAGTAAATGAGTAATAGAGCCCCTGCCCAAAGACAGGACGAACTAATATAGCCACTTTACATGCTAACACTACAATAAGGAAATATGATAACAAAATTATTATGTTAAAGTTACTATCGATAATGTTTCGAGTAATCTGTAAAGGCGGGGCAAGTAACCAGAATTTTCCTTTCAATAGGTCGTTACATAAAGAAAATCACAGCGCGATGTGTTGCAGAAAATAATTACACGATCACTTGCATTTTCTTCACTCTATCACACATATTGAACACACATTTTTGTCTGCAAAGTTTGCAGTATGAATGAGTACGTAAACAGAACTGCTCGCGAGAAGAATACAATAATGTGCTGATTCAGCACTACTTGGAACTAACCGAGTCACATCAATTGTGTTTCGTTTTACCAACCCGATACTTTGGGAAAATTCAGTACCTCTTAGATTCCTTTACGGTTTACCAGGTGGTTACTAACCAAACAAAGATTGCTTTAGACTTGCCGAGATATTTGGTGGAAACGCGGTTCAAAATCCGCATCTTAGCCGTATTAAAGAGTATCTGTCTGAAACACAGCTTTCGGTGGTAACAATTTATTCCTTTTGCCCTCGCCTTAGTGATTTCTTTCGATTTTGGTTGGATCACAAAATGACTCCACTCGTTAGGAAACATGATGGACCACATTTGCTTTGTTTAAAAAGGTACACTTATAGTTGTCTTCGAATGGCTGCGTTTAGAGTCAGCATAATTAATTAGCTACGCATCATTAAAAAGGCTTTTTTCGAATAGGAGCAGTTGAGGTGAATCTGAGGGCCATCCGCACCAACCTGCCGGAAAGGATGTATAGCTTGATGCGACCGAAGCACAAGTGCGTCTGCACGCAACAATGACATCAATGGTTAAACGGGACAGGATGCAAATATAATATGGTGCTGCATGTGGGGGTTGCTATCGTTTACACGATACATGTTTACAGATGTTGAGCTAAAGTGAATTACTCTAAAACCATGTCTTTTATTCTGAATAAAAGTTATACCGTATTACTTGAGTTGTTCAATTCTCTTCTTCTGTTTCATATTTTAGTCACTTTCATGTGCTTGCCTTTCCTAAAATATTACATGGCATTTTGATATACCGGTGTGGTTGCGCTTGCTGTGTATGATGACAAGGTGCCTACCTGGCTAACACCATCCCCCAAGATTGTTACCGCTAGGATATTGTGAATCCTTGCTTGGCAGCGGGGTACGCGGTCATCGTAACAGCGCTGGGAAACAAGTGTGCTTCCAATCAAAGTGGAGTCAGCCACCGGCTTTTGTATTTCTAGTACGCATGGTTCTCCACCTAGATATACAGGAATGCTGATGTTGTACAGCTTGAGGGAGTGTGAGTCGACTCTGCTATAGAAAAGTAACTCCGGTCCACATGCCTCCCGGTCTTATACCTTCCGGTTTACACTGGATATGTCATGTGTGGACGGAACAGTTTGTGGTGCAGCAGAAACCAGGTGCTGATATTCCTGTCATTGCAGGCTCAATCAGACAGCACTAGGACACATGCTTCTACAAAGGAACTATCGCTGGCTTGCTCGGCACCATACAGAACTCCATCAAGGCAATACGTATCCAATGTAAAGCCGAAGCAATAATACCGGGAGGCATGTGGATGGGAGTCAGGTTGCATCAAATTAGCCGGCTATACAATATCACAGGAAAACATAAGGACGCTTTATTGGGGAATCCACTTCAGACAAGGCGATGGATGGACCGTAGTCATCTTTTTACTGAGTGTATAGAACCACGATACGCGCCTTGCACGGCTACAAATATCGAGCTCCAAATTCACCTACAACAATACCAACTGGCTTCAAGAGCCAGTATGGACTCGGTGAGGGGTGAAAGACACGTAGGCACGTTGTCAACATGCACAATAAGTGCAGCGGCACTGGGGATATCAAGCAAATGCTAATCGTTTGAACTGACAATAGTAACTCCAATAGATCGGTAATACCATATGGATAAGCTAACATAAATCGGTGCTAACGTAGTAAAGGCAGTAAATTGGCTATTAACATATCCGACTTGCTTTTTAGATATTCGATCAAGATATTAAATTACGTATGCAGCAAACGTTAACTTCCATGCCTTTAAGCGACATGAGCAACGTAATAAAAGATTATCCTGGCAGACCCTGGAATACGGTGGAAAATAAGACAAGAAGTTCATAAAATAAATGTCCCCTAAATAAATGACACCTACATCCAAGCACGGGTCAATAAATCGAAAGACAGCACGCGCAGGTTGACTACAAAGTTGTAGTTGTTTCCCATAGGTACTTAGCAACACCCGTCATCGTTTCCACACTGGTCCCGAGTGGCCTCTTCCGTGGATCACTCTACCTACCTGACTCAAACACTGGAGACCGCATGTGCTACATCACCATGCGCTCTACACAGATGAAGTACGCTCTATCGGAGCCTGTCGCCTGGCACCTGGTGTTTCTCCTCCGTACGCACGAGCGCTTTCTGGAGCACCACAGAACCATGCACGCCGAGTTACATTTCTTGATTCCTAACACCTGCAGTAGCCATTAGAACGTGATAGGCACACATTCCTCATATGCTGTTAGAAAAGCTAGGGTTCTCCCACATACCGCTTCCCCAAATTCAGTTGGTCATATACTAGCTGCTTCGGAATGCGCGTCGAATTCCTAGGAAACAAATAAAGAAGCCGCCTCAAATCATCTTCCAAAAGTGTGTAGCATATTGTCTACATGCTATTACGGCGTAAAGTTCACATATCTGCAACTATGTCCCAAAAACGGAGTCCCAATATCCGTCACACTCTTAATGAAACGGCTCGAGACATGTATAACTCTCCGAGATACGATCTAATTTTCGCTGCCATGCAGAAGAACAGGTAGCACCATGTACTAGTAAATCATAAACTTCATGCCAGCGGTAAGCTGGGTGTTGTTCCATCCACGTACTCTCGCTTCCCGATTGTCGCCTCTGACATCGATGTGCGGAAATGGAGCTCACGGTATATTTGTTGGTCAGTCGAAAACACAATCCCAATTTGCAGAAGCGCGAGATGGTTTCCAATACTTCAGCACCAATGCTGGTGCGGTACCATTGCAGGTTGCATCTGAGGTGAAGGCTGAAAGAGGCAAACAGTTTTTACCACCGATTATAGTTAGACAGAATTTGACAGCTGTCGAAGTCAGAGCACTAGAAAAATGAAGCAAATCATCAGCGCTGTGTGCAAACAAGGCACAGCGTTTGGGGAACAGAAACATATTGATAGTTGTTTCAGAATTGTGTTCGCACTTAGAAATGACAGATGTTTTGTTAGCTAACCATATTACGAGGCTCCACAAGAACACAGAAAGCAAAAGCAGCATAAAACGTACGCGGGGTTATGCCCTGATGTTAATATCAAACAAGGCAGGGAAGTTCATCCGACGTCTGCCCACGTAGCTGCATCCTCGCGCTTGCATGATTGTTCAGACTTACAATTAAACTTGCAAACCTCATCGGACAACCAAACAGACCCACCCAACGCTTCGTCGTTAAAAGTTTACATTTATTTGATAAGGTCAAAGGGATAAATATGGTTGAGAGCATCCGGTTACAGATTTGCATGTCAATGTGTCCAGTCACAAGACGCCCGCTCCTATGGTGGGACCATGGGTGGCTTGTAATATAACCCCCACAGCTCCATCCGCACACACCATATCCAGTGTAAAATAGAAGGAATGATACCGGGAGGCAAGTTGATGGAAGCAACGTTTTATCAACGGAGCCGGTCCGCACTCCTTCATAGACAAACACAATCACTCTTTATTTGGGAATCAAGCACACATAAGGCGGTGGATGGACCGTACTCCGCTGCACTCTGAGTGCATTTAGCCACTCTTCGAGCCTAGCAAAGCCACAATAAATTGCACCCGATTCCCTCTGAACCTAGAGAAGGAAGTTGGACAACAAATTCGCCAACAGATTGCTTACGTTGTGCCATAAATAATTTGAGCTTTACCCTACCGTCAGCACCGAAATTTTCAGACCATAAATGAGAAGTACGGTCGTCCCTCAGCCTTTCTTAATGCAATTTCCACCGTAGCTGAGCATAAGCCAAATTCTCTATAAGTGTATAGGCTATTTGTCCAACAACAAATTAGACGTGAGCCATTTTAAGATCTTTCCGAACATTACTTTGGTGAGTTACCATAGATTTAATCTTTCCACATGTTCTTGGAATTTCCAGTGTGCTACATTTACTTTTAAGGTTTCTATATCTGGAAATTTTAGGCTATGCACACCACTACGCCATTTATAGTAGGTTTGGATTCGAAATACATTAGGTCCCGACCTAGCTAGTCCCAACTCGTAATAAGAATCCCGATTTGGAATCCGATTTTCGCGAGTAAACCTTTTAAGTCAATTGTTGGAAAAGAATAGCAATAATCAAACAATGAGTATTATATGTAAAATCATCACAAGCATTTAGCCGCTGCTCGGCTTCTGTTACTAACCGGCGAACCTCCGAACTAATACGGGCATAAATTTGAAGAATGGAAAAGTCAAACACACAGTACATGACCATAGGACGTCTGAGGAGCTATTACTCTCTCGTCACTGTTATGGGATAAATTGTCACATATTGGATGATACCATTTTGAAAAGTTCGGGCACGCTAACCCTAATTTGGATAATTGATTATTGTCTTCTGACCCACTAACACAATCATCCTAAATCACTATAGGCTACGGCGGACATGAATATAACAGGGAACACATAGAAAACATTAAAGCCAAAGATGAAGAAAAATAATACAGCAAATAAGCAGTATCTCACTGAAGAAATTATGGCCACCTGTGCATGAAGTGAAAGTGGGTCTTAACATTGCAAGAAACATTCGCTGCATCGCTTTGAGTATTAACCACTTGATAATAGCCAAATAATCATTTACAAACATTAACGCTGGAACTCCATCAGCGTTAGTGTATGTAAATGATTATTTGGCTATTATCAAGCGGTTAATACTCAAAGCGATGCAGCGAATGTATCTTACAATGTTAAGACACACTTTCGCTGCATGCAATGGTTGCCATAATTTCTTCAGTGAGATGCTGCTTATTTGCGGTATTATTTTTCTTTATCTTTGGCTTTAATGTTTTCTATGAGTTCCCTGTTATATTCATGTCCGGGCTAATACCAAGCCATGTCAAAACTGTAATACCACAAAACCTAAGACAACGGGTTATTTCATGCTCCTTGTGAAATATAGAGATGTCATGTACGAAAAACGTAGTCTCCTGTCCCTGTAACTCCATTTTTCACTGCCCATTCACACAACTGAATGAGATCTCGGTGCTCTAGTAATGATCTTTTTACAGCCACGTTGGACGATATGGAGCCTGCCAGTTCCTTAGACTCTCATAACGCTAAATATTATTATATAAATGACGTCCTTCACTTCTTTAACGATACACTACTCCTTAATCTATTCTCCAAGTCATCACCGGACATGTAGAGATTGAAGGTCAGAGGACCTGAAGACATAATTAATGCTGAAAACCACTTAAAATAAAACAAAGAATAACTGCTAGAAATTCTCAAGCTAGGTAGACTCATCTTGTCTCGAAAATCGCTATAAAATAAAAGCGTTTGCATTTCTCTGCTCCCAGTGGCTTTTTTAATCATATTTCAACGAGTTTTGTCTATTTCTGTCGTTCTTCTTTCATTTGTTTGGTCAAATTTGGTTTCCTGATATGTCTGCAAGCTCGAAGTCCAGAAGCCAAAAGTCGTGTTCTTAAAGTATTAAAACTTACTGCCAAAATATACTGTTCTAACAACCATTGTAGTTATGTGCCAGGTGTGGTACTGCATTTCATAAACAGAATTAAATCGTTTCGAGTTGTTGTTGCTCTTTGTGACCTTATTTATTGAAATGTTTAGGAAATAAGAGTACATTCACTTAAAATTTCCTTCGAATTTGACTTATAGGTGCTGGGTTAGCACCGATATCTTTGGACATTTCTGCTGCTTCAGCACCATGTTTTACCAAAATATCGATTTTTGCAGGCGTTCTAAGGTCCTGGTCACGTAATTTGAACATCAATATGCTAATACAATCTAGAAACTGTCGATCAACACGCAGTGTTTTCCTGAAAAGATTGCATGGAAAGAAAAAAGAAACCTAATTAACTATAATTATAAATTGATCCAAAACCGGACAAGTGTTATAAATAAATATGTACTACAGTCGGTATTAACGAATTAAGATGAAAATCTAACCGTCGGTTTGCATAACTACCCTACATGGAACATTAAACAATTTGTCATCCTTTTGCAGAACGCATTCACTCCACGCCTTTTCATGTTAGCTCATTTAAAATTGGCAAAGGAACATTTACAAAATAATAATCTTGATGAAATGAAAATTATAGTGTTGCTCGTCCCAACACCGGCACCCCAAGACAGCAGTTTCGTCCTGTTGGGACTCATCAGTTGGAGATAGCCTGAGTTGGGCTGGAACTCAGAGCCTAGTGGCTCATGGTTGACGCCATAAGCACTATGCCACTGAGATTCACGAGCAACGCTTGGTCCAGCAGAAAAGATTGCAAAGTTGAATTTGGAGAATCCGCTGGTGGCTGGGTTGCTACAAGCAACCTCAATTGAGACCTCGGTTCACTTGATGTGGACCTCGGCCATTCCGATCAAAAAGACCGTAAGTAAAATGAAAATTATAGTGTTGCTCGTCCCAACACCGGCACCCCAAGACCGCGGTTTCGTCCTGTTGGGACTCATCAGTTGGAGATAGCCTGAGTTGGGCTGGAACTCAGAGCCTAGTGGCTCATGGTTGACGCCATAAGCACTATGCCACTGAGATCCACGAGCAACGCTTGGTCCAGCAGAAAATCTTGATGATTCTCTAAACATTATAAGTTTTTTCTTGTAAAATGCTATCTGGTTACAGCAAAATCATTGGATTCTCTTTAAGTATGTAAAGAAATATGAGAAGTGGTTGCGGAAATTAAGTACTTAATTGTAATTTCTTCAACCCCATATGTATATTTAACATCTTTTACTGACGAAACAGATTAAAATATTAAAAAAGGCCATATAAAACTGAAGATGAGGCGAATAACCTCTTTTTAACTGGCTGTATTCAGGACCATTATATCACAGTGGCTAGGTATACATGATCACAGGCGTATGTGACAAATAAATGGATCAATTTATCCAATGAACTACGTAAATTATTGTTGCACTCGTGGTCAAATCAGGTGCAATGTGTACTCAACATCGTTAGCCGAGGTACTTATTGTGCGTTTGGGTGAAATCACCACGGATATTTGTAGAATTGCTGAGGTGTGGTAAAATTATAAATCGGTAATTTCATTGGTTGGAATTTTGGAAAGCAAACTTTGGTTGCGTTATATAGTCCCCAGGGACAACACTTCGTCAGTTCATTTTTTAAATATCGTTAGATTGTGTGAAGCGAAAAGTTTTAGTGTTCCACTCGGTGGATTAGGCTCCCTAAGTTCATGGTTGCTCTCCGTTGGAGAGTTTCAAGAGCAAGGATATCCTGTTTTTGTCACTGGTGACACGTTTGGATGGCGGCTACCTTCTTTAAAATTAGGATACTAATTCCATGTTTTCACATGGTGGGAACTTACTATTCGTCGAAGCATCTTTGAAGAACTGTGGCAGGAGCTCAGCTAGCTTAGTAACCGCAGTCTTCAGAACTTCCGGCGGATGTTGTCTGCTTCCAAAGGATTATGATCGGACAATCTGGGTAACTTTATTAGCAAAGTTGCTATATTGCACATTACAATTGTGAATCGTAGACTCGGTAATATGTTTCACGGTATGTGGCACTGACAGGCTGCAAAATCGGACGCTTTGTATCTATCCATTTGTCGTGAAAAGTGGAGGGATGCCATGCTTTGATTTACGAAGAGCGTTGACATGACTATGTAGTAGTTTGTTCTTTGCCAGATATTCTTTTGCTAGGCACTCTTGATAAGTTACTTTGTCCTCACGGACAAGTGTGGTGCGATGGTTTCAATGGGTTAGAAAGTTGCCCCAAGTCACTGATTTTGGGTTATCCTTGTAAGCAGATAATGCTGCATGAAAATTATGCAATGCAATTATTAGTCCTGCTTCTGAGAGTGAAAGGCACTATTGTGCAAGTAAGGGGCTTGGTATCTGATGCTCTGTCGACCATGCCACCTAGATTTTCAACAAACTCGTTTCAAACGTTTCCCAAGTGATACCTAAATAATTACTTTCAGTAAGTGGTAGCGTGTGATTTTGTGAGTTACTTCAGTGTGTAGTGTTCGCTTATAATGCTGAAATGTTGCTCTCATGTTGGCATGGTTATTCGAATAAATCAGGTGCGACAACAAGTCATTCGTTACCCGCTTCCTTACACTATTGCTGAGCCAAGCAGGACAAAGTACCCGCAATATTTCGGATAGACGCCTATTAGTTTACAAATTATATGTTGCTCAACACGGACAACATGGTTGTACACACCCAAAGAAAACCCAGACCATGGCCGGCTGTCATTGACTCGGACTTTGTCCACACTGAACAGACTTGATAGCATTGAAGATGTACTATCATCACCAGAAATTTTAACCTGTATTTTACTGAAGGTAAAATTGGATTAAAGTCGTAAATGTGATAAGTCGGAATATTGGGAAATTGACAAAACGAAGAACAAAAATCTGACAATAGGGTAGTGAATGTACAGACAGATGTCTCGGCTAAACCAATAAGGCTTAATTGACTCCCATATTTCTTCACCATTTAGAACAAGTGAGAGAGTTATTACGAGAACATACGGCCTACCGGAAGTCCAGAAAGAAGAATTAATACTATGAGCAATATTATAGGTTTGCAATTCCCAATACTATCTTCTTACCCATCGTCTTAAGTTTAGAACCAATCAAGGAAGCCTTGGCCAACTACAATTTCTGGTAATTTGACAACCTCGTCCCCGTGGTATAAGTGTATCAACGGGGAGACAGAGTTCCGCATAAGACTTACGGTTCCTTTTTATTAACGTACTGCCAGGAAAAGCTATAAATTACTTACCTGATTATATCTCGCAATATCAAATGGATATCGGCATCCCCACAGAACGTTTAGAATAGCTCTTACTGATATGTACCATGAACATTAAGTTCCAGCCTAATGTAATGATTTTATGAAGATGGTTTAGTGAAGATGGGTTTTGACATTAAGGCCACTGTTTTAGGTACGCTTTTATGAGTAAGCTGGAAAGTTACTCGCAGAATCAATCCGTCAGACTTTGTGTATAACGTTCGCTACTTTGGTGATATATTATGGGTCACAGATAGCCAGGTACTCACTGAAGTTGTGCTGGCCAATTTCAACGATGCACATGACAATATAACGCTTACCATTGAGTGTGAGGGTAACAACTGCACGTCCAATTAAACATGACACTGGCGAGGGCAATATAAAATAGAGCTCACAGCGGAGAGATGGAATAAAGGCTAGTTTAGTTAAACAAGCCACGGACGAAAACTTATCCAGTGTTTGACGGATAGAGGGAAAAGAAGGACACTCTTTCCAAAGAACTGGGTTTAGTTTATTGCGTGTTTCATCGAAATAAATACACAGATAAATACATCCTCCGCCACATGGAAGTAAGAACATCAAATTAGAAACGCTTCTCTGCTGCCGAGCAATCAATCTACTTTTCATTAATATTCAAGAGTGACGTGACGGCAGAGAGAACAGTCCGGAAGCTCTATAGGGCCAACACAGGAACATTCAGGGCTTCCGACATACAACACCGATTGAGAGCCAACAACAAGGAGAGATTGCCTCAGTCGGAGTTTTCTTTGGGCGTGTACAACTTCTCCTGTTCGTGTCGAGGAAGATATATTGGGGAAACTACCAGTATTTTGCTTAAAGTGTTCATGAACATTGCCCTGCTTGACTCAGCAGTTGTATATGGAGGAAGGTAACGACCGCCGTGCTGTCGCACCTGATTGATTCGAATCACGAGGTCAACACGCCAGAGGCACTTCAACTCATCTACCGCTTACCGGGACACTATACGCAAATAGTCAGATGCCATCTATTAGCTAAGTTAGAGGATATCTCTTTTTTGACTACAAAACCCCCGGAGCTATGTACTTAAATATATACACCCAGACCAATCGGCTGCTGCGGCCACTACCCGCCTCGGTGGACAACGGCGATCAAGCAATGTCCCTGATTTGATGGTGGGTGGACTGATCATTTAGCTATTTGAATAAACATTTAATTTTCATCAATCAATCATATGGAACTTGTGTTTTTCATCCTTCCCATCGCGTTGTAATATGGTGGAGATGGTTCACTGAAAACGAGTCGTTTTGCTACAAATTAATTTGATACCAATGAACTACACGTGTATCGCTATGGTGGCTTGTTTACACTAACGTTCACTAGTCCTCTATTTTTCCATTGCTCCAATATACTCGTTGTCGTGCTTGCGATTCGATATTTTTCTTTATTACATCCCCGGTGTATTCGTCTTCACTTAAGCTATTAAGAAAAAATCGAGCAACGATTTTCTCGTCTGCTGTCCTTTACTGATAGTGTGGTTTCTGACATGCAGTTGTGCATAATAATTAGGCAACTCGCGCAATACACCAGGTCAGTTAGCCAAACCACACGATTCACTTTCTAGTTATCTCGCCCGCTGCGGAAGTGTTTGGTGACCCATTGTCTACCGGAATTAAATTAGCCTTCATCCTTCCTACATCAGCCTATCGATTCGCATCCTTAATAGCAAACCGAGATTCACCCATCTCAATCTGGCTAAAACATTTTAACTGTTTTATTATTAAATAATATTTATTCCCATACGTGATTATCTTTGTTAAGCACGCCGTCCAAATCCTGCAATCCTAACATGATCAGTTAGCTTTACTTTGAAAGTTTGCAAAGATGAAGAATTCTGATTGTAAGCTTTGAGGGTATACAGCAGACGTTGTTGGATATCTTTGGTTTCATATTTGTGCAACAGCACCTTAGTTATTGTACACAGGTTCACTATCCATTTTCGGAACGTTATTTACAGTATCAACCGGAGAATGCTTTGCCTGAGTTCGGCCATACTGTAAACGTTATTATAAGTTTGGAATACTATTTTCTCCTTCATATTTGCCAGCCGCATTACCCTCTACAAGCCTACATCATTGATACACCCGCGTTACATATATTAGACATATGGTGACTATCATTTGCTTGTGAAAGTGAAGTAGCGCAAAGAAGACATGTTCTTACTGTTGTTTTTATTTGCCTATCGCGATGAGTACAACAATGTCCATTTCACTTGGTGGGTGCATACAATGATACCAGTAAAGTTGTCATTTAACTTGTCCTGAGGAATCAGTCAAAGTGTATCCGTGTGTACACACAAAACAATTGGTTCTCTGTGCAACTGGTACGTAGCAACTAAAAGATTTTGACAGTTGAACACGAAATTAAATATTCATGAATTACTGTAAATTAAATTTGCTGTTGAGGAAGAAAAGCAAGTGTTTGAATGATTAACAAGTATAATGTGCTCAGTACATTTCTCATTCATTGGTTTCCGTCGTTTGGCAAGCCAGCACGTAATATTTGATTTGTTACACATACAGATTGAAAACAGATTGTTATGCCAAGTAAAACCATCAGCAGCTAATTTGGATTTGGATCATTTAGTAGTGTTGTGAATGTTAGCTCCTTATAAGATATAACTAGTATCCTGAAACTGGATCGATTTTCACTGGGTAACATCTACATACGTGGTGGAATGAAAACTGGTTGTTTTGGGATCATTCCAAGACCAATAATTACATACATTGGTAAGTTAAAGGACAACAAATTAAAGAATCTCCACACCGCACTTAAAGTGGTACAATATTCGAAATAGGCGATTATGCGTCAAATGATATATAAGTTCCAACCCTATATCTTATACATAATGAAACACGAATTCGGGACGCGTGACTAGGGGTGCATGAACAATGTTAAGTTGTTGTAAAATGATTTGTAAATAAATCAATAAATGAAAACGATGTGACAGTTTCGAACAGTTCAGCATATGCATAAATGACATCTGCTTAGCCGATGCGTTCCTGCCAACTTGTTCCGCACTGGTTACATAAGCAATGTTAACTTATGCGGTAGCGAATACTGCTAACATCACCATGGATTCAAATAATACCAAAATCGTAGCCCGCAAATCACTATATTTAAATATTCATAAGTAGGGGATTTTAGATGTAATAAAGTGCGGTTCATCACATCCATTTTCCAAATCAGACCGTCGTCCACATGTCCGGAAATGCATTAGGCTGCATATTCAGTCCGTTGGGCATCGCCAGTAGTGCGCATCTATCGGATCCATCAAGATTCGAACCCATGACCACCAGCGGCTTGAACCGGCAGTCAACGGCTTATGCCACTCGGCCACGGGGGACAGCATTGGACCGTCATGATTTCCAAGCTAATTGCGATATAGCGCATCTTACATGTTTAATGATTTTCAATAAAATATTTAGGCTATCTTTGAGTACATGACAGCATGGTATAACTCATTTTTATAAGCGTAGAATAACAGCACCGAGCCAATAAAGAGTGGTAGTAAGCCAAGTTCTTTTCTTTGAAACCGGTGATAGAGGTTCCCCGATTTTTTATACATAAGTTGTTTACATATGAAGAAAAAGTGGCCTTGGGTCGAAATCATTGACGCCACTCGTCTACAGCTGAACTGTCTTTAATTTGTGCTCTGATTTCCGGCAATAACATAAATCGGAGGGAGGGTGTTAAGTGATATCTTTCTTAACTGAACCTTCTAATAATTTATAGTATTAGGAACTCAACTTGTCGCAACCGTTCAACTAAGTGATGTTCCACTCACGCCGTGTGGTCTTGCTGAATTGACGCACCTCATTTTCTGGACCTACCACTCGCAATTATTGAGGCTACCTACTGTGCCTACACTTGTCCAACTCTGAGTTACCAGTGCTATCTTGTGGACTTACCGCTACAGAATTAGCTAGTACGCATCATCATTGCAGTCGTGATTGCACTTTCTGCGGCAGTTCCACAGCTCTCCAGTCGCACACCAACCATTATTTTCGACTGCATACCATTACTGGTAATCTCTTTCAATAGAGTGCTCTTAGTGCTATCCAGCGAATTCTTTGTCCCAAGAATCGGACACTCAGTTTGTTGGCTGCAACGCATTCAGCAGCCTAACACCGTCTAAATTAGATTGAAATCTAACCCATATCAAAAATGTCCACGAGTCCTAAGTCCGACCTGCTCGCTATTTAGCCGGCTACGTCCCACACCAGGAAGTTCGCGCACAGACCACAGCCGGCTTTGTTTGTAACAGTGGACGCACTCGTAGAATACCGCCAAACGACATCGTGTACCTGTCACAACACGCTCGGCGCTCTCAAGTTGCGCTAGGGCAAGGCCTCGCAACTTAGTAACAAGAAAAGCCATGTGCACACGATCCACCCGGACGCAAACAAAAGATTTTGCGATTCGCAATCGAGCCATAATACTATTCGAATTAATGTAAAAGTTAGTAACTACAGTTATAATTACAATCAAATGTGTGCAAATTTAAGTGTAGCGGAAAGGAAAAAATTACATTGCACATCAGACTCCAGTTGCTTCTGTGTAGAGGGTATTGTTAGCCCACTTGTAAGGTGCATCGCCGTGCTGGCTCAGAAACTGCCAGCTGTTGTGCAACGTGCGACACCTAGTTGGCGGTCATGTCGGAAACAGCTGCATCGGAACTGGATTCCGGTTTCCAAAATATATGTTCATATCACACGAATGACCCACAACTGAATCGAACTCCACTGGTTAACATCTACCGGGGTGATGGAATAAAGACGGGGTAGTTTGTGATCGTACTACGACTCATCCTTAACTACATTCGTACGTTGGAGGATAAAAACAGCCATTCTGTACAGAGCATTTAACGTAAGTGGTATAATAATCATATTGGGCAAATATATGTAAATTAACATATAATTTCCAAGCCTTTAACGTATACACAATCAAAAACCAACTTTGGACACGCGACTAGTTGCATGAACATTGTTGGTTTGTTGTAAGTTTGGTTTACAAACAAATAATTAAGGACTACGTGACAAATTCCAACAGTTCAGCAGATGCATAAATGGTATCTGCTTGGATGATGCGTTCACTGCCAACTTGGTCCATACACGTTTCATGAGCAAATTTATGTTGTGGGCTAACGAATACTGTTAAAACCACAATAACTTTAAGAAAACTGAAAAGCTTAGCTTGCATATTATTTTGGTTGCTTTTTGAAGCATATTTAATAAAACTCTTAGCCCACTATCATGTATATGACAATAGGTTGTAACATACTTCTTTTAAGCTTTAAAAAATCGACCCCCAATAGACAAATGGTGTACACAGCAAACACGTTCTCTTTGCAAAAGCTGAAATATGACCCTTATTTTATCAACCGAGAAGTATTTAAACATATAGGGAAAGGTATAAAAATGAGAACAACGATTGACGTCACTTCGCCTACAGCTGAAATACCGTTAGTTTTGTGCTAATTTCCGTCAATAAAACAGAAATCGGTGGGAGAGTATTAATACAAATCTTACTTAAACTTTTCAAGAATTCACGTTGATTTTATCTGTCGTTGTCTTAACCGTTCATTTAAAGGCATTTTAAAACATTATGTATAAGTCATTAAATCTTTCATTCTCCAATACCCACAATTTTTCTGGTGTACATATTTTGCTTTCTGTAAAGCAACATGATGAACAGTTGAGCTGGTGAATTTAGTCGTACGCTAATAGTGTCTAGAGAGTTTATGACCGAATAAATTTCCAAGGATATGCCCATTTAAGCAACTGCATTGACTAGTATATCTTCATGAGCCGGAAAAGTTATAGCGATTTGTCGTTAGTAGTAAAATCTGGTCTCAAAGAATGCAGTGCTTTTTTACTATAATATGGGCATACGTGCTGGAATTTAATGGTATGTATATTCCTTGAATTTTCAAATGACACCGGATTTTACACGATTTTACAAATCGCTAATGGGACGAATAATTAATATTTGGAATATACGCGGTCTGGGCAATATGCCAATTATATAGAACTGAAATGTTTGGAGTAATTGCCATGAGTACAACAATTAACGGACACATCGGACGCTTCAGGTCAAAATGCTAGCTCTCAGATTTTCAGAAGACACTTGGTTAAAGTTATAGTAACAAGTTGGTGAGCGGGATTAACACTGGACTTTGATTTTAGCGTAGGGTAAATACATCAAATGTCACGCTAAAAGATAGATAGTTGTTCAAATTTTATAACTGAGATATAAAGACGAGACAAATGTTGCTTGGTGCAATATATCATGAAGCATGGATTAGAGAAATAAGTTTGGAAATGTGAAACGGAAATCTTCATAGAAAGAGTTAAGGTCTGTGCAAGTTAGAGGATAGTTGGACTGGATAGAATTGACTGCTAGTTACTTAGTTTA
Organism: Dicrocoelium dendriticum; assembly: GCA_944474145.2. Taxonomy (NCBI): domain Eukaryota; kingdom Metazoa; phylum Platyhelminthes; class Trematoda; order Plagiorchiida; family Dicrocoeliidae; genus Dicrocoelium; species Dicrocoelium dendriticum. The sequence goes on along the minus strand of OX104063.1, from coordinate 241,582,273 downwards.
GCCATCACTGTTTGGATGTATTCCTCAAGCCTATGTTGTGTCAAGTGCAAAGCAAGTTCAGGAGAAGGCGGAGGAGAACGAAAATTCCAATTCTGGCAAAATTCATACTTAGGCCAGATAAGGTGACTGAAAAGAGAAAGGCAACAGTAGGTACCTTTAATCCAGTCTACTGAGTTAGCTGTGCCCAGCGTAACCCATATATTATTCCCTGAGATAAATACGTGATACAGTCTGTTTTAGTAAATGAAAACAGACCACGTAACCGGCTCACTAGCTTTTCCCGTAGTAGAGAGACAAGAAGAGTTATGTAAATGTTCTTGTGCATAGTCTAGTAGGTTATTTAAAACGATGCATTTTCTATTTTGTAGTTTGTTTAACTTTTGGTTTACTAATTATATCTAGTCATCCTACGGAATTTGCTTAGCCAATGCCTTTTACTCTGCACAAAACTTGTTCTTTGGTTAAGTTGAAAGAAGCAACGATCTCGAGTGTTTCGGACGCTACCAAGAAGAAAATCACTGAGAAATATTTTTAAATATCAGGTGCCCGTTATTTAATATGGAATTCCCCCAGTGAAATGTAACACCGCGCAATTTATGATGTATATGAAATCATTCTATCAGATTTATAATATGCAGGTAGAATTATATTAAGCTTAGGTACGCATTTTTACAAACATTTTTACAACTAAATGATATGAAACATCAAAATCCGGTGGTTTCTCGATTAACTAATGTATTCCCACAATGGTGCAATTAAAATAAAAAGTATCGCTCTAGTAAATACCTTTAAATGCAATACGAAAGAAATGGGCGTTATTTAACCAAAAGGCTAGCTTATGAAAATAGAAAATTTTGAGTAACATAATTCTGGTATATTTGGTCAAGTTCGGCTTTATGTGTTTGTGTTGGAGGCGCGGAAATCCGGAAGCCAATGAATTAAATGAACATTCTAGTGGATGGGTGTTAATCTGCCTTTTTCTAAAAGTCCACAAACATTATGATGACGGCTTCCCTAAGATATTGGTAGTGCTTGACAGCTAGGCGTCCGTACAGCATGCCGATTAGTACGGACGTATTTTCATTTAATTAATAAATACACATATATATATATATGTTATGGCTTTGTATGAAACTCAGTATTTCTTACATAATAACGACTTTCACACAAATATATGTTCACATAATTAAAAGAATGATAAAACTAAATTTTCGAAATGTATGAAAGTTGGGCAACAAGTGTGTTGCGAAGATTTAACAATTTTATCTGAACCAGTTAATTGGAAGACAATTCCTGTCATTTTAAGTCAATCCATGACTCCAATAGGGCCTCACATGAAATGACTGAAACATAACAATATGGGTACGTTGAAGCTGATGACTCTTGACTTTCGTTTATTTATTCCTGTTTTCGGTAATTATATGCTGTTGAGTTTGAACAAGTGATTACCAAGTAGTTTTGGTTTTCTCTAAAATTCCTTTCGGTGTCTATAAATTTGTTAATGTTAGCGGACAATATAAATGCATGGCGAATGTGTTATAAGCAGTATAATCGGATACTGCAAACGGGCCTGTGTAGTTAACAACCTGTCAACATATGTGTATTTTGTTGTTATAGACCACTATCAAATATTTAGTATATGTTTGGTGTCCACATTTTTCATAATCTTCACGGCGAACACAAGCTACGCAGAGGTGACATGAAATTCACGTGATCCGAAATAGTAACCGTTTGACACTTTGTAATATCTATACTCGGTGTGCATATTAGTCTTGCTTAATGTTCCTCGATTCACCAAAACCAGAGATAATCCAACTATAGTGAATTAGTTGCTGAATATATCTGAGTGTACACTGCGCGATTTCGTCTAGAGTGTAGATCCAGCTGCAGCATCTAGGGCAGCTTTTCTCCCATATTTCGTCATTCTGAAAATAATGTTCCGAATCAATCGTCCAGGTCCGGGGTGCGTTAAAAGGCATGAGAATAGTTTATCACTCCTAGTCCGCATGCGCAGCATAGATGTGAATCAATATGACGTAGGTAAATGATGTGTGCCCACATCTTTCTCACAGCGTTCTACATGGGGACAAATGCATTGGTTTTCATGTTCAACTTATTGTGATCTTGAAATAATAATATAATTTGTTTATGCTTATTTCTGTTTATCTCCCCAACTCTCGCCTTACCATCTTACACGTTTTGTGAGGTAGCAGATAGTGTGCATTTATATATCATATATATATATATATCTAGGAAAATTTAATATAACGGGATACCGATTTGCATGAAAGGAAAGAAGCATTACATGCAACCTACACTCGACTTTTTGGATTTCAAGAAAATAGTGTGGGATACTGCTGTGTTTAAAACTGCTTCCTGCGTAGCCCAACTTGCCCATGACACGTTAGTTGTCAGTCAGAAAATATAAACGATTTACTTGTTACCCAGAAGAAGCGGGGGCGAGAAACGTCCGACAGGTAGTGATGTTGTCAACAGACAGATTTGTTTCGCGGGAAAACACTTAAAATGTCTAAAGATCGTTTCGAGAAATTAAGTGTGTCAAAATAGAAGAAACTATTTCGGAAACTTCTTAATCCAAGATGTATGAATATTGTGTCGTGTAAACAGAGAAACCGAAATATAAATACCCATATATGGAAAAATATCATCGAAATTAAATTCATAATGTAACTTCAACGCAAATGCATTAATGGAATATTACGCTAAATCTTGAAATGCTGCCACATTTCAGTACCATAAGACGGCGCAAGATAACGCTGATGGCGACAGATATAGCACCAGCAACACCGGTATAGTAGGGATTAACTCCATTCTCTTGTGAATGCAAGCATTTTATGTATTACTTTGACCAGTAGTCAAATGCATAATATAATCATAAAAGCGATATTTTTTTGAAACTTTGGCACTATAGTTAGCCAGGTGAATGACATTGTATTCAGTGGGCCTACCAAGTGTTAAATTTAATAAATACCGTCATGGATTCGGGATGCTTGAAAGTTGATAACACTTATTTGATGTTGACTTTTACAGACAGTGTATCCAAGAGAAAAAAGTGGTTGAAAACGCAGGGTCTGCTTTAAAGCTATTATTGCTATGTGGCGATGGCTAAGACATACCCGTTGGCTTAATTATACCACCATTCATGTCGCACAATCTAGACGGATACAGACGCAAAGTGATACAGGGATGCTTCTTTATCCATGGGGGGCGTTCAGGATAGAAAACTGCCGTGAATCTGTACCGTATTAGGAAACGTCAGAAGCGAAGATATTGTTACAACCAAGCCGTGAGTCCAGCCACTTCATTTGTTTTAGCATCGACATCCAAAAGAAACTGTCAAGCATTTGTTATTTTATCCCTTTACAACCTCCGCTTTTGCTTGCATTACAAACCATATCTTTGCCGCATCATTATATGGATCTCAATAATAAATATGAGGAAACGTCTACAACGAGAGCTTTTTTAACATTGAACAATAAACAATACCTATAAACGGCCCATGAAACCTTGTCTCGCAAGTTCATTTGGATGGTTTGTTTACGTTAGCGCTAAAAGTAACACAAAAATTTAATAAATTAAATAACATAAATATCAAAAGACGGCCTTAGTTCTTATTATGCTTTATTTCTGTGCTGTATTCTTACACCAACTGGTGGCAGCTAAGAAATCATAGATAAGATCATGCTGTATAATGGTTGGTCGAAGTTAAGTAATGAAATATAAGTAGCTCAGCGCGTATTCTTAGCATATTTTAAAAATAGGTAGTGTTACTGCATAGACTACCGTGTCAGTGTTAGTATTCCACGTGTGAGAAATGTACATTGAACAAAATGCTGCAATCCAGACGAATACACCGTTCCGCTAATTACAATGAGTGAGCTTTGTTTTTGTAGCCAAGTTGCGTTGCAGTAAGGAACAGCACGTATGATGAGGGTCGTGTAGAATCAAATAGACAATTAGCAGATCGCTTCGTAATCGGCGATAATGTCGGCTGATTAGCCCCCGTCGTATCAGCCACTGCTAGCAGGGAACGATATGCATTCTAATAACGTGCCCATGCCCGAAGTTGAGGTTCCACCAGGGCACTGTCGCCGAGTTTTAGCCATGTCTATCAGTCTCGAATTCCATATTAGACGTAAGAGCGGACATGTGCATAGAGCATATGTAGAAAACTAGTGATATCTATTTGTTTGAATGCTGGCCTCGAAAGCACGACGTCGTGGTAACTAACTTTCGGGGCCCTTTTGAATAGTCTGTAGCAACCTAATTATTCCTGATACGGCATACACATATCAACTTCAATGGAGGACTTTTGCAGTACTTGCGCGTCGTGCTTGTTTGAGTAGAGAATCTGGTGTGGTCTAGAGAGTACCTTGCATTTACCAACCGTAGCATGCAACAAATTTTGTGTTGACCATTGATGCACCATGTCTAGGGCACTCTAAAGCAGATACTGGTAGGCATTCCCTTGAATCCTGCGTTAAATCTTGGTGTCATTGGCAGTAGAACAATTTAGAGGATTGCTTGTACGAGGAAGTTTATAAACACTAAAAGCAATGGTGGATCTAGAACAGAAACTTACGGCAAACGACCGTCGACTTGTACGGGGTTCGATAAATGATCATGAAATCTGACAACTAGTTGTCTAAGGAGAATTTGGCTTAAGAAAATAGTATCCAACTATATAGAATATTAAACATATTGCAATAGCCACGTGGATCACATCAGTGCCCCCTACAGTGTCAATTTACTCGGTTCGACAACTATGTGCAATTGTTGACATTGTTGTTCATACTCGCTGGCGAGGAAGCCGTGTTATTGGGTAACAATTTAACTGCTATTCTTTTGTCATATTAGTGTACCGGAAACCATGGATCTGATGAACAGTCAAGGAAGAATCAATACTTGATGTTGCTTCAAAGTTCAGTCCAGCTTCAGCTTTTTGAAGCGAAGTTATTCTTCAAAACGTTCAAATGGCAGGAAACTGGTTTTGTGCTAATTAACGTTGGAGGAATAGAGCTAGTTTTCGTAATGCTGCTCAGAGTGACTGTTGGCATCGATACCCTGGGAGCTGTCATTGCGAATATACATGAGGTTCTGTAATACAGCTTCACCATTAGAAAAAATATGGTGAATCGCAGCCGTGAGGTAACAAAGCTGAATGGATGGTTGATGTAAAATGTGGAGGTATCTAGCGTCCACAAAGCATTTGTTGCTTAGGTAACCGTTCTTGTTGGGCTTTCAGCCGTACATAGCAGAGAAAAACTATGTCTCAACGAACGGAGCTAATTTCCTTGCATATAGTTTTGCTGTAACTTTGCGATATTTCGCTGACTTGCTGCCATCGCAAAGAGGCTAGACCTAACCGTGGTGGGGTGGTTTGTGTGCCTCAGCGATCCATTGAGCTATTCTGGATGGCGAATTTTGCACCATCAGATCCACTCATACCAGATTGGTCAATGGTTAGAGACCAGACAAACTCAGTCTCCTGGTCCTCCAGGTTGGGGGGTTGGAGTTGAGGCGGCTCCTTATTCCTTAAAACGGACTTCTTGTAGCCCCACGCTAAACCCGCTGCATTGCGGTCAGGTTTTGAACCAAATTCTTTTGTTGGGAACCCTAATCGTTCTCCTGTCAAGTCCTGGCAACCTCAAAGTATCCTGCCCAAGCAATACAACGAATTTCTCTTCAAAGATTTCCTCGACCCTCTGGTCACCACATAGGATAAACAACGTTGCTCTATCTGCTGAATCGAGCATAGTGGATAAGGGTTTGGATGCTACTGTTCAAGCCCTCCCGTCTTCATATTCCCCCACTAAGGCATTTTCTCTCTTACCGTCTATTTCCAGCTTTACTTTTATCACCCCTGTTTTCAACCCCCTAATTCTTGGCACACCCTTACCTTGCTTTGACAGGCTTTTATCCTGTAGTTTTATGGCACATGTTAACGCGGAGCGTCATTCCTGTCCTGTCAACAAGTGCATGTCCAACCAAGCGGTCAAGCCCAGTTCATCGACTTGCATTTGGAGCCCTCGATCATTCTTCAGATTGGCATGTCTCAATGTAGCCCTATTGCTTCAGATCGATCAACAGACAGCACTTGCTCAAACATTAGAACACCACTCCATCGATATCTGCTGTTTATCTGAGACCCGTCTGCAAGACCTGAGCTCTGTGCTCATTGTGCGACCCCTCAGGTGACGACAGCTTCCATTTCTCATTGTGCCTATCCGGTGACGACGCAGTTTCGAGCACGGGCCAAGCTGGTTTTGGCATTGCTCTGAGTTCCCGGGCTGAAGCTGCGCTGGTTGACTGGATGCCAATCAGTAGTCGGTTGCGTGCGGTCCGATGGACTGGCCCGTTCAAAGCTTCGAAGTAGCGCGGAACCAATAAGCGTCTATTCGTCATCTATGTCTATGCACCGATAAACTGTAGCAATAATTCGGTAAAAGAAGACTTCTATCCCTAATTGAACGAGCTCCTTCGCTACGGAAGAAGCTCGGACACTGTTGTGCTGGCTGAGGATCTGTACGCTCAAGTTAGAAAATTATCCACCGATGAATTGGATCTGGGCCGCCAACATGGTGGTGGCTCCCGTAATGACAACCGTGAGCGGTTACTTCATTTGTGTGAAGGTGCTCGCTTATTTCTTGCGAGCACTAACTTCCGACACAGCATCTGCCGGAGGGTGATATGGCGCACACCAGCCTCGAACTACCTATGGACGCAAATCGATCATATTGCGCTAAGTAACAGATGGAGAGGCTGCGTCCAGGACTTCCATTCGATTGGGAGCACAGATGTGGACTCCGACCATGCACTTGTATGTGCTGACCTACAGGGGCGATTCGGCGGAAGCTCATGACGACGTTATGAGTGCATTGATACCAGCCAACTGGCGAAACCAGCTGTTTTGTATGTTTATCAATGTGCGCTGACGTGCGAGTTGAGTAAGGGCTCACTGAATGCAGTTACAGCTTACTAGTCTCACATTCCCCAGTCCTTACTAGCAGCAGAAAAATCCCCATATGGTTTGTTTAATCGTCAACATGGACATTGAGCCTCTTCGCATTACCTGGAACTTATCGATGCTCGCCGGCATATTCCGGCTGGAAGTAAACAATGAAACCCGCCCAGATTTAAGGGCGAAACTCCCTGGTAGCCTGAACATAGACCGCATATCTTGATGGTCTCACCGTGCATCAGAGATAGAAATAGCCGCTGCCCTTGATAACCATCATAACGTTATTGCACCTGGTATAGGAAACGGGTAGCAAAAGACCTGATGTTAGTAAACCCATAAGCGACGGGATTGGACAGCCTATCCACAACTTAGGAAAACGCTTGGATGGTTGGGCTAAGCATATTGAATAGCAGTTTAATCGATCGGAAATGTTAGATTTCTCACCGGCCACTGATCGCCCCGCTCAGAGGGCTGTCCCTTTGGATCCATCCATCCGCTCAGAAGTCGAGCTATTGATCACACTGTTGAAGTTAAATAAAGCTGCTGAATCCGACGACCTACTTCCAGCCCACTTCAAATTAAGGGGAACTGATGTTGTGGATGATTTCTTCGAGTAATTAGTGAAATGTGGGAGCAGGAAACTGTCTCAACCGACTGGAATCACTCCGTCATAGTCCCAATTTTTAGGGGAGGCTCACGATTGCAATGCGGCAACCTTAGAGGAATCAGCCTAATCTCCATCGCCTCCAAATTGTTAGCCTCTCTAATCCTTCCCAGACTGAATGGCATTCGTGTAAGTTATATTCGTGAAGAGTAAGCAGGGTTTAATACCGGGTCGTGGCTGCATTGACCACATCTTCACTTTAGTCAGCTGTTGGAGCACCGCCACATATATTTGCGGTCCACAGTTGTCGTGTATCTCGATATCAAAGGTGAATTCTTTTCGGTGGATAGACGTGCACTTTGAGACCGTCTATTTAGGAAAGATGTACCTGAGAAATAAATAAATATTATGCGATCCTTATACGCTCGTAGCTGAAGCAAAGTGGGGGCATACGGCAAGCTGTCTCCGCATTTCAAAATTTCCAGCGATGTGAGACAAGGACGCCCACTGTTATCTTACCTCTTCAACTTCGCTATTGACGGAGTCATGGAAATCGTGTTCACAGGACACGACTTAGAATGTGTGGATCTGCTTCCGGGGAACGACTTCTTGACTTAAAGTATGGTGACGATATTGCCGGAATCTGTGACAGCGCACAAACTTGTCTACTGGCACTGGACAGAGTAACACTGGCTGTCGGCCTCTTCGAGCTTTACTTTGCACCCGCGAAGTGTAAAGCGTTCCTCCAAGATTGGCCTTGACCGCCTCCTTCGCTGACCCTTAGTGGCGATCAGCTGGAAGTCGTACAGAAAATGAACTACCTGGGTAGTTGTATTAGCATCTTTGGGATCGTAGACGAGATCTCCAACTGTGTAGCAAAATCTCGAGGCGCTTTTGCCAACCTTCGCCATTTATGTCATTGACGCAACAGCACTCTCGCCCTAAAGCGTAGAGTGTAAAATGCAGCGGTAGGTTCGACCCTACTGTACGGTTGTGAAACCTGGCCCCATAGACTAACGGACCTAACGAGGCTAGTTACGTTCCACCACCGGTGCCTTCTCAATTTAACACACATCTGGTGGAACACCATGTAAGCAACAAGGGTGTTCGAGGCACTGTTTTCGACACAAGGAAAGGAAATGAACCACTCAGCACCGTCATTTCACGCAGCAAACTTCGATGGCTCTGCCATGTTTTAGGCATTCCTGCCCACTGACTCCGGCGACGTGTGTTGTTTACGCTCGTGGGGTGTGGATGGAAGAAGATGTGGCTAAACGATTACTTGATCGAGTGGAATGAAGGCCCTCACTTCGAAGCCGGGCTCAGTTGAAGCGTCTCGGCTCCCTGGTTAGGGTCCGAAAGACGATGAACACGTTTGGCTGGATACACTAGTTGATATGTCTGGGGGCCGACCTCAGTGGCTTTCGTGCTGTGAGTTTGTTTATCCCTCCCCATCCCTCTTAGCCTACCCTCAAACAACTATGTTATTATTTAGCCTTATATAATTTGGCATAGTAAATTTTTTGATGCGTAATAGCCGGCTGGTAGCTTACCGGAACGATGCCTATCCGTTACCGGCAGCTCGCCTGGCTTGCACCTGTTGCATTTTATTCCCTTTTTTCTTACATGTTTAGTGTGTGTTTGTGTGTGTGTGCTGACTTACGCCTTTGTCTTCTCTTAGCAGTTAAGTGCAGCGGTTACTATCGTCTACCTAGTTTCTTAAAGTTGCTGGAGTTGGATATGACCGTTAAACAATGAACAACGATTTGTGCCGGGTAAAAATGCGGTTGCTTAAAAGTCCAGCAGAATGTTAAAGGGTAAAACTACAATGTCAGAAGATTTGAGTTGTCTGAACCATTTTCAAGAGGATATGCTTCTGAATAAAATTTATGTAAGTGAACATTGAATTCGAACGACGAGGCAACGTAGTGACAGATATATTTGTTGTACTGCGTGAGAAAAGTAAAACAATTTTACACTTCTGAACAGCCTACTCAGGTTTATAGGACATGTTAATACCGTTTGCTTTGATAAGTAATATATTGTAATGTGGCACAGTTTGGACAGCGAATTGATGAGAGCCGAGGGCGAGATACAATTGTTTTTGTAAAATTGAAAGGTGAGGGTAGTAACAATTAATTGTGGGAGAGAGTTCCAAGGTTAAAAAACGCATAGAGAAAAATGGTTGTGCCAGGCGGCTATACTGCACACTCATTAGCAGAGGGTTACCTCTGAGCTTAATGTTGTGACTGTTTTAGCAAGTGACGGCATACTTGATCAGTGTCATTCATTATTCGGTAGACTAATATGAGATCGCCACGCAGTTTTCTGTAGCAGCAAGTAAAACGCTCCAATGACTTCAGTTTTGATGGTAGGACAGATTTCATAGGCCCTTAAATTTCTGTGGTACTGCTTTGTGGATTCTTCAGCACCTCAAGGTTGCGCTTTAACCAAGATTGATAAGCATGAAGGGCTTATTCAACCTAAGGGTTCATGTACGATTTGTCCTTCATCAGGCAGATGGATTGGTCGAAGCTTCCGAATGCTCTCCACATCAAACCGGCATGCTGGTTGGTTCCCTGCACAGCTGCCACTGCCTGCTTTGAACAGTTAGGATCATTTTAAATAAGCACACAACGGTCGTGTTCCTGGAAAGTTGCTGGAATAAATGCGATCCAAGCCTTTATACCTATTCATGCCTATAGCGCAATTGAACAGCGTGATATTTTTCCATATTGAACGTTGTGTATTCAGAGCTAACCAGTTATAAATCATGTTGAGATTACCCATGAAGTTCTCATGGTCGTTCGGTTCTCTGAGCGCTGGCCACTAAGTAATAGCATTCACCAAAATATAGGAAATTGGAAGAAATTGTCCTCGCTAGATTTTTTATATAATTAAAAAGGCGGAGCTCGTGCACTGAGCATTTTGTTGCGCCTCACCCTACTATAAATGCTTCGGACACGGATTCCCATACTTTCAATAACAACGGACGTTTGTGCAGGCTATTACACTTCTAACGCATCAGTGGGTTATTATTGTCATAGAGCTGAAGATTATGGAGGAGAATTCGGTGGTCTAAGCTGTCAACTGCTTTTGAGATGCCAAAGTACATGACATCTGCTTCACCATCAGCTGCTTCAGTCCAGCTGTTGCTTGTAATTAGCAGGTATGTAGTGCTTGAGCGCTTTTGTCGAAAGCCATTTTTCTCTGGTGCCATCACCTTGTGATTTTCCGGATAGTGCATTAGTGCATCAGCGATGATATACTCCATAACCATGGAAATGATAGGGCGTAGCTTCATTCGACGGTAATTATTTCGTTCAGGGCGACTATCTTCCGTATGAATAGACGTGATAACCCTAGCTTACACGTTGTTGGAATATGGTTCTCCTGTGAACAGCGATAATAGAAGATAGCCAGAGGTTCAGCCAGATCACTGGATGTTGCCTGTAAAGCCTCTGGTCGAGTGTTATCGATACAAGGAAATCTGTGGATACGCAGGGACAACAGTTACTTTCACACGCTTTCGGCAGAAAAAGTACCATTACATAAAGCTGATAATGGGACCATAGGAATAGGGGCAACCTTTGGGTCTGTTACTGTCCGGAAAGTTTGTGATTAATGGAACTTTAAGTGATCATTTTCTTCTGTTGCTGATTATGTGCACCCGTCAGTCGTGATCAGCCCTGGAATTCCGCTTTCCACCTTAAGTAGGTAATTAACATGCCTGTATAAGTATATGCAGTTGGTGTCGTATCCCTTCATCAGCTCCAGATGATACATCAATTTGTCCTGGCGAATCAAGCTCACACTGAATTTACGCTGTGTCACATAGACAGTCCAGGTTTCGGAATTCCTGGAGTCCTTGTTAGCTCTCCATGCTAAGTTCCTCAATGACATGCATGCGAGTGATCTGCCCTCAGCAATTGCTTTCGTCTCTTTTGAGGGTGGAAGGATTTCTGCTCAGATGCGTGCGTTACCAGTGCGGTGAATCTTCTTGTAAAAGTGTCTCAGACGATTTCTAGCGGCTTTCGGTTGAGGAGGTCCAAGTTACCTACTTAACAAGTGCGGATAGCACATTGTAGTGCGTGGCCGTATATACATTATCGTTCTCTTCCTAAGGGTATTCCGCATAACAGTATAGTCGTATTGCCTCTACGACCTAGTAGTGTGTTGTACTTAGTCCGTCGACAATGTGTTTGTCGTTGTTGAGCTCAAGAGCAATCACTGATGGCTTGTTAGCCGTTCGAAATCTGAGGACAGTAGTCACATGATTGTACAGAGTGTAACTGTGTATTACCTCAGTTAAACTGGCTTTAAACTACAGGATGTGGCTCGCTGTTATTGCCAGCTCGTGCAAATTAAAGTGGCATGCGTTGAGTATGTGAGTGCATGCGTTGCTCAAAGCAACCTGAATAACGTGGTTAAGTTTGGGTTCCAGTCCACAAGTAGAGTTTAGTGGACGGTAAAGCACAGCCGTAAGACATGTGTCTTTGTTCCCCAATCATAGCCGGCAACAAAGCGAATCTGGGGCACGGATCCATGGGGATCAATAAATTCAGAAGTGAGGATAGCCATGTAATAAATAATTACACCGCCACCACTTATAGCTCTGTCATTCTGAATCCGGGGAATACAAGGTACACTGACTTCAGAACCTGATATCTCAAAGCTTAACCAGTTCACCGAAATCACATAGAGGTTCCGCGGTTGTGACGCCTGGCGTTCCCCCAGTTCGGCTGACCTAATAAGGGGACCCTAAGCGTTAGTATACAAACAGGATAGCGTTTTTGATGTTAGGTGTGCGTGGGAGGACAAAAATTCGTGTTTTGTTTTAGACCGACCGTTCGTCGGTCGGCCGCTAATAGTTTTTGCGTGGGAAATTGGTTCTTGAATTTCAGACAGGGTGCATAATAACACGGAGCATTCCGGACCGATATGTTCTCTCTTGTGTCTTCCTGTCCCGTCAGATGTCGCGTACGCCATACGTCTACCTCTCTTCAGGCTTGTGGAGGCAAATATTTTATTGAGATTCCTTGTTCCAATAAAGTGCTAACTAATAGTGGCTGTGCGCATGCTATGTTCAGCCTAATCTCGGTAGGTATCTTGGAGCGATGCTACTCCTAGCAGCCTAATTATACTTCTGCAATTGCTTCAGAGTATTGCAATACGTTCAATATTTTTGGATCGCAGCAGTTGTAGTTTGGAGATGAAGGAATTCTCGTCAGTTTTTAAGCCAAAAACGTCGTTCAAAGGGGGCTTCTTGGATGTAGCTCACTGCTGTCGTCATGTGTTGCGCTTCGTGTTTCGGAGACCTCAGTAATTTAGGAACTACTTTCTTGCTTCAGTTTGTATAATGGCAGCCATGGTTTATTTCCTTTAACCCCTTTCTCCAAGAAATATCTGGTGTTATGTGTACCTAGTTCGATGAGATACGAAGGTAACCTGCTGTGGGTTGGACTGTCTCTGTCTCCCTCGTTTAGTTCAAATATTACTCATTGAAATCGGGAACTGCCTTACTGCCTCAGTGCCTCAGTGAACTAGTCGCAATCCTAGTACAATTTTCGTCTTGGAAACGGAAATGTCAGTTGAGGTCAACGTCACTTGGTGTTTCGGGATAATTTCCGCTGAGCATTCTCGAAGTCTGACGGTGTTCGATGTCCTTTCTTTAAAGAGACAAACGTAGTTTTGCAGTATTTGTCTAGGCCCCTACAGACTGCTGTGTTTTGAGTTCACCAAAGTGTCTCAGTGTGGGAGACAAATTAGTTATGTTTGTCTGGTCTGGAAGTTTAACATTTTGGTTAGCCCAAGTATTTTATGATTACATAAGAGTAGTAGGGGGAGTTGAATGGTTTAGATAGAAATTCGTTACATCTTGACTCAGACATCCACCATATTCCCGAAAAAGCACTGTACGTGCCTTTCATCCTTTCGGGAGTCGTCAGTAGTGCGCATTTCATCAGACCCTGGCAGAGCTCGAACCTGCTACTCGATTGTTGCCAGTCTGCGGTTGAGATCACTGAGCTACTGCGGACGGCAACGAAGATTTTGAATTAGTTACTAGATGTGAAATAGCGCCGCTTACTACTTAGACGTTACTGCGGCGCTATAACACATCTAGTAACTAATTACCGATGGTTTTTTCTGTCCCCCGAAGCTCAGTGATATCAACCACGGACTGGCGACAGTCGATAAGCGGGTTGGAGCCCTACCATGGTCCAATAGAATTCGCACTATTGGTGTTTCCCGAAAGAGTAAAACGCTCGTACAGGGTTTTTCCGCATACGTTACGGAACTGGTCATCGTTTACTGTAAGCAAGTTCAGTGTTACTTTACGCCTTGTGGTAGAGTGCAACAGAGTGTGTATGGCAATGAGGACTGAGAGCGCGTGTTGACCACCAAACTGTCTTTGATATGGTAACAGGCGGCTGACCCGTGCATGAAAATCTCATGCAACGACAAAATCGTCTAACATTTTAGCATTAGTCGAAAGCTAATAGAGATCCCGATAGAAGTTGTCCTTTGATGTTTAGCGTCACCGTCGATTCATACTGCATATATAGAACGCTACACTGCATAATGCTTTGTGGTAAACCTCTGATCCACCACCTAGCTGCCAAAACTTAATTTTCCTTTGTCTTTAAACCAATCTTCCTAACTTACTGCTAGAAACCACTGCCAAGTTATCACACCACCGGTTTTCTTGATTTCCAGTTGAAGGATTAGACATAGTTTAACAAATTTACGAAGGAATGACAAAAAGATGACTTGCGTAAAAGCAAATGCTTATGCTGGACTGCAAACTATTCGTGGAGACAAGTTCGTAATAGGGGATATCCTGGCTGTTATCTGAAAAATATCAACCTACCATTCATATATGTTAATAAATTCCAATGAGATATCCAATCATCAATTTGGGAAATTTATCCCTCTTTCATTTTTGTATGCAATTGGTGAGGTTTTGCCCAATGGATCAGTAGTTCATATGAATTTGACGTCGTTCTTCCATATATCTCGATGTCAATCGGATATTTTTTCATATTTCTGGAACGAAACCGATATTCGTGGATTAGCTGAAGTTGTTTTGCTGCAGCACAATTAAACGGAAGCTTCCGAACTTGGCCACATCGGACGAGATGCATTATTGCCGTTAGCTAATTGAGTGAAATATTTAGGTCTGCTTGTACAAAGTAAAGGGCATTTTGAGGATTGTTGGATTCAGTAATAATAAAGAAATTTGACTTGCAGGACTCTGTTGAAAGCAATTCAAACATTTGAATAGCAAAAGTATATGGTACATTGTACTTACACCTAACTTTACGTTGGACGAACCTTGTCCGCTGATGCTGATTTACACAGTGATGCGGAATTATTTATCTGTGGGATAACAAAGGTTTAAATATTGATCCAAAAATGAGGTGGATTATCAAGGTTAACCTGCTGCACTGGCACAAGCAGCTACATAATATCCATCAGTTTCTGAAGCTGTCGGGAACTGACACCTAAAATGTTAGTCCGCTGCCGAACTACTTCTGGTGTATTACCAAAACCAGCTTTCGCACAAGCAAAATAAGTAAAGGAGTCCTAGTGGAAATGGATAAGCTCTTTAATCGTACAATCATCGAAGGTGTCACGAGCCTGTTGTGCTCTGAGCAAAACATCGAACAGTGACTAGGGATAACTGTGGTAGTATTCATACCTCTTGTTTATATAGGTTGCATTTTATCTGCAAACAAATAAACGGCGTTGGTGTGAGCAATGTGATCTAATTTTGACAGAGAAGAAATTAAATAGTCCAAAATCTATATGCCTCATACTTGAAATTGAAATATACAGTCATCATGAGTTACTCGTATACACGTGAACGTGTAAGATTATTGTTTAGAAGATATTAAAGTGTTCTTCTTGATGATATGGCCATGGGACAGCCTTTAAACGTAAATCGTTATTCTACTGATTGCATGAGCAATAACACTTATTCTTGCAGTACAGAAATTTCGACATTCAATGAAAACCTTTTTTTATACTTGGGCGATAACTGCATGCAATCCATGGTGTTCAAATCACAGATTGCACAAATCCGACAAGGGACGTATTTATTTATATATGAATGGTACATTGATATTTCTCAGATTACAGCCAGGATATCCCCTATTACGAACTTGTCTCCACGAATAGTTTGCAGTCCAGCATAAGCATTTGCTTTTACGCAAGTCATCTTTTTGTCATTCCTTCGTAAATTTGTTAAACTATGTCTAATCCTTCAACTGGAAATCAAGAAAACCGGTGGTGTGAAAACTTGGCAGTGGTTTCTAGCAGAAAGTTAGGAAGATTAGTTTAAAGACAAAGGAAAATTACGTTTTGGCAGCAAGGTGGTTGATGAGAATTTTACCACGAAGCAATATGCAGTGTAGCGTTCTATATATGCAGTATGAATCGACGGTGACGCTAAACATCAAAGGACAACTTCTATCGGGATCTCTATTAGCTTTCGACTAATGCTAAAATGTTAGACGATTTTGTCGTTGCTTGGGATTTTCATGCACGGGTCAGCCGCCTGTTACCATACCAAAGCCAGTTTGGTGGTCAACACGCGCTCTCAGTCCTCATTGCCATACACACTCTGTTGCACTCTACCACAAGGCGTAAAGCAACACTGAACTTGCTTACAGAAAACGATGACCAGTTCCGGGCTGTCAAGCTGCGGCGTAACTCGAAACCCATTCAAGGCTTGGACTTCTGCTTACCTCTCTGGAGCTGTTCGACTGATGCAATATACATACCGGCGTAACCTGTTTGCAGCGAGCGGGGCCGTACAGCTAACCGGCTGCACAAGCAAAGCCTAGGCAAGAATCTCGAAGCATGATGGCCTGAGTGTGCCTTAAAATGTAGACGGTTGCTCTCTCTGGAAACACTCCCAAACTTTTCCAACTTATTCAGTTCACAGGCCTCAGGACGCCTAGTGTTAGTGAAATTTGTTTGCGATGTGGACGAGTCTTCAATCACCAGCCAAAAGAGCGGTTCAGACTGCTAAACTGAGCAGTTTCATTCGCAATGTAACTGGCCTACACCGTCCATCAGTACATACTGTACACCTTGATGCCTACCCTAGCTCGTTCTACTGAATCCACTCAGCGGAGCATAGGTCTGCCTCGATATTTGACTCATGAAGAGGTTCATGCCTATCAGCACAGAACGACTTCCTCCTGGGCTGTCCAGATACGGCGGCGTGGCGATAATTAACAATGTATCCTCAAATTTTACAAAAATATGGCTTGTATAGAAAGTGCCTTCACCTTATGTCAAAAACTTTTGTTTAGATGTTTAACAAAGGAGCTTGCACTTCCTGTGTAAATCCTCGAGAAGGCAGTTTTATTTCTTTGCCTCCAAGTTGTCGGCATACATCCTGTTTTGCAGACTATTCATATTACCCTAAAGATAATGGTAGCATTGTCCCAAACGCGGATGCGTGGAGAAAATAAGTTGCAATTCGCCTACAACTTGAACATCCCTACATTTATAACAGGCCCAATATTGTTGCGCTGCTAGCCATACGTATTAAAGTTGACTCGGTTGATTTTATAAATGCTACCCGCAACTTCTTATAAACTGTTCGAAACATTGGTTATAAGTACTCTACATTTCATTTTTCCATCTCTAGGCAATATAGCAATTCGTGTTCACATTCATGTTATCAATGCGCCTACGGGGAACTTAGGCTATACAGATGAAGCAAACGTTAGTGAAAATCGTGTTTGCCCAGCGCGGTCTCCATGTATAGGCGGTTCAGTCTTCTTGTCCTGCTGAAGTGTTAACTTTCGTTGCTTTTTTATGTATATGATTGCTATGTCTCCTAAGTTGTTTCCAAAACGGAGACAAAAATCTGTCCTTCCGTAGGTACATGGTCTCAAGAGGACAGCAAATATGTAAGCGGAAGTCAATTACCTCAGTGAACTAGTCGCAATCCTAGTACAATTTTCGTCTTGGAAACGGAAATGTCAGTTGAGGTCAACGTCACTTGGTGTTTCGGGATAATTTCCGCTGAGCATTCTCGAAGTCTGACGGTGTTCGATGTCCTTTCTTTAAAGAGACAAACGTAGTTTTGCAGTATTTGTCTAGGCCCCTACAGACTGCTGTGTTTTGAGTTCACCAAAGTGTCTCATTGTGGGAGACAAATTAGTTATGTTTGTCTGGTCTGGAAGTTTAACATTTTGGTTAGCCCAAGTATTTTATGATTACATAAGAGTAGTAGGGGGAGTTGAATGGTTTAGATAGAAATTCGTTACATCTTGACTCAGACATCCACCATATTCCCGAAAAAGCACTGTACGTGCCTTTCATCCTTTCGGGAGTCGTCAGTAGTGCGCATTTCATCAGACCCTGGCAGAGCTCGAACCTGCTACTCGATTGTTGCCAGTCTGCGGTTGAGATCACTGAGCTACTGCGGACGGCAACGAAGATTTTGAATTAGTTACTAGATGTGAAATAGCGCCGCTTACTACTTAGACGTTACTGCGGCGCTATAACACATCTAGTAACTAATTACCGATGGTTTTTTCTGTCCCCCGAAGCTCAGTGATATCAACCACGGACTGGCGACAGTCGATAAGCGGGTTGGAGCCCTACCATGGTCCAATAGAATTCGCACTATTGGTGTTTCCCGAAAGAGTAAAACGCTCGTACAGGGTTTTCCAGCATACTTGACGGCTGTCTGATGGATTTTATATGTGACGAATTTTTACCTGCACTCTTTTATGATGGCTGTATCAGTCTTGTTGAAATTACCAACAGCGGCCCCGACGAAGCTCTCAGTTTAAGGGAATGACGTTGATGAAAATATACGGGACAATTCCTAACTCACACGATGTTGTGTCAGGTGCTGCATAAATATTTCCAATAATAACTGGAAATTTTGTTTAAATGTTGTTAAACCGCAGCTAACCATTAGAGTTGCATATTTAACCAATATAGCTACTGATGTATCAAATTTAATTTGTTCTACTGACGCCATCAACATCACGAGTAAGTAACTCTCCAAGTATATGTTTCATTATGACACGAAAGGCATGAAGTTGCATATACTCATCCTCAACGACAACAGGATGATAAAATTTTGGAGTATAACTGCATCTGTATTTACGCAATCTCAAGGCAGAAAAGTTGCAGTAAGGTCAGAAATTTTATGAATAGTAACGCACAATGCCGGAGCGAATTAACGGGAGTTGGTCTCTAATCGCAAAACCTGTCCGAGTTCCACTTGCCAACCAGCGCTGTGTTTTATCACCTCAATAAAGGGTTTTTTTAGTAACTGCTTTGCCGATGTTTATGGTCTTATTACCGCGTCAAAGCTTAAGAATTAAATCATTACAAATGTATGGAATCATAACACCGGGATTCTTATGTTTACGAATTCATGCTAGCATATTACTTCCGTCTCTCGTAGCTGCACATAGACGTGCTATTCAAGTGATTTCGTGCCACGTTTCTTACATGCAGCCATTCGAAATAGGAGATAAAACATTTTAACTTTAACAAAACAAACGCAGTTGGGTGTAGCTGGTTTGACTTGCTTATTTACGCAATGCGCAGAATTATGCTTAAGCATGAAACTATCCCAATTAAATGTAGCATAATATCCACTTCAAAAGCTGTATCATCCGCAAGAGAGTGAATGTATGATTTGACGCCACCAACCCTTGCAATCGCTCTGTCAGAGCTGGTATTAACCTACTAATCTGTCCTGGGATTTTCTGAGCTATTATTAGCGTGTTCAAACCACAAACCTAACATATCTAAATTCAGGGTGTTTGCATAAAACCGCCTAGTTATTACGGTGTTAACCTCTGTCAGTTAAGGCAACTAAAACGCGCTACAAGTATTAACCTGAGACACGCTCTGGAAATTATGCAAGTCATTGTAACTTGTTGGCACTTTCCCGAAGGTAAAATATGCTAGCGTAGCTCAAGATAACCAGTTGCCAAGAAAGTCTTTTATACACACTTAACAATAACAGCCAAAATACTCGAACATATAATCCACAATCCTAGTAAAGTGGGATTCAGCCTAATAAAGTCAAAAATGCTTTAAGCATTTTAATAAGTTTACTTTTAGTACGAAAAAGCAAACTATGCATTTGGAAATCCTCAGTCACCAAAATAGTAGCATATTCTGAGATAATCATATGGGACTTAGTACGGCCAAGAAAAAGAACTTGCTGTCTAAGTTTGTTGGTAATCACTTTTTTTAAAATACTTCCGACAAATTCTTATGAACTTTTGGAAGTATCGGTATTAAGAATATTAAATTTTTAATATTCCATCTGTAAGCAATATCATATTTCGTGTGCTTTTGCTGTCCGTATTAGCCTGCCGTTATCTAGGATATAACTTAGTCCGATGGATTTACAAAACCATTGCAATAATTTGCTCCTGCAACGTAGACTTTTCTCTTTAGACGCAGAAGAATATTTAACAAATTATTTTATTCTTTTCATTAACGGCTTCCTTTAAATATGGTTAGCGTCATCCAGTTTCTCATTTGCCTGTCACTGCGGCCAGCCACAGAATACCTGTGCCTACAATGGGACCATGGGTAGCTTGCGCTTTACCATTCCCAACTCCATCCACACACCCGTGTCCAGTTAACCAGAAAACATAATACCGGGAGGCCCGCAGATGTGAACCAAGTTACATCAAGCCGGCCCAAACTCCCTCGCAGGCAAACAGAAGCAAGGTATATTTGGGAATCAAGCGCATACAAATCGGTGTCTTAACCGTACTCTGCTCCACACTGAGTGCATAGAATCACTCTTCGAGCCTAGCACGGCCAAGATAACCGTGCACTCCATCCGCTTCAGCAACGACCGAATATCTCCTGGAGCCAGTATCGATGATGTAGTGGGTAATAGACAGGTACACACCTTGTCAAACTCAATATCAAGCGCAGCCACATTGAGGATAACTAGCAACAGCCAATAACTTGAAGCGGCGATGTCAAATAAAATACTTCAGATAATGAATACTGATTCGGTGCCCTAACGCTTCATTAAATAAATTGGTTGTAAAAATTTGGTTGTAAAAATTCATGAGAGGTTCAATTAATCAGAAATTCGATTTTAAGTAAATGCCACAACCTCGAAATTGTTATCGAAGTTAACTACAATTAGATTAAGCGAAATGTGCAGGTACATAGAAATGTGTTAAAGTAGACATTAACGAGAAAAAAGTATTAGGACAATAAAGTCATCCCACCAAATGAAAGAAATATATTCAGCATGCAAGCAGGAGGTAAGTAAATTGAATGCGGTTACGTGTAGGACCCCTCGTCGCTTGGGTGGTGGGTCCGAGTAACGACGCTAATAGCTCAATAGGCCTGCCTGAATTAGGCAATTGCGACCGCATGTGTTACAGCGCCATACGATCAATGTTGATGGAGTACAACCCATTTGCTCCTGTCGCTTCCGCACTTGCCGTTTCTTTTCTGCATGCACTAGGGCTTTCTCTTGCACCTCGGCTACTGACCTTCTAATACGATGTCGCCATGCACGCTAATCAACCACCTTCGATTCCCATTACCTGCGATCAAGATTAGAACGTGTTAGGCTCAATTTGATCATGTCCTGGTAAGGAAGCATTGGTTTCCCTACGTGCCGCTTTTCAGTATTCAACTAACCATATATTAGTTGTTTCGTTATCCGCGTGGAATCCATACGGCTCAGGTGACCGTGCCACTTCTGGTGTCTCATCAAAAGCACGCAGTCTAATGCATATATTTACATACATATGCACGTTTACAAACATACATTTACTATACGGATAAACGTAAAACATGTGGATCAGATAACCATAAAACTGGTGGTTAAAATTATAAACACTCGCGGACTGCTTTGTTATGTGAAATCCATTGGATATACCGGCGTTACTCTTAGCATTTTCGACCGGTTATCTATGAACATAAACAATTAGAGGTATTTTATGGATACAGTAGAGAGCTCCAGTTGTTCGCTTCTCTAGATTGGTCTCGAGACACCATACTAATTAGTTGGGTTTCTCCTGTCTCAAGTTGGTACGCGAAACTGAATCTTGAAATATTTACTTTTTAATTTAATGTGTAAACTTTGATTTACCATTTCATTTATAAGCTTATGTACTGGCCATATAATAGGAAGAATAAAATTGACTTTAAACAGTTTTTATGAAAGGGAGAGTATCCTTATTTGAATTTAAGGAAATTACGTTGCAGAAGTGTTTGAAATAAAATAACGATTTATTTTTTGATCATAAACCATATGCAATTGGCTCAACCCGACAAGTTTTATGATTAAAAAAACATTTTTTCATTTGTTTAAGGTTAGGATAATGTGTGATACAGCAAATTTTTATTGTTAAGTGGCAAAATTTATTTGTGATGCAACACTATTTCCTAGGTGGGCAACAGCGATGAAATACGTAGCCTTAATTATGGTTGCCTACAATAGAAAGCAAGCAGACGATATCAACACAGACTAAGACGTTTTATACTACACGCCAAGTGAATATAATCTTCATCAGCTAGCTACTTTTAGTTTTTAGTTTAAATAAATAGTCTGGTAAAGCCGATGTAACACAACTAATGTAGAAAACAATTTGCGTTACATTTATTAGAATGCCATGAAAATCAGGAATGGAAAACAGTTTCTAGCTTGATCAACTTTACTTATTTTGGTGATTAATGTAGTCTCTCCCCTAGTATTTTGTTATGTATATGTGATGCGTTTTGCACGATGCAATGTAAATCATAGGTACCTTTTATAATGTAGTCAAATAGTTTTGACCAAGTAAAGTGTGTGATATTGCTCGTCGTCAAGGAGAGCAAACAAAGCGCGAAGTTTAGTGTGAATACTTTTCTTAACCCACAACTGAAACAATATTATTTGTATTTGCGCTTTCGGGATTAGTCTAGTTAACCCACCAATGGACATCTAATGTTGACTGCGCATTTAAGCGCCAGATTAAGATCAATTTACTTTGCTTATAAAATAACAACCATAATTGACCACTGTTGCGCTTTGCCCATCCATAAACAGTGGAAAAATTCACAGATAGCATATTTGCTGGGATATTCTACGCATTTATCCACTTGAACACAATTTACTGTATGCTCACTGTTTCACCGTTTGTCCTGAAGGCTTTGACATGTGACAATTCGGTGTGAATATCACACCGCTTATAAAATAGGAAACAGAGCGCTGACTGGATGTGTGTGTGTGACATTTCTTATAATGTTTCTTCAGTTTAGAACAAGTGCATCACATAAATTTGAAAAGTAATATACTCGCACACAAAATTTTGAATTGGAAGTAGAATCTGAAAGAAAGGCTGTTAGTACTGATCGACATTCGACTGCGTTGAGCGCAACGAGCAATGTAACATTTTTTCGGGTTTTAAAATGCTTAGGCATTAATAATTATTTGTTCAGTTTGATTTAATTTTACCAATCTTCAGAAATGGTTTGACCTATATGCGTCCAACACACTGGTACATGTACAACTCACGTAGTATTTTACACTGGGGTTAATGTTAGGTTACATACGGGTGCGAAATTGTAGGTATACTATTAAACACCGGAAGTATTGGTTTACAAAGCACTGATATCCCTAACCAGCGCTTGACACAGCGGTTCGCAAATCAAAATATGTTTTCTAAGTAAATTTATTCGATTGAATTGCGATGCACGCACTCTACTTAGACACGAATATAACAACACCTGACGTTTACTAATGGATAGGAAACTAGGCTTATGTTATCGGTGTTGTAGGGAGCAACACTGGAGACTTTCTCCTCAGTATACTGTCATGGAAAAAAGGGATTTGGAAATACTGCAAAGCGAACAACATTATAATGTGCTTTCTACTTTATATACTATTAAGCCCATTCGTCTTCTCGAGACTTTCCGGTTAAACGTACAGCGTCACATGCGAAATTACTTATGTTTTCTCTTACTTTGCTTGTTCTATTTTTGAAAAATGCACCATATTTTCCTTAAAGCCATCCGGAGGTACCAACTGGAAATTGTTTTTAGAGCATTAAGTATATATATAACAAACTAATATGTCATAGCCATCGAAAATGTAAAGGAACAGCATTGACATGACTGCTAACATTTTAAAGTGCAGACCCACATAGAAAGATGAAACTATCCCTACGATAATTGTATGCGATGACAGTTTCGCTCAATGTGTCGAACCATGAAGATATTTGTGACGGTATGCAAGAACTAAATTAATTGTGCCAAAGAAAGCAGTACTTGAAGAAGCAAATTGTATTCATATCTTACGCGGTCTTTGCGCTAGCCACAGTCGAGTTTAACATTGGAGTACAAATGCTGTTCCTGAATCGGTTTGGTGACTTAAACACACTGTGGCGACTACAAAATGCTCTTAAGTTCTTAACGGTTATCAGATGGAAAGCTTACTCCGTGGGTCGCGTTACAAAAGTTAAATTGATAGCCTATATTTTAATACGTTATGTTAGGAATATGGGGCACATTATAAACGTGGTTTTGATTGTGAAAAATTTATTTATTTTTTAAACACAGACCATTTAGTAGGATTACCAAAAGCTTGTGGTAATGGCTACAACGTTTACCGTAATTGAACGAAGGTAGTATTGTTGCGGTTATTCCTGTGTGTTTACGATATTAACAAAGATACTATTCCTGTTAAAGCCAGGCAAATATACGAATAATACATAGTTTCATACATATGGACAAATACAGTAGTATCACTGCATTCTATCTTCGCTTATGTAGATTGCATGTGGTTAACTGCTAAGGCACATTGAAGTGGAAGCTGTTGGATTGGAAAATGTCACTAAAATATCAGATTAGGTGACCAGATTCTAGAGCACTTTAGTTCCAAAATTTTAATAACCACGTCAGTGAGAAATAGTACCTTAAACATGACAAAACACACCTGGGCAACGAGTGTTCATACTGAATATCTTTAGACTGCATTACCCTGCAGTGATAGTCACCTTACGACTTCCTCCAATCAGGCGTCAGAGAGACTTCATCACCAATGTTTTTCACACTATAACATCGACTGTTGAACTAATGAGTAGCAGTCTCCAAATCAAGTTATGAATACTAGTAACCACAGCCGTGATTTTATCCACATCTACAGTGAAAGCTAAGTAATTTAAGCAGGATAAGTGAAATTGTCAGCATACAGATTATAAAGATTTTATTTGAATATAGTTATCATTGAGGCGTTCGTTGGATAGTTGTAAACGGGACTGATTTCGAAAGCTACTCTTACCTGACTGGCTTTCTAATGAATTTTAAGCTTTTGCTCGAAGTAAATTTACTTCCGTCTTCTTCCGGGAATGATAGTGAAGTGTTGCTACCTTCGTACGCAATTCCATTTAAAAATGTTGTCACCATGCGCCGGTGGTTTGAAAAACATTAAAGAATATGCTAGTTACCATGTCGTTTAAACTGATTAAGAAATGCTTTGTGACAGAGAAGGTTGTTTGAGAGTATCATTAAACTATCATTCTATAGTTTACTTATACCCTCATGTGATTTTATAAAACAGTTGTGTTTCATATCATATGACCAAATGGGTAAATATACTTCTCATTTAGAGCCATACTCGTTCATTTTAATCTGGAGTCATGTACACCTTTAACAAATTTTTAAAATCCCAAGCCATTTGATATATCTTAGACTACATTTATTTAAATTTAGATCTCTGCTAAATGATGATAAGAATATGTAGCTTTTTCACTAAAGATATTTCAGTCCCGAGATAGGCAGGTGTGAACTTGATTCCTTAAAGTTTCCAGGACAAGTAGCTCCGTTGACAGGTATATTAGGCACCAAATATGATGGAAAGGGACACGGTACGAAGCAATAGAAACTTTACCAATTATGAGCAAAAGACACGGTAGGAAACCGCAACTTGGTTGGTGAAAAGTCCACTAGAATTAGTAGGACCACAGATGAATTACTTACTGGTCAGTTTGCTGATTTGACATTTACAGTGACTAAAATGTTCTGCACTCAGTTGACGTAAATACAGATTTTAAGGAATATAAGATTAAAATCTGGATAATTACTAACCATGCACATGTAAGTGAATTTGAATAGGCGCCAGGTTCAGTATAACCCGTTATGAGTTGTTGCAGAAATAACTGCTTCTAATAATTTTCCTATATATAGGGCAAAAACTAAGCGTCAGCAAACGTTCCTACCATTGTACCTAAATAAACCCTAAATAAACCATATGTTATAAATTTCGACAAGTGGAGTTGCTTGGTATTTGGGATGCTCAGAAAATCTCACGTTGTTTGCAAACAAAATGAGATTTACTCTCCTCCACTTTGTGTTTGTTGTTTGAATCCCGTTAGGCGGAATCTCATGCAAACTAGTAAAATATATGATTAATTAGCAATTGCCGCTTTTGCGTCAATTAACTAAAAAGAACCAAAGAAGCAGCATTCGAGTAATGAATTCCTTTCTGCATTTCCCATCAGATTCAAACATTACATGATGACGAGACGGTGTTAAATGTGCCGGAGTGGGCTGCGTATTGATCAGGGACAAATCAGTAAATCACAGGGTCATTCAAGGTGGCAAAGTATGTCAAGAGGAAATCACAGCCGAAGTTGTAGGCCAAGGTAGAAGCAAACGAAATACAAACTGTTTTTGTACACACAATTCTGGCTTGAAGTAAATAGCATCCGCAACAGACAGATGTTCCCGACGTTCAGGGATTTATAGATGATTCTGAAATCGTTTTACCTCCTCTGCGTGACTACACTGTAGAAGATGATACAATATGAAGCTGTTACTGCAGTTCGCTTATCCTTTTTAATACCACTTCTGGATATGTTCGCGAATCTTATGAAATAGGTGCCTCCTGGTACGACTCACGTATGGTGCACCAAAGAAGCACGAATGAAGATAATCAAGCGTTGGTGGAGTCACCGCAGGCATCCTGTCTTTCAAAGGTTTTGCGTAGGCTAGCCGCGAAATAGGTATTTTCAACAGCGGAAGGGCATCTGCGGCACTATCGTCTTTGAAAAAAATAAGCATAATTAGTTCTTCCGTACGTTCATCATCAGTGGTTTTATCTTGCGCTCTTAAAAATGTTTTAGGAGGAATTTATCTGGATACTTTTTCGCTCTTAACGAGTTCCCGATCTGTAAATATTTGGTGATTGTGTCCGATGTGCAAATTCTACGTGCCCGGAAGGCAAGAGTTCGGACTAGATTTTGCTTGTACTGTAGGGGTACCACACTATAGAATTAGCTAAAACTGAGTAATCTACGGCATCTTCAATGCACAAGCAGCTCACAGAATTTAATCCGTGTAAATGAGTTCAGAATTTGCTGAAATAGTGACATTATCTTCTAGAAAAAATCCAGTCCCTCTTAGTGGTTAGCTCTTAGTCATGACAGCAACTTTATCCAGTCAAATGTGCTCATCGTCTTCCGGACCACAGTTAGGGAAGTGCGACGCAGCAACCGAAGCCAACTTCGATGTGCGTGCATTCATTTCTCTCGACCAGTTCATCGCTTAGCCACCTCTCCTCATTTTACATTCTCACCCCCTCGCGAATATAGGAACTTCACGAGAGCCGATGGGCTGGCATGCATAAAACCTGGCTGAGCCATCGGAACCTCGGGCTTGAAATACACGTGCTGCGCTTTTTAGTTCCTTTTCCTGTGTCGCAAATAAGAAGTCGAACACGCTCGTTGCTCACTTGGTGTTCCCGCCAACTTTGAGCCAAACTTCGAAGGCAGCGGCGGCCGAACCTAACTAATGAAGCTGGAACTTACCGCGTTGCGATGGTTTGCATGCCTCGGGGATCCATTCAGCTATGCTGGGATATAACTATATTTGTACCTTCAGTACCGCTCATACTAGATTGTTCAATGGTTAGTGGTTAGACAAAATCAGCCTCCTGGTCCTCCAGGCTAAGGGTTGGAATGAGAGTGGCTCCTTATTGCTTAAAACGAACCCTGGTAGCATAATGCCAAACCTGTAAAATACAGACAAGGGAGAACCACAAGGATTGAGACGTAAGTTCTATTACGCATCACGTAGGCTCTATAAGAAAGAATCATTAAGGTAGGAAGAGATGAAAGAAATTTACAGTCAACTGTTCGCTTCAGGTTATTGTCCTTCTTCAATAGTGGCGCAGGAGTGTCTTTCTGAAAGGCAGACAGAAAAGGTGTCGTCAGAGCAACGATTTAAATTTAACTACGAGCCAAACTAGTTTCGATCACTCTTTACACCGAGACGTCCCCGTTGCCACACCAAAGCCCCCTTGAGCTGGTACTTCAACTTCGGTGGCTACTTCTGTCGGTGGCTCATTGTGATGTTCCTCATCCAAATGCTCAGATTCTATATGGAAAGGTTTAGGCCCGATTAAAGTGTACGACCATGGTCGGCCCAACGGCGTTCTTTGGGTCCCTAATCACACAACTCAGTTCAGAAATTATTCGGTCTACCACGTAGGGGCCAGCCCACTCACGATGCAGTTTCACTGGTATTCCGGATACCGGTGCCTGATGCAAATATACGAGGTCGCCTGCTTTCAACGGGACACCGAAGACCTTCTTGTCGTAGTATTCCTTCTGTCGCAGTTGAGCGTTCGTCAAATGCATGCGTGCCGCTTCGTGTGTGCGTCGAACGGAGTCGAGGAGTTTGCTGACGTATTCAACAACCGACGGGTATACCTGTTGTGATCTCGGTAAT
>OX104063.1:241445430-241553917 GCA_944474145.2 Dicrocoelium dendriticum | reverse complement strand
CGCCTTTACCATCTTACCCGTTTTGTGAGGTAGCAGTTAGTGTGCATTTAAATATCATATATATATTTAGGAAAATTTAATACAACGGGATACCGATTTGCATGAAAAGAAAGAAGCCTTACATGCAAGCTACACTCGACTTTTTGGCTTTCAAGAAAATAGTGTGGGATACTGCTGTGTTTATAACTGCTTCCTGCATAACCTAAATTGCCATGACACGGTAGATGTCAATCAGTAAATATAAACGGTTTACTTGTTACCACGAAGAAGAGGTGCGAGAAAGTCCGACAGGTAGTGATGTTGTCAACAGACAGATTTGTTACGTGGAAAACACTTAAAGTGTCTAAAGATCATTTCGAGAAATTAGGTGAGTCAAAATAGAAGAAACTATTTCGGAAACTTCATAATCCAAAATATATGAATATATGAACAAATAAATCGAAATATAAATACCAATATATAGAGAAGAATAATCGAAATTAAATTCATAATGTAACTTCAACGTAAATGCATTAATGGAATAATTCGCTAAAGCTTGAAATGCTACCACATTTCAGTACCATAAGATGGCGCATGAAAACGTTGCTGGCGACAGATATATCACTGGCAACATTGGTATAGTAGGGATTAACTCCATTCTCTTGTGGAAGCAAGCATTTTATGTATTGCTTTGACCATTAGTGAAATCCATAGTACAAGCATAAAAACAGTTTTTTTTTGAAACCTTGGCGCTATAGTTAGCCAGGTGATTGATATTGTATTCAGTGGATTTATCAAATGTTAAATTTAATAAATACCATCATGGATATGGGATGCTTGAAAGTTGATAACACTTATTTGATATTGACTTTTACAGACAGTGTATCCAAGAGAAATAATGGTTGAAAACGCAGGGTCTGCTTCAAAGCTATTATTGCAATGGGGCGATGGCTAAGACAAAGCCGTTAGCTTAATTATACCACCCTTCATGTCGCACAATCTAGAGAGATACAGACGCAAAGTGATACCGGGATGCTTCTTCATCCATTGGGGAGCTTCAGTATAGATAACTGCTGTGAATCTGTACCGTATTAGGAAACGTCAGAAGCGAAGATATTGTTACAACCAAGCCGTGAGTCCAGCCACTTCATATCTTCTGGCATCGATATGGAAATTAAACTGTCAAGCATTTGTTATTTTACAACTTTTAAACCACCGCTTTTGCTTGCATTACAAACCGTGCCTTTGCCGCATTATTATATTGACATCAATAATAAATATGAGGAAACTTTTACAACGAGAGCTTTTTAACATTGAACAGTAAACAATGCCTTTAAACGGCTTATGAAACATTGTCTCGCAAGTTCGTTTGGATGGTATGTCGATGTTAGCGATAAAAGTAACACAGAAATTAAATAATATAAATCTCAAAAGACGGCCTTAATTCTTATTATGCTTTAGTTCTGTGCTGTATTCTTACACCAACTGATGGCAGCTAAGAAATCCAAGATAAAGTCATGCTGTAGAATGGTTGGTTGAAGTTAAGTAATGAAATACAAGTAGCTCAGCGCGTATTCATAGCATATTTTAATAATAGGTAGTGTTACTGCAGAGACTACCGTGTCAGTGTGAGCATTCCACGCGTGAGAAATGTACATAGAACAAAATGACCTGCAATCCAGACGAATATACGGTTCCGCTAGTTACAGTGAGTGAGTTTTGTTTTTGTATTTAAGCTGCGTTGCAGTAAGGAACAGCACATACGATGAGGGTCGTGTAGAATCAAATGGACAATTATCAGAGCGCTTCGTAATCGGCGTTAATGTCGGCTGGTTATCCCCCGTCGTATCAGCCGCTGCTAGCAGGGAACGATGTGCATTCTAATAACCTTCCGATGCCAGATGTTGAGGTTCCACCAGGGCACTGTGGTCGAGTTTCAGCCATGCCTGTCAGTCGCGAATTCCATATTCGACTTGAGAGCGGACATGTGCACAGAGCATCTGTAGAAAAATAGAGATATCTATTTGTTTGACCGCTCGCCTCCAAAGCCCGACGTCTTGGTTACAAACTTTCTGAGCCCTTTTGGATTATCTGAAGCAACCTAAGTAATCCTGATCCGGCACACACACATCAATTTCAACGGAGGAGTTTTGCAGTATTTGTGCGTCGTGCCTGTGTGAGTAGAGGATCTGGTGTGATATAGAGAGTATCTTGCATTTACTCACCTTAGCACGCAACAAATTTTGTGTTGACCATTGACGTACCTTGTCTAGGTCACTGTGAAGCAGCTACTGGTAGGCATTCCTTTGAATCCTGCGTTAGATCTTGGTGTCATTAGCGGACAGTAGAAAAATTGAGAGGATTGCTCGTACGAGGAAGTTTATAAGCACTAAAAGCAATGGTGGATCTAGAACAGAACTTACGGCAAACGACCGTCGACATGTACGGGGTTATATAAAGAGTCATGAAATCTGACAACTAGTTGTCTCAATAGAATTTGGCTTAGGAAAAAGTATCTAACTATATAGAAGTTTAAAGGCATTGCAAGTGCCAGGAGGATCACAGCAGTTTCCTCTACAGTGTCAAGTTAAGCGTTTCGACAACTATGTGCAATTGTTGACTTTGTCGTGCATAATCGCTGTCGACGGAAGCCGTGTTACTAGAGTAACAATGTAACTGTTATCCATTTGTCATATAAGTGTATCGGAAACCATGGATTTGATGAACAGTAAAGGAAGAAGCAATACTTGGCGTCGCTTCATAGTTCATTCCTGCTTCAGATTTGAAGCGAAGTTATTCTTCAAAACACTCAAACGGCAGGAAACTGGTTTTGTGATAATTAACATTGGAAGAATAGAGCTTGTTTTCGAAATGCAGCTCGGATTGACTGTTGGCATCGATACACTGGGAGCTGCCATTGCGCAAATACATGAGGTTCTGTAATACAGCTGCACCATTAGAAGAAATATAGTGAAACTTGGCCGTGAGGTAACAAAGCTGGATGAATGGTCGATGTGAAATGTGGAGGCATCTAGCGTCTGTAAAACATTTGTTGCATTTGTAACCGTTCTTGTTGGGCTTTCAGCCGTGCGCAGCAGAAAAAATCTCTGTCTCAACTTACGGAGCTCATACCCTTGCCTGTGTTTTGCTGTAACTTTGCGATATTCTGCTGACTTACTGCCATCGCAATGAGGCTGGACCTAACCGTTAAGCGATTGTTTTGTGTGCCTCAGCGATCTAACGAGCTATGCTGGTTGGTGTCATTTTTGTACCTTCAGAGCCACTCATACCAGTTTGCTCAGTGGCTAGAGGCCAGACAA
The DNA here is from genome assembly GCA_944474145.2 of Dicrocoelium dendriticum. Classification (NCBI taxonomy): domain Eukaryota; kingdom Metazoa; phylum Platyhelminthes; class Trematoda; order Plagiorchiida; family Dicrocoeliidae; genus Dicrocoelium; species Dicrocoelium dendriticum. The sequence continues at coordinate 241,550,618 of OX104063.1, read as the reverse complement.
ACTCAGCCTCCTGGTCCTCCAGGTTGGGGGTTATAATTAAGGTGGCTCCTTATTCCTTAAAACGGACTTCTTATAGCCAAACCCCAAACCCACTGCCTTGCGGTCAGGTTTTTGAACCAAATACTTTTGTTATGAACCCTAATCGTTCTCCGGTTTGGCCTGGACAACCTGACATTAGCCTGCCCGCGCAATGCAACGAATTTCTCTTCAAAGGGTTTCTTGATGCTCTGGCCACCGCATGGGATAAGCAACGGTGTTCTATCTGCTGCATCGAGCAGGGTGGATAGGGGTTTTGATGTTACTGCTCAAGCCTTCCCATCTTCTTATTCTCACTCTTAAGCATTTTCTTTCTTACCGTCCCGTTCCAGCTTCACTTATATCTCCCCTGTTTTTAACCCTTTAATTCTTGGCCCACCCCCACATTGCTTTGATTGGCTTTTATCCTCCAGTTTCAACTCACATGTGAACCCGGAGCGTCATTCCTGTCCTGTCAACAAGTACATGTCCAACCAAGCGTCCAAGCCTAATACAGCGACTTTCATTTGGAGCCCTCGATCATTCTTCAAATTGGCATGCCTCAATGTAGGCACACTGCTTCCGATCAGTCAACGACAGAACTTGATCGAACATTAGAGAACCCCTTCATCGATATCTGCTGCTTATCGGAGACCCGTCTGCAAGATCCGAGCACTGTGTTCGTTTTGCGATCCCCCTCAGGTGATGGCAGCTTCCCTTTCTCACTGTGCCTATCCGGTGACGATGCAGCTTCGAGCACGGGCCAAGTTGCTTTTGGCGTTGCCCTGAGTCCCTGGGCTGAAGCTGCGCTGGTTGACTGGATTCCAATCAGTAGCCGGTTGTGCGCGGTCCATTGGCTGGCTTGTTCATAGCTTCGAAGTAGCTCGAGACTAATAGGTGTCTATTCATCATCGCTGCCTATGCACCCACAAATGTGGCGATGATTCGGTAAAAGACAACGTCTATCGCCAATTGAACTAGCTCCTTCGCTATAGAAGAAGCTCGGACACTGTTGTGCTGGCTGGGGATCTGAACGCCCAAATTAGAAAATTATCTACGGCTGAATTGGATCTCGGCGGCCAACATAGTGTAGACACCCGTATTGATAACGGTGAGCGGTTACTTCATTTGTGTGAAGATGCTCGCTTATTTCTTGCGAGCACTAACTTCCGACACAGCATCCGCCGGGGGTTGATATGACGCCCACCAGCCTCGAACCAGCTATGGACGCAGATCAATCAACTTACGACCAGTTACCGATGGAGAGGCTACGTCCAGAACTTCCGCTCGATTTAGAGCAAAGATGTGGACTCCGACCATAAACTTGGATGTGTCCACCTACGGGTACGTTTTGGCGGACGCCCACGACCACGTTATGAGTGCATTGACACCAGCCAACTAGCGAAACCAACTGTACTAAATGTTTATCAAAGTGCGCTGTCATGCGAGTTGAGTAGGCGCTCATTGGATGCAGTTAAAACTTAATAGTCTCATATTCACCAGTCCTTACTAGCAGCAGAAAAATCCTCATGTGGTAAGTCTAATCGCCAACATGGACACTGGGTTTCGCTGCAGTCTCTGGAAGTTACCGTTGCTTGCCTGCATAATCCGGCTGGAAGCGAACACAATGAAACTCGCACAGATTTCAGGGCGTGACTCCCTGCTAGCCTTAACATAGACCGCGAATCCTGATGGTCTTACCGTGCATCAGAGATAACAATGTCCGCTGCCCTTGGTAACCATCTTAAGTTATTGCAGCTGGTATGGGCAACGGGCAGCAGAAAACCTGGTGTTAGTAAACTTTACGTGATTGGAGTGGACAATCTATCCCGAACTTATTAAAACGCTTAAAGGGTTAGGCTAGGCTTATTTAAAGGCAGTTTTATCAATCGAAATGTTAAATATCTCGCTGGCCATTGATCGCCCAGCTCAGTGGTCTGTTTATTTGGATCCACCCTTCCGCTCAGAAGTCGAACTTGAGATCGCACTGTTGAAGTTAAATAAAGCCGCGGAACCCGATGACCTACCTCCAACCCACTTTAAATTCAGGGGACCTGCTCTTTTGGATGTATTCCTCGAGGAAATAGTAAAACTGTGTGAGCAGGAAACTGTCCCAACCGACTGGAATCGCTCCGTCTTAGTCCAATTTTCAAGGGAGTCTCACCATCGGAATGCGGCAACCATGGAGGAATCAGCGTACTTTCCATCGCCTCCAAATTGTTTGCTTCTATAATCTTTCACAGACTGACTGGCACACGTGAAAGTTATATTCGTGAAGAGCAACCAGGGTTTCGTCGAGGTCGTGGCTGCACTGACCCCATCTTCACTTTAGTTAGCTGTTTGAGCACCGTCACTTATATTGGCGTCCCACCACTTTCTTGTTCTTTGCTAGCAAAGAGGCATTCGACTCGGTGAATAGAAGTGCACTTTGAGACCGTCCATTTAGGAATGTTATACCTGAGAAATATGTAAATATTATCCAATAATTATACGCTCGTAGCTCAAGCACAGCGATGGCTTACTGCAAGCTGTCTTCGCATTTTAATATTTCCAGCGATGAGAGACAAGGACGCCCGCTGTCACCTTTCCTATTCAACTTCACTATTGACGGAGTCATGTAAGTCACGTTCACAGGACACAACTTAGAAGGTGTGGATCTGCTTCAAGGGAGTGACTTTTTGACTTAAATTATGTTGACGATATTGCTATAATTTGTGACAGCGCACAAACGTGCCAAGTGGCACTGGACAGATTAGCACTGGCGGTCAGCCGTTTCGGGTTTTGCTTTGCATCATCGAACATCAAAGCGTTCCGCCAAGATTGGTAGGGATAGCCCCCTGTGCTGACTCTTGGTGGGGATCAGCTAGAAGTCGTTCCAAAATTCAACTACCTGGGTAGCTGTATTAGCGTCTTTGAGATCGTTGTCGAGATCACGAACCGTGTAGCAAAAGCTCGGGGCGCTTTCGCTTACCTTCGCCACTTATGGCATTGACGCAACAGCGCTCTCGCCCTAAAGCGTAGAGTGCACAATGCTGCAGTAGTAGGACCCTACTGTACGGTTGTGAAACATGGCCCCATAGAACAAAGGACCTGGAGAGACTAGTTACATTCGATCACTGGTTCCTTTTCAATTTGACACACATCTGGTGAAACACCGAGTAAGCAACAAGCATGTTCGGCGCATTGTTTACGACACAAGGAAATGAAATGAACCGCTCAGTACCGTCATTTCACGCACCAGGCTTCGATGACTCGGCCATGTTTTAGGCATGCCTGCCCACTGACTCCCGCGACGTGTGTTGTTTTCGCTCCTGGGGTGTGGATGGGAGAAGAGATGGCCAAGCTATTACTTGATCGAGTGGAATGAAAGCCCTCACTTCGAAGCCGGCCTCACTTGAAGCGTCTCGGCCCCCTAGTTGGGGTCTGACAGACGATGAACACGTTAGACTAGATAAAATATTTGATATATTTAGTGGCCGAACTCAGTGGCGTTCGCGCTGTGAGTTGCTTTGTCTCACCCCATCCCTCTTAGCCTCCACTCCAACCACTATCTCGTTAGTTAGCTTTACATAATTTTTCATAGTAATTTTTTGCTGCATAGTAGCCAGCTGGTAGCTTACCGGAACGATGTCTATCCGTTACCGGCAGCTCATCTGGCTTGGAATTGTTGCATTTTATTCCGTTTTCTTACATGTGTAATGTGTGTGTGTGTGTGCTATCTTGCGGCTTTGTTTTCTCTCAGCGGTGAAGTGCAGCAATTACTATTGTCTACCTAGTTTTTTAATGTTGCTGGAGTTGTATATGATCAATAAACAATGAACAAAATTTTGTGCCGGGTAAAAAATGTTTAGGGTAAAACTACAATATTAGAAGCTTTGAGTTGTCTGAGTCTTTTTCTGGCGGATATGCCTCTGAATACAATTTATGTAAGTGAGAATTGGATGCGAACGACGAGGCAACATAAAGACAGTTATAGTTATTTTACTCCGTGAGAAAAGTAAAAACAAGATTACACTTCTATACAGCCTGCTCAGGTTTATGGGACATGTGTTATACGGTTTGCTTAGATAATAAATATGTTGCTATGCGGCACAGTTTAGACAATGAATGGATGCGGACCGAGGGCAAGACCTAATTGTTTTTTGAAAACATCCAACTTTAAGGGGGTAACAAGTAATTGTCCGAGAGAGTTCTATGATTGAAAAATGCAAAGAGAAAAATGGTTGTGCCAGGCGGCTATACTGCACACTCATTAGCAGAGGGTTACCTCTGAGCTTAATGTTGTGACTGTTTAGCAAGTGACGGCATATTTGCTTAAGTTCATTCATTATTCGGTAGACTAATATGCGATCGACACGCAGTCTTCGGTAACGGCAAGTAAAAATCTCCAATTATTTCAGTTTTTAATGGTAGGACAGATTTCGTAGGCCCTTAAATGTTTTGTCCCACTGCGTTGCGGCTTCTTTAGCACCTCAAGGTAGCACTTCAACCAAGATTGATAAGCATGGATGGCTTATTCAACCTGAGCGTTCAGGTACGATTTGTGCATCATCAGATAAATGGATTGGTCAAAGCTTCCGAATGCTATCCACAACAAACGGCATGCTGGTTGGTTCCCTGCAAAGCTGCCACTGACTGCTTTGAATAGTTAGGATTATTTCAAATGGGCACACCACCGTCGTGTTCCTGGAATGTTGTTTGGAATAAATGCGATCCAAGCGTATATACCTAGTAATGCATATAGCGCAATTGAACAGTGTGATATTTTCCATATTAAACGTAGTGTATTCAGAGCTGACCGGTTTTAAATCACGTTGAGATCACGCTTGAACTTCTCGTGGTCGTTCGGTTCTCTGAGCGCTGGCCACAAAGTAAAAGCATTCATCAAATTTAGGAAATTGGAAGAAATTGTCCTCGCTAGATGGTTTATAAAATCAAAAAGGCGGAGCCCGAGCACTGAACCTTTTGCTGCGCCTCTCTCTACTATAATTGCTTCGGACACGGATTCTTATACTCTCACTAACAACGGACGTTTGTGCAGGAAATTACCCCTATAATGCATCCGTGGGTTATTAGTGTCATAGAGCTGGAGTTAAGGGAGGAGAATTCGGTGGTCTAAGCTGTAAACTGCTTTTTAGATGTCCAAGTAAGTAACAGTTGCTCCAGCATCAACTGCTTCATTCCAGATGTTGCGTTCAATTAACAGGTATGTAGTGCATGAGCGCTTTCGTCGGAAGCCATGTTTCTCTGGTGCCATCACATTGTGATTTTCCGTATAGTGCATTAGTGCATCAGCGATGACCCACTCCATAATCATGGAAATCTTAGGGCGTAGCGTCATTGGACGGTACTTAGTTGATTCAGTGCAACTATCTCCCGTTTGAATAGGAGCGATAACCCTAGCTTACATGTTATTGGAATATGGTTCTCCTCTGAACAGTGATAATAGAAGATAGCCAGTTGTTCAGCCAGATCACTGGATGCTGCCTGTAAAGCCTTTGGTCGAACGTTATCGAGACTAGTAAATCTGTGGATACGCAGGGACAACAGTTACTTTCACAAGCTTTCGGCAGAAAAAGTAATAGTGCATAAAGCTGATAGTGGGAAAATAGAAATAGGGGTAACCGTTGGGTCTGTTAATGTCCGGAAAGTTTGTGATTAATGGAACTTTAAGTGATCATTTTCTTCTGTTGCTGATTAGGTGCACCCGTCAGTCGTGACCGGGCCTGGCATTCCACTTTCCACCTTAAGAAGGTAATTAACATGCCTGTATAAGTATATACAGTTGATATCGTATCTATTCATCAGCTTCAGTTGGTACGTCACCTTGTACTGGAGAATCAAGCTCACACCGAATTTACGCTGTCACATAGACAGTCCAGGTTTCGGAATTCCTGGAGTCCTTGTTAGCTCTTCATGCTAAGTCCCTCAAGGACATGCATGCGAGTGATCTGCCCTCAGAAATTACTTTCGTCTCTTTTGAGGATGGAAGGATTTCTGCTCAGACGCGTGGGTTACCAATGGAGGGAATGTTTTTGTAAAAGGGTCCCAGACGATTTCTACTGGCTTTCGGTTGAAGAGGTCCAAGGTACCTACTTAAAATGCGCGGATAGCACATTGTAGTGCGCGGCCGTAAATACATTATAGTCATCTTCCTAAGGATATTCCGAATAACAGTTAGTCAAATTGCCTCTGCGACCTAGTAGTGTGTTGTACTTTGTCTGTCGACAATGTGTTTGTCGTTGTTGAGCTCAAGAGCAATCACTGATGGCCTGTTAACCGTTCGAAATCTGTGGGAAGTAGTCACATATTTGTACAGAGTGTAACTGGGTATTATCCAATGTAAAAAGGCTTTAAACTACAAGATGACGCTCTTTGATATTGCCAGCTCGTGCATAATAAAGTGGCATACGATGAGTATGTGACTGCATATATTGCTCAAAGCAACCTGAAGAACGTGGTCAAGCTTGGGTTCCAGTCCACAAGTAGAGTTTAGTGAACGGTAAAGCACAGCCGTAAGACATGTTTCTTTGTTCCACAACCATAGCTGGCACCAAACCGTATCTGGGGCAAGGATGTAGGTGGGATCAATAAATGCAAAAGGGAGGTTAGCCGTGTAATAAAGTATTACACCACCACCACTTTTGCTTTGTCATTCTTAACCAGTGGCATAGAAGGTACATTGATTTCGGAACCTGATATCTCAAAGCTTAACAAGGTCGCCGAAATCACATTGAGGTTCCGCGGTTGTGACGCCTGGCGTTCTCCAAGTTCGGCCGACTTAATGATGGGACCCTAAGCGTTAGTATACAAACAGGATAGCGTTTTTGATGTTAGGTGTGCGTGGGAGGACAACAGATTGGTGTTTTGTTTCAGACCGACCGTTCGTCGGTCGGCCGCTAATATTTTTGCGTGGGAAATTGGTTCTTGAATTTCAGACAGAGTGCATAGTAGCACGGAGCATTCCGGATCGAGATGTTCTCTCTTGTGTCTTCCTGTCCCGTCAGATGTCGCGCACGCTACACGTCTACCTCTCTTCAGGCTTGCGGAGTCAAATATTTTATTGAGGTTTCTTGTTCCAATGAAGTGCTGACAAATAGTAACCATGCGCTTGCTACGTTCAGCCTAATCTCGGTAAGTAACTTGGAGCGATGCTACCCCTAGCGGCCTACCTATATTTCTGCAATTCCTTCGGAGTATTGTGAGATGTTCAATATTTTTGGACCACAGCATTTGTAGTTTGGAGAGGAAGGAATTCTCGTTAGATTTTAAGCCAGAACGTCGTTCATAGGGGGCTTCTTGGATGTAGATTTACTGCTCTCGTCATGCTTTGCGCTTCGTCTTTCGGAGAGCTCAGTAATTTAGAAACTGTTTTCTTGCTTCAATTCGTACAATGGTGCCATGATTTTCTTTTTCCTTTAACCGCTTTCTCCAAGAAACATCTGGAAGTATGTGTACCTAGTTTGATGAGTTGCGAAAGCAACCTGCTGTGGGTAGGACAATCTCTGTCTCCTTGCTTGATTTCAAGATTACTTAATGAAATCGGCACTTGCCTTACTGCATTGAATTTGAGCGTCGCGTTACGAGTCGTACCTCAGATAGCTCAGCCGGAATATCAATCACATCATTGATGGAATTTTACTAGTTGCGACAACCTACCAACTTGCTCTTTATTGTGCCATAGCTGGACCCATAAAAGTTAATGCACAGGCCGATTAAAGCATTGTAGTTCTATTTGCCTGTGTCTGTTTGAGTGTTTTGGCCAGTAAATTAGAATGTTTGTTGGGCACATAAGAGCGCAGTGAAAAAGGCGTCGCATCGCTCGTGCTTAATCCAACATTTGAACCTATGTATATGCCTTTAGGCGTTGTTATCAAGGCAATGGCTGCAAATGTTACCCACCTCTAAACTGTCTGATTTGTGACCAAATGTAAGGGATGGCCTCTAGGCATTAATATTAGTCACGCTGCATATCGCTTGCCTACTTGAAAAGTTAATAATTGTTAAAGTAGGTGGCGCAGTTGCCGTTGGTTTGTTAGCAAGCCTGACTGTAGCCTTTGACTTATTGACAGAGCTCCGACGGATTTTGCGGTAGAACAAGGTCTGTGTTGTTAGCTTCAAACGACGAGGCCCTGAAGTTCGCCATCTGATGGACTTTTTCAGTCAGTTTTTACACTTTTTCACGAGCGGAATTGATCTGTATGTCGCGAAAAACCAGCTTGCATCGGTCTGGTTGATTTGGCTCTTATATCGTTGTTAACTTAAACTAGCAAAGCTAGGGTGTAACGGGAGGCCGTAAATTCACAAATTCCGCTTTTTCTGACCAGGCGTGCATAATTCTGGTTAGTACAGTTGAGGTAATGCAGAACCAGTTCCATTGAGGGTTGTTGTTGCAAACGGACGATGTCCTTGTCTGGTCACGTGTGATAGCGGACGAGTGACACTCGCGTTCTTTGTTCCAATCGCACTTCTGACTTCCGTTACCGTAGGGGTGTGTCACGACAAGAATACACGTGCACACGGTTTGGCCAGCCTAATGGGACACACTGGTTACTTTAGAACAAATCCTTTGGAGTTGACTTGCAGTGGGTAAATTACAGCGAAAAGTGCTGATGCTGGGAAATGCAGTGAGACCACAGATTAAATCATCGCTTCGTTAAACATAATCAAATGGATGTAGTTCTAGGGCTGCCAAATAGCGCGGGTAGTCCATGATCCATCACGTTGTCGCACCAGTGAAAACTGTTACAAACAACAGAGTGGGGCCGCTGGATTTTAGCACAAAGCGCGCTAAAACAAATTGGGTAGCAAAAATCCCTTTCCGTAGGAAATGCTTCCGTAAAAATACACCCGCAGAACACGGGGAGTTAATCCGGTTCGAATAAGTGTACAGTGACTGCGCTGAGCGTGGAGGAAAACGTGAACTCTGTGATGGAGGAGAGAACGGTTACTACGCCAGTAGTCAAGGGAGCGTAGCAGTGTAGTAAAAAATAGAAAAAATGATGCATCATCGTCTTTGTATTGCTGTGTTGCGTACTATTATCCCTTTTTGAGTTCGGCTCCTTAAAAACGAAACAGTTTTAGACCACTCGCAAGCACTTGTGACTGAGGCATTTGTAATCAGATCTGTGAAGTGGTTGCTGGACTCCAGCCAAGCGGATGTTCTTAAGCAAGCAAATACCAGGTTGTAATACTGATATGCTGGACTAAGGGGTCATAGCATTTGGCGAGGCGTACTATTTCATGGTTTTCAATTCGTCACCGTGTATGGCAGACTAATTTGAAATTGATGATCGTATGAACACTGCTGCATGGCAAAAGGTCCGTAAACAACACATCAATCATTTGTTTTTCCCTAGTAAGCACAAGCTTTAGCATAGATTGCATGTTACCGGTTGTGAACGGCGTCAACATAATAAAATGATTGTAATACGGAACACTGGTTTAGAGCTCTTGAAGACGGACGCTTAGTTTATTTGCCATCCTAGCAGGGGTTCCTAAACAATGTACACTCAAATCACCTGTGATAAAGTTGCGAGTCTATTATACATTAAAATGTGTCTCTCAGCAGTCACGTACTAGCAGTCTGTTTTATGGGTTGCGTTTCGGGGTGGTGCATCAAGGCTTTCAGTCAAGTATTTATACAGGCGGCATTACTATACATCGGGGAACTGTGACTTTGAATAACCCATAGTCCCACACTTTGGGTCACTTCGGTAATACATAATTACCTTTACATTTACTCTAAGCGTGCCATTGTGAATGTGTGAATTGTCCGGCAACAACGTTTAATTATCCGTCATACTAGTGAGTGAGCATAACTGAATGACATCGAGGATATCGGATGACTTAGAAACCCATCGATATGGTTATCTCGGCCAGATTATTGAAAACCTCTTAAGCAGAGGTACAAAAGCAAGCTCGTTTAGCAGTGCTTAAGTTGATAGGCAGGAACATGACTACAGTGCAAACGCTATTAGACCACTCGGAATATTCCATGCCTTATGGTTCGGAATAATACGTACCATTATAACAAACTCGGTAGAATTAGGTTAAACGAGATTTCAAGTTATCGTATATTCAGCATTTGAAATGAAAATATGCAAGAAGATAAAAGCGCGCTTTGTAAAGCACCACGACTTGACCAACGTTTTAAGGACTTTATTCTTTGAAATAGGGTGAAGTGCGTACCGTTTGTAAAGCATAATGTAATCACTCCGAAGACGTGTACTAGAACGACATTTGTGACTAGCTGAATGAATACATTTGATCACTGATTTGCTGAAAATAAAAACAGACGCAAGAATAGTCCTAGACCACCGCCTTAATTAATGTCGTCATATGTTGCTAACAAGTTAACACATTGTTATCTTCACTCACAAACCCTCTAAGAAATACGGAACCAATATGTACCACAAATTAAAATGATAGCCGTTATTTTATTTACCCACAAAATGCCGGGAAATTATTTGAAACAAGCCCAAAAGTCATATGACAACTGAGACAATCAGTTATATTGTCTGTGTGCTTCAGACAACCATTTTATAACGAACGGAAAGTGCTTGAGTTTAGTCATCACCTCATGTACGCTTCTCATACAAGCCGCAAAGGGTTAATTGCACTATCTAAGATACGCGGCTTTTATTTCGCACGGATACGTCATCACCTTTACAGACCGATATAAAATGTTACCGGGTCCACTGGAGTAAAAATTGGTATATTTAAATGGATAAATAATAAAAGTTAGTACACAGAACCATCACAGTTGGAGGCAATTCAATTTCGCTGCGACATGAAATGATATATTAACCTTCAATCCTAGTAAATATGAACCTGCAAAATGTGGTCGCTTCGTTAAAATTAGCGAGTGAGGATTTTCGACATTATGTTAGGATTACTATTTTGGTAAAATAATTGAAACTAGGGCCGTTGTGTTTTGCTTGTTTACAAACAATAACAAGCATATTAGACTGAAGCTAAGTTACACGTATTTATGGACGCACTTTGCCAGTGAATAGTAACAAAGACGACTTAATATTTCCTTTATTTTTCCACGTATTTAGGCGCTTAGTTCATGATAAAAACCACAGCAAATGAACCCTCTGCAGCTTGACTTCTGCCGTAGCAGCGGTAGTAAAACGCCCTTCTGAGTAGATCGAATTCAAAATTTGAGCTATGACGCATTGCCTTACTTATATTACGTGACGTAACAAAATTCATTTGGATAAAGTATGCAAAACGAACTATAGCACATGTGTCAGATGATGTGCGTCATTTGTGACGATACTTATTCTGTGTTTTGTTTGTTATTAATTGCGTTTTCATTGTGACAATTCTACTGTTTTATTTTTAACGCTCTGTTTGCGCAGTTTCGTTTGATTGCGAAATTTGGTCAGTTTGCATCGCAAGTAGAATTCCTAGTATCAGCTTTTAGTTATGTGTAATTACTTCACTTCCACCAGTTAACGACACTATTCTGATAATCAAAACATTTTGCTAAGTTGGCTATCACTTGATAGCCATATATTTTCATTGTCTACCTTAATGAATATGATGCTACTTTTATATGTTAAGCTAAAACAAATTATACTTCCTTAATTCTTTCTAGAAACACTGTATATGGGCTCAACATGCAAATTATCAATCTGTCTTCAAGGCTACTGACTGCGTCCGGGTTATCTGGTCATAATAGATGACATTCACTATTACAAACAAAGTGTCTGAGGGATCAAATGCTTAAGATTGTGAGGGGTTGGGTAAAGAAGTCAGACGAGCAAAAGCCATTAGACAGTAAGCCATTTGAGTAACGAACCTGCCAGCTTAAGAATAAGGAGCTCAGTGTTTTCACTATCGTATAATTGCGTCATGTCCTTTCGAGTCCCAAACGCTTGACATGATCGGTTCCAAGAAAATTTAACATAAATTAATCCAAAATCAACCTGTATAAAACCCGTATCCGTCACCTACTCGCATACTGCTCATTAATCTACTTCAATCTAGGGAGAAGTGATAGAACATCAATAGCAAATGTACAGCGTACATTTATGAAGCACCTAATAATAAACCCTGATGATCTTAACTACTATGACCCTTTCTGTGATATGAACGTTGAAGCTCTCTGGTTAAGATTACAACTTAACCTTAACTTCACGTTTTATATAATCCACAAACGAGTGTTTACCTCAAATTGCGTTTGTACTGCAACCTTCCCTCAAGAACAATATATGAAATAGCGATAATACGTTGTAAAGCGAAAATGCACGAACTAGCTTAATATCAAAATTCTATCTTAACCGCTATGCTGTGGAAGAACTACAATGGAATCTAAGAACGTTTGACTCAAAGAGTGTATTTTGTACTCTACTTAACATGGAATTGACAGTGAGTAAAGTGAAGGATTTGCTTGCTATACATAGACTTAAGCTAAGTCACGTTGTTTGAGAAAGGTCCTAGCGTTATATAGCAAAAGACAAGATGCTGTTATTCCAAGTCAACCCACCTCTAGCACATTTTTGCTATATAAAACAACCTTGTTCCACAATTTAACTTACTCTGTTAAGGTTGTACCTCAAGCTTACCTCAAGTGCAATATAAAGAATAGAGCTAGCATGATACGAATCAAAGAGGAGCGAACTAGCTGAAGATCAAGTTTCTTTCTTAATCACTATGTAGTGATGTGGAACAAACTGCCGCAGAATTTGAGAACCCGTGGTACAAAGAGTGTTTTTCGCACTTCAGTTAACAATTAATTTACAGTGAATAAAGTGAAGAATATTGGTTAACATAGACGTGAGTAAAGTCACGTTGTTGAGGAAGGGCTGAGGGCTATATAGTAAAAGACAAAATTCTTTGATTCAAAGTCAACCCACTTCTACCACAATTTTATTAATAAAACAACCTTGCTAAGCATTTCTAAGTATTTTCTCCGTCTAGAGAAATCAATTAACAAATTGAGGAGCAGTTACCGAAACCCTCCACTATCACTCCCCACAAACCTCGGCTGACCCGATCGGATTAAACGCGAACTCTTCCGGAAAATCAATTCCAGATGTGATTGAAATCAACCTATAAACCGTGTCCCGCACACTCAAGACATAATCTATACATTTATTTTTTATACGTGACTACCTCTTCATCTCCTACTCTAATGTTACACATTACTTTTTCTCTCGTGGATGCGATAGTCCAGGGTCATGGAACAAGTCGTATTGCTCAGCGTTATCAATTGCTGTACTCTTCCAACGCAACTAAATGATGATGAACCTTTAGATTATTTTCAGAACTGTCCAGTTTATCGATACTTCGAGCAGTCAATTGTATTTGACAAATCCCCTGTAAAATTTGGTCAGTCTTGCTTGCGCACATATTTTATATTCTTCTGTACTTCACGTTTGGCCAATACTGGGTCGATCTTCTGAGGTAACGAATTTTAAGCTTCGATCGCTAATAATTATTCCAATGTAAGCCGTCTTACCATTGGTTCCCTGGTGATAAAAAGTGCTTTACTCCAAAATAGGTAGCTGATGGTACTGCTAGGTGGCTTGCCTGTTCACTATATACACAGAAAACAGCCCTAAAAGTAAATTACATAAGTGATGGCTGATTTGCTTTATATTTACACCTGCACATGGCCAGATGAAACATGGAGTAGCGGGTGAAGTCCACCGAGAGAATAACCCGCATGGAAGCAGGTATCTAAGAAGCGGTCCCAGTAATGGCCGTATTACTTCACTTATACGTTTTTATTTATCTACATTGAAACAAAAGTCGGTGTTGGCGAACATATGTTTTAAATAATTCTTCATCAGGCTAGTCCAATTCATATACCAATTACATCGATTAGACAGACTATTGAGTCGGTAAGACAGGGTAAGATCAAGGACCTGTGCACAAAAACTCTATGTGCATCTGAGAAGGCGGCGAGACTGCTACTCCTTTCGGAATCAGAGTTGCTCACAAATCGACAGAAAATATCCGAGACAAGCTCTTTAATGGCAAGGACCGGCTTGGCAAAGAAGAAACAAGTGGTGTGATTTACAAAATCCACTGCAAAATTGTAATGAATACTAAGTGGGCCAGACCGGAAGAAAACTCGGCACTAAGCTACATGAGCACAGCCTAGCCATCCGCCGACATGACCAGAATTCCCTGATGTCGGTACATATGGACGCCGAGAATCATCAGTTTGATTTGGAGAATGTCAGGATCACAGGCAAGGCAAAATTCCGAAAAGCACGTGAGTTCGTCAAGGCTTGGTACTCGGGGAAGAACTCAATCAACAGACACTTAGAACTTGATACTTCCCATGAAGCATTGAGGGTCAAAACAATGCTCCGCCCCAGATCAACAGGACAGAGGAACATCACTGAGGCGGACTTTAGCCAATAGTGAGCCAGAGCTGAATACACGGTCAGCTCACGTGGACCACAAGGCTCCTGAAGTTCGAATCAAGTGATCAATAATCACTTGGATCTGTAAGTGGCCTGCAAAAATCGCACTGATGATGTCGAAATGCCTGACAAAGAAAGGATTGCAGCCAAATCAGCCAGCTCGGAGAACACCCTCATACCCTTATCCGCATCCCGAGCTACAAATATTCTCACACATCTATTCTTTTACTTGTTCCTGTGCTGCAGGACATATTGGTCGTACGACTAGGTGTCTAACCGAGGGAATGAAGAAACACCGTCCCACATGGATAGTTACCGGATGCAGAAGGGTATGTAAATCAGAAATGGCGGCTCACCTTGCTGATATAGGCCAAAACCCTAGGCCAGCGGAAGCATTCCAAATTATCTACAACCCCGCGGGTAATCAATCGAAGTAAATGCGCAGACAGATACCAGAAGCCGCTGGAGCTATAGTAATCCGGTTGTACTAACCAAACTTGTGCACTCAGAAGCGATTTGTTCAAGCCTCACATCTGCCCTGTTCCGATCGAGTAGTGCTTTTTACTCAGTTGGATCGTCGGAAGACTCTGACATTGACCTGATTATTGGCCATAGTTGACCCATTGTAAACTGATTTTACCACGTTTTAACGACTTAGTAGTCTGTTTAATCGATGTAATTGGTGTATAATCGTACTCGCCTGATGAAGAATTATCCAGAACGTATGTTCGCTGAAAATGACTTTTGATTATCGTTATCTAGATTTGTTATCTTTTAAACGTCACAATCCTCCCGAAACCGTTAACCGACCAAGGAGCCACGTCCGCCTAGAAGCTTGGGGACTGCGTTGGAAAAACCCGAGAAATATAGCATCTGCTGTTTGTGATTTTGAGTTACACAAATAAATGTAACATCTAGTTGGACCGTACCTTGCACGGGCAAGAGACATACTTAGTTCCTTTTCACCCTAATTCATATTGTCCATGCAAGAGTATTATGGTAACCGCATATACTTTATATTTGCCAAAAAGGAACGCAGCTACGCATTTAAAGTGAAATATGACCATTACAATATAAGTGAAATAGAAGTGCAGCCTTGACAGGGCTAAGTCCGCTGGCTTATTTCTGTGTATTTTATAACAAGGTTAACAAAAGCCATCTTCCTTCTTCATCCAGTCTGGGTATAATTGTTTTCCGATATCTAACACATCGTATCGCGTTAGTGGGCCACCATTTGAAATCTCAGTGCTCCTCGTTGGCGCTGGCATATCTGAGAATTACATATTGCTAGCATTTTGTGCATTTTGTGAACCTGAATTTAGACGCAACTACTGCGCTTGCGACCACTGATCCGCCTGCTGTATGATTACAACTTAGTACCTTGCAGAAAGTGTGTTTTTTCTAAAAAGGATATCAAACAAGCTTTACTGTTTGAATAATATTTATTTCAACGGGGACTATCTTGGTGCGTAAGACCAACTTTATATTCTGGACTCTCTAGGCAACAGCATCCATCGCATTGTAATACGGGAGGACAATGTACACGTATTCTTTTAAGTCTAATTGTTTAATGATCTGCACAAACTCAGTTCGAAAATCAGCAAGAGGAAGCCGATTATCGCTACTTATTATTCTTTATGTGAATAATTGCATTTCTTGTATCAAACGGTTTCTAGTAAGTTGAAGAATGGAACAATGATGTGTTACGCGTAAAAAAGCAATGCCTAACAAGTCCCATGGGGTAGAAATTATTGCGAAAATAATATATCAAGCTAAAGTGAAATGGACGCATCATAAACTTACGTAGAATACCGACGTACACGCATTGAAACTATAGATCTATTATATGAGATTTTGGTAAGACACCGTTTGTGTTTTGAAGCTCAGTGACTAACAAGTTATAAAACGAAATGCAAATGAGAAAAAGCATCGTCAACGTGTTTTTTAAATACCGCTATATTAGGACCACAGACGACATAATTAGGGAGGGTGTTCCAAGGCTGGAAAAGAAATTTCCATGGCATTCAAACCGGATATAATGTATGGGCAATTTCAGAGGATGATCTCTCAGGTTAGTTTTGTGGTTCAATTCCAGTAGCGGATGACATGCACGTTATTTGCGTTCTTAAGAATCTGGTAAAGCTTTATGAGATCCCTTTGTAAAAAGCGATATGGAAGGCTATAAGTTACAAGAGATTTCAGTCCAATGTGATAGTGCAGAGGAAAGAGGCCCCTGACGTTCTTGGTTACGCTTCATCGAACGCTATCTCGAGGAAAAACATACTGTGTTTTGCCACCGACTCACGTCTGGATCGCATATTTCATGTGCGGTCATACGTAGGAGTTTAGCATTTGGGGACACATTGAGGTTAAGGCCAACCGAAGGCTCTGCGAAGTAGGTCAAAGGGCTGATTGCCGGTTCTCGACGAATTCGCTGTATGTTTTGAGCATCGGAGTACCTCCTGTACCAGTATACCTAGGTCAGGCTCTTGAGAGGCATTCTATAATGTGTCTTCTCCAATCTTTTAAACGCTCACCAGTTGGTGACGCAGATGGATCACCTTGCACAGCTATGTTCAACTGAAATAGGTTCCACTTTGTGCATTCATAAATGTAATCTAAGTCATGTTGGAGCAGATCGTGATCATCTTTGTTAATCATGGCATGCCATATCTCGACCTTTTGGGAGATAAACAGAAAATTTGAGGAGATACCTCTTGTCAGGTCGTTTATAATCACCATGAATAAGCGTGGTCCTAACACTGATCCCTGTGGGACACCAATTTTCACCACAAATGGGTTAGAGAGGGGTTAACTAACAATCACATTAAGCTTCCGTTGGTGAAGAAATTTGCCAATATAACAAATAGTCGGATCTTCGATTCCGTAGTTCTGCAGTCTTTGCAGTTGCATGGGATGATCTAGGCGATTAAAATATTTGGAGACATCCAGAGAGATGGCGTGAACTCCGACACCAACATCAGCCACTTCCATTCAACTACTTCATGCAATCAGCAGTTTGGTAGTGCATGACCGGATTTTACGGAAGCCACGCTGCTCTATTGCCAATATGTTGCATTTTTCCTGGAGGCCACTAGATCCTCAGCGACTACCGCTTCCATCACCTTCACGAGCACCAGGGGGACAGTTACTGGGCGATAGTTTGCACGCTTGGAATGGCTGTTGCCTTTAAAAACTAGTGTGATAATGCCACGCTTCCACAAAGTGTGGACTTGCTGTTCACCGAAGAAGCTTTTGAAGACATGTGACAGTGGTTCAATTGGCTTGGTGGTCGCAACCTGCAGTGTCTTCTGCAGAAGTCTGTGCTTCAGGCTGGATGTGTTATTGCAGTGAGAGTATCTTCCTTACCACATAAGAGGGTTTTAAACGTACATGTGTAAACAATGGTGTCAATAATGTGCAGGACATTATGTGACAAGTAGAGGATGCAAGTTCGAAAATTTGGGCGTATAGTAACCGCAGTGGATTAGCTGCTTTTTGGCGCTTTGCACTCTACCGTCTGTCGTGAATCTGGAAAGATGTCATGCTGCAATTACGATTGTGGACATGCCTGAACAGCCGTTTGTTTTTGCTAGGAACGATGTCGCTAATCGCTATTGATAAGTTTCTATGTCTTCATGGACAAATCTGCTGTAATGGTTGCGATGTGTCAAGAAATTGCCCCAAGTTGTTGAGTCGGAGTCAAGCTTGCAGGCAAGCCATGCTGCAGTCGTTATCATCATGCGGTTTCGGATCCTGCCTTTTAGATTTGAAGGTATTGTTGTTGTTGTTGTTCACAGATGCTCCGTTGAACATATCGCTGCGTCATTTAACCAACTCTGTCCAAACGTTGTCAACGGGACTGCCTATTGTGAATTCCAAAGCAGATGCGTCAACGAGTTCTTCCAGGACGTGATAGCGTGTGATTTTATAAATTAGTTCCGAGACTTCAGATGGATACTTTGCATATCACACTTCGTTGAACGTTATTACTTCATGGCCTGTGAGAATTAATGGGCATTCTATCAATAACTTGTAAACCATGAGCTCTTCTTTCGTGAGCACAAGGTCCAATATGGACGGTTTGTTTGCTGTCCTGAGTCCAGTAGGCATGCTGAAATGACTGTACAGAGAAATATTAGCGCTCAGTTCACGCAACTCTATCACTTGGTGATGCCGATAATTCCAGATCATATAGTTTGAAGTCCGCAGATATGAGAATGTGGCTGAACTTGGTACTTGCTACTCTGTTCAACACACGTATCAAGTAAGAATCCATTTCCGTATTGGAGGTTGGGGGGAGGTAAACAACAGCTACAAGACATGTGTTGTTGTGTCAGTCTAAGAAGGTAACAGAATGAATAGGTAACATATGTTTCCACGTTAAATATATGGCAATTTGCAGGTCGCTACGATAGCAGAGTAGGACGCCACCTGATCTGTGAGGCAGTCGTTCTGAATGAGTAAAATCCGGGTTATCACAAACACAGCATCAGTCATCACTTGATGTAACTAATTTTGGGTAATAGAAATTGAGTTCCAAGCATTGGCAGCTAGACGTTAGCGAAGTTCGGTAAGTTTACTAAGGAGCCCTTGCGCATTACTGAACATACATGAAAGTTGCTCAGATTTAAGCAATGTTTCGTTTGTGCAACTCATGCGACTAATCATTGTTTCGGTGTGAATTGGAAAATGGTTCAACATTTTATTCATCATTTGCGTAGCTTTTACCGTATCTATTCTTCTACGTACAGTGTAAGGTGTCTGGTCAATATCATCTTCAACAGGTTGTATGGGCTCATCAGACGCATTATTTGTGCACTGTTCTGTTATAGATCTCATCGCGTTTGGTTTGTTGAGTGACGTATCATCTCTAGGATACATATCGCTGAATGTCTTCAGCCGAAGTTCAGATTGTATCCTGCACGGAAAAAGGTACTGGCTTTTTAACAAATGTGTAACATTTGTTTTCACTGTTGAACCACATAAAACACTCTCGGACCACTCGATTTGTGGTTCGGTGAATCACGCAGCAGTGACATCTAGTTCGCTAGTACATCATCTAAGCAAAGTGTAACACGAATACAACACCATAGTTCCTTATTACTTGCTTACTTCTTACTTCATGCTCATCACAGGCTTCAGTTTCAGGAACCCCGTGAAGAAGAACGCTCCTGATTAGTGTTTCTTCCCGGTAGTCGATAAAACCCGCCCCACGAGATGTCTGGACAAATACGGATGTAGTAGTGTATTTTTCTGAGACTACCTGTCGACAGTAGTACTGGTTCTACTTTGTTCTCCTAAATGCTTAGAGTTGGGATGCTGCGTAATACGCACTGGGTGAGCAGGTTTCAGTACTACTCGGATTAAGTTACTAATAATATCCCACTGTTTGAGCTCATCTAACTGCCTGTCTCTTACTGATGTTAACTTTGATTCCGGAATATTGGAGCATAGTACGCTCAGTACAGGTAATTGTTTCTTCACACCTTTCGACAGGTCGCGGTTTGTGTTTGAAATACTTGAAGATGTACCGCCTGAAGCCGGTGGTGCTTTCACCAGAAGTACTCCGCTTTGCTCCTCAGTTTCCGACCCAGTTGGAGATGCTGCTATTTTTAACTGACAGCTCTTCTTGTAAGCCACTGTAAGCTAACTTTCGCTAGTACCAGCTTGCTATTTTGATGCACTGTGTCCGGCGATTGGAAGTAACCTTACTCGCAGTTAGGTCGATCTAACTTGGATTCTCTGTAAGCAAAATAAATGGACGACAGGATTGTTCAATATGTTGCTTTTATTAGCCCAGGAAGTCATCGGATCAAACACTGTTTTTAAGCTACAGCGATGCAACGCAATTGCTCTTTCGCTATCTTCAACTTTAGTAGTGGCGATATTAACGATGCATGTCCTGCATGAAAACTATGCGAGATACTTTGATGGAGACGATGTAGCCTAAACTCCCGTATGAAGGTTCGAGAAATTATCACTTTGGATGCATTGAGTATTTAATCTTTTTAATACGTGATACTCTTGCTGAAGACGTAACTGTCCAGTTATTGTGGGTATTTCAGTTTGCTGCATTCCCCTCCACTTAAAATCTTAAGATATTTAGTCTGCCACCAACTTGGAATAACCTAGGAACTCTAGAGTGTAAGCTACGAAGAACTACGTTTCACTCAGTGAAATCACTCCGGAATTAGTTGAATTGTAAAGCAATCAACTGAGTCATACAATCGGCCTGGATGGCTTACATAGATCATCAGATATCGCGTATGATATTTTGAACAGAGGCAAACACGAATCTATTGCAAATGTAGCCGCTAACACAAGCAATGGGTTCGTTAACGATAATGACGTATTTGTAAAACAGGTCGCTTTTACAGCTTATTTGAATGGTAAACACGTTAACGCTCAAGGGTTAGCTGTGTAACTGTGGGTGTCATGAGGGTGAAGCGTGTTAGTTTATGTTATGTTGTACAAGTAGCGCTTGCTTAGAACAATGGTAGTTTACTGCGAAATGTGTTGTCACCTCATGAAACTTGGTGCTGAGAAAAATATTTTCCATTTTAACTAAACACCCATATCTGGGCAGTACGACAAATTTGTTTGGAATATTTAATTAGGTTAATCTTAAATATTGAAATTATAGTATTCAGTTATTGTTGGGTATCAACCAATCCAGCAATTACGGTTGCAGTAGTGTGAACGCTAGCATTTTCTGCCATATCGTACAGTCATTTTATTAGCTCTGTATCTATTGGGGAAAGGGAGCTTCCTTAACCGATAATGACAAGGACGACGAAGACAAAGTTTATTTAGAAGCAAATACTTTTGCTCAAAAAATGTAACCTATATGAAACAGACCACGCGTATAGGATTTCAGTTTCGCCGGATATTGTTTGCGCACTGACATAATTCACACACGACCTAATTAGCTAATGTCCTGCTTAGATTGCCCTTCTGCTCTTAGCTGTAAATTACATGTAGTGGAAGTATAATGTATAGGCACTTTCCCTACCATATCTGAAAGCGACACGCTAGCCTTTGATTGTCATATAACCGTGGAACTAAGGGGGAACAGCATATGTACAAGGTTAAATTGAGTGGTACCGCACATGGCGGAGCGTTCATCCGTTTAATACAGGTAAAATAATGCCAAGTACTCGAATTTATCGATTGCGTGGTTATTGTTTGAGATTAAATCATCAGTAAAAATCCTCACTACGTTCCGCACTCATTTATATGAACCAAAATGAATAATTTCTTTTATGTTATCTCACATCACTACTAGTAATTACTTGACCACATGAACAACAGAGATTAAAGAAAGCACGTTTCATTTGACGAGCAGCCTGAACACATTACCCTACTGATTCTCGTTTTCAGGATACTTGCGGTTACCTTTTCCCATGCCTAATGTGAGTTTAGCATTTTTTACATCATTATTTTTCGACAAGTTAGATATTTATATGATGTGGAGATACGTGTTGGTTTTCGGTTAAACAAGTAGTTCGTATATAGCGTTATCATTCATTGAGAAGCTAAATTAACGGTAAGCTTATTATGGCTAATAAAATTAAGTTTTTATTGCAACTGTGGACTTTGACGCATTTTCGGTAAGTTGCGCTCAAGCATTATACCCACGCTTAAATATGAAGTCTGGCTGGCCAAATGAAATATTTTCGAATAATCTCATTAATACCTATAATTGTAATAAAGAGTCAGATAACGCAATATTCAACCGGAAACTAAGGTACACTTCTAATTAACAAGGGTTTGATAGAGACCAGCTTATTATATAAATACCTAGGTCGATTTACTTAGTACAGGCCTCGCAGCCGACTAAAGGCTGTTATTCTCTGACGTCGGGAAATTGTCTTTCGGTCATAGCAAGTAAATAGTTTGTATGAAGGACTTATACATGCACAAAACGGGCTGGACTAGTAGGACATGAATTACTTTATCAGTAATCAAAAGAAGCTTTCTAAGCGTTCCGGTATAACGTATTCGCACCTAGTGTATTAATTAATTTTAAACATATCTGCTATCCATACTCCACGTACGCTGAATAGCAAATCCTCCATAACGCCAAATTTGCTGTTCCCAGTCGTGTCCCTTTGACACCCGATCAGGCGATGATAAAATCGAGTATCAAAATGGTACTAAGAGTTGTACTCACGTAACTCAATTTTATAGATGTAGCGGTTGAATTTAGTCTTGCTTTCCAATATATAACGATTGAAATTCCTTGAGTTTAAGCTACTTTATCATGAGTTGTTTAATGAGTGGCGGCCGAGCAAATCGCAAAGTGCCGATTTAGTTCAGCCTCCATAATTGGGGCGCTAGAAAGCCGACAACTTATGAACATTTGCTTGAAAGAATGAAAGGTTTTCCGTATTCCTAAACTGTGAAACAGTGTATACTTGTGTGGAGGCCATTGTTACCCAAGCTTATCAAGAATGCAACCATGTGGTACTGATTCAAATATTTGAATTGAGGCTTCAACTCAACACAAAAGGTGAATAATATTTCCAACATTTAAGGTATAAATTAATAAATGTAGGCACTTGCAGAGTGATGAAAGGTACTCACGTTGCCCACTGTTTTAAAACTTGGCTGCAAAACGCAGTTGGTTACCAGTAACTTAATCTGCTCAAACAATATAGTTAACTGAGCAATCGCTTAATATGATTATTTTACTACTTTGTCTATTAGGAAACAGCTTTAATTAATTTCTATGATGAGGCCAACTAACAGTTTAAACATGCTTACTTTTGCGAAATAATTCATGTTACTCAGGAGATGTCCTAATACATGCACAATTCTATTTATAAATTTAATTTGCATCGTTTCTATCTGTTTTCCCGGATATGTCCTGCTAAGTGCATTGATGCTATTTAGTTTGTGGATGAGTTTAGTTTTTATATTGACGTTTTTATCCCACCTACTTGGGATTAAGATAAATCATCGACATTTTACTCGCTACAAATTTGCACCTTAATGCTACGTCTTACTACAGTATTATCAAAGAAATTGTCTGCTGGTGGCTACGAAGTAGTAGATCTTCAACTTAAACAAACGATTTCAATAGCAGACGAACAAATTTAAGCTAGAAGCTATAGACTGTATACATATTCTGCCTATTCGTACCCTTAGCTATTGTGAGATACCTTAAGTGATATCTTAATATATTGGCTCGGCTGTTGAACTAAGCTATCTAATCAATATTCGGCCCAACTTTGCCTATAAGCATAAAATACATAGTAATAAAATTTAAGAGTCAAACGAGCGTTATAGAGTTGAAGGAAAGGAATGAAACGACTTCATCAGTTACTTTGACATTAATTCACATTCATATCATTACGTTGGAACTTTCTAGCATAAATACAACTATTGATTTGTAGCACCTGTAAAGACAGCTCACTACACAATTAATCTGTATAGCTGGTTAAATATACAAACACAGGTAAACATAATTTCGATCCTTAGATTTATGAAACTGTCAAATAGCAGTTTTGTGTATGTGCTTTATTTTCTGATAAGTAATGATCATAATTTGCAGATTACAGCTTACAAAACGGTTAAGCAAACTGCTTTAAATTTGTTGCTCTAAGTTGTGTGCCGATGAATTAATATTCTTTATTGACAGAGAGAAAAATGACAGTTTATGATGTATTAAACGGAGAGAAACGTGTTTCGATGATTCTTTTGTGATTATGGGAACGAATAGTACACAATCAAAGGTAATAATGACTAAAAAAATGAACATTTCGTGTTTTCCTCGGATCTCTACATTATTCAAATGCGCACAGAAACTCCTTTCGTCTACTCAAGTCACACAGTGGTTGAATGAACATACGCTTTGGTTCGCGTCACCAACGCTTCTGAATGAAATGAACAATACCTCGCAATGTAACTTTTATAGTTGGATTTAGTCTTTTGATATGGGAGGCAATAATTACATTAAGCAAATTAACGTTTTGAGTTTCCTTTACTTGGATGGAGAAATATTTTTTGGGCAAACATCTTAATTGCTGTGCATAAGTAGCTTGTGCTGGCGAGTTCTTACATATTTATTGTGGCTGTGATGTAGCAGATTGCTGTAAGCGTGATTGGTTGGAACTAGTATCAAATAAATCATAATGAGATCCCACAAACGCCGATAGTCACCGCTGTAAAGGACAGAGGCTTGCATTTTGATTCCTTAGGTGGTATAAATCAATCCCATAACAAATATACGTGAACTATTATCTAAAGCTTCTGTGCGATAACATCGTTTTTATTACGGACACCAAGCGCGTTAGGTAAATGCCATATGACGCCTCAAGTATGCGTTTAAACTTTGCTGAACGCTAGAATTCGCGAGATTTTCTTATACTATGCTAAGGAAACGTTGGTGTTAACGCATTTTGCACGCTTATATTTTATGCAGTGAATTTCATCCTTCACAATTGCTCTAAAAAAGCCACGTCTTACAGCAAGTTGCAACTACTTCTTCTACGTCAAAATTCATTGGTAAACTGATAGCATACACCCAGACGTTTGCATTTATCTACATTAAACTGGAGCCAGTTTTTAGATTTCTGTGTCGCATGGAGGACCCTTTGCAATTTCGTGTGATTGGCCCCTAAGTTGATTACATCTTACCTGTTTAGATATTGTGCCGATATTAGGATGTTTGGCTACATAAAAATAGCAGGATGCAAGACGAAGACCTGAAATATACGTTGTCTTAATATCGATAATTTACGTGTACCCCACCGTATTTCAACCGGGTAGGAAATGCCTATGTCGACCATCACATTCGTCCGACTCTAAATGAGGAAGTTGTCTATTAACATGAGAAAGGGTCAGCGATTCCACGCTTCGAAAGTTATCAGGGAGAATGCAGTAGAATTGGCGGTCAAACGATACTGAGAACGCCAGATATACAAAATCTACTCAACTTGACACGGAACGATTCCATCTATACTATTCTGTTTATCAGTAACGTTGCGTTGTTACAATGATTTTTGGTAGAATTCGCGATGCTGGGATACTGGGGTTTAGTTGCTCTTGCACGCCATCGCAAGGAGTATTAATTAATTGTTAGTGACATCTTGGGAAACGTGTTCTCTGTGCTTAACTTTGAAGTATTAATAGAAACTTATACCTGCCTTATATGGATCACATCTGATGATCTCTCCACCGTTGTAAGTTTATCACACTGTGATGTTGGTTTGAAGACTACAATTCACTCAATCAGGCACCAGTATGATTTCAAACTATGGACACCAATTTAAGACATTAGCACTTCGCTCTCATAATTCGCATTCAGTGAACTACTGAGAATGTAGAGCAAGCAGATGGCAGGATGGTGCTATAGAGGTGTGGTATTCTTGGACTCATCGAGACGCATAAATAGCCACACTCCCAACGAAATGTACATAATTGTTATAGCGAAAAAAGTAAGCAGTGTGTTCGCCACAACTGCCACAAATTTAAACACGGTTTGTAAAAGTTTGATAAAAAGAATCTTTAAGCAAACAAAAACAAACGGGAAATTACTTCACATGCGAGAAACAGGCAAAATACGAGTCTGATCAATTGGCACGACAAGGTTCGATAGTTGAGGGATTTTTCAACATCTGCTATATTCTCATTAAAGAGTTTGAAGTGTTGAATCACCTAAAAAGTAATAAAATATGGGGAAGTTGATAGTAGCAAAAAGTTATTACAGCCGTCTTGTCAAGTAATGTAATACGACACTTCATAGAATCGTCTTTCGGAGAGCTGCTAGCTTACTTCACTTACATATTTCATCTGGCCTTGTGGTGTTGTGGCTTAATGTAAGTAGCAAATGAATTCTTGGGTCGCTTTCTCCTGTTGACTGTTGTCAACAAGATTTAGTGGAAAAGTTTTGCTCCAATCCCAAACTGCTATACAGACACGTAAACAATTTGCGCAGTGTTAAGCGCGGTATTCCTGCTCTGTTCACTGCATATGGGTTAGCCCAAACTGCACAAGAGGCGGCCAACGTCCTTGGACAACCATTTGGACGTACCTTCCAAAGGGTGCAAACATCACACATCCTGCCTAAGCAGATAACGCCGCCATTAGGGCTTAATCAAATATCGTTTACCTCCGCAGCTGTACTGAAGAGGCTGACGACTCGGCGCGAGTTCAGCTCTCCCGCTGAGGACGGTATTCGACCGAAGGCGTTGAAAGTTGCTGCCATGAGTTTGGCAGAACCATTAGCAATTTTCTTTCAACGATGTCTGAACGAGATGCACATCCCCACGATATGGAAGCACGGAATCATCACGCCTATCTACAAAAGTGGTAGCCGTGCTGAACCAGCAACATATCGCCCGATGACACTACTTCCTGTGATCTCCAAGGTTATGGAGTCCATTGTAGCTGAGGTTTTGATGGGGTACCTGGAGAACAACCAAATTCTCCTTCCGGCACAGCGTGGATTTCGCCAGAATCACTCCTGTACAACTAATCTCTTGATTGCTCGTGCAAACTGGACGGAATCCCTGGACGCTGGTGTAAGTGTCGACGCGGCCTACTTGGATTTCTCAAAGGCATTCGACCGCATAAACCATGGCATTCTCCTCCACAAACTCCAGAAATATGGAGTCGGTGATCCTGTTCTGGGCTGGGTAGAATACTTTCTTCCGCAAAGTCACCTGAATGTAACGGTTAGAAGCAGCTTCTCAGAATCCATCGAAGTTCAATGCGGCGTACCTCAGGGCTCGGTACTTGGACACCGCCTGTTTTTGGTATTCATAAATGATCTCGCGAGTGTGCTATCTTCTATTTGTTTGCTATTTGCTGATGAACTAAAGGTATGGCGCAATATAGCTGCAGTGGATGATCACACATTCTTACAGGAGGACCTGAACAAAGCGTGCACATGGTCTATCGAGAACATGCTGCATTTCAACGTCACCAAGTGCAAAGTTCTCAGTATACGGCACAAGAGTATGCACAACTGCCGCCTAGGACTACAATTTCTACAGCGAGCTTCTCACGAGTGCGATCTCGGTGTGATTGTTCAAGATGACCTCGGTTGTTCGAGACAGACTGAAAAGGCCGCTAAGAAAGCCAACCAGTACCTCGGTCTTCTTCGCAGAGCCTTCGGGAAGCGTGACCCTTCGATCTTTCCAAAAATGCTTAGTGCGTACGTGAGGCCGCACGCGGTATACGCTATCCAAGCGTGGAAACCCTGGCTCAAGCACCATCTCACCGCGCTCGATACTACACAACGTAGGGCAACGAAGAGCGTCAGAGGTTTGACCAGCCTCTTCTACTTACTCAGGCTGAAGACCCTCAAAATATACAGTGGAGGTTAACGGCGTCTAAGGGGCGATCTCATAATGGTGTACCTAATCCTGAGAGAACCCAACCACCCATATCATTCCATTCTAATATTCAGTCAAAGCACCTCGCTAAGAGATCACCAGTTTAAGTTAGTCACGCAGCACAGCCGCCTGGAATGTCGGCGAAAATATTTCTCCCTTCGAGTGGAACAGCCGTGGAATGCCCTCCCGGAACTTGTAATTAATGCACCCACCCTATCCCTTTTCAAAAAACGCCTTGACCATACTCTGTCACATTTACACTACGTGCTATAGCTCATGACCACCAGATGTTGACACTAATGCACTACAGACATTGGGTAGTGTCATAACCCTACCAGAGAATGAGTCACTTCAAACACCCTGCACGAAATTTGATAAACGCTACTATTATAGAAACTGGATTTCTGTATCCTGTAGGCCCAAGATAGTTGCACACGAGTAAGCGTTGTCCTTGCTATCTTTTTTATTTTTCTCGCCTATGATGCAAACAATAACCACTCCCCTGTTGCTTTATGCGAAACATTCTCATTTCAAACTCCCCTTTAAGCTCCCGAACTGACGACTCCGTTATGCTTTAGCTATCTTTTTTATCACGCTAAACACCCTACGGGACATGTCAAGCACCTGTTTTTGTACCCGTCATAAATCATTGTTTATTGTTCATATGCAGTTCTGTCATCAGCATTGCGACATATTATAGATAAATACGTGTTAATTTATGTGGAGGCCTGTGTAATATTTTAAGCTTTCTCCAATACGTTGAGCAACCAGGATTGGTTCCGGGGCCAAATGGCTGACAATCCGGCGCCTTACCACTAGGCCATATGTTGCTGGAGTGTAGCGAATTCTAAATATCTGTCTGTCATTGGGAAGCCGTGTTGCACACAAACCTATTTTCGAAGAGCCCGTGTTTCATGTAAATTAGCGCCAAACAGGAATAAGGTTACAAGAGATCTGCATTTTTGATCTTGCTTGGTGACTTAATGTTTTCTGTTTCGAGAATTATCCACTGGGCAGTGGCTATTTTGATAGGGCTAACATATCACTGATATGCATGAATGCATTATTGAAGCACAATGTGGTTATTCGTGCGCTAAATATTAAATTTTGGTCGCGCTTTCAAAATACCCACTTTCCACCTTCGTGACGTTTAGTTGTGTCGGTTGCCGTGAACAGGATGAATGTTTCATTAATATTTTATAATTTTCGTCGCAACGTTTTGACGGCAACTGCGAAGCAGATATTCATATCGCAAAATTACGATTTTTCCCGATGTCGTATAGAATCCCCACTTAAAGCCATAATTTGTTTCATCGAAAACACAGATATTCGGGAAAATACTTGGTAGGGCTTTCCGAAAGTGCCATCCACGTTCATAATGAGCGCCAGTCTTGCATGTTACTGCACTGAAAACTGCTTGAAAGGACAGGGATCACACCATCATCATCATCATCGTCATAATCAAGAGCAGTACATCAGCCATTTGAACTGATGCTTCGCTGCCATACAACCATGATGACCTATGAAATAAAGAATGAGAGGGAGAGAAGGGGGGCTTACCTGAAAATCTTAATGCCCTAAGCAAACATTCAGGATCAAGGCGCCTACAGCTTGTGTAGACAACATACCGTCACAAACAGCTGGCTATCATGCAAAGATAAGGCGGCATCGGCGAGACAGCTTCCTTGCGTCTTTCACTGCCACGCGTCATAATCAGTCATTACCCCGCAGACAACTCAGCGCCAAACACACTTTAAACAGGCAATCCAATTAGAAGACGGCTGCAGACGCGCCACTGAGGCTGGTCGTCCTGCAGCAACACTTTGGGAAGTGCATACCAAATAATGGGACCACACTTGATAGGCCATTCAGGGTTGATTGTGCCGCCCCAGCATCATCGAAAAGCAAGACGATATCGTGCGCATAATCTAGATCAACTAACCTTTCATCAGGCAGCACTTCAACGCCTACATCGTGAGAATTCGCAAGGCTCACTCCAAGATAGAATCCACGACGAAATTGAACAAAAACGGGGATTTTGGACAACCCTGGCAAACGCCACTTGTGGTCGGAAAGCTATCCGATAGGACACCGTATACCCTGACGCAACCTGTAGTGTTCGAGTATAGAGCACGAAGGGTGTTCACCTATTTCTTGGGAACACCTATCCGCGCAAGTATATCCAACAGAATCGATCGATCGACTGAATCGAACGCACTCTTGAAATCGAGGAACACAGCTATTGTCGGTCTGCGGTCTGCGTGGCGCTGCCCTAGCACCTGCCGCAAAGTAAATATATGGTCTATACAGCCAAATCTTGGGGGGGGGGGGCGGCCTGCACTTCCCTAATCTGAGGTTCCCGTTCCACAGTCAGGCAGCGAACGAGAATCGAGGCCAGTAATTTTGTCACAACTGGCGTTAGATCAATACTCCTGTGCTTAGAACAATCTGTGCGACTGCCCTTCGCACACTCCTCCAGATACATTCGAATAAGGAGGTCAGTGCTTTGCAGAGACCTCACCTCCATCCTTAAATAGTGCGGGTGGAAGGGGATCCTGGCCAGCGGCAATGATCGCGTTTCGGATCTCGGCCTCTGACAGAGGCTCTAAACTAACCGTCCATGGCTCGTCCTGCGCCACCTGAGAGGAAAGAGGTCCGGGAGCAGGGTGCTAGCTGAACTGATCTCGAAAGTGTTCCGCCCAAATAGCCATACGGCGCTCCTTATTGTGTATCAGTGCACCCGCGATGTCTCTGATTGTTTTACTGTCGTCTGGTTTTTTGGGACATGTGGTGAGGATTAGACGCAAGAGCTTGCGATAGTTGCCTACTGCTCCTGCCTCCTCCATTTCTTGAACCTGACTGGTCCACCAGGCTTCCTTGTCAGCACGTAGGCTCTGCTTTAGTTCATGCCTAATAGCCCGTCTCGTCACATTGTGTTCAGAACCAGCCGGGAGATGTCTTCTAGATTCCAGAAGGTTCACCGACCTCTGGGATATCAAGTGACTGGTGCGGTGACCGTTGGTAATGCCACAAGCAGATGCTCCTGCGTCGTGCATGGCGGCCGAGATCCTATTCCACTGAAACTCAGTGTCATTAGGGCAAGGCAGCGGAAGTTCGGTATACAGTGCTTAATGATGGGCTTGCCTGATCGAGGACTGAGACAATTTCTCCGTTGCAAATCGTAGGGGACATTTGGTGCGTCTCCTGATAAAGTTCATGGAGAAACGACTATGTACCAAGGCATGATCAGAGTCGACACAGGTACTCCAGTATGAGAGGCTATCCAGTGTGTAACCACGCCACATGTAACTTATGGCTATGTGGTCAATTTGGGTCCATCGCTGGCCAGCTACAGGAGGACGCCAAGTGGCACTTCAGCGCCCACTGTGTTTAAAGCAGTGCTACTAAGAAACAACTGGTGCTCTGCACACATTTGCAGCAGACGTTCACCGTTGTCAGTCCGTTCGGAGTTTAGCCCATGATTACCACCCAGCTGAGCGACTGAAGTGCTCAGACGCCCTACTTGTGCGTTCATATCCCCTGCAAGTACTATGGTATCTGAACTAGTAGCACCGCGTAGTAGGGCGTTCAGTTCGTGATAGAATGTGTCCTTGACAGCATTAGAACTGCAGTCGGTGGAAGCATAAGCGGAAATCACGAACAAACCGCGTGTTTTTACTATTTCGTGAATCAACTTTAGCTGATGTCGTCAAACTGGCTGCATATAAACGGCTGTTCACCGGAATCCAATCAACCAACGATGGCTCAACCTTGGAGCTTAGAATGATACCTACATCAGCTTAACCCGTAAGTCCTGCATCGGCGTCTCCGGATACATATAACCAATAACGAGAGGATAAGCCGGGTGCAGTTAATTCAATAACCCCGTTAGGGTCATTGATCATTATTTCGGACACACAACATACATCGATACCCAGTGTGTCCGACGTGCCTGTGAGTGCATCCTGTTGACCTGTTTGTCTTAGAGTGCGAAAGTTGAATGGCACCATAGAAACGGGATGGCTTGGCCTTATAAGGGACTTTTGCCGATAGGCGTCCGATAGGTGCGGTGGGATGGTGGCTGCAGATGGTTCTACTCCAGTGACACTTCGGTTGCTGTCAATTAAGCTGGGAATTATAGAAGGAAAGTTAGTAATTGGGGTTGGTATGGGAGGGAGAGAAAAAGGGGAACAGAAATAAGGGAGGCGACAGCAGTAACATGTGTTCGCTTATCCGCCTGCTGTATGCAGCAGATAAGGCGACCCTTGATAATCTGCGCGACGGCCGATGCAGGATGAAGATTATGTCTGAAGAAAAAGTCATGGTTATTTGTGGGCTGAGATACTGCCAGGGCGCCCAGACCTAGACAGGAGGACGACTAGGGTCCTCATCCAAAGCCTTTGGCTCAAAAGCCTGTCCGCAAGGCAGCGGGGTGGCAGTGATTTAGTTTTACAGAAGTGGACGCCATACCATTTCAAACCCCCAACCTGGAGGACCAGGAGACTGATTTTGTCTGACCTTTCACCATTGACCAACCTGGTAGGAGTAACTCTCAAGGTGCCCGGAGGCATCACCCAGTATAGCTCAATGGGTCAATGAGGTACGCAAACCCTCGCACCACGTGAAGGTTCATTCTCGTTGCGACAGTGAGCACTGTTTTGTTTGCTACAGGTTTCTCGTCTGTAGATGTATATCTCCGTCTAAAATCCGAACAGAATTCTGTTTCTAAATTTTCCAAAGCTTCTTGGGGAAAAACTGTTTATGTCCGTGTGCGTAGACTGCGATCACTGTGCAAATATCCCATCATATAAAAGAAGGATGCAGATAAAGTAGACAGGTTCGATGGGAGTCATATTGCCATTTTCGTCTCGAACATGCGCCTTGTTTCGTGTTTTCAAACACCAAGTAATCTGCTTCCGCGAATGTCTCCCGTGACTCTTGTGAATAAATTATGCAAAATAAATTGTCGCTATTACGAAAGCCGGATTAACCAGATATTCAAAATGGGAAATTCTTAAAACCAAATCCTTATGTTATAATAATAAGTTCGAAATGGCGAAAAATGTTACATTTTGTTTTAAACGTAATACAAAATACAATGAGTATCAGTACAGTATGATACGCGGTACATATAAAAATTGCAAGAACTATATGCGATCAATTTATTACTAGGAATCATGACCTAAAATCAATTATGAGATCACTAAAATTTCACTGAAGACCACATCCCACTATTATGCAAATCTAATTGAAAGTTACATGTTGTGGGATTATATAAGGGAATGACACATGTCATTTATGACCTTGTCATAATAAGTATTTTTCTGTTCTTTAAAAGGACCAAACGTTACGATATATCTAAACTCACAAGAGGCTAACCCAGTAAAGTTAATGCAGGAAGCAATTTTGTATCTACCGTAAATGCTTGTGAGATGTTTTTTGAGAAGTGTAATGTCACCAACCCAACAGTTAACTGTGAATAGGTTTGATTTTGAACTATTGATTGCAGATGTGCATCGCAATTCTCAGCAATTGGTAATTATAATCAGATAAGGAAAGTAAGCCGTTTCTCAAACACTCAAATTTGCATGAAGGAATAATCTAAGAAATCCAATCCATTTGATGGGAAGGTTTTCATCTTTTAAAATGGAACTCTAAATCGTGTTCCATCTAACTGACAATTTAATAATGATTATCTCTGCAACGTGAAGCTTGATGCAGTAAACATGGTATCATTATTATCCAGACTGTAGTTGACCTAATTGATGTATAAATATTATTATCCAAATAACATTACGGTCCTACTTGCTTGCAGATACAAGCCAGATGTATCCATCAAAATGCCCCATCTGTTAATGATATTCGTCTCGTCATCCAAGGGTCTGTCTCCGGTTTCAAAAATGTAATAAATGTTTATATGCAAAGCTAACTAACTTATAGTTTAACTTGCAGTTGATGGAACCCGGATGCCAGCAACAGTGATTACATTTCACTTGGCATACAGTATACCATGCAAATGGTTAGGCAGTAAATTGTGATATACAAACAACAAGCGAGGTCGTTTTGAATTTCGGTTGTTGCGAATGCAACCTCGTGTAGAATGAACTGCAAAACGAACACTACTTTAAACGGATAAACTTTAAAATAATTTGTATGATATCACTGCATTATAATAAACCTTTGGAGGATGATTACATAGGTGATGTAGAAAGCACCACGAGAAATAATCCTAAACTTGCTGAAGAGCGATTCAAATATAGCAATGCAGTGATTTTGGAGATAGCTGGATATGGCCGTCACACCTTGTGGTCGAAAGTTTCTAATCTTGCTTATCAGCATTTTCGACATTTTATTTTATCTCACTTTTCATCTATATACACTCACTCAATCATGTTCGAGCATACATTCCAAGTGCGAAACTTCCAAAATTTTCAATTTACGTGGTGCTTTGGAGCAAACACACGAGCACAGTTTTATCGCTTTTCTACCTCGAATTAATATTCTTAGAAATAGCAGGGAGTATATTGCGACATCTACTTGATCTAGCTTATATCAACACCGCCGGCAGCCATATAAGACAGCTATATGTTATTATTTCTTTCGTTGCTGCATTCGCTGGCCATATAGCACACGGGATCGCGAACTAATCACAATCGCCCTACTTCTGACCAGACGCGATATATCAATGGAAAGTCGTTCTCTTTTCTCGCATGAACTGCACGGATGATTCCACTGAAAAATTCTGTATAACGCTAAGCGGAAAGGCAAGAAATTGACCTCATACCTGACTTGTGCACTGAGCCATCGATTAACGAAGGACAACCTGCAGTTCTTGAAGGAATGCGAATAAATGTTCGCGGAAATTAATAATCGGCTGATTCTTAGCAAACATTTTATCAGAAACGGCTAATATTTTGGACTGTATTGTTAACTAATAATGGGTTTTAGAAGCTCTAAAAGATGTTGAAGCATCCCTAAGTACTCGTTAGTTCTAGCAAAAATGAAAGCGTTACATTTTGTTTAAGAATAGAAAGAAATCTACTAAGACACATGCAAAACCCCTGCTTACAGATCATCAGTATGCACTGCATAGCGAAATATTTGGCATCCAAGCCGGAATTACTCGTACGAGTAAAAATTCAATGTAAAAATATTCAGCATGAAGTTTTCCTAACAAAACCTACGGTACATGATAAAGAATTAAAATATAAATTGATGCAAATGTTGTATGTGCTTAAACTATATTTGAAAATAATGGTTAACCCATTAACTGCTTTTAGGTACAATTACACTTGAGTAAATATCCCGTTATCACTTCGAAAACACCAAAAACTAGATAACTCTAATCTAAGGGAAACCTTGTAAACTATGTCGCATTTAAGATGCATATGATGATAGCACGGTCTTAAAAGATTATCGCGTTTATTTCACATAATTCATATTTATTGTAGTAGCATACGCTTATCAATTCTATAGACCTTAGTCCATTTATGTGAGACATTGAAAAAATTCCTCGATTCATTTGCGCCAAGCACATTAAAAGTTTTCAATGAAATAATCCCTAAAATTCATTCATATTAATAACATTTTATTTGTTATGTTGGATTACATATAGGTGACAATGATAACATACTTGACAGTTCTACAGAGCCTGCTCACAAAGGCTTAATACTGACTTCCTTTTGGTGAAAATGGTTTCATCTTCTCGCAGTAAAACTTAATGTTCTTTAAAGCTTGCCTCTGCTTGTAATCATGGTTGCGTTTACCTAGGATTACTTTGCAACTCGTTCCGAACCTATCAGAAGATTACACTACGTAAAGGTTTAAAGTTGCTCGCATTTGTCGCTCAGCAAACAGGAAAAATACCTCTTCGAACAAGAAAGAAAGATTAGTACTCAACCAAAAACTACCTCACCAAAATACAGTGACCTCAAAATACTAAATAGGTAAAGAACAGGTTACTAATATAAAGGGAAAGAAGTCCTATCGTACGTAGGCGTAATGTGGGAAGTTCAAGCAAATGGAGCACACTGCTGTTATTTGCACCGATCGTAACTGGTCTGACAAGGGATGACAAGCCGGGCACCCTCAGGGTCGACTGTCAATTATGCAGATCCGCGGCTATCATTCATGGCATTTTGTCACTAGCTGCTGGCATCCATAAATCATGTTGTCGGAACCCGGTCGAGGTCTGATAGAAGGCGCATCACCGAGTAGACCCAGAATGTGAAATAGCGCTGTCTGGTGCATTCTCAGGCTTGCCAAAGCCCGCCGAATGAGAGTGGACTAGGAACAATTACTTCTGAGGAATAGGGAAAACACGTGCTAATATCTGAATGGTGCTAAGCAAAAAAAGTAATGTCCATCAAAAACTTTCATCAAACCTTGTCACCATCAGAACTCCACTATCCATCGGCATATCACCAACAGTGCACCAATTACATGTGCATTCTGTGTACTCTATAAACTGCTATATGTTAGCTAGCGTAACTCACGCTGCCAGCGCTTTCGGCAAAACCATAATCCAGGCACCCTTGCTCAACATGCTAGTGACCTTAACATACTGATAGGTTAAATGCAAAAGTCAGCAATCAGTAGTTTAGTGGCAAAATTCTTCATGTATAGCACCGTTCTCAAATAACACTTTTTCCGTAAATAAATTATGCGCAGTATACACCACCTTCATTTCACCTGCTTTTCATGCTCTACTTAATAATTTCTCAACTATTTTTAATTAAACGTCCAAATTGCGCAACAAACTTTACCATTATGATTTAATAATAAGGAAAACACGGAATATAACAAATTTGTAATGACTGTCCTTCACGTAATCCTGGTGGATGTCTAATCTATGTCAAAATGATGTACTTCTTTTCCACAACAAATTAATCACTCCCTTTAAAGTTTTGTGCTACAATGTGGATTACCAGTTCTACTTAACGAACATACCTCCTGATAGGTTGCATCAACAGGACCTCTTCATATGTAGTCACCATAATGTTGGTTTGATAAACAATTTGTCTTTGTTGCCGACATTTTATTCACTAATAAATTATTCACCAAAACCGCACGGCCCCTTAAACTTGTGTTTGGCGCAGTCCAAGAACTTGTTTTGATCTCTTCTGCATTAAATAACCTTCTAGAGCGCCATATTGTTTCAGGCCTCTGCCAGAAAATCAATCATATGTATGATAGACAAAGTTTGTGTTATACTGAATCTTGGACACTGCACAATAGTAACGGTAATCTGAAAGAAGTGGAAGTCATAATTATAGAAAAGGTTTTACATCTCGCTCAGAGATATTTTTGAGTAAGTCAACATTTGTAATTACCACTGAGCGCTGCGATGCTGTAAATCTACAGCCGTATGCTTGCGTAGATGCAAAATAATAAAGTCCTTGCTGACCCTTGTTATTCGCCTTAGGTTTTACAGAGCACTCACGACCCAAGTTTTAGAATCAAAAGTGCTACGAACTAAGAAACATTGGCGCATAATGCACGCAAACATCTTATACCAAACGCTATTTAAATTGCTTTATAAAGAAATTTGTGTGATCATGCAATAAACTTCCGTCCGATGACACAAACTGTGGTAGCTGGCAGTAACGCTAACGAATGGTTGCAGTTTACCTGACAATTTCAAATATATTGTCTACACTTAGACAAAAGATGACTTCAGGTTCTATGAATTATACAAGTTCTGGATAAAGGTGAAAGTTGCCATATACTTAAAGTTACCTTATTACGACTTTACATATGCATGGAGTAATCTATGGGTAAATATTTATTAAATATCCCATTCGTAATATTACTTTTTCCGCATCACATTTAGGAAGTTTATGTGCTCTCATCAGAAAAATACTGTTTATTCCTTCGGTGCATTAGATGGGAGAAGCACCGTTCCTTTCATGCTGAGTTTCATTCCGGGACAACTATAGGTCTATTTTTTAATCACATTCTATGAATCTCAATGGAGTTACTGTATAAATTGAACTCCATCTAACATACCTAAATTTTTCAAGGGATTTCGAAAATCACTTTAAAACTGTTGGACCAAGTGTTATATCATAAATAAACTGAATGTACAACCCGGTCCACTTGACATGTGTACAAGTTAACACAAAACCGATGTAACGCATTCATGAACTATCGCGGGCATTCTGTTAGTTTAACTCTTCCTTGGTTTTTCTATAAGCGGTTTTTCATGTTATTTCATCCTGTTATTTTGTTCTTCGTTTATTGGTCACGATAGGGCCGATTGCCTGTAACGGTTTTAATTTTGCAAACAGAATGTTTCTCCCACGCATGGCGGATGGTCAAACACACACTAGTAAAAATTAAAAAGTATGCGAAACCTATATTAAATCAAACATTATTCTTCATACGAAGGTAGTGGTGTGTATTGCCAATTCAAATGAATTCGGTAATCGTGCACAACAAACACAATGATTTGTGAGCCTTCCGACTGACATGAGTGGTCAGTATATGACAACAAAATATATAAAGTCTAAATAAATGGTAAAATGGATGATGATTAGCCTGACCTAACCAACGCTAACAAATGAGCAGCTAGGAATCGGAGGTGCGGGACCTATCTCAAGTAGCACTACCTCTTGTGGAAGTGCGTCCTAAGAAAATGGTTTCGTGGATGATCGTATTACTTCGATTGATACTTCGCACTAAACTTACCTTTGAGTTAAATCTGCTATATCTGTTGATCATAGTTCTTTCGTTTTTATCTCACAATTGCTTACCTATACTCTCAATTATGTTACTCCTCAGCCAGTGTTCTAACACATCGATTTCTCTTTCATCTCTACTAAATAGTTTTTAAGTTTTCTGCATCTGTTCAGAATACCCATAGGTTCAACGCACAGTACAATTTTGCGGTTTGCTGCTCATGCCTTGATTGATGGATCCTTGCCTTCGAGAATAAAAATTTATCTATTATTTTGAAGAACTGTTCTGAAAAAGTGAGGGCGTTGGTGATATTACTGATTAATCAATGGCAATTAGTTCCAGGTAAATAATGTTTAATCGCGTGGCAACTTGGCATTTATTGTTCACCAACGTCAAGCGGCGTGCTGGTCGGAATTTTTTCGTTGCTCCTGATTTGAAGTTTTCGGATTAAAATTGTTTCGTACATCGGCCTGCACACTCATTCGATCGGGCTCGATAGGCCTACCCATTGCGCAAACGTTCTCGAGGGTACTACAAACGAAGCAACGTCAAACGCCGGTTTTTAATTTTGGCTGTGTTTCAGTGCAGTCGTTCGCCTACGAGTGCACCAATTATCTGTCTTCATCAAGATTTTTGAGGTCATCGAAAAGCTTATTGCTAGGTCTACTTCAAGAGACCTAAACCAACCCTGTCGGTAGCTGCATAAGGCAACTGGAAGCAATTATATCTTCGTACATTGCATGCTTGCCCAAGAGCTCTCACTCCGCATTGTGAATCGCGTTCTATCGAACCTACGCAAATCTATTTGTCTGGCCGGATTGGTGCGTGCGTGCCTATTGGAACCGGCATAACGTGACGCGACACGTCACGCAGTTGACCTCAGGGCTACCTGTACACAGAGCGGTCGAGTACTGAAGGACAATCTACCTTTGGCGGAATTTGGACAACTGAGCCCTCTTTTGGTTTGTATTGATCGTTGCATCTGCAACCGTGGCCTGTTTGTACCAGTGTGATTCTAATGCACTTTAGATAGGTCCTATAAGCCCTAAAATCATAGTCTGTTTCCTCGGTGGTTTGCCGATAACTGTCTGATTCGTCTCCATCACTGTAACAGAAACGGTGAACTTTGTCCCCTAGTTCTTATCCTTGTCGACATAAAATAGTTTTACAAGCACAAAAACCGAGTGACCAATCAGTAAAATTGCTCGTTACCACAGTTGAAACAGGAAACTCAAAGAAGAGACAGGAAGCCACTGAAACGCTAGCAAAACATCCTGCTTATAACCAGTCCGTCAGCAAGGATAAATGAAAGACTCCTCATCTAAGATGAATATAAAACCGAAGTCGCGCATAAGAGTAAGACACCGATGAAATGATAGTACTCATATGGTCTCTCTGATGGAGCACTGCGCAGTTAATGGAGAATTGTCCTCTAAAGCAATTCAAACGATTGCTGCGCT
Organism: Dicrocoelium dendriticum; assembly: GCA_944474145.2. Classification (NCBI taxonomy): domain Eukaryota; kingdom Metazoa; phylum Platyhelminthes; class Trematoda; order Plagiorchiida; family Dicrocoeliidae; genus Dicrocoelium; species Dicrocoelium dendriticum. The sequence goes on along the minus strand of OX104063.1, from coordinate 241,510,727 downwards.
TGAACTACAGCTGAAGGTATTGAAGGACATGATCGAATCTCTTAACTAAGTCCCAGCGCAATTTAACTTGCTCAAGTATCTTTTTAACATTCCAGATGCACCAAAAATAGAACTTCAACCCGTTAGAATTTTATAAAAAATGTCGCGTTTCAGGTTCATGAGCGTAATAAACGATTCAAAAAGGTTATAATATTGAATTCATCAGAAATGTTATCTCTTGAGACTATCTCTTCTGCCGTTGCAACCGATTATTATATTGCAAGACTGAAGTTTTCTTGCGTGAGGCTGCGAAAGAAAAATTCAAAGCTGGTCAGTCCAGTACTTATAAAATTTTCAAACGACACAATTTATGAAAAAATCAATCTGTAATAGGAGCGCATTATCACTTAGGAAAGATTATATATCCATGGTCCTGAAACCAAATTTAACAATGCCACAAAGAGAGTGCCAAAAAGCCTATTTCCGACAGACGTTCTGTGACCAATATTTTTCCACCGTTTATATCTACCCAGCGTTATTAATTTAAACTGACGGCATACTATGTGTCTTTGTTCGTGATTTCAAAAACAGTCACTCGATAATCATCAATTAACTTGGACTAACAAATATGGTGTGTTTGGAAAGAAGAGTAAACACACAGTTAGATTATTTCTCCACAATGATAAATCACTTGTCTTCTATAAAAAAGAGTGCGTCTCTGGAAAACTCAAAACTCCTCAAATAGATGATGTTCCAAGTCATGTAATGTAAAGTAACTTTCTCTTTAAAACAGACCATTCAACACCGTCAGACTGCGAGGCTGCTCAACAGAAAATACCACGAACAATAAACGTTGACCTCAACTGGTAATTCAGATTTCAAGAATGGAATCGATATTCGAATTGCGACTACTTCACTGAATAATTTAACTTCTGCTTATATTTATGTTGTCCTGTTGAGATAATTTACAAAAGGATGAACAGATATTCCTCGCTGCTATTGATGAAACTCAGGTGAACAAACATGCCTACCGATACAAAAAGAATGGGAAGTTAAAATCTCATTTCAGCATTCGAAACCGGAATAAGAAGATTGACCCGCCTATACATCGAGATTGTGCTGGACAAACATGATTCTCGCATTGTCTGGAAGTATATATATTTTGCTAATGTTCCCATAAGCGCCTTTGTAAAGTAAATGTGAGCAAACTCAATGCCGAGTTTAGTTCTGCTCAGCAGGCTATAATTACTTTCTTTAAATCACAAAAGATTTTTCGGAACTTACCACCAAAATTTTTAATGTTTGCCGAGATATCAAATAAATGATGATAAATGAGGCAACTACCTCCGGTACATTATCCTTACTTGTCCTAAAGCAAAATGCAGGTTAGAATACAAAACATATAACTGCCAATTTTGACAAACGTCTTATGGATGGCAGGATCCCTAGCATTTACAGACTTTTAAGGATAAGCTCTGTGCCTAAGAACGACTACTCCAAGTATTGTCCATTCTTATGTATATCGTTGATGTTGACAGTCTCCGACAAACTACCTGCCTCTTAGATTCTCACACATACCAATTCAGGCGATGTATAGCAGTTCGTGTATCAACAAGATTGCACCACACGGGATGCTGTATAATATTTTGTGAATCCTGTTGAATCTGCACTGGATGAAAAACGGGTGGCAGTATGCCTTATATTTCTCTACTTTACATATGCTTTCGGGAGCGTCCACAGATGAGTCAGACTCAAACAGCTGTTTGCCAATGGCGTTCGGTTAGGTGTTTGCAGCTTTGCTTTATGATACAAACCGAGCCGAATTCACCCAGAGCAACTGGGGAAATATTAAGCCTTCCTCGCTTGTCGTGGTATTTATTAGGTGTCATCGTCTAACCCGCCGTATTTTCTATTTGCATTTAAATCCCCAATACCACATGCTTTCCTTAGATAAACATTTGAGGAAGATGTCATTTTGGGATTCGATACTTAAGCCGTAAAGGCATCTACTTTTCAAAATAGTCTGTATGAGATAGCACATTAATCTCCATCTTGGTCACTGAATTTGAACACTTAAATTATCTTGTTGCAAAATACCCCAATTCTTAGAGCTGAAAATTAAGGGTTGATTTTGACGTCAATTATTAATTAACAATGTGATCAATTCATAACTAAATATTTTCGTTCGTCGTCATCAGCCGACAATTCAGATATGTCAACCAGCTGTCCGGAGAAGAACCAGACGGCCGTTTCGCTTTATTGGGGCTCATCAGTGGTGCGCATCCTTTGGTCCTCTGCGGAGGATCGAACCCATGACTGCTAGTGTCTCTTGCCAACTATTCTGCAGCTTATGCAACTGAGCCATGGAGGACGGTATCTGACTATCGTGAATTGTTAGCTAAAGGCGATATAGCCCGACGCATCCTCCACTGCCATGCAGGCACCTGTATGATATGTCGATTCATAGCTGCCGTAACCGGAAAGTCCTGACCCCGGAAGGCCGACCGCTGTCATCTGCATGGCAGGTGCCTGCATGGCAGTGGAGGATGCGTCGGACTATATCGCCTTTAGCTAACAATTCACGATAGTCAGCTACCGTCCTCCATGGCGCAGTTGCATTAAATGTGGGATAGTTGGCAAGAGCCACTAGCAGTCCTGGGTTCGATCCTCCGTAGAGGACCAAAGGATGCGCACTACTGATGATCCCCAATAAAGCGAAACGGCCGTCTGGTACTTTTTCGGACAGCTGGTCGACATATCTGAATTGTCGGCTGATTGCGACGAACAAAAATGCTCACTAAAATCCTTCCATACATAAGTCATAACTAGATATTCAAGTATTATATACAAATTGTCATTTTATCTCGAAAGGTATCTTCGTCCATTCCCTTTACTGAAACGTGTTTTAAGGTTAGACGGTTTTCATTTTAACCCCTGGAATTAAAATACTTTCAATACACCGTTTTAAATGCTTAGATTTACATACCATGCAAATTTCCACGTTGCCTCAACCGTTTCTCTCTGATCTTCAGTTGGGGTATTCAATAAAGGCTACAGATTCTTTGTACTGTCGGAAACCTTACCTCCAGTTGCTCTGGATTGTCCAAAGAGATTTAATTAGCAGAAAACATTTAACACCTTCTCGTACCACTTTGAATGCACAATTTTACACGACCTGCTTCAACCACTACAATTTGGCCTATCAAAAACTCAATTAATTGCCACTGCCACTTCCCAATTTTGTGTTGTATTTAGTCGTACTGGTTCTAAGCGCAACCCTCTAATACTGAAACTGTCCCGCGTGCTTGTCCACCCAACCAAAATTATCGAAATTATTTGCTCGATTAAAAAGTGTAGAGAATTTTAGGATATTTACATTATGAACATTCATTTCATATCATTCATCATTTGCATTTTTTGTGTTACATTTTGAAAATGCAATTACTCGGGTGTAAAAAGCATACACTGACTTGACTAACGTCTAATAAGCCGAATTGCAAAGGTGCGCTGTATACTATTTAACTGATGATTGTACAGCGATCGCTCAATCAAATGAATAAGTAAAGTTAAGCCGCCATTTAAATGAATGGCTTAACAACATTTGCTCTACCCATTTGCAATACTCCATGACTTACTACGTTACAGCGAAACATAGGTTGCTTTATAGATAAATGCTCATATTTTCTGTGTTGTCATTCTTAAAACGCATGCAACTTAGGACATTTAACAGTTTGGTTTTAATATCCACTCGCCTAGGACCAATGGACCTTGCATATTTCGCATTGTTAAGATAACATAATTTATTCTTCTGAATTCAGTCCACATGAGATTAATCCTAAAGTAGATGCGTAATCGTTGAAAAACAAGATGGTGACATTTTAAGATGCATTCGCGTTATTAACTTGCTGACTTATAAACATTTAAACAATTTATTTATCTTTGTCAATTGTAGCATATTGGACAAGAAAAATAAATTTAGTGATATATATATCCATATTTATTTATAGATTGCTAAAGAATGTTTATACCGGGCGTGGTGTGCAAGCTGAAGCAAGCTGTAATAATTTAAGAATTTCGCATCAAATATCAGTAAAATCATAATGATGTTAGTGGATGTTGTGTTTTGTACACGGGAATAAGGAAGTTAATTCCGCTCTGAGGTGCTGGTTAAAAGTAGCAAACATTTGGGCAATGCACTGATATAACTCTAAATATTATGTATTTTTCGACACTTAGAAAATGGATCTCGTTGCATTTATTTTACGCGTCAACATAGAGTTTATCATTTATTCCGTGTGACGCAAAAATTATTTAAACAAACACGTTTAAAAAGAAAAATCAGATTGGAAACGGAAAAATTAAGAACTGCGAACATGGACGCCAGTACCGTAGCCATAAATCCAAGGCAGGAACGAGTTAGGCATGAAGTTGTAGTCAATATTGTCCTCGGTATGTAAACAGTTGTAACACATATTACTAAAAGAAAGAATATGACATCCTTATATATTGAAACACTGAAATGTATACAGGTCAACAACAAGAATATCAAAAGGACCACCCCTTGAACTCAGCCAGTAACACAATTCAACATGATAGTTTTCATGTTGACAAATCAGGAAATCCAAACTTGACTTTGTCGATTATTTGCAGAATATTTTTCTGCGTTCATTTAAAACCTTCGCAACGAAAAGAGCAAGTTTAGTTTGCCTAGCTAAGTCAATCCTTACCTCACTTATGTCTTGTAATGAGGTCAACGTCTGCAAGCCTATGGAGCATTGGTAAGTTGGGCGCCCACAATTGACTAAGTTAAGGAAACGAGTAAATGAAACAAAACGAAATATTCTACGAATGAAGATCATGTTGTTACCATGGTAATGCTCGTTTACAAATGAACCGGAATTTCAACATAGCTATCAGGCGATTTGTAAAATTAGCAACCGACAAACGTTGAAAAAAGATTTCAAGCGTTAGGCGGAACCAATTGGTTACCTATAGATTTACATGTTTTTGAAGGTGAATAGGTTAGGAAATATTTATCAGAATTACCACACGGTGGAATTTGTACGTTAGTAAGCATTAGAGATATTATAGTATTTAATATCCCCAGCGCTGATCTTTGAATATATTAGTTTTTTCAACAACTCATTGCAGATGTTTGTTTACTCAAAATTAACACAATTCAAATCAACCTCCTGGCTTTTAAACTTGTCCTTTACCTTGTTCTCATATTAAAACTATTTTGAGCACAAAACCTGTTGGTCAATCAATGTAACCATCTGTATATTACACACATAAAACATGCATATTCGGTCACAACCAACACACCAATTACAGAAACATATGGTTGGTAATTGGAATTAATGCTAGTATAAGTTGATAGGACCGAATCATCCTACCCATCAGTTCTGATTTGACAAAATTATAATCCATGGAAAGGGTAACAAACAGGGATCACCTGGTGTACTATGATATTTTCTGCCCAACTAAAATGTTTTTATGAACGTCTGATCGAAAAATTCCATATTTGTTCCGACGACGCAATTTAGAGTGAAGAGCAGGAGCATTGAGAAATCAGATGGTAATTGTTCGCAAGGGGATTAAAAGCAATCTCAACGCTTTAATAAGTATACGTAGTGAAAACAAAGTTAACAAGATGTTTGGATAATTGGCAGATTTGCTGCGTAATGATCATGGTAGTACAGTGGCTGTAGATGAGCAACACATTTCGGTTAGTGATGCAGAAAGAAATTATCATATTAACTACAAATAAATCACGGCTTTTCTCCTCTTTTCAACACTTTAGATGCTTAAGGTATTAAATTTGTAAACAAATAATTTTTATACGCAATTCTTCAACAAATTCCGGTTGCAGGTCCCGTCTCCAAGCGTTTTAACCCGTCAGCACTTATAATACTTGGGTAAATTCTTTGGGTGTAGTACCGGTCTAACATCTGCTGTACGCCACGTAAGCGATTTCATGTGCTTTCGCCAAATGGAAGGCCATCCATCACGCGGTCGCCTTCATTCAGGTCCTTGACTGGCGGATGGAGCGCGACATGAAAAACGCTTGGGGGCGACTGTGCCAGCATAACTGAAAAAACAAAACAAGTTTGTTGTTTGTAATAATAGCATTCTCCAAAATACGAAGTCGAACGTCCCGCCTGTAAAAGAAATTTAACAAACAAACACGAACGGTACTCTTTTAGCAACCGTTATCGAAGGCAGGAATATGAAATATGTCTTTCATGCGAATTTCCCAGGACTCCCTCTTATGCAACATAAATGAACGAACAGATGCACTGTAAACACGGACTGTTAGCGAGAATGAGAAGTTGCGACCACTCCACAAATGCCTCAGATTAACAAATGCTGTCTAGGCTCTAACACTGTGGAGTGAAATTTCCTTGGGGTTAGTGCCGTTAGCAGAAACGCAGCTCCCATATTTGATGAAATCATCTGCATGTTCATTTTGTGCACCTTTGATATTGAGCACGAGAGAAAAATATAGGCCAATCCTGATACAGCATTTTACAGATCGATGGGAAGATTATGCCTTAATTAGGTGATTCAACAGCCAAAGGATCCAGAAGGAGTTGCATATCCTGATGACCGTCACCAAGTACGGCGATCCGTAGCGTGTTCATTCAGTAGAATCTGTAGGCCACAAAGTTAAAACCTGCTGCAGCACTCAACAGAACATCTTTGATTGCGAAGTTGAAGGACAACGGAGACATAGAGCAGCGCTCTCGCACACGGCTTTTGAAAGCAAAGGCCGGGTAAAATTAACGTAGACATTTAATCAAACGTATATATGAGAGTAAACTCTGCATTGACATGCTAGTTAGTTTGTGGATGAGTTTGGCTTTTATATTGAGGTTTTATCCCACATACTTGCGGTCAAGATAAATCATCGACATTTTACTCGCTACAAATTTGCACTTCAATGATACGTCTTTCTACAGTATTAGCAAAGACATTGTCTGCCGGTGGCTACGAAGTAAGAGATCTTAAACTTAAAAAAAAAACGATTTCAAAAAGCAGACGAACAAATTTAAGCGAGAACCTATAGACTGTATACCGATTCTGCCTATTCGTACCGTTTGCTAATGTGAGATACATTAAGTGATATCCTACTATATTGGCTGGGCTATTGAATTAAGCTATCTAATCAATATTCGCCCCAACTTGACTTACTTAGCATAAAATATAGTAATAGAAGGTAAGAGTCAAAAGAGCGTTATAGAATTGTAGGAAAGGAATGGAACGACTTCATCAGTCACTTTGGCATCAATTCACATTCATATCATTGCGTTGGAACTTTCTAGCATAAATACAACCATTGATTTGTAGCACCTGTAAAGACGGTTCACTACACAATTAATCTGTAAAGCTGCTTAAATATACAATCAGAGTTAAACACGATTTCGATCGTTAGATTTATGAAATTACCAAATAGCAGTTTGGTGTATGATATTTATTTGCTTATAAATAATGATCATAATTTGCAGATTACAGATTACAAAATGGTTCAAGAAAACTGGTCTTTAAATTTGATGCTGTAGGTTGTATGCTGACGAATTAATATTCTTTTTACGTTAGAGAGACAAATACCAGTTTATGATGTATTAAACGGAGAAAAAACGTGTTTCAAATATTCTTTTGGGATTATGGGGACAAATAGTACACAAGCAAAGTTAATAATGACTGGAAAAATGAAAAGAATGTTCGTGTTTTCGTCGGATCTCTAAATTATTCAAATGCGCACAGGCACACGTTTCCTCCCCTCATGTCACACAGTGGTTAAATGAACATATGCTTTGGTTCGCGTCACCAATGCTTCTGAATGAAACGGACAATGCCGCGCAATGTAACTTTTATAGTTGGATATAGTCTTTTGATATCGGAGGCAATAATTAAATTAAGCAAATTAGCGTTTCGAGTTTCGGTTACTTGGATGGAGAAATATTTTTCGGGCAAACATCTCAATTGCTGTGCATAGGTAGTTTGTGCTGGCGAATTCTTACCTATATATTGTGGCTGTGATGTAGCAGATTGCGGTAAGCGTGATTGGTTGGCACTAGTATCAAATAAATCATAATGAGATCCCACAAACGCCGATATTCACCGCTGTAAAAGACAGAGGCTTGCAGTTTGATTCCGTAGGTGGTATAAATCAATCCCGTAACAAATATACGTGAACTATATTCTAAAGCTTCTGGTACGTTAACATCGTTTTTATTACGGACTCCAAGCGCGTTAGGTAAATCCCATATGACGCCTCAAGCATGCGTTTAAACTTTGCTGAACGCTAGAATTCGCGAGATTTTCTTATATTATGCTAAGGAAACGATGGTGTTAACGCGCTTTACGCGCTTCTATTTTACGCAGGGAATTTCATCCTTCACAATTGCTCTAAAATAGCCACGTTTTACAGCAAGTTGCAACTACTTTTTCTACGTCAAAATTCATTGGTAAACTGATAGCATACACCCAGACTTTTGAATTTATCTACATTAAACTGGAGCCAGTTTTTGGATTTCTATGTCATATGGAGGACCCTTTGCAATGTCGTGTGATTGGCCCCTATGTTGATTACATCTTACCTCTTTAGATCTTGTGTCGATATTAGGATGTTTGGCTACACAAAAATAGCAGGATGCAAGACGAAGACCTGAAATATATGTTGTCTTAGTATCGATAATTTACGTGTACCCCACCGTATTTCAACTGGGTAGGAAATGCCTATGTCGACCATCACATTCGTCCGACGCTAAATGAAGAAGTTGTCTATTAACATGATAAAGGGTCAACGATTCCACGCTTCGAAAATTATCAGGGAGAATGCAGTAGAATAGGCGGTCAAACGATACTGAGAACACCAGATATACAAAATCTACTCAACATGGCACGGAACGATTCCATCTATACTACTCTGTTTATCAGTAACGTTTCGTTGCTGCACTGATTTTGGTAGAATTCGCGATGCTGGGATACTGGGGTTAAGTTGCTCTTGCACGCCATCGCAAGGAGTATTTATTACTTGTTAGTGACATCTTGGGAAACGTGTTCTCTGTGCTTAACTTTGAAGTATTAATAGAAACTTATACCTGCCTTATATGGATCACATCTGATGATCTCTCCACAGGTGTAAGTTTATCACACAGTGACTGTTGGTTTGAAGACTACAATTCACTCAATCAGGCATCAGTATGATTTCAAAATATGGACACCAATTTAAGACATTAGCACTTCGCTCTCATCATTCGCATTCAGTGAACTACCGAGAATGTAGAGCAAGCAGATGGCAAGATAGTGCTATACAGGTGTGGTATTCTTGGACTCACCGAGACGCATAAATAGCCACACTCCCAACGAACTGGACATAATTGTGATAGTGAACAAAGTAAACAGTGTGTTCGCCACAACTGCCACAGATTTAAACACGGTTTGTAAAAGTTTGATAAAAAGAATGTCTTTAAACAAACAAAAAACAAACGGAAAATTACTTGACATGCGAGAAACAGGGAAAATACAAGCATGATCAATTGGCACGACAAGGTTCGATAGTTGAGGGACTTTTCAACATCTGCTGTATGCTGATTAAAGTGTTTGAAGTGTTAAATCACCTAAAAGTAGTAAAATATGTGGAAGTTGATAGTAGAAAAAGTTGTTACAGCCGTCATGTCAAGTAATGTAATACGACCCTTCATGGAATCGTCTCTCGGAGAGCTGCTAGCTTACTTCACTTACATATTTCACCTGGCCTTGTGACGTTGTGGCTTAATGCAAGTAGCAAATGAATTATTGGGTCGCTTTTTCCTGTCGTCAACAAGGTTTAGTGGAAAAGTTTTGCTTCAATCCCAAACTGCTATACAGACACGTAAACAATTTGCGCCGTGTTAAGCGCGGTATTCCTGCTCTGTACACAGCATGTGGGTTAGCCCAAACTGCACAAGAGGCGGCCAACGTCCTTGGACAACAATTTGGCCGTACCTTCCAAAGCGCGCAATCATCACACATCCTGCCTAAGCAGATAACGCCGCCATCAGGGCTTAATCAAATATCGTTTACCTCCGCAGCTGTACTGAAGCGGCTGATGTCTCTGCGCGAGTTCAGCTCTCCCGGTGCGGACGGCATTCGACCGAAGGCGTTGAAAGTTGCTGCCATGAGTTTGGCAGGACCATTAGCAATTTTCTTTCAACGATGTCTGAACGAGATGCACATCCCCACGATGTGGAAGCACGGAATCATCACGCCTATCTACAAAAGTGGTAGCCGTGCTGAACCAGCAAATTATCGCCCGATAACACTACTTCCTGTGATCTCCAAGGTTATGGAGTCCATTGTAGCTGAGGTTTTGATGGGGTACCTGGAGAACAACCAAATTCTCGTTCCGGCACAGGATGGATTTCGCCAAAATCACTCCTGTACAACTAATCTCTTGATTGCTCGTGCAAACTGGACGGAATCCATAGACGCTGGTGTAGGAGTCGACGCGGCCTACTTGGATTTCTCAAAGGCATTCGACCGCATAGACCATGGCATTCTCCTCCACAAACTCCAGAAATATGGAATCGGTGATTCTGTTCTGGGCTGGATAGGAGACTTTCACCTGCAACGTCACCTGAATGTTAGGGTTAGAAGCAACCTATCAAAATCCATCGAAGTTTAGTGCGGCGTACCTCAGGGCTCGGTACTTGGACCCCGCCTGTTCCTGGTCTTCATAAATGATCTCGTGCGTGTGCTATCTTCTAACTGTTTGCTATTTGCTAATGACCTAAAGGTATGGCGCAATATAGCTGCAGTGGAGGATCACACATTCTTACAGGAGGACCTGGACAAAGCGTACACACGGTCCATCGTGAACAGGCTGCATTTCAACGTCACCAAGTGCAAAGTTCTCAGCATACGGCACAAGAGTATGCACAACTACCGCCTAGGACCAAAACTTCTACAGCGGGCTTCTCACGAGTGCGATCTCGGTGTGATTGTTCAAGATGACCTCGGTTGTTCGAGGCAGAGTGAAAAGGCAGCTAAGAAAGCCAACCAGTACCTCGGTCTTCTTCGCAGAGCCTTCGGGAAGTTTGACCCTTCGATCTTTCCAAAAATGCTTAGTGCGTACGTGAGGCCGCACGCGGAATACGCTATCCAAGCGTGGCAACCATGGCTTAAGCACCATCTCACCGCGCTCGATACTGCACAACGTAGGGCAACGAAGAGCTTCGGAGGTTTGACCAGCCTCCCCTACCCCCTCAGGCTGATGACCCTCAAAATATACAGTGGACGTTATCGGCGTCTAAGGAGCAATCTCATAATGGTGTACCTAATCCTGAGAGACCCCAACCACCCATACCATTCCCTTCTAATATTCAGTCAAAACACCTCGCTAAGAGATCACCAGTTTAACTTAGTCACGCAGTACAGCCGCCTGGAATGTCGGCGAAACTATTTCTCCCTTCGAGTGGCACAGCCTTGGAACGCCCTACCGGAACATGTAATTAATGCACCCACCCTATCCACTTACAAAAAACGCCTTGACGATGCTCTGTCATATTTACACTACGTGCTATAGCTCATGACCACCAGATGCTGACACTAATGCACAACAGACATTGGGTAGTGCCATAACCATACCAGAGAATGAGTCACTCCAAACGCCTTGCACGAAATATGATAAACGCTACTATTATAGAAACTGGATTTCGGTATCCTGTCGGCCCAAGATAGTTGCACACGAGTAAGCGTTGTCCATGCTATCTTTTTTATTTTTCTCGCCTATTATGTGAACAATAACCACTCCCCTGTTGCTTTATGTGCGTACCTTCTCATTTCAAACTCCGCCTGTAAGCGCCCGAACTGACGACTCCATTATGCTTTCGCTATCTTTTTTTGTCACGCTAAACACTCTACGGGACATGTCAAGCACCTGCTTTTTTACCCGTTATAAATCATTGTTCATTGTTCATATGCAGTTTTGTCATCAGCATGGCGACATATTATAGATAAATACGTGTCAATTTATGTGGAGGCCTGTGTAATATGTTAAGCTTTCCCCAATACGTTGAGTAACCAGGATTGGTTCCGGGGCCGAAAGGCTGACAATCCGGCGCCATACCACTAGGCTATATATTGCTGGAGGGTAGCGATTTCTAATTATCTGTCTGTCATTGGGAAGCCGTGTTGCACACAAATCATTTTTCGACAGGCCCGTGTTTCATGTAAATTAGCGCCAAACAGGAAAAAGGTTACAAAAGATCTGCATTTTTGATCTTCCTTGGTGACTTAATGTTTTCTGCTTCGAGAATTATCCACTGGGCAGTGACTATTTTGATAGGGTTAACATATCATTGATATGCATGAATGCATTATTGAAGCACAATGTGGTTATTCGTGCGCTAAATATTAAAATTTTGTCGCGCTTTCAAAATACCCCTTTCTCACCTTCATGACGTTTAGTTGTGTCGGTTGCCGTGAAAAGGATGAATGTTTCATTATTATTTTATAACTTTTCGTCGCAACGTTGTGACGGCATCTGCGAAGCAGATATTCATACAGAAAAAATACGATTTTTTCCGGTGTCGTATAGAATCATCTTTGGTGCCAGCAATGCAACAGTGGAACGGATGTACAAGTGAGAGATGCATTAAATATTTTCACCAGCCCCCCACTTAAAGCCATAATTTGTTTCATCGAAAACATAGATATTAGGTAAAAAACCTGGTAGGGCTTTCCGAAAGTGCCATCCACGTTCATAATGTGCGCCAGTCTTGCATGTTACTGCAGTGAAAACTGCTTGAAAGGACAGGAATCACATCGTCATCATCATCATCATCTTCAGCGTCATCGTCATCATCAAGAGCAGTACATCAGCCACTTGAACTGATGCTTCGCTGCCATACAACCATTATGACCTATGAAATAAAGAATGAGAGGGAGAGAAGGGGGACTTACCTGAAAACCTTAATGCCCTAAGCAAACATTCAGGGTCAAGGCGCCTACACCTTGTGTAGACAACATACCGTCACAAACAGCTGGCTATCATGCAAAGATAAGGCGGCATCGGCGAGACAGCTTCCTTGTGTCTTTCACTGCCACGCGTCATAATCAGTCCTTAACCGGCAGATAACTCAGCAGCAAACACACTTTAAACAGGCAATCCAATTGGAAGACGGCAGCAGACGCGCCACTGATGTCTGCTGCGAGCTATGTCCTGTAAAGTCTCGAGCCAAGCACAAGGTGAGTCACGTGGACTCCAGCCTGGAAGGCGAGACGTACCAACGGCACCCAGTTTGGTAGTCAATAACTTCATTTCCCGCTGCCAAGTCAACTTCTGTCCACCTCGATCCTTGCGTTACCCTACACCTGGCAAACTAAACAAGGCCCTCCTAAGTAAGCGGTGACCAGGCATACGTAACACGTGCCCAAGCCAACGCAACTTATTCAGTTCTATCTGTTGTTCTAAGGAACTAGCATGATTATCACTACCCAGTACTTGCCTAAGCACATCATCGTTGCGGACAAGCTGGTGCCCTCCGACACCAGCAATGTTTCGCAGACAACGGTGATCAAAGACCTGAAGACGCATCAGATCTTCAGACCGAAGTGGCCAAGTTTCGTTAGCATATAGCAGAACGGCCCTCACTGTGGCCTTGTATACACGGCCTTTCAGACGAAGGGAAAATCCCTTCTGTCGCCAAAGATGTTGCAGTTGAAGAAGGCAGCTCTGGTCTTTGCAATGCGTGAGCTCACGTCAGTTTCTATGCGCCCATCATTGCTGATGCAGCTGCCAAGATAAGTGAAATGAGCAACCACCTCGAGTTCCTCGGTAGCAAGTGTCAAGGAATGTTAAAGTGGCTGGTCGTTCTGCAGCAACAATTTGCGAAGTGCATACCAAATAATGGGACCACTCTGGACAGGCTATTCGGGGTTGATTGTGCCTCCCCAACATCATCGAAAAGCAAGACGATATCGTCCGCATAATCTAGATCAACTAACCTTTCACCAGGCAGCACTTCAACGCCTACATCGTGAGATTCCGCAAGGGTTCACTCCATGATAGAATCCACGACGAAATTGAATAAAAATGGGGAAATCGGACAACCCTGACAAACGCCACTTGTGGTCGGAAAGCTAGCCGATAAGACACCGTAGACCCTGACGCGGCCTGTAGTGTTAGAGTATAGAGCACGAAGGATGTTCACCTATTTCGTGGGAACACATTTTCGCGCAAGTATTTCGAACAGAATCGATCGATCGACTGAATCGAACGCACTCTTGAAATCGAGGAACACAGCTTTTGTCGGTCTGCGGTCTGCGTGGCGCTACTCTAGCACCTGCGGCAAAGTAAATATATGGTCTATACAGCCACATCTTGGGGGGGGGGGAACCGGCCTGCTCTTCCCTAATCCGAGATTCCCGTTCCGCAGTGAGGCGGCGAACGAGAATCGAGGCCAGTAATTTTGTCACAACTGGCGTTAGGCCAATACCCCTGTGGTTAGCATAGTCTGTGCGACTGCCCTTCGCTCCAATTAGCCGGGACACTCCTCCAGATACATTCGAATAAGGAGGTCAGTGCTTTGCAGAGGACTTCGCCTCCATCCTTAAATAGTGCAGGTGGGAGGGAATCTGGACCAGCGGCACGAAAACGATTAAGGGCTGTGATCGCGTTTCGGACCTCGTCCTCAGACGGAGGCTCTAAATTAACCGTCCATGGCTCGTCCTGCGTCACCTGAGAAGAAAGAGGTCGGGAGCGGGGGGCTAGCTGAAATGATCTTGAAAGTGTTCCGCCCAACGAGCCATACAGCGCTCCTTATTGTGTATCAGCGCACCCGCGCTGTCTCTGATTGTCTCACTGACGCTTGATTTTCTGACATCGGTGGTGAAGATTAGCTGGAAGAGCTTGCGATTATTGCCTACTGCTCCTGCGTCCTCCATTTCTTGAGACTGAGTGGTCCACCAGGCTTCCTTGTCAGCACGTAGGCTCTGCTTTAGTTCATGCCTAATAGCCCGTCTGGTCACATTGTGTTCAGAACCAACCGGGAGGTGTTTCTAGATTCCAACCGGTTCACCGACCTCTCGGATATCCAGTGACTGCTGCGGTGACCGTTGGTAGTGCCACAAGCAGATGTTCCTGCGTTCGTGCATTGCGGCCGAGACCCTATTCCGCTGAACCTCAGTGTCATTAGGACAAGACAGCGGAAGTTCGGTATACAGTGCTTCTTGATAGGCTTGCCTGATCGAGGGCTGAGACAATTTCTCCGTTGCCTCCCGGTAAAGTTCATGGAGAAACGACAACGTACCAAGGCATGATCAGAGTCGACACAGGTACTCCAGTATGAGCGGCAATCCAGGATGTAACCACGCCACATGTAACTTATGGCTATGTGGTCAATTTGGGTCCATCGCTGGACGGCTACATGTGGACGCCAAGTGGCACTTCGGCGCCCACTTTCTCTAAAAGTAGTACTACTAAGAAACAACTAGTGCTCCGCACACATTTGCAGCAGACGCTCACCGTTGTCAGTCCGTTCGGAGTTTAGCCCATGATTACCACCCAGCTGAGCGACTGAAGTGCTCAGACGCCCTACTTGTGCGTTCATATCCCCTGCAAGTACTATAGTATCTGAACTAGTAGCACCGCGTAGTAGGGCGTTCAGTTCGTCATAGAATGTGTCCTTGATAGCATTAGAAGTGCAGTCGGTGGGAGCATAAGCGGAAATCACGAACAAACAGCGTCTTTTTACTATTTCTTGAATCAACCTTAGCTGATGTCGTAAAACGGGCTACACATAAACGGCTGTTCACTGGAATACAATCAACAAACGATGGCTCAACCTTGGAGCTTAGAATGATACCTACACCAGCTTAACCCGTGAGTGCTGCATCGGCGTCTCCGGATATGTGTAACCAATAACGAGAGGATAAGCCGGGTGCAGTTAATTCAATAACCCCGTTAGGGTCATTGATCATAGTTTCGGACACACAACACACATCAATACCCAGTGTGTACAACGTGCCTGTGAGTGCAGCCTGTTGACCTGTTTGTTTGTTGCATGTTTTCGCTTATCCGCCCTGCTGTATGCAGCAGATAAGGTGACCCTTGATTATCTGCGCGACGGCCGATGCAGGATGAAGATTAAGTCTGAAGACAAAGACATGGTTGTATGTGGGCTCAGATACTGCCAGGGCGCCCAGACCTCGACAGGAGGACGATTAGGGTCCTCATCCAAAGCATTTGGCTCAAAAGCCTGTCCGCAAGGCAGCGGGGTGGCATTGATTTAGTTTTACAGAAGTGGACGCCATCCCATTTCAAACCCCCAACCTGGAGGACCAGGAGACTGAGTTTGTCTGACATCTCACCATTGACCAACCTGGTAGGCGTAACTCTCAAGGTGCCCGGAGGCATCACCCAGTATAGCTCAATGGGTCAATGAGGTACGAAAACCCTCGCACCATGTTAAGGTCCATTCTCGTTGCGACAGTGAGCACTGTTTTGTTTGCTACAGGTTTCTCGTCTGTAGATGTATATCTCCGTCTAGAATCCGAACGGAATTCTGTTTCTAAATTTTCCAAAGCTTTTGGGGGAAAACTTGTTTATGTCCGTGTGCGTAGACTGCGATCACTGTGCAAATATCCCATTATATAAAAGAAGGATGCTGATAAAGCAGACAGGTTCGAAAGGATTCATTTTGCCATTTTCGTCTCAAGCATGCGCTTTGTTTCGTGTTTTCAGACACCAAGTAATCTGCCTCGGCGAATGTCTCCCGTGACTCTTGTGAATAAATTATGCAAAATAAATTGTCGCTATTACGAAAGCCGGATTAACCAGATATTCAGAATGGGAAATTTTTAAGGCCAAATCCTTATTTAATAATAATAAGTTCGAAAAGGCGAAAAACGTCACATTTTGTTTTAAACGTAATACAAAATACTATGTGTATCAGTACAGTATGATACGCGGCATATATAAAAATTACAAGAACTATATGCGATCATTTTATTACTAGGAATTATGACTTAAAATCAATTATGAGATCACTAAATTTTCACTGAAGACCGCATCCCACTATTATGCAAAGCTAACTGAAAGTTAAATGTTGTGTGATTATATAAGTGAATAACACATGTCATTTTATGACCTTGTCATAATAAGTATTTTTCTGTTCTTTAAAAGGATCAAATGCTACGATGTAGCTAAACTCACAAAAGGCTAACCCAGTAAATTTAATGCAGGAAGCAATTTTGTATCTAATGTAAATGCCTGTAAGATGTTTTTTGAGAAGTGTAAGGTTACTAACCTAAAAGTTAACTTTGAATAGGTTTGATTTCGAACTACTGATTGCAGATGCGCATTGTAATTCTCAGCAATTGAGAATTATAATCAGCTAAAGAAAGTAAGCCGTTTCTCAAACACTTAAATTTTCATAAACCAATAATCTAAGAAATCCAATCTATTTGAGGGGAAGGTTTTCACCTTTTAAAACTGAACTATAAAACGCGTTCGATCTTACTGACAATTTAATAATAATTATCTCTGCAATGTGAAGCTTGATGCAGTCAACATGGTATCATTATTATCCACAGACTGTAGTTGAACTAATCGATGTATAAATATTATTATCCAAATAACATTACGGTCCTACTTGCTTGCAGATACCAGCCAGATGTATCATTCAAAAATGCTTCATCTGTTAATGAGATTCGTCTCGTCATCCAAGTGTTTGTCTCCGGTTTCAAAAATGTAATAAATGTTTATATGCAAAGCTAACTAACTTACAGTTTAACTTGCAGTTGATGGAACCCGGATGCCAGCAACAGTGATTTCATTTCACTTGGCATGTAGTATACCATGCAAATTGTTAGGCAGTAAATTGTGATATACAAACAACAAGCGAGGTCGTTTTGAATTTCGGTTGTTGCGAATGCAACTTCATGTAGAATGAACTGCAACACGAACACTACTTTAAGCGGATAAAGTTTAAAACAATTTGTATGTTATCACTGCATTATAATAAACCTTTGGAGGATGATTACATAGGTGATATAGAAAGCACCACGAGAAATAATCCTAAACTTCCTGAAGAACGATTCAATTATATCAATGCAGTGATTTTGGAGATAGCTAGATATGGCCGTCACACCTTGTGGTCGAAAGTTTCTACTCTTGCTTATCAGCATTTTCGACATTTAATCTTATCTTACTTTTCATCTATATACACTCATTCAATTAGGTTCGAGCATACATTCCAAGTGCAAAACTTCCAACATTTTTCAATTTCTGCGGTGTTTTGGAGCAAACACACGAGCACAGTTTTATCGCTTTTCTACCTCGCATTAATATTCTTAGAAATAGCAGGGAGTATATTGCGACATCTACTTGATCTGGCTTATACCAACACCGTCGGCAGCCATATAAGACAGCTACAGGTTATTATTTCTTTCGTTGCTGCTTTCGCTGGCCATATAGCACACGGGATCGCGAGCTAATCACAATCGCCCTACATCTGACCAGACGCGATATATCAATGGAATGTCGTTCTCTTTTCTCGCATGAACTGCACGTATGCTTCCACTGAAAAATCCTGTATAACGCCAAGCGGAAAGTCACGAAATTGACCTCATACCTGACTTGTGCATTGAGCGGTCGATTAACGAAGGACAACCTGCAGTTCTTGGAGGAATGCGAATAAATGTTCGCGGACATAAATAACCGGCTGATTCTTATCAAACATTTTATCAGAAACGGTTAATATTTTGGACTGTATTGTTAACTAATAATGGGTTTTAGAAGCCATAAAACATGCTGAAGAATCCAAAAATACTCGTTAGTTCTGACAAAAATGAAAGCATGACATTTTGTTCAAGAATAGAAAGAAATCTACTAAGACAATTGCAAACCCCCTGCTTACAGATCGTCAATATGCATTGCAAAGCGAAATATTTGGCATCCAAGCCGGAATTACGCGTACGAGTGAAAAATCAATGCAAAAATATTCGGCATGAATTTTTCCTAACGAAACTTACGGTACACAATAAAGAATTAAACAATAAATTGATTCAAATGTTTTATGTGCTTAAACTATAGTTGAAAAGAACGGTTGACCCATTAACTGCGTTTATGTACAATTCCACTCGAGTAAATATCCCTTTATCACTTCGAAAACACCAAAAACTAGATAACTCTAATCCACGGGAAATCTTGAAAACTATGTCGCATTTAAGATACATACGATCATAGCACGGTCTTAAAAGATAATCGTGTTTACTTCACATAAAGGATATTGATTGTAGTAGCATACGCTTATCAATTCTATAGACTGTAGTCCATTTATGTGAGGCAATGAAAGAAATCTCCGATTCATTTGCGTCAAGTACATTAAAATTTGTCAATGAAACAATGCCTAAAAATCATTCATCTTAATAATATTTTATTTGTCATGTTGGATTACATATAGGTGACAATGATAACATAGTTGACAGTTCTACAGAGCCTGCTCACAAAGGCTTATTACTGACTTTCTGTTGGTGAAAATGGTTTCATCTTCTCGCGGAAACACTTAACTCTCTTTAAAGCTTGCCTCTGGTTGTAATCATGGTTGCGTTTACCCATGATTACTTTGCAACTCGTTCCGAACCTATCAGAAGATTCCACTGCGCAAAGGTTTAAACTTGCTCGCATTTGTCGTTTTATCAAACAGGAAAAATGCCTCTTCGAACAAGAACGATAGTTTAGTACTCAACCAAAAACTACCTCGCCAAAATACAGTGGCCTCAAAATACTAAATAGGTAAAGAACATGTTACTAATATAAAGGAAAAGAAGTCCTATCGTACGTAGGCGCAATGTGGGAAGTTCAAGCAAGTGGAGCAAACTGCTGTCCTTTGCACCGATCGTAACTGGCCTGGCAGTGGATGATAAGCCGGGCTACCTCATGGTCAACTGTCAATTATGCAGATCCGCGGCTATCGTCCATGGCAAATTGTCACTAGCTGCTGGCATCCATAGGTCATGTTGTCGGAACCCGGTTGACGTCTGATAGAAGGCGCACCACCGAGGAGACCCAGAATGTCGAAACAGCGCTTTCTGGTGCTTTTTCAGACTTGCCAACGCACGCCGAATGAGAGTGGACTGGGATCAATTACTTCTGAGGAATAGGGAAACACGTGCTAATATCTGAATGGTGCTAAGCAAAATAAAAGTAATGTCCATCGAAAACTTTCATCAAACCTTGTCACCATCAGAACTCTACTGTCCATCGGCATATCGCCAACAGTGCACCAATTACATGTGCATTCTGTGTACTCTATAACCTGCTAGATGTTCGCTAGCGCAACTCACGCTGCCAGCGCTTTCGGCAAAACCATAATCCAGGTACCCTTGCTCAACATGCTAGTGACCTTAACATACTGATAGGTTAAATGCGAAAGTCAGCAATCTGTAGTTTAGTGGCAAAATTCTTCATGTATTGCACCATTCTCAAATAACACTAATTCCGCAAATAAATTATGCGCAGTATACACCACCTTCACTTCACCTTCTTTTCATGCTCTACTTAATAATTGCTCAACTATTCTTAATTAAACGTCCAAATTGTGCAATAAACTTTACCATTCTGATGTAATATTAATAACGAAAACACGGAATCTAACAAATTTTAATGACTGTCCTTCACGTAAAACTGGTGGATGTCTAATCTATGTCGAAATGATGTACTTCTTTCCTACAATAAATTAATCACTCCCTTGAAAGTTTTGTGATACAATGTGGATTACCAGTTCTAGTTAATGAACATACCTCCTAATAGGTTGCATTTACAGGATCTCCTCATATGTTGGTTTGATAGACAATTTGTCTTTGTTGCCGATATCTCATTCACTGATAAATTATTCCCCCAAACCGCACGGCGCCTTAAACTTGTGTGTAGCACATTCCGAGAACTTGCTTTGAACTCTGCTGCATTAAATAACTTTCTAGAGCGCCATATTGTTGCAGGCCTCTGCCAGAAAATCAATCTTATGCATAATACACAAAGTTTGGGTTATACTTAAACTTGAACACTGTACAACAGTTAAGATAATCTGAAAGAAATGGAAGTCATAATTCTGGAATAGGTTTTACATATCTCTCAGATATATTTTTGAGGAAGTCAACACTGAGCGCTGCGATGCTATAAATCTACAGCCGCATGGTTGTGTAGATGCAAAACAATAAAATGTCCTTGCTGACCCTTGTTATTCGGCCTAAGTTTTACGGCGCAGTCACAACCCGTTTTATAATCAAAAGTGCTACGAACTAAGAAACATTGGGCGTGTAATTCACGCAAACTTCATAGACCAAACGCTATTTAAATTGCTTTATAGGGAAATCTCTGTGATTAGGTAGTAAACTTCCGTCGGATGACATAAACTGTGGTAGCTGGCAGTAACATTAACGAATGGTTGCAGTTTACCTGACTATTTCTAATATATTGTCTAAACGTAAACAAAAGATGACTTCAGGTGCTATGAATTATAAAGGTTCTGGGTAGAGGTGAAAGTTGCCATCTACTTATTGTTACCTTATTACGACTTTACATACGCATGGAGTAATCTATGGGTATATATTTATTAAATATCCCATTCCTAATATTACTTTTTCAGCATCACATTTAGGAAGTTTATGTGCTCTCATCAGAAAAATACTGTTTTTTTCTTTGATGCACTGGATGGGAGAAGCACCGTACCTTTCATGCTGAGTTTCATTGCGGGCCAACTATACGTCTATTTTTTAAACCACTTTGTATGTATCTCAATGGAGTTACTGCATAAATTGAA
The DNA here is from genome assembly GCA_944474145.2 of Dicrocoelium dendriticum. Lineage (NCBI taxonomy): Eukaryota > Metazoa > Platyhelminthes > Trematoda > Plagiorchiida > Dicrocoeliidae > Dicrocoelium > Dicrocoelium dendriticum. The sequence goes on along the minus strand of OX104063.1, from coordinate 241,488,936 downwards.
CTCCATCTAACATACCTAAAATTTTCAAGGGATTTCAAAAATCAGTTTAAAACTGTTGGACTACTTTGAAGTGTTATATCATAAATAAACTGAATGTACAACCCGGTCCACTTGACTTGTGTACAAGTTAACACAAAACCGATGTAACGCATTCATGAACTGTCGCGGGCACTCTGTTAGTTTAACTATTCCTTGGTTTTTCTATAAGCGGTTTTTCATGTTATTTCATCCTGTTATTTTGTTCTTCGTTTATTGGTCACGACAGGGCCGATTGCCTGTGGCGGTTTTAAGTTTGCAAACAGAATGTTTCTCCCACGCATGGCGGATGGTCAAACACACATTAGTAAAAATTAAAAAGTATGCGAAACCTATATTAAAGCAAACATTATACTTCATACAAAGGTAGTGGCGTGTACCGCCAATCCAAGTGAATTCGGTGATCGTGCACAATAAACACAATGATTTGTGAGCCTGCTGACTGATATGAGTGGTCAGTATTTGACAACAAAATATATAAAGCCTGAATAAATAGTAAAATGGATGATGATTAGCCTGACCTAACCAACGCTAACAAATGAGCAGCTAGAAATCGGAGGTGCGGGACCTATCTCAAGAAGCACTACCTCGTTTGGAAGTGCGTCCTAAGAAAACGGTTTCGAGGATGATCGTATTACTTCGATTGATACTTCGTACTAAACTTTCCTTTGAGTTGAATCTGCTATGTCTGTTGATCATAGTTCTTTCGTTTTTATCTCACAACTGCTTTACCTACACTGTCAATTAAGTTACTCCTCAGCCAGTGTTCTAACACTTCGATTTCTCCTTCATCTCTACTAAATAGTTTTTTTGTTTTCTGCATCTGTTCAGAATACCATAGGTTCAACGCACAGTACAAGTTTGCGGTTTGCTGATCATGCCTTGATTGATGGGTCCCTTGCCTTCGAGAATAAATCTTTATCTATTATTTTGAAGAACTGTTCTTTAAAAAATGAGGGCGTTGGTGATCTTACTGATTAATCAATGGTAATTAGTTCCAGGTAAATAATGTTTAAACGGGTTGCAACTTAGCATTTATTGTTCTCCAACGTCAAGCGCCGTGCTGGTCGGAATTTTTTCGTTGCTCCTGACTTTTGAAGTTTTCGGATTAAAATTTTTTCGCACATCGGCCTGCGTACCCTCATTCGATCGGGCTCGATCAGGCCCACCCATTGCGCAAATGTTCTCGAGGGTACTGTAAACGGATCAACGTCAAACAAAGGTTTTCAATTTTGGCCGTGTTTCAGTGCAGTGGTTCGCATACGAGTGCACCACTTATCTGTCTTCATTAAGATGTATGGGGTTATCGAAAAGCTTATTGCTAGGTCTACTTCAAGAGACCTAAACCAACCTTGTCGGTAGCAGCATAAGGCAACTAGAAGCACTTAGATCTTAGTACACTGCCTTGCTTGATCAAGAGCTCTCACGCCACATTATGAATCGCGTTCTATCGAACGCACGCAAATCACTTTGTTTGGCCGGATTTGTGCTTTTGCGCCTGTTGCAATTTGCGGCATAACGTGACGCGGCACGCTACGGAGCTGACCTCAGTTTTACCTGTACACGGAGCGGTCGATTACTGATGGACAATCTACCTTTGGCGGAAATTAGACAAACTGAGCGCTCTTGCAACCGATTGGTTTGTATTGATCGTTGCATCTGAAACCGTGGCCTGTTTGTACCCATGTGATTCTCGTGCAATTTCGATAGGTCCTATAAGCCCTTAAATCCTAGTCTGTTTCCTCGGTGGTTTGCCGATAACTGTCTGATTCATCTCGATCACTGTAACAGAAACGGTGAACATTGTCCGCTATTTTATTATCCTTGTCCACATAAAATAGATTTACAAGCGCTAAAACCGAGTGACCAATCAGTAAAAATGCTCGTTACCTCAGTTGAAACACGAAACTCAAAGAAGAGACAGGAAGCCACTGAAACGCTGGCAAAACATCCTGCTTATAACCAGTCCGTCAGCACGGAAAAAATGAAAGACTCCTCATCTAAGATGAATATAAAGCAGAAATAGCGCACAAGAGTAACAAATCGATCAAATGATAGTTCTCATATGGTTTCTCTGATAGAGCACGGCGCAGTTAATGCAGAATCGCCCTCTAAAGCGATTCAAACGATTGCTACGCTTGAACTACAGCTGAAGGACTTGAAGGAAAGGTTCGAATTTCTTTACTAAGTCCTAGAGCAATTTAACTCGCTTAAGTATCTTTTTAACATTCCAGATGCACCAAAAATGGAACACCTTCAACCCGTTGGGAATTTTATACAACATGTCGCATTTAAGGTAAATGAGCGCAATAAACGCTCCAAAATGTTATAGCATTTAATTTATCAGAAAAGTTATCTCTTGAGACTATCAATTCTGCAGTTGCAAACGATTATCATATTGAAAGACTGCAGTTTTCCTGCGCGAGGCTGCGAAAGAAATCTTCGAAGCTGGTCTGTCCAGTAATTTTTAAATTTTCAAACAACACAATTTCAGAAAAATTCATTCTGTAGTAGGAGCGCATTAACACTTAGGAATGATTACATATCCACGGTCATGAAACCAGATTTAACAGTACTACAAAGAGAGCGCCAGGAAAGCCTATTTCCGACAGACAATCTGTGACCAATTTTTTCCGCCGTTTATATCTTCCCAGCGTTATTGCTTTAAACTGACAGCTCACTATGTGTCGTTGTTCGTGATTTCAACAACAGTCACACGACAATCATCAATTAACTTGGTCTAACAAATATGGTGTGTTTCGAAAGCAGAGTAAACGCACAGTTAGATTATTTCTCCACAATGGTAACTCATTTGTCTTCTATAATAAAGAGTGCGTCTCTGGGAAAATCAAAACTCCTCAAATAGATGATGTTCGAAGTCACGTAATGTAAAGCAACTTTCTCTTTAAAACAGACCATTCAACACCGTCAGACTGCGAGGCTGCTCAACAGAAAATACCACGAAACTCCAATAGACGTTGGCCTCAACTGGTAATTCCGTTTTCAAGAATAGAATCGATATTCGAATTGCGACTACTTCACTGAATAACTTAACTTCTGCTTATATTTATGTTGTCCTGTTGAGATAATTTACAAAAGAAAGAACAGATATTCCTCGCTGCTATTGATGTAACTTAGAAGAACAAACATGCTTACAGATACAAAAAGAATGCGAAGTTAAAAACTCTTGTCAGCATTCGAAACCGGGATAAGAAGATTGACCCGCCTATACATCGAGATTGTGCTGAACAAACATGATTCTCACATTGTTTGGAAGGATATATTTTGCTAATGTTCCCATAAGCGCCTTGGTAAAGTAAATGTGAGCAAACTCAATGCTGAGTTCAGTTCTTCTCAGCAGGCTATATTTACTTTCCTTAAATCACAAACAATGTTTCCGGAACTCACCTTCAAAATTCTTAATGTTTGCCGAGAAATCAAAAAAATGTTAGCAAACGAGGCAACTACCTCCGGTGCATTATCATTACTTGTCCTAAAGCAAAGTGCAGGTTATAATGCAAAACTTATGACCGCCAATTTTGACAAACGTATTATGGATGGCAGGATCCATAGCATTTAGAGACTTTTAAGGATAAGCTCTGTGCCTAAGAACGACTACTCCAGGTATCGTCCATTCGTATGTATATCGGTGATGTTGAAGGTCTCCGACAAACTACTTGCCTCTTAGATTCTCACACATACCAATTCAGGCGATGTATAGCAGTTCATTTATCAACATGACTGCTCCACACGGGATGCTGTATCATATTTTGTGAATCCTGTCGAACCTGCAGTGGATGAAAAAAGGGGGCAGTACGCCTTATATTTCTCGACTTTAAAAATGCTTTCGAGAGCGCCCACAGATGAGTCTTGCTCAACCAGCTGTTTGCGAATGGCGTTCCGTTAGGTGCTTGCAGCTTGGTTAAATAACACAAACCGCACCGAATTCATCCAGAGCAATCGAGGGAAGTATTAAGCGTTTCTCGCTTATAGTGGTATTTATTAGGTGTCATCCTCTCACCCGCCGTATTTCATTTTTGCATTGAAAGCTCCCCATACCATATGCTTTTCTTAGATTCAACTTTGAGGAAGATGTCATTTTTGGGATTCGCTATTTAACCGTAGAGACATCTACTTTTCAAAATAGTCTATATGAGATTGCGCATTGATCCACATCTCGGTCACTGAATTTGAACACTTAAAGTATCTTGTTGCAAAATACCCCGTCTCTTCGAGCTGACAAATAAGGGTTGATTTTGACGTCAATTATTAATTAACAGTGTGATCAGTTCATAACTAGATGTTCATGTATTATATACTAGGTGTCATTTTATCTCGAAATGTATCTTCGTCCATTCCCTTTACTGAAACGTGTTGTAAGGGTAGGCGGTTGTCATTTTAAGCCCTTGGAATTAAAGTACTTTCAATACACCATTTTTAAATGCTTATATTTTAATACCATGCAACATTCCACATTGCCTCAACCGTTTCTCTCTGATCTTCCGTTGGGGTAATCAATAAAGGCTACAGATTATTTGTACTGTCGAAAACCTTACTTCCAGGTGCTCTGGATTGTCCAAAGAGATTTAATTAGCAGAAAACATTTAATACCATCTTGTACCAGTTTGCATACAAAATTTTACACGACCTTCTTCAACCACTACAATTTGGCCTATCAAAAACCCGATTTCTTGCCAGTGCCTCTTCCTAATTTAGTGTCGTATTTAGTCGTACTGCTTCTTAGCGCAACCCTGTAATACCGAAACTGTCCCGCTTGCTTGTCCACCCAACCAAAATTATCGAAATGATGCGAAATTATTTGCTCGAGTAACAAGTGTAGAGAACTTTAAGCAATTTACTTCCTGAACAGTAATTTCATATCATTCATAATTTGCAGTTTTCGTGTTACATGTTGAACATACAATTACCCGGGTGTACAAAGCATACATTGACTTGACTAACGCCTACTAAGCCGAATTGTTAAGGTGCGCTGTATACTATTTACCTGATGAGTGTACAGCGAACGCTCAATCAAATGGATAAGTAATATTATGCCGCCATTTAAATGAATGGCTTAACAACATTTGCTCTACCCATTTGCAATACTCCATGACTTACTACGTTACAGCGAAACATATGTTGCTTTACTGATAAATGCTCTTATTATCTGTGTTGTCATTCTTAAAACGCATGCAACTTAGGACATTTAACAGTTTTGCTTTTAATATCCACTCGCGTATGATCAATGGGCCTTGCATGTTTCGCATTGTTAAGATAACATAATGTATTCTTCTGAATTCAGTCCACATGAGATTAGTCCTAAAGTAGATGCGTACTCGTTGAAAAACAAGATGTTGACTTTTTAAGCTGCATCGCGTTTTTAACGTGCTGACTTTTAAAGCAGTTATGCAAATTATTACACAATGTTCCATTGTAGCAAAAGTGGACACGAAGAATATAGTTGGTAATATATATATGTATATACATATAAATATATATATTGCTAAAGCACGATTAGTCCTTGCGTGATGTACAGGATGAAGCAAGCTGTAGAAATTTAAGAAATGTGCACCAAATATCGGTAAAATCATTATGGTGTTAGTGGATGTTGTGAAGTGTCCACCGGAAAAAGAAATTTAAGTCCGCTCTAAACTGCTGGTTAAAACTAGCAAAACGTTTGAACAGTGCATTGATACAAATCGAAATATTATGTATTTATCGACAATTAGGAAATACATATCGTTGCATTCATTTTACTTTTCAACAAATAGTTTATGGTTTAATCCATGTGACGTAAAAAATATTTACACAACCACGTTGGAAAAGAAAGAACAGTTGGGAAACGGAATAATTTCGAACTGCGAACATGGACGCCAGTACCGTAGCCATAAATCTAAGGCAGGAAAGAGTTAAAAATGTAATGGTAGACAATATTGTCCTCGGTATGTAAACAGTTGTAACCCATAGTATCAAAAGAAAGAATATGACATCCTTATATATTGGACCATTGAAAATTGGACATGTTTATAACAAAAGGACGACCCAATGAACCCAGTCAGTAACACAATTCAACATGATAGTTTTCATGTTGACAAATCAAGAAATCAAAACTCGCCTTAGTCGATTAGTTGCAGAATAATTTATATGCGTTCATTTAAAAAGTTCGCAACGAAAAGAGCAAGTTTAATTTGCCTAGCTAAGTCAGTCCTTACCTAAATTATGTCTTGTAATGAGGTCAACGGCTGCAAGCCTATGGAGCATTGGTAAGCTGGGCGCCCACATTTGATAAGTTAAGGAAACGCGTAAATGAAACAAATCAAAATATTCTACGAATGAAGACCATGTTGTTACCATGGTAATGATCGTTTACAAATGAGCCGGAATTTCAACATAGCTATCAGGCGGTTAGTAAAATTAGCAACTGACATACGTTGAACAAGGATTTCAAGCGTTAGGCGGAATCAATTGGTTAGCTATAGATTTACTTATTTTTGAAGGTGATTAGGTTAGGAATAATCTATCAGAATTACTACACTGTGGAATTCGTACTACAGTAAAGATTACGGGTATTATATCATTTAATCTCCCTAGCGCTGTGCGTTGTCTCCATCATTATTATTTCAACAACTCATTGCACATGTTTGTCTGTCCTTGTATACTAAAAATTAACACAATTTAAATCAACCTCCTGGCTTTTGGAATTGTCCTTTACCTTCTTCTCACATTATAACTATTTTAAGCACAAAAGCACGCCAAATTTCATCGCTTGTTTGTAAATTTAATAAACCTGTTTGTCAATCAATGTGACCATCTGTATTTTACACACATGAAGCATGCATATTCGGCCACAACAAACACACCAATTACAGAAACATATGGTTCGTAATCAAACTTAATGCTGGTAAAAGGTGATAGGACCGAATTATCTTACCCATCAGTTCTGATTTGACGAAATTGTAATCCATGGAAAGGGTAACAAACAGGGATCACCTGGTGTACTATGAGATTTTGCGCACACCTAAAAGGTTTGTATGTCTGATCGAAAAATTCCATATTTGTTCCGACGACGCAATTTAGAGTGAAGAGCAGGAGCATTGAGAAATAAGATGGCAATTGTTCTCAAGGGGATTAAAAGCAACTCAACGGTTTAATAATTAGACATTGTGAAAACAAAACTTTCAAGATGTTTAGATAATTGGCAGAGTCGCCGCGTCATGATCATAATAGCATAGCAGCTGTAGATTAGCAACGCACTTTGGCTAGTGATGCAGAAAGAAATAAGCATATTAACTACAAATGAATTACGGCTTTTCTCCTCCTTTCAAAACTTTCGATGCTTAAGGTATTAAATTTGTAAACAAATAAATTGTATACGCAACTCATCTACAAGTTCCGGTTGCAGGTCATGTCTCCCAGCGTTTGAACTCTTCGGCACTTATAATACTTGGGTACCTACCATGGGAGAAGTACCGGTTCAACATCTGCTATACGCGACGTCACCGATTCCATGTACATTCGCCAAACTGAAGGCAATCCATAACGCGGTCGCGTTCATTCAGGTCCTTGATTGGCGAATTGGGCGCGACACGAAAGACGCTGGGGGCGACTGTGCCAGCACAACTGACGCAACAAAACAAGTTTGTTGATGGAATACTAGCATTCTTCAAAATCCGACGTCGAACGTCCCCCTGTGAAGAACATTTGGCAACCAAACACGAACGGTCCACTTTTAGCAACAGTTGTCGAAGGCAAGTGTACGAATTATATGTTAAAGGAGAATTCCACAGGACTCGCTCTTATGCAACACTAATGGTCGAACAGATGCACTGTAAACACGGCCTCTTATCGAGAATGAGAATTTTCGACCATCCATAAACGCCTCAGATTAGAAAATGCTGTCTAGGCTCTAACGATGTGAAAAGAAAATTCATTAAGGATAGGGCTGTCAGCAGAAACGTAGCTCCCAAGTTAGATGAAATAATCTGCACGTTCATTTTGTGCACCTTTGATAGTGAACACGAGAGCGAAATATAGGCCAATCCTGATAGAGCAGATTGCAGTTCGATGGGAAGATTATGCAATAATTAGATGAATCGTCACCAAGTACGACGATCGGTAGCGTGTTCATTTAGTAGAAGCTCTAGGCCACAAAGTTAAAAACTGCTGCAGCACTCAACAGAACATCTGTTTGCGAAGTTAAAGGACAATGGAGACATTGGGCAGCGCTCTTATACACTACTATTGAGAGCAAAGGCCTGGTAACCTTACCCTAGACATTCATTATAACAGATATATGAGGGTAAATTGCACGTAACATAAAGATTTACTTATGTGTCAACCGTTTCTCAGCAAGCAACACCATAAACAAGTTGGATCAACAGAGTCAAATGCATCAAGTATGGCTAGAATTGCAAAAATAGTGGGTCTGTTTTAAATGTACGTATGTTCAAAGAGTAGGCGAATTGTAAATATTTTCTCCACGCATCCGCGGTCAGGACGAAAACTAGCCTTATTTTAGGGTAGTACGAATAGTCTGCAAAACAGCATGTATGAAGACAATTTGGTGGCCAAAGAAATAAAACTGTCCTCTCGAAGATTTACACAGGAAGTGCCAGCTCCTTTGTTGAAAATCTAGGCAATACTTTTTAACCCCAAGAGGAACGCACTATCTTTGGAAGCCATATTTTTGTAACATCTGAGGTCAGCTGGTTAATTGTCGTCACGCCGCCGTATCTGATCAGCCCCAGGAGGAGGTCGGTCTGGGCTAAAGGACATGAACCTCTTAATGCGTCAAATATCGACGCAGAACTCTGCTCCGCTGAGCGGATTCAGCAGGACGAGCCAGGGTAGGCATCAAGGTGTACAGAATGTACTGATGGACGGTGGGGGCCAGTTACATTGCGAATGAAAGTGCTCGACGTAGCAGTCTGAACCACTCTGTTGGCTGGTGATTGGAGACTCGTCCAAATCGCAAACAAAATTCATTAACACCAGGCGTCCTGAGATCTGTGAACTGAATAAGTTGGAAAAGCTTGGGAGTGTTTCTAGTGAAGGCAGCGGTCTACGTCTCTATGGCACACTCAGGCCATCATGCTTCGCGATCCCTGCTTAGGATTTGCTTATGCAGCCGGTTAGCAGAACGGCGCCGCTTGCTGCAACCAGATTACTCCGGAATATATATATTGCACTAGTCGAACAGCTCCAGAGAGGTGAGCATAAGTCCAAATTGTATGGGTGTCGAGCAAGGCCGCAGCTTGCCAGCCCGGTCATAGTTTTCTGTAAGCAATTTCATTGTTGCTTTAGCCTTGCGGTAGATTCAAACAGAGTGCGTATGACAAGGAAGACTGAGAGGGCGTGGTTACCAACAAACTGGCTTTGGTATGGTAGCAGGCGGCTGACGCCTGCATGAAAATCCCAAGCAACGACGACAAATTCTGACGTTTTCGCATTAGTCGAAAGCTGATATAGATTCCGAAAGAAGTTGTCCTTTTATGTCTAACGTCACCGTCGATTCATACTGCATATATAGAACGCTACACTTTGTATTGTATCGTGGTAAACTTCCGATCAACAATCCAACTGCCATATTTTGGTTTTCCTTTGTCTTTAAACTAATCTTCCTAACTTTCTGCGAGAAACCGCTGCCAAGGTTTCAACTATCAGTTTTTTGATTTCCGGTTGAAGGATTAGACGAAGTTTAACAAATTTACGAAGGAAGGACCAAACTATAACTTGTGTAAAACCAAATGCTTATGATGGACTGCAAACAATTCGTGATGAAAAATTCGTAACAGGGGATTACCTTACTGTAATCTGAAGAATATCAACGTACCATTCATATATAAATAAAGAAAAACATGCCTTATCGGATGTGGGCAATCTCTGATGTGAACACTATGGGTTGCAGTCAGTTATCACCCAAGTAATAAAAGCGATTTCATTTAATGTAGAAATTTCTGTACTACAAAAATTAGTTGTTACTTGCTCATACAATCAGCAGAATAACGATTCACGTTTAATGGGCATCCCATGGCCATATTATCGGGAAAAATGCCTTTTAATATCTTCTAATTACTATTTTCACACGTTCTCGTGTATCCGAGGAACTCATATGATGACTGAATATTTCAATTTCGAGTATGAAGCATATAGGTTTTGGACTATTTAATTTCTTCTCTGCCAAACTTAGGACACACTGCTCACACAAACGCCGTTTTTGGTTTGCAGATAAAAATGCAACCTAAATCAAAATGAGGTATGGATAAAACCACAGTTATTCCTAGCCACAGTTCGATGTTTTGCTCAGAGCTTAACGGGCCTGTGACACCTTCGATGATTGCACGATTAAAGAGCTTATTCATTTCCACTGGTGTGCTTTACCTATTTTGCTAATGCGGAAGCTGGTATTTGTAATACCCCAGAAGTAGTTCCGCGGTGGGCTATATATATATACATATATATATGTATATATATAATATTTTATATTTTCGCTCATCATTGAAACACAAAATGTCAACCTGAAATATAACAGCAGGTTCAATCGAGTATAGTATTTACACGTTACAATTTAAATCTAAGTCGTTTCGACAAGCTAAGGATGCACCAATTAAATGTGTTAGGCAAAGTAAGCGTATGAAATATCGTGAAGAATTGTGTTCTTTTAGGAATGCAACCGGATATTTCTGTTGTAATTTGTGACATACTTGTTAATGCAAATATTTTGTTAACGTAAGAATTCACACTATTTTACAGTAAATATTTGGTACCCGTTTTCAGAGATTTAAACAGAGAAATCTTTCTATTCACTTTCACCAATTTCTGATTTGTATTATGGAGATTTTATCATTATGGGATAAATCATTCATTAGTAGTTTGAAAATGTATAACGGCAGGATACTAATAAAATCTTCCTTTGCTAGCATACCACTAGATGCATGCTTCATGCAGTCGACCTAAGAATGACCATACCGTGTGACCAGCTATAAATGCATGTATCTGTAACTAAAAGCATACGATTTCCAGAACATAGTTATAAGCTAATAATTAAAGGAACCACAATGAAGAACGAATTATTGTGTTGGATGAAATCCGCTGAATTAGAGTATTTTTTCGACGGGTACAAAGCACAAATTTGGGACGTATTTTGCCGGTTTAATTTTCATCTTTGATCTGTTATTACTGCATACAAGTATTGCCCGTGTTCGAACGAAGTGAATAGGTTCGTCATTTGTCGGTGCTGTTTCTGCTTTACACTTTCCGCTGCAACAGGTATGGGCAAGCAGTTTGGATGTGAAGTCAAATGACATACATTTACTAAGAAAGAATTATTCTTCCTGATATCTATGCAAACAATGAGCTCCTCATTCGCATGTGATTTGAGACTGGAAGGTAACAACCTACTAAAGCAATGTTGGGGTTGGTGAATATTTAGAGGCTTGAAAGCAGAGTGGATAAAAATTGGAGCTGTAAAAGAGGTAATGCGGCTGAAAGGTCTAGCGGTATAATAAGATTATGGAAAAGCTTGAGTAGTAGCACCCAAACTCCTATCCACCCTGCTCGATGTAGCAGATAGGGCACCGTTTGTTATCCTCTACAGTGGCCAGTGTATCAAGAAAATGCTTGAGAAAGCATTCATAGTATTTTGTGGACCGAAGACTGTCAGGTTTCCCGGGCCTTAACGGGAGAAGGATTATGGTTGTCAACCACACCACTGGGTTCAAAAATCGTACCGCAAGGCAGTGCGTTTGGCAGTGGGCTACCGGGGTCCGTTTTAATGAATAAGGAGCCACTCTCATTCCAACCCCCAACCTGGAGGGCCAGGAGGCGGACTTTGTCTAGCCTCTAACCATTGAACAATCTAGTATGAGTGGTACGTAAGTACAAATATAGTTATATCCCAGCATAGCTCAATGGATCCCCGAGGCATGCAAACAATCGCACCACGGTAAGTTCTAGACTCATTAGTTATATTCGACCGCCGCTGCCTTCGCAGTTTGGTTCAAAGTTGGCGGGAACACCGAGTGAGCAACGAGCCTGTTCGACGACTTGTTTGCGACAAAGGAAAATGAACTAGGAAGCTCAGCACCGTTATTTCAAGCCCGAGGCTCCGATGGCTCTGCCAGGTTTTAGGCATGTCAGCCCATCAGCTCTCGCAAGTTCCTTTTTTATTGACGGGGGAGAGAATGTAGAATGAGGAGAGGTGCCTAACCGATGGCGTGGTCGGGAGAAATGAAGGCACTCACATCGACGCTGGCTTCGGTTCCTGGGTCGCACCTCCCTAACTGTGGTTCGAAAGACGACGAACACATTTGACTGGATACACTTGCTGTCATGACTAAGAGCCAACAAGTTTGAAGGGTTGGATTTATTCTAGAATGTGTTGTCAATATTTCAGCAAACGCTGAACTCATTTACACCGCCTAAATTGTGTGAGCTGCCTGTGCATTGAAGATGATGTAGCTTACTCAGTTTTAGCTAATTCCATAATGCAGTACCCCCACAGTACAAACGAAAACTAGTCCGCACTCTTGCCTTCCGGCACATGGAATGTGCACATCGGACACAATCACCAAATATTTACAGAAGATCGGCGACACGTTAAGAGCGAATGAGTATCCAGATAAATTCATCCTAAAACATTTGAAAGAGCGCAAGATAAAACCACTGAGGATGAACGTACGGAAGAAATAATTATTCTTATTACTTTCAAAGTCGATAATGCGGCAGATGTTCTGTTCGCTGTTGGAAAGACCTATTTCGCGGCTCGCCAACGCATAATATTTTATAACAAGACTTTATTCGCAAAACCTTTGAAAGACAGGCTGCCTGCGGTGACACAAACAAGGCTTGATTATCTTCACTCGTGCTTCTGTGGTGCATGATACGTGGGTCGTACCTGGAGGCGCCTATCTCATAGGATTTGCGAACATATCCCGAGGTGGTATTACAAAGGAGAAGAGAAGTGCAGTAACAGCTTCATCTTGTATCATCTTCTACAGTGCAGTCACGCAGAGAGGGAAAAACGATTTCAGAGTCATCTATACTATTCCTGATTGTTTCTCGTGCGGATTACGGGAACATCTCCTGCTATTGTGGATGCTAGTTACATCAAGCAGAATTGTGTGTACAAAAACAGTTTGTATGTCCTTTACTTCTACCGCGGTCTACAACTTCGGCTGTGATTTCCCTTGGACATACTTTGCCAAATTGAATGACCCTGTGATTTACTGATTTTTCCCAGTTGGAAGGAAACTTTCTGAGCAATACGCAGCCCACTCCGGCATATTTAACACTTTCTAATCACCATGTAATTTTTGATTCTGATGAGAAATACTGGAAGGAATTCATTACACGAATTCTGCTTCTCTGGTTCATTTTAGCTAATTCACCCAAAAGCCGCAACTGCCAATCAATCATATATTTTGGTTGTTTGCATGAGATTTCACCTAACGGGGATTAAAACAACAACCATAAAGTGAAAAAGATTAAATCTCATTTTGTTTGCAAACAACATGAGATATTCTGAGCATCCCAGATACCACACAGCGCCAGTTGTCGAATTTTAACCACTTATCGTTTCAGATGCCACCAACGGGGTTTATTTATATAGAGTGGTCGAATTGTTTGCCGACGCTTATTTTTCGCCCTGTATATAGGAAAATTATTAAAAGCAATGATTTCAGTAACAACCACATAATGGGATATACTGAACCTGGCGCCTATTCAAATTCACTTACATGCGCATGGTTATTAATTATCCAGATTTTAACCTCGGTTTCCTTAAAACTTGTATTTACGTCAACTGAGTACCGAAACTTTTAGTAACTCTAAATGTCAAGTAAGCAAACTGGCCAGTAAATAATTCATCTGTGGTCTTACCATTTCTAGTAAACGTTTTCCAACCAAGTTTTTGTTTCCTTCCGTGTCTTTTGCTCATAATTCCTACAGTTTCTATTGCATCGTACCGTGTCCCTCTCCACCATATTTGGTGCTTAATATACCTGCCTACATAGCTACTTGTCCTGGATACTTTAAGGAATCCAGTTTGCACCTGCCTATCTCAGGACTGAAATAGCTTTAGTGAAAAGCTACATATTATTATCATCATTCAGCGAAGATCTAAATTCAAATAAATGTAGTCTAATATATATCATGCGGCTTAGGATTGTAAACAATTTGTAAAAATTTTACATGACTGCAGGTTAAAATGAACGAATATGGTTCTAAATGAGTAGTATGTTTACCAATTTGGTCATGTGCTATGAAACACAACCGTTTGATAAAATCACATGAGAGTCTAAGTAAACTATAGCATGATAGTTTCACAATACTCTCAGACAACGTTCTCTGGCACAAAGCATTTCTAAATCACTTTAAACGATATGGTGACTAGCGTATTCTTTAAGGTTTTTCAAATCACCCAGGGAGAGATTACAACCTTTTTTGTAATTTAAAGATTACGGAGGTAGCAGCTCTTCATTGACATTCCCGAAAGAAGAGAGAAATATATTTCCTTCGAGTAAAATACTGATAATGCATTAGGAAGACAGTCAGGTAAGAGTAGCTTTAGAAATCAGGCTCGTTTACAACTACCTAACGAACGCCTCAATGATAACTATATTCAAATGAAGTATTCATAATATTTTTACTGACATTTTCACCCATCTTGCCTTAGTTAATTAACTTTTACTGTAGATGTGGATAACTCTGGTAACTCTGGTAACTCTGGTTACTATTTTTCTTTACTAGATATGGAGACAGCTACGCATCTTTTCAACAGTCGTTGTTATATTTTGAAACACATCGGTGATGTAGTCTCTCTGACGCCTGATTGGAGGAAGTCGTAAGGTGACTATCACTGCAGGGTAATGCAGTCTAAAGGTATCCAGTATTAGCATTTGTTGCCCACGTGTGTTTTGTTATGCTGAATGTATGGCGTGTTTATTAAAATTTTGGGAACTTAAAGGCTCTAGAATCTGGTTACCTAATCTGATATTTTTGTGGCAATTTCCAATTCAGTACCTTCCACTTCAATGCGCCTTAGCAGTTAACCATGTGTAATCTACGTAAGAGAAACAAGAATGCAGGGATAATACTATATATTTTGTTTATTTATGAAACTATGTATTATTTTTATTCCTGTCTGGCTTTGACAGGAATGGTATCATTTTTAATAGCGTAACCACACAGGAATGACCGCAACAATACTACCATCGTTCAATTACGGTAAACGATGTAGCCATTACCACAAACTTTTGGTAACGCTACTAAATGATTTCTGTAGAATAATTAATTTTTTCACAATCAAATCTACGTTTATCCTGTGCTCCATATTCCTAACATAACGTATAATATAAAGGCTATCCATTTAACTTTTGAAACGCGACCCATGAACTAAGCTTTCCATCGGATAACCGTTATCTTATAGCATTTTGTAGTCGTCACAGTGTGTCCAAGTAACCTAACCAATTCAGCAACAACATTTGTACTCCAATGTTAAACTCCATTGTGTCTAGCACAAAGACGGCGTAAGATATGAATACAATTTGCTTCTCCAAGTACTGCTTTCCTTGGCACACTCATTTTAGTTCTTACATAACGTCACAAATATCTCCATGGTTCGACATATTGAGCGAAACTATCCTCGCATACAATTATCATACGGATTGTTTCATCTTTCTATGTGGGTCTGCACTTTAAAATGTTAGCAACCGTATCAATGCTGTTCCTTACTAGACTAATCCCGAAAACGCAAATACAAATAATGTTGTTTCAGTTGTGGGTTAAGACATGTATTAACACTAAATTTCGCGCTTTGTTTGCTCTTCTTGCAGACGAGCAATATCACACACTTTACTTGGTCAGAAATGATTGGCTATATTCTAAAAAGTACTTATGCTTTACATTGCAACGTGCAAAACACATCACATATACATAGCAAGATAAGAGCGGAGAGACTACATTAAGTCACCAAAATAATTAAAGCTGCTCAAGCTGGAAAATGTTTTCCATTCCTGATATTCATGGCATTCTAATAAATGTAAGGCAAATTGTTTTATACATTGCTTGTGTTACACCGGCTTTACCAGGCAATATATTTAAACTACCAACTAAAATTAGCTAGCTGATGAAGATTATATTCACTTAGCCGTGTAGTATAAAACGTCTTACTCTGTGTTGATATCGTCTGCTTGCTTTCCATTGTAGGCAACCATAATTAAGGCTCCGTATTTCGTCGCTGTTGTTCAACTAGAAAATAGAGTTGCATCACAAATAATAATTTTGCCACTTAACAATAAAATGTTGATGCATCACACATTATCCTCACCATAATCAAATGAAAAAAATATGTGATTTTAACCATAAAAACTTGTCGGGTTGAGCCAATATCATATTGCTTTTTATCAATAAGCAAATTGTTATTGTTTTTCCTTGCTTGTTATTTCAAACACTTCTGCATTGTAATTTACTTAAATTCAAAGAAGGATACTCTTTCTTTCCTAAAAACTGCTCCAAATCAATTTTATTCGCCCTATTATATGGCCAGTACATCAGCTTAAAATTAAATGGTAAATCAAATTTTACACATTAAATGAAAAGGCAAAAGCTTTCAAAATGCAGTTTCGCGTACCCACTTGAGACAGGAAAATACCCAATGAATCAGTATGGTGTCTCGACACCGGTCTAGAGACCAAAACAACTAGAGCTATCTACTGTATAAATAAAATAACTCTAAATGTTTATGTTCATAGATAACCGGTCGGAAATTTCTAAGCGTAACGCCGACATTTCCAACGGATTCCACATAACAAAGCAGTCCGCGACTGTTATATGTTTAATCACCCGTTTTATAGTTATCAGATCCACATGGTCTACGTTTATCTGTAGAGTAAATGTGTGTTTGTAAACGTGCATATGTATGTAAATATATGCACTGGAATGTGAGCATTTTTGAGGCTCCAGAAATGGCTCGGTCTTGTGGGCCGTAGGGATTCCACGCGGATAACGAAACAACTATTATATGGTTAGCTGAATACTGAAAAGCGGCACGTAGAGAAGCCGATGCTTCTATACCAGGATACCATCAAATTGAGCCTCTCACGTTCTAATCATGATCGCATGTAATGGGAATCGAAGGTGGTTGATTAGCGTGCATGGCGATACATTATTAGACGTTCAATAGCCGAGGTGCAAGAGAAAGCCCTAGTGCATGCAGAAAAGAAACGGCATATGCTGAAGCGACAGGAGCCGATGGTTTGTACTCCATCGACATTGATCGTACGACGCTGTAACACATGCGGTCGCAATTGCCGGAGTCAAGCAGGCATATTGAGCTATTAACGTCGTTACTCGGACCCTCCACCCAAGCGACGACGGGTCCTTCACGTAACCGCATTCAATTTACTGACCGCCTGCTTGTATGCTGAATATATTCCTTTCATTTGCTGGGATGACTTTATTGTCCTAATGCTTTTTTATCTCGTTAATATCTACTTTAACACACTTCTATATACTTGCACACTTCGCCTAATCTAAATGTAGTTAACTTCAATAACATTTTCGAGGTTGTGGCATTTACTTAAGATCGAATTGCTGTTTAATGGAATCTCTCGTGAATTTTTACAACCAAATTATTTCATAAAGTTATTTAATTAAGTGTTAGGGCACAGAATCAGTATTCATTTTCTGAAGTATTTTATTTGGCATCGCCGTTTCAAGCTATTGGCTATCCTCAGTATGGCTGTGCTTGATGTTCAGGTTGACAAGGTGCTTACCGGTCTATTAACAACTACCTCGTCCATACTGGCTCCAGGAGATAGTCGGTCGTTGCTGAAGCGCATGTAGTGCATGGTCCTTGTGGCCGTGCTAGGCTCGAAGAGTGGCTCCATGCACTCGGTGTGGAGCAGAGTACAGTTAAGGCACCGCTTTGTATGCGCTTGATTCCCAAATAAAGCTTGCTTCTGTTTGCCTGCGAAGGAGATTGGGATGGCTTGATGAAACTTGGTTCACATCTGCGTGCAACTCGGTCTTATTCCTTCTGGTTTACACTGGATTCGGGGTGTGTGGATGGAGCTGTGAATGGTACAGCGCAAGCTACCCATGGTCCCTTTGAAGGCACAGGCATTCTGTGGCTGGCCGCAGTGACAAGCAAATGCGAAACTGGATGACGCTAACCATATTTAAATGTAGTCGTTAATGAAAAGGATAGAATAATTTGTCAAATAATCTACAGCTTCCAAAGCGAAAAGTTTACGTTGCAGGAGCAAAGTATTGCAATGGTTTTGTAGATCCGTCGGACTAAGTTATAGCCTAGATAACGGGAGGCTAACACGTACAGCAAAAAACACACCAAATGTGATATTGCTTACAGATGGAATAATAAAAATTTAATATTCTTAATAACAATGCTTCCAAAAGTTCATAAGAATTTGTCCAAAGTAATGTAAATACTTTATTACCAACAAAATTAAACAGCAAGTTCTTTTACTTGGCCATACTAAGTCCCACATGATTATCTCGGAATATGCTACTATTTTGGTGAGAGGATTTCCAAATGCATAGTTTGATTTTCGTACTAAAATTAAACCTATTAAAATACTTAAAGCATTTTTGACTTGATAAGCCTGAATCCCAATTTACTAGGATTAGTGGAGTATATGTTCGAGTATTTTGACTGTTATTGTTATGTGTTTATAAAAGACTTTCTTGGCAACTGTTTATCTTGAGCTACGCTAGCACATTTTACCTTCGTGAAAGTGACAACAAGTTACAATGCATTGCACACTTTCCAGGACGAGTATCTTGTTAATAACTGTAGCGCGTTTTAGTTACTTTAACTAAAAGAGGTTAACACCGTAATAACTAGGAGGTTGCATGCAAACACCGTGCATTTGAAATGTTAGGTTTGTGGTTTGAATACGCTAATAGTAGCTCAAAACTCCTAGGTCAAACTAATGGGTTAATATCAGCTTTGATAGAGCGATTGTAAGGGTTGGTGGCGTCAAATCATACATTCACCCTCTTGCGGATGATACAGATTTTGAATTGGATATTATGCTACATTTAAATGAGATAGGTTCACGATTAAGCGTAATTTTCCACCTTTCGTAAATAAGCAAGTCAAAACAACTACACTCAACTGCGCTTATTTTGTTAAAGTTAAAATGCTTTATCTCCAATTTGGAATGGTTGCAAGTAAGTAACGTGGCACAAAACCACTTGAAATACATGTCTATATGCAGCTAAAGAGACGGAAGTAAAATCCGAGGATTGCTTCGTGAACATAAGAATCCGGTGTTATAATTCCATACATTTGTAATTATTTATTCCTACGCTTTGATGCGGTAAAAAGACCATATACATCGGCAAAGGAATTACTAAAAAGCCTTTATTGAGTCGAGAAAACACAGCGCTGGTTAGCAAGTGGACCTCGGTCTGGTTTTGCGATTAGAGATCAACTCCCTTTAATTCGCTCCAGCAATATGCGTTCCTCCCTCGTTAAATTGTTTAAATTACTACTACTTTGCTGCCTAAGGATTACGCAAACACAGGTGTAGGGATACTCAAAACAAATTGTCATCCTCTTGTCGTTGAGGATAAGCACATGTAACTTCATGACTTTCTTCTCATAAGGACACAAACTTGGAGATTTACTTACTCTTGATGTAGGTGGCGTCAGTAGCACAAACCAAACATTGTTACATCAGTAGCTATATTGTTTAAATATGCAACTTGAAAGGTTAGCTGTGGTTTAACAACATTTAAGTAACATTTCCAGTTATTATTGGAGATATCTATGCAGCACTTGACGCAACATCATCTGAGTTAAGAATTGTCCCGTTTATTTTCCTCAACGTCATTCCCATAAACTGTAAGCTTCCTCTGGGCCGCTGTTGGTAATTTCAACAAGAGTGATACAGCAATCATCAAACAGTACAGGTACAAATTGTCACATCTAGACTCACACAGACAGCCGTCACGTGCGCAGAAAAGCACTGCACGCGCGATTTTCTCTTTCGGGAACCACCAGTAGTGCGCATTCTATTGGACCATGGTAGAGATCTAACCCGCTACTCCACTGTTGCCAGTCCGTGATTGATAACACTGAGCTTCGGGGGACAGTAAAGACCATCGGTAATTAGTTACTAGAAGTGTTATAGCGCCGCAGTAAAGTGTAAGTCAGTGGATAGTAAGCGGCGCTATATCACATCTAGTAACTAATTCACGATCTTCGTTGCCGTCCGCAGTAGCTCAGTGATCTCAACCGCAAACTGGCAACAATCGAGTAGCAGGTTCGAACTCTGCCAGGGCCTGATGAAATGCGCACTGCTGACGACTTCCGAAAGAAAGAAAGGCACATACAGTGCTTTTTCGGGAATGTGACGGATGTCGGAGTCAATAAGTGACGAATTTCTATCTAAACCATTGAACTCCCCCTACTACTCCTCTCTAATCATCAAATACTTGGGCTAAACAATATGGTAAACTTCGAAACCATAATAAAAGCACTGTTATGTTTTTTCTCTACAAACATAACTAATTTGTCTCCTACACTGAGAGACACTTTGGTAAACTCAAAACACAGATTTATTTAGGGGCATAGACATATACTCCAAAACTAAGTTTGTCTCTTTAATAAAGGACATCGAACACCGTCAGACTTCAAGACTGCTCAGCGGAAAATATCCCGAAATACGAAGCGACGTTGGCCTCAACTGACATTTCCGTTTCCAAGACGAAATTTGTACTTGGATTGCGATTAGTTCACTGAAGTAATTGACTTCCGCTTATATATGTGCTGTCCTCTTGAGACCATGTACCTACGGAAGGACAGATTTTCGTCTCCGTTGTGGAAACAACTTAGGAGAAATAGCAATCCTATACATAAAAATAATCAACGAAAGTTAACACTTCAGCATTAGAATCCAGGATATGAAGATTGATCCGTTATCATACCAATGCCAGTTTGGATTTCACCACGCGCTGTCAGTCTGCATTGACATACGAACTCTGTTGTAATCTACCCCAAGGCGTAAAGCAACACTTAACTTGCTTACAGAAAACGATGACCAGTTCCGGGCTGTTAAACTGTGGCCAAACTCTACACCTATTCAAGGCATGGACTTCTGCTCACCCCTCTGGAGCTGTTCGACTGATGCAATATATAAACCGGCATAATCTGGTTGCAGCAAGCGGCGCCGTTCTGCTAACCGGCTGCACAAACAAAGCCTACGCAAGGATCGCGAAGCATGATGGCCTGAGTGTGCCTTAGAGATGTAGACAGCTGCCCTCTCTGGAAACACTCCCAAGCTTTCCAAACATATTCATTTCACAGGCCTCAGGACGCCTGGTGTTATTGAATTTTGTTTGCGATGTGGACGAGTCTCCAATCACCAGCCAACAGAGGGGTTCAGACTGCTAAGTCGAGCACATTCATTCGCAATGTATCTGGCCTCCACCGTCCATCTGTGCATGCTGTACAACTTGATGCCTACCCAGGCTCGTCCTACTGAATCCACTCAGCGGAGCAGAGGTCTGCCTCGATATTTGACGCATGAAGAGGTTCATGGCTATCAGCTCAGACCGACCTCCCCCTGGGCTGTTCAGAAACCGCGGCGTGACGATAATTAACCAGCTGACCTCAATTTTTACAAATTATGGCTTGCGAAGTAAGTGACTTCATCTTGGGGCAAAAAAAGTATTGTCTAGATTTTCAACAAAGGAGCTGGCAATTCATGTGTAAATATTCTAGAGGACAGTTTTATTTCTTTTGCCACCAAGCTGTCTTCATACATCCTGTTTTGCAGACTATTCATACTACCCTAAAATAAGGCTAGTTTTTGTCCTGACCGCGGATGCGTGGAGAAAATAATTTACACTTCGCCTACTCCTTGAACTTCTCTACATTTATCACAGGCCCACTATTGTTGCACTCCTAGCCATACTTGATGCATTTGACTCTGTTGATCGAACTTGCTTATGGCGTTGCTTGCAGAGAAACGGTTGACACATAAGTAAATCTTTATGTTACGTGCACTTTACCCTCATATATCTGTTATAATGAATGTCTACGGTAAGGTTACCAGGCCTTTGCTGTCAATAGCGGTGTGCGAGAGCACTGCTCTATGTCTCCATTGTCCTTTAACTTCGCAAGCAGATGTTCTGTTGAGTGCTCCAGCAGGTTCCAACTTTGTGGCCTACAGCTTCTACTAAATGAACACGCTACCGATCGTCGTACTTGGTGACGATTCATCTAATTATTGCATAATCTTCCCATCGAACTGCAATCTGCTCTATCAGGATTGGCCTATATTTCGCTCTCGTGTTCACTATCAAAGGTGCACAAAATGAACGTGCAGATTATTTCATCTAACTTGGGAGCTACGTTTCTGCTGACAGCCCTATCCTTAATGAATTTTCTTTTCACATCGTTAGAGCCTAGACAGCATTTTCTAATCTGAGGCGTTTATGGATGGTCGAAAATTCTCATTCTCGATAAGAGGCCGTGTTTACAGTGCATCTGTTCGACCATTAGTTTTGCATAAGAGCGAGTCCTGTGGAATTCTCCTTTACATATAATTCGTACACTTGCCTTCGACAACTGTTGCTAAAAGTGGACCGTTCGTGTTTGGTTGCCAAATGTTCTTCACAGGGGGACGTTCGACGTCGCATTTTGGAGAATGCTAGTATTCCAACAACAAACTTGTTTTGTTGCTCCAGTTGTGCTGGCACAGTCGCACCCCAGCGTCTTTCGTGTCGCGCTCCATTCGCCAGTCAAGGACCTGAATGAAGGCGACCGTGTGATGGATGGCCTTCCATTTGGCGGAAGCACATGAAATCGCTGACGTCGCGTATAGCAGATGTTGGACCGGTACTTCTTCCAAGGTTAGGTAGCCCAAGTATTATAAGTGCCGAAGAGTTGAAACGCTTGGAGACGTGAACTGCAACCGGAACTTGTTGCGTATACAATTTTATTTGTTTACAAATTTAATACCTTAAGCATCGAAAGTGTTGAAAAGAGGAGAAAAGCCGTAATTTATTTGTAGTTAATATGCTTATTTCTTTCTGCATCACTAGCCGAAGTGTGTTGCTCATCTACAGCTACTATGCTATCATGATCATGACGCGGCGACTCTGCCAATTATCTAAACATCTTGAAAGTTTTGTTTTCACAATTTCTAATTATTAAACGGTTGAGATTGTTTTAATCCCCCTGCGAAAAATTGCCATTTTATTTCTAATTGCTGCTGCTCTACCCTCTAAATAGCATCGTGGGAAAAATATGGAATTTTTCGATCAGACATTTAAACAAACTTTTTAGGTGTGCAAAAAATCTCATGGTACACCAGGTGATTCCTGTATGTTACCCTTTCCATGGACTACGATTTTGTCAAATAAAAACTGATGGGTAAGATATTTCGGTCCTATCACCTTTTACTAGCTTTAAATTTGATTACGAACCATATGTTTCTGTAATTACTGTGTTTGTTGTGGCCGAATATGCATGCTTCATGTGTGTAAAATACAGATGGTCACAATGATTGACAAACAGGTTTATTAAATTTAAAAACAGGCGATGAAATTTGGCGTGCTTTTGTGCTCCAAATGGTTTTACTAATGAAGGAGACAACGCACAGCGCTAGGGAGATTAAAGGCTATAATATCCATAAGCTTTATTCTAGTACAAATTCCACCGTGTAATAATTCTGATAAATTACTCCTAACCTAATAACCTTCAAAAACAAGTAACTCTGTAGCTAACCACTTGATTCCGCCTAACGCTTGAAATCCTTGTTCAACGTATGCCAGTTGCTAATTTTACTAACAGCCTGATAGCCATGTTGAAATTCCGGCTCATTCGTAAACGATCATTACCATGGTAACAACTTAGTCTTTATTCGTAGAATATTTCGTTTTTGTTTCATTTACGTGTTTTCTTAACTTAATCGATGGTGGGCGCCCAACTTACCAATGCTCCTTAGGCTTGCAGCCGTTGACCTCCTTACAAGACATAAGTGAGGTAAGGACTGACTTAGCCAGGTAAATTAAACTTGCTCTTTTCGTTGTGAACGTTTGAAATGAAGGCAGTAAAAATATTCTGCAAAGAATCGACTAAGTCAAATGTTGCTTTTTTGATTTGTCAACATGAAAGCTATGATGTTGGATTGTGTTACTGACTGAGTTCAATGGGTCGTCCTTTTGTTATTCTTGTTATCAACATGTATAGTTTTCCATGGTCCAATATATAAGCATGTCCAATTATTTCTTTCGGTACTATGGGTTACCACCTTTTACATAGCGAGGAGAACATCCTCTACCATTATATGTTTAACCATTTCCTTCCTTCGATTCATGGCTGCTGTACTGGCGTCCATCTTAGCAGTTCGAAATTATTCCGTACCCAATCGGTTTTTCTATTCCAACCTAGGTGTGTAATTATTTGCTGCGTCACATGGAATAAATCATAAACTATTTGTTGACTTTTAAAATAAATGCAACGAGATCGGTTCTCTAGGTGCCGAAAAACATAGAATATGTAGAGTGCATTGTTCAACATTTTTGCTAGTTTTAACCGCACTTCAGAGCGGACTTAAATTTCTTTTTCCGGTGGACAAAATCTAACATCTACTAACACGACAATGATTTTACTGATATTTGGTGCAACCTTCCTTAATTATTACAGCTTGCTTCAGCCTGCACAATACGCAATCCATAATCATACTTTAGCAATCTATATGTATATATATACATATATATATCGAACTTTATTTTTCGTATCCATTTTTGCTACAATGAAACCTTATGTAAGAAATTGCTTAACTGCATTAAAAGCCAGCACGTTAAAAACGCGAATGCATCTTAAAAAGTCGCCATGTTGTTTTACAACGATTACGCAACTACTTTTGGACTATTCTCATGTGGACTGAATTCAAGATAATAAATTATTTTACCTTAGCAATGCGAAACATGCAAGGCCCATGGATCATACGCGAGTGGATATTAAAAGCAAAACTTTAATTGTCCTAAGTTGCATGCGCTTTGAGAATGACAACACAGATAATAAGAGCAATTATCTGTAAAGCAACATATGTTTAGCTGTAACGTAGTATGTCATGGTGTATTGCAAATGGGTAGAGCAAATGTTGGTAAGCCATTCATTTAAATGGCGGCATAGTATTAATTATTCATTTGATTGAGCGTTTGCTGTACACTCACCAGGTAAATAGTATACAGCGGACCTTAACAATTCGGCTTAGCAGGCTTTAGTCTAGTCAATGTATGCTTTGTACATCCGGGTATTTTCATTTTCAACATATAACACGAAAACTGCAAATGGTGAATGATATGAAATTACTGTTCATGAAATCAATAGCCTAAAGTTCTCTACACTTGATACTCGAGCGAAAAATTTCGCATCATTTCCGTACTTTTGGTTGGATGGACAAGCAGGCGGAACGGTCTCGGTATTACAAGGTTGCGCTGAGTAGCAATACGACTAAATACGACACCAAATTAGGAACGGGCAGCGGCAATAAATCGTGTTTTTGATAGGCCAAATTGTAGTGGTTGAAGAAGGTCGTGTAAAGTCTTACAGGCAAAATGGTAAAAGATGGTGCTAAATGTTTTCTACTAATTAAATCTCTGGACAATCCAGAGCACCTGGAAGTAAGTTTTTCGATAGCACAAATAATCTGTTGCCTTTATTGATTGCTTCTACGGAAAACCAGAGAGAAACGGTTGCGGCAATGTGGAATATTGCATGGTATTAAAATGTAAGCATTTAAATATGGTGTATTGAAAGTACATTAATTCCAAGGGCTTAAAATGACAACCGTCTGCCCTTACAACACGTTTCAGTGAAGGGAATGGACGAAGATATATTTCGAGATAAAATGACACCAGATATATTACATGACATCTAGGTATGAACTGATCAAGTTGTAATTAATAATTGACGTCAAAATCAACCATTAATTGTCAGCTCAATGAGACGGCGTGTTTCCACATGATACCTTAACTGTTTAAGTTCAGTGACCGAAATGTGGATCAATGCGAAATCTCATAGACTAGTTTGAAAAGTAGATGTCATTACGGTTTAAATCGAATCGAATAATTTCCTCAAATTTGAATCTAAGAAAAGCATGGGGTTAAAGGAAATTCTCAATGCAAAATAAAATTCGGGGGTGGGGATGACACCTAATATATACCACTATAAGCTAGAAACGCTTAATACTTCCCCCGATTGCCCTGGGTGAATTCGGTGCGGTTTGTGTTATTTAACTAAGCTGCAAGCACTAAGGAACGCCTTCGCAAACAGCTGTTGAGTAAGACTAACTGTGGCGCTCTCGAAAGCATTTTAAAGTCGAGAAAATAAGGCGTACTGCCTCCTTTCTTCATCCATTGCTGGTTCGACAGGAGTCGCAAAATATGATACAGCGTCCCGTGTGGAGCAGTCATGTTGATAAATGAACTGCTATACATAGCCTGAATTGGTATGTGTGAGAATCTAAGTGGCAAGTGTTTGTCGGAGACTTCAACATCACCGATATACATTCGATGACGATACCTGGAGTAGTCGTTCTTAGGTACAGAGCTTATTCTGAAAAGTCTCTAAATGCAATGGATCCTGCCATTCATAAGACGTTTGTCACAATTGGCGGTTATAAGTTTTTCATTCTAACCTGTACTTTGCTTTAGGACAAGTAATGATAATACATCGGAGGTAGCTGCCTCATTTACCATCATTTATTTGATTTCTCGGAAAACATTAAGAAATTTGCAGGTGAGTTCCGGAAAAAAACTTTTGTGATATAAGCAAAGTAAATATAGCCTGCTGAAAAGAATTGAACTCAGCATTGAGTTGGCGCACATTTACTTTACCAAGGCGCTATATGGGAACATTAGCAAAATATATCCTTCCAAACAATGTAAGAATCATGTTAGTTCAGCACAATCTCGATGTATAGGCGAGTCAATCTTCTTATCCCGGTTTCGAATGCTGACAAGAGTTTAAATTTCGCCTTCTTTTCGTATCTGTAGGCATGGTTGTTCTTTTAAGTTAAATAAATTGCAGCGAGGAATATCTATTCTTTTTTTTGTAAATGACCTCAACCGGGCAAAATAAATATAAGCATAAGTTAAGTTAGTCAGTGAAGTAGTTGCAATTCGAATATCGGTTCTATTCTTGAAAACGGAATTACCAGTTGATGCAAACGTTTATTGGATTTTCGTGGTACTTTTTATTGAGCATCCTAGCAGTATGTTGGTGTTGCATGGTCTGTTTTAAAGAGAAAGTTGCTTTACATTACGTGATTTCGAACATCATCTATTTGAGGAGTATTGACTTCCCCAGAGACGCATTCTTGATTATAAAACACAAATGGATTACCATTGTGGAAAATAATCTAACTGTGCGTTTACTCTGCTTTCGAAACACACCATATTTGTTAAACCAAGTTAATTGATGATTGCCGTGTGACTCTTGTTGAAATCACGAACAACGACACGTAGTGAGCTGTCAGTTTATAGAAATAACGTCGGGAAGATATAAACGGCGGAAAAAATTGTTCACAGATTGTCTGTCGGAAATAGGTTTCTTGGCGTTCTCTTTGTATTACGGTTCAATATTGTTTCATGACGTTGGATTTGTTATCATTCCTAAGTGTTAATGCGCTCCTACTACAGAATGAATTTTTATGAAATGTTGTTGTTTGAAAATTTAAAATTACTGTACAGACCAGCTTCGAAATTTTCTTTCGCAGCCACTCGCATGAAAACAGCAGTCTTTCCATATGATAACCGTTTGCAACTGCATAAGTGATAGTCTTAAGAAATATCTTTTCTGATAAATTAAACTCTATAACATTTTGGAGGGTTTACTGCGTTAATGTACCTCAAATGCAACATGTTGTATAAAATTCCCAACGGGTTGATGGTGTTTCATTTCTGGGGCATCTGGGATGTTATAAATATACTTAAGCAAGTTAAATTGCTCTAGGATTTAGTAAGGAGATTCGAAACTTTCTATCAAGTCCTTCAGCTGTAGTTCAAGCAAAGCAAGAGTTTGAATCGCTTTAGAGGGCGATTCTGCATTAACTGCGCCGTGCTCTATCAGAGAATCCATATGGGAACCATCATTTGATCGATTTGTTACTCTTATGCGCTATTTCTGCTCTATATTCATTTTGTTGAGGAGCCTATCATTTTTTTTCCGTGCTGACGGACTGGTTATAAGCAGGAAGTTTTGCCGGCGTTTCAGTGGCTTCCTATCTCTTCTTTGAATTTCGTGTTTCATCTGAGGTAACGAGCATTTTTGCTGATTGGTCACTCTGTTTTAGCGCTTGTAAAACTATCTTATGTGGACAAGGATAAGAAACTAGGGGACAAACTTCACCGTTTCTGTTACAGTGATTGATACGAATCAGATTTTTATCGGCAAACCACCGAGGAAACAGACTATGATTTTAGGGCTTATAGGACCGATCTGAAGTGCACGAGAATCACATGGGTACAAACAGGCCACGGTTTCAGATGCAACGATCAATACAAACCACATAAAGAATCAAAATGCAAGCTTCTGTCCTTTATAGCGGTGACTATCGGCGTTTGTGGGATCTCATTATGATTTATTTGATACTAGTTCCAACCAATCACGCTTACACCAATCTGCTACATCACAGCCACAATAAATATGTAAGAATTCGCCAGCACAAGCTACTTATGCACAGCAATTAAGATGTTTGCCCGAAAAATATTTCTCTATCCAAGTAAACGAAACTCAAAACGTTAATTTGCTTAATTTACTTATTGCCTCCCATATCAAAAAACTATATCCAACTATAAAAGTTACATTGCGCGGTATTGTTCATTTCATTCAGAAGCATTAGTGACGCGAACCAAAGCCTATGTTCATTCAACCAATGTGTGACTTGAGAGAAAACATGTTCCTGTGCGCATTTGAATATTGTAGAGATCCGAGGAAAACACGAAATTTTCATTTTTTTAGTCATTATTACTTTTGATTGTGTACTATTCGTTCTCATAATCACAAAAGAATATTCGAAACAAGTTTCTCTTCGTTTAATACATCATAAACTGACATTTGTCTCTCTGAGGAAAAAGAATATTAATTCATCGGCATACAACCCAGAGCAACAAACTTAAAGCAGTTTTCTTGAACAGTTTTGTAATCTGTAATCTGCAAATTATGATCATTACTTATCAGCAAATAAAGCACATACACAAAATTGCTATTTGGGAGTTCATAACTCTAAGGATCGGAATTGTGTTTACCTGTGTTTGTATAGTTAAGCAGCTATACAGATTAATTTTGTAGTGAGCTATCTTTACAGGTGCAACAAATCAATAGTTGTATTTATTCTAGAAAGTTCCAATGTAAAAATATGAATGCGAATTAAAGTCAAAGTAACTGATGAAGTCGTTTCATTCCTTTCCTTCAATTCTGCTGCAATCAATTTTACATTATCCACAAATAGTATATTTTTTACAGCTATTATTTGGAATCCTGTACCATTTACATCTAGAAAAATGAGGAAGCCAAGTAACTTTCAGTTAAAATACTAACAAATTCGGCACATCTTTAACCTTCGCATGCAAAAACAAAAGGGCGATAAATTTCCCAAATTGTTGAGTGGGAATCTGATGTGAATTATTTTAGCAAAGCCATTACGGTATCCATCAAGCTCAATCCTCTGTATCCTGTTGAGTTTAGGCAATTTAATTTGCTATTCATTCATTTGATTGTGCGAAGCCGCTGTTTACTATATTCCTTCTAATTTATGATTCACTTGATCGTATGCTGTACGAAAAGCTTTTACTGATGTCACATTCCTTGGGAATAGCCGCTCTAGCACACGTACAAGTTTTACCCTGCAGCTCGGTTGAAGCAAATTTGCAAACTTACTTCGCACTACATCTGCGAGAAAGGAATTCCTAAGTGTTGGACGCCGAGAAAGCATTTTATCCACTTATGTTATTAATGTAACTAAATCCTTCTGGGAGTATTCATCACTGTAGACAAGGCACCCTAATTGAAGCATATGAAATTATACTAAGCATCGATTTAGGCAACATCAATAACACCAAATGCAAAAGCAGTCAAATTTGAGCGAGATACAATTGACCGGGAAATACTTTTCATTTATATATATTTATTTATATAATGGCACTCCCGTCAGTTGTGAATCCCGAAAACAGCAAGCAGTTTTTGTGGACGCTGCCTTCTTTTAATGACTATGTAGCCTGCCATAATATTCCAGTGGCCTGTTATGTGCATTCTGTCAACATGAGGAGTTTAACTTAGATCACATTTTATTGAGCAAATACACCGTTCAAAATACCATCATTTAAAACTAATACGTATTTTGAGCACGCGCTGCAACATATCTTAAATGCTGGGTATGCAGTAATGTTGATATCGAAACGTTTATTGTTTCTATACACGGATATTCGTTTTAAACAAGGAACGCGTGGCTACTATGATGTAAGTAACCCAAAAATAAGAGCAACGTCTAAACGAGTACAGCATAAGTAGACGCTTCAGAACGTCCCTGTGTGCTGCATTTGATTTTCAAATCCTGTCACTGAAAACAGTAATCATTTTCCTCTGCACTGATTGTTGTTACAATGTTGTAAGCGCGGCCAACTGTAAAGAAATAGATTACTGCGCGCCCGCTCCAACTGCGTACATGAAGAATCCACGTAGCGTCATGGTCTTTATGCCCCTAGTTCATTGTTTGGTGAATTGACCATCAAATTCGTAGCAACAACACCAAGATTCCGAGCCCACCCTTTTCATGCTAATCGATGTTTGCTTGTGATGTATATCATAGCTCGGACTTTAGTAATCAGTATGCTTATAATCAGTCAAATACTTATTCGGAAAATTTAAACACAAGCTTTCTCGTTCAAATCTCTAGCAGTTGCCCAGATTCATGTTATAACCTGTTTATAAAAAGGAATAATATTATCATTGAATCGATTTGAACCTTTATACAACGTTGTTAACATTACAGATACTGTTGGGACTCAACTAACAATTTGGCGGGGGAGCATTTAGGTAAATTCATGCTATCCTACTCCTAAAGTCAAATTAACATTTCGAAGCTGTTGTTCACGTGAACAATGATAAGCAATATTAGGGTTTTACGAATCTGAATAAGAAAATGCAAAGACAGATTAAACGCCATGAAATAAATACTTGTAGTACTAATCAAAATGCTAAAACTGCTGGTAGCTAGTCAAATCTTTCATTGAGAAATATGCCAAAAATTTGGAAAATACGCATTTTGATATCTTCAAAGAGATCAGTAAGTTTATAAAAATATTGACATTGATTATATGAGAATAAAATGTATTTTAAAACAGGATGCTAATAACGTATATCCAGTTTATTTTTAAAATAACATTATAGCCAACATTTAAAGATGCATTTACTTTTTATCACCTGTTAATTTAATAATATTTGTGCATATTTTTGACCTTGCTGGCATTGTTGGTTATTGAGACAAAAATGAAAATACTAACGTAAATTTGTGCTTAATAAGCACATAACATCTTTACAGCTTTATGCAAGGTTCAATAAATCAAGTCAATATAAATATAGATATCTGCTAACGTTTTTAAAAATTAGTAAAAAGTATAGCCTTTAGAGCAGTGCTATCCTTAACAACCATTTCGCTAACATTTAACTAAGCAAGTAAAGCACCGCATTAGCTTTTTTATGAATGCATATCTCGCGATCTTTTACTTGTATATCGACAGTAAATAGTTTGCTCCCACTCGCAAACTATCACGGGACGCATTAATTTACACATCAAGTATAAATACTTGGTAATAATATCCTAATAATAGTTTACTTAACGCTAAACTAATGTGTTAAAGCTTAGGCATACATTATTATACTAATACATATCTTTACATTCCTTACATAAAATTATATGCTGACAGTGCCTAGATTGTTTAAAAACTCAGGCTATCACAAGACTCACTGTAGCGCAAAACAAGTAGTCGATGCTTGACGTCATTTGCCCGGTTATTGCAAAGAACATCTTAAAATTGCACACCGTTTTGACAAACATGTTCACAGTTATTAAGCATGAACAATATTTGTAGCCAATGGTAACAAGTCAGAGGATGAAATCTAAACAAAAGAAATACGCCAAGAATATGTGCACCACGTCTCTCTGGAAAATATCCTGAGGCAGCTTCTCTCTTTTAACACATATATTATTTCTAAATTTTTGTTCTTAAATTTATTATGCTTATTTTGATTATTATTTTGTTATGTTCGATATGTTTTTCAGGTCGTAGTGTTTCTTTTGATTAATACTAAGAAATTATACTTACTCTCGCGGTTTGGTAATTCGTGAGCCTGCAGCATAAAAAGCCTCATATGTTATGCCAGCAAATGCGGTGTACCAGTAGGGATCTTTCGCAGTGCGCTTTCACCCTACTGATCTAGGATATTACTGATATTGATTAAACCACTAAAATTTAAGACAGAACATAGTAAAAGTTAATAGACGGCATTATATATATATTTATATCTCTGAAAAAGATTATCACAGAGGTAATTTAAATTAGTGGTAATTCTGGTCTCCTATTGAACATTTACATCATCGCGTTTGTTACAATATATTAAAGCAATCCACGGTATTTTTACTAGATTAGAACTAATTTGCCAGGACATTTTGTCCTCCTGCATTGCCTAACATATTTTTGATCTGGCACCTAATCAGGCTGTTATAACGACTCAGTTTCAAGATACTCGGCTGTTAATTTTATATCGGATATTTGTGTTTTACATGATAAGTGGCAACGATGAATGGCTTTAAATAACGTTTATAAGGGATTTTTTGTCACCAAGGAAAATGAACCTGAAGTAGCCAAAATGTATATGTTTGTATTTTGCCTACAGTTGCTCCATAACATAAACTATGTTGTCAAGCTAGATTTGTTTAGGATTTTTAAGCCCTCTTGCACAACTCTGGCATTCTATCAGCCTACAGGCTAGATATATCAGAAAGTCATTAGTAAATTTTACAAAATTAAAACAAACATGCCAGCGGTTTTGTTAGCTTTACTTACGATTTATTTGGTGGTTATGTGGAATTCTTCGCTAACTGAAAATTTAATTCGGTTTAATGATACATACAACGTTTTTGATGGAATTTAAGAACGGTAGCGAATGAGTTAAACTTTGCTTATCTAGTGAGAAAGAGGACGTTTAAAACATGATATGTTTTGCCAACTTCGGAGGATGCTGAGAGAAGTAACCTTTAATTATCGGCCACAAAATGCCAGCGAATATGCCAATCACGTCTTATGCTGAAAATGTCGTTAGTTTGACTTAATATGAATTACATCAGTGCGCGTAACAATAAACGGGCTATTGTATTTACATAGGATATGTTAAGCGTTTATATGTATACTTATGATAGAAAGCTCTAGTTATAATACTGAATGCTGAATAATATATTTTAAAGCAAACATAAATGAATTCTGGACAACGCTTTTGAAATATGGTGGCAAAAGTTATAAAAGCTGTCAGCCGTTAATTTTGTTGTCTTTTTTGTTTATATCGGCTAATTACTGAGAAGTCTGCGCATAAGATCATATCACGTCAAGCAGTTTATTTAGCTTTACTACCTATACAATTATTTCCAAATATGTGTACAACTTTTACTACGAGCAACATTAAATATATTTGACCATCAAAATGCTTTCAGTTCACTTTTAATTACATCTATATAGTCGTTAATAAGTTAGCAAATATTAAGATATCGCCGTCATATTTAGGTTGCTCTTATTTCATTCCAGGTAATTTGGAACTATTTGTTTCCGTGCATTAAGGTATTATGCTGATCTTCCATTATGTATCCCACATATAGGACACTGTATGACTTGCGGTACTACTTAAACCATGTAATATAATGACGTCCTGCCTCTGTATATAATCCTAAAAATGTCTTCGAATAGTCTATTCAAATGAAATTACACATAAAAGTCCTTGAAACTGCAGAACTATTTAACGGGTTTGTCCGTCTGTACAATCTACGTCTACATATGCAACCATATTTTATATCTAACGGGAAAATTATTGTTTTATGCTTATCCCTAGCTACACAAATATAGCCAAAATTAAAACAGCAGGAAACTACATAAAATCATGTTTAATATTGCGGTCAAGTGAGTAATATCAAATTAATTTTCACGTTGCTCTTTGTTTTAATGCTGCAGAAATTATCTCTTTGTGATGTGGCATATTTCGCCTACGCAAAGTAGCTGTTAATTACTTACCAAAACACGAATAGATTTACTAGCACTCATGATAATTTTTCAAATAATTTATGAATATTTGTTTGCGCAGAATATCATTTCAACATATTTGGTCTTCACACATATATTTCATTTTTAGGTGACACTATACAGCTAACTGTGTCAAAATGGTCATCTTAACTTGCATTTCGCATTTGTATTGATGCACCTAGAAACCTTTTAGCAATTATCTATCAGAATGAATGCAGATATCCAACATATAACTTTATCGAACATATTTTGGGTTTTGACAACGGATAACCAGCAAATATTTGCATTTCAATCTCTGCGATTTTTGTTTTATTATTGCTTTTCAGCGGAAACATATCAATTTAATAACCCGGAATAATTCCGCTATTCACCACACATCATCGTGCAACGTTAGTATTCTCCCATTCAATGAAATCTTCTATTCTATGATTAGGAATAATGATGTGACGCCCTTTTCTTCTGCGCTTCGCCTAAATATAAGTTCTAATCAATACAAAATAATTAGTAATGCATTCTAGAAGTAAATAACCTGCATTTTAAAATTTACTGGTAGCAGCATATATTTCATTGCCAATAGTTGTCAGGCAGATAAAAATTTTGATAAGTCTCTCTCTTGTTGAATGAACAGATTTTAACTACCCATAGAGATTGCCTTCTTTTTGAGTCCAAAGCCACATAGCTTTCGTGCAAACAACTTGTTAACTAATCAGCAAGGCTAAATTCTACGTGATATTGTGTAAGGTTATAGGAAGTGCAATAACAAAGCACAAGGATTAAATCCACTTCTTCTAAAAATGCTTACATTGCACGAGTAATAACGTAGGTAGAATATACGAGTTTACATAAATAAAAACACGCAATTTTACGTTTATGGGTCTCAAAATGTAAGATTTCGAACATGTGCAACGTCAATGCGCAGAACAAAATTTACGACTAAGCAAATACAACATCAGCCCTCTTAGATTTACATTCATAACAACAATACAATACAATTATAATAACATCGCATTTTTTGTTAAGTCAGACGAATCCTTTCAAATGTTACGTCAATTCTTCAAAAATCCGCTTGAATGTTTCTGAGCACAGTTATACCCAAATGAATTTGATTTACCGTTCAACATTGCTATGTTAGGCTAACAGGTAAAATGTTAGATAGGTACAAGCATGTACATCATAGCTAAAGGCTAGTTTGTTCAATCCAAATAAACACACTTTTTCCGTAGGTCTTTCCGCACAAAGCTTGTTTGATTATATCCACACCTTCGCCCAGCAAAACGTTACTACCCATCTCTCTGACAAATCAACACTGACCTTTGACCTAGGTAAAAACAATTGACTCACACAAAAATGGTGTGAGTTGGCTAAGCAGTTCATCAGATCAAATGTGACGAATCGGTAGTAGTGATTCACGGTATACCATCGTTGTTGCGTGATCATAAAGTTAACTACCAAAACACAATATGGCATAGTGAACGTGCATCACAGATATTTATAACATGCAAAAATTTGTGACTTTCAACACAACCGGTAGTACAGTCGTAGATGGACATATGATTTGATATTAACATGTGTTGCGGTCGCGACTGGTAACAACGGCGATCCAAGCGATGTATGACGGCATAATATATAGCCCAATATATTTATGATTCTAAATATTCATGCAAGCATTATTGACGCTTTTTGCCATTGAACCAGGCTCAGATGCTCTACATCAGATCAGACAAAAGCGCAAACGCAAGCGTTCTGTAACGTCAGCATACAATCCCGATTGATACCGGTCAAACGAAGCCCTAACGCAAAAAAGAAGTGCACCAGGAATCAAATTGACCAGCTTCCACCACAAAGGTAAAAAATGAAATCTCTTCGGGTTACTGCTTGCTTATCAAATACTTCAATGTAAGCGGAACCACTTGGCCAGCACTTCCATGTACAAATTGTAAGCAACCGGACCTCGCCAAGTACCGAATTATCGAGTAGCTATTCTCCATAAGTGTCTTAGTGATCAGCTCAAACTCCTCTGGCAGGCAGTCTTTGGAGCAGATACGTCGGCCTGAGTGAATAACGTTTTCAACAGCGCGCGCTTGTGCGCCATCTGTGAGAAGCTAGTGAATTGTAGATGTTGGCCCGACCACGTTGGCTTCCGTTATAGAGATCGCTTAATCAACACATTATCCCTGCGACTCATGAGAATGTCGAGGTACGGAAGACGCCCATTCGTTTCGAGTTCAAAGGCACATTCAGGTTGGCGTGAACATTATTAAGTTGGTCTAATAATTGTTCGATTTGCATCCTCCTTGAACCGAAAACAAGGATATCCACATATCGTTTGTAATACGGCAGCTGAGAAATCTGTCCACTTAGTTCCCTCTCAAGCATCAGCATGAAATAATCAGCCAGTATTGGTCCCAATGGACTAACCATAGCCACTGCGTCAATTTGGCAATATGTGTTGTGGTCAAATCGGAAAAAGACATTCTCCGTGCAAAGTAACAAGAAATGTCTCAGGAGATCTGCTGGTATTGGTAGACGGAAACTCTCCTCTTGTATCAGGTGGCAAATGTAATCAACTCTCTCAAGCAAGGGGACAATACTAATTAACCAATTGACGTCCACTGAGCACATCACCTTGTCGGCAATGCTGATTTGGTCTTGTCTTTGATTAATTCAAAAGAGTCCTTAATGCTGTGCAAATTGTAGTGCTGCCTCAGTGGTGCCAGGATCCGAACTAACTAGCGAGCCAATTTGTGCTGTGGGGAATTTACCATGGACAAAATGGGTATTAATGGCATGCCCTGCTTGTGAGTATTTGGTAACCCGTATAGCTGTGGTGTCGAGGAACCGCTCGGCTTCAGATGCTTGTAGATGATTTCATCAATTACACGATGTAGAAGCATTTCAAGGTGCCGGGTTATACGGGCCTCTACTTTTGTCAGACATTCTATCTTGTCTGTGCGTTAAAACTTGTTTTCATCAATTAGAATGTTTAGCATTTTTTGTACGTAATCACTCTTGTTCATGACAACTGCTACTGAACCTTTGTCCGGTTTTAGTACAACAACTACCTTATTTCTCAGCTCTCGTCGTGCTTCCAAATGACGGTTTGTAAGCGCGCACATTTCGTTTACCGGTACCATGAGGACTTCATAAGCAACGTCGGTCAGCTTATTCATAAACCAGCTGACAGCATCAGGACTGGTTGACTAAAGTTCAGCTACTTGATCGAAAAATTTCTCAAACTGTGCTTCAACAAACAATCGATTCAGCTTATTGGGCGTAACTTAATAATCTATCCCCAAGGCTAGCACTGCTAGTTGCGTATCATCAAGTTGTACGTTTGATACATTCAAGACCTAATTACCGAGTTTAAGTGAAATGGGTTGGTCATTTGCCTCCATCAGGGATTTTAATAGACGCTTCTGCAAGTTGCTTTCGTGCGAGCGATAAGTCTCTGGCAAAATATTGAAAAGACAATACGACAGCATAGGGAAAATCTCTCCACAACCGGCATCAGGCGAGTATGTGTCTCCATCAACGTTGTTACCTTTGCCTTTGTAGTGTCTAATTGCGCTGACGCAATGCGCTTAAGATTGCGATTGCAAGGCGCGAACTTGTTTCTGCTACTAGTTTTAGCATTGAACGCGGGTAACGGCGTATGGTGACACACTCGGTAAGAAAGGCGATGGCGTTGACTGCCCCTAAGAATAAGGTGCAAATTGAGCTTCCCTTCAAAAATGACACTGCAGCAAAAAGGATAACCAAACGCATTGTATCAGCCATTCAGCGTACATACTATGCTGCGGAAGCGGTAATTATCAACAGAACCCGAAAGTTGCCTTTACCTTCAATAAAGAAAGATGAACCCGTCAGCGCCAAATCACATTGTGTCTGCCAATTCGTGTGTGACTGCGGTATCACTTACATGGGTAGGACCGAACGGGGTTTAGATTCCAGAGTGAAGGAACACTTACCAAACTGGGTTCAACGCGAAGTTACCCAATCCGCCTCCGATGATACGCGTTCGCTTAAGCCGCCAGCGTCCTCCATAGGCAAGAACATCTTGGCGACTTGTCACCAGGTTAACCCCTTATCAGCTTTCCGGATCTTGTTACGTCATACTAATGCACGCCTTTTACGATTTGCCGAGGCCGTCGCGATAAGCTGAATTAGACCAAGTTTGTGTGTCCAAAAGCAATTAGTTTTCAACCTGCGGTTGTCGTGGATCTAATCTAACAACATTGACCACATACAAAAATTTGATTGGTATGCCTGTGCCCTGTAAGACATATAAAAGGATTTCTATGTTTTTTTATTGGTACTGACGAGACAATACGAAATGGTAGCATCTGCCTATATTCGTCTTCTCATTTCGTTGTTCGAACGGCTGTAGGGGCCTAACGTTTTTAAAGTATCTAATACAATTTCCTGGGTCAAATATGGTGTCCTTCTACGAGTTTTGATGCTTAAGTTAACAAAGGTTTTCTACGCATTTGGTTACAAATTTAGCTATACGAGAGCTAAATCAATGTAATGATGTTTGCCAAACACATAGAAGATTTGTGCATGTCCAGTTATTTACTTCAAGGTGCCGTTCTCTGCTCGCTGCTGATTCCGTCTAGAAAAAAATTGTCTACCACTGAGTGTTCCATCCTCGCTGCCAACAGAAGCAATACTTTAGGTATTTACTCAAATGCTGCTAGGCATTTCCCTAGCATTTTCGGGATTGTACGTACGCATTTACGGCAATAAAACACTAAATCAGAAACTGGCAGGCAGCTAGCTACTGAAGCTACACAGCTGCTTCAAAAGCTATATCATTATTTGGTTACAAATACTTGAAATTCGTATATAAGTAACATGTCTTATGTTGAAATTATTTTAAACATTCTAGCAGAGGAAACTGGGAAACTTGAAAGTGACGCATTTAAGCTAACTCGCTGTGCTATGAAAGAGTGATGTTACAACTGCTGATTATCATGCACATGCATACCCGCTTAAGTTATACAGTTTAGGCCTGACGTATACAGTAAGATGAAAACGTTGCAACATAAGAACGTTTACATATGATTTCTACCATAACAACTTGTGGATTATATCATATTGACTATAAAAAGCGTCCTCAATACTTCGGTAGCTTCTCGGAAATCACTATTTTATGCCTTTTATAAACATGATGAGGCCCCAAATTGGAATCAATAGCATCAAGCCCTCCTTCAGACTATATAAAATGTATTTAATTTTTTTCGAATCACTTTCCTCCCAAATGCAATATTACTAACAGTGTTAAACCCAAGAACATGGGGACATTCGAAAGACCATTAGGTTTTCATCCAAGAGATAGACGACAAATGTACGACAAAATGCAAGTTATGGGCTACTGAACACTTAATTTCCAATGCGGAAAAGTTAATATGTTTCCTTTTGAATTCTTCATGCTGTGGGCGTCTTGTAATATTCCGTTCCTTTTCTGGCCATGAATAATTAAAATACTTAACTAAACTTTAAATACATCGAGAAGTTTCCAAACGTTGCCAAAATGTGGCCAAAACGGGCTTCATCACACTCTCCGCTGTTATATGTCAACGCTAACGATACTTGTATTTAAAATAACAGGAGACCATAGTTGAACAAATGTTTTCGAAGATTTTATTCAGACCATTACAATCATATCTAAGGTTAAAATAATGAACTGAAATCGACTCATCTGGTTAAGTTACATAGTTAATTAGCGGATCAACGGGGGAGCCTTCCTCCTTGGTCCGTTAAAAAACTATGTAACTTGACCAAATGAGTCGATTTCAGTTCATTATTTTCCCCTAAATATTATTTTAATGGACTGAGGAGAATTATCGAGAACGATTGTTCAACTGTGGTCTCATTTTATTTTGACTCTAAATGGGAATTTTCAAGTTACTTATATTATTGAAGTCACTTTATCATATGTATTTCTCTTAACATTAGGAGGACTGTATTGCCTGGAACTTCAGTTCAATTAAGAACATCTTTCGACGTTTGAGCAAGAGGAAATTCGTTGTTGTTTGCGCGAATGTATTATTTTTTGAGCACATTTGTTTTCATACATCGGTGAGAGGAATCCTCCTATCCATGATTATTGAAATATTATAGAAAATATCTATAACCGTTGGCAACCGGGTTCCGACAAGCAAAGCATGGCGCAACGGTTAACGAATGATTGCTAGATGCATAAAATTATAATATCTATGAAGGTATGGAGGCTCCCATTCTCAGTGAAGACCGTGATTACCATTGAAGCGTGCTTTAGCCAATTCTACACAGGCGCCCAGGAGAAACTTGATTTTTGCACGCACTAAAAC
Organism: Dicrocoelium dendriticum; assembly: GCA_944474145.2. Lineage (NCBI taxonomy): Eukaryota > Metazoa > Platyhelminthes > Trematoda > Plagiorchiida > Dicrocoeliidae > Dicrocoelium > Dicrocoelium dendriticum. Next base: position 241,448,239 of record OX104063.1, on the reverse strand, counting down.
AGGACGTCTTTCGAGTTTAGTCACCCTTAAAAATCTCTTTCGTCATTCATTAAACGTTGTTATAAACATTGACTTTCTTGACCTAGTAGCAGAAGGGATAGAGGTTCGGTTACAGTTCCAATGGTTTCGCGCTCGTCCATCTTCCATTGCTCACGGTTGTGGGTCGTCAAAGATAGGATTCAGACGAGATGAAGCAAGTAAACAAAATAATGTCTGTGGATTGACAAGCACACACCAAATAAAAAGTTTTTTGCAGTCAATGTTATCATTACTCTCACAATTGCGTGCTTTAGATGATTTACTCAAACATGGCCAAATCTGCTGGCTTAACTCATTGTATCCGGACTCTATAATAGCGATGACAGCCATCCGGCTTCATGTGAGCAGTGAAACTTTTTCCAAACTTCAGCATATCATATCCAGACGCTGAGTAGTTATCTGATATTTCAACGTCCATCCTAGTGTGAAGACAGATGAGAGGACACACATGATGACCCATTGATAGGCGACATGAAGTAATCTAGTCACGAGAGCTGTAACAGTTTACCAACTAAAGTGAATGTTAGAATATATGAACAAATGTTTCATTGATCAGGGTGTGACAGGCCGTGTTAATGCGGTCCTTATAATGACAGAAGCATAAAACGCACGATTGAGTGGACTAAACAGAATTTAGGAAGTGTTATGGGCATTTTCACTATGACTGGCAGAATGGAACCGTGTGCTGTACGATTAATCTCATGCCGATGTTGGGTTTATATTAAAGGAGATGGACAAATGTAGTTCGTTGCAAGTACGGGGTTTCTACAGTGATTGAGTAGATTTAAGTTTGGGAGATTAGGTCGCATATAGGAATAGGGTCTCATTCTTATTGCTCAAGCTCTCATAGGCACCAGCCCACTCTTCAGAATAATTCGGATTGGTATATAGTCCAAATATGCAAGCATAACTCCCTTTGAAGAATTGCAATAGTAGAACCTAGGGCCAGTATCAACTATTCGTTAGGTACTTTCTTGATAAATAATGCGGTGCCGGATATAACTGGTGAAGAACAACGAAGCAATTCATACCTGCTTTCAGCTGGCAGCGAAAAGGCTGTCGATTCAAGCAACTGAGTTTTCCTAAAACAATTCGTTTTCGATTTCTCTGTTTTCAGCAGTGATTGATGCGATTTTGGCAACCCAAATGATTACAGGTCTACAGGTGTTATCAGGAGAGATTTCGTCTAGTCTCTCATATATAGTTTCTATTAGACGCTGAAGGAATTTACCAGCTTTTGTTTTCTAATTAACCGACGCACCCAGTGGTGACACAAGTTGCCAACAAAATCGGATATTTAGGCTTTAATTGGTTTTCTCAAAATCACTTTCCTACTAAAAGATTGTATGGGTGGTCGCCCTAGATCACGTAGACACCCAGGAGCTTGTGTTACAAAGAGCGTTTCGTTTAATGAAATCGAGCAGAAAGCATGTACAATCCTGAAGCGTTTCCATATGACAAATAAGCGGCTTGTTATGTCTACATCGCACCTTGAATGCTACAAAATGTATAGAAGCTAGAACAATGAAATAGTCATCTATTAATTACAAAATTAATCACATAAATGTTCAATCGGTTCATTACTGAAAAGCAAGTATTTGTAAGTCACATAGACATTGTTATTAACATAAACATAGCATTTGTAATGTCCAGCTGTGCATCCATTTTGTCAGGCGGTAGATATCAAAGGCGAATGGCGGGTCTGTTTATGTTGGATAACTCGTTTAGTAGACAAGACGACCAACTTTCTAATTTTAATCAAATGTTTCAACACGGCACATCCAACCGCCAAATTCACAGTAGAAAAAGAAAGCAACTATTGTCTTTATCTTGGATGCATGCCTAAGGAAGAGAGTTTCTGGAACAAACCAGTTAGCGTTGTACAGGAAACCGTACTGGAGAGACAGTGCACGCATTTCCTGTGCTTCGTACCTCTCACTTGGAAAATGAACGCTGCTGCATACGTTTATTAACGTAAAGTCTGCAGCGAAGACCCTATTGTAGATGAATTTTGGCGAATTACAGAACACTTTTGCATAAAAATGTTTAACGGAACGCTTCGTTAACATCCATATGAAGCCCAACGAACCAAGAGTCATCGTACAAACAGGTGAAAAGAAACAGCTTTTCCTAAAGATGCTCTTTAAAGGTGCCCAAGCAACTAAGTTATGTACGCGATGATTGGTACAATTCTGTAGAAGGACCTTTAACGCAGCCCATCTCAACGTGCTCTGTACGAGCGAATCTCTATTCGTTTCTAGATTCAAAGACAAAATGCCGCACCAACTCCAGTCAGTTGTGGTCTACCGGTTCACCTGCTAGTTTGGAGCAAAGTACATTGGACGCAGAAAACACAGAAAAGCGAATCAAAGAAACCTACCAAATTCGCCCATTAACCGAACGAGCCTAACTAATTTGAGAACCGTAACTAACCACTTGATAAGTACAGGGCATCATGTCGACAAGTATAATGCGTTCGAAATTCCATACCTGGTACCATCACATTTGAAGTAATAGTTATCACTGAAGCAGTAAGCAAAAGTTTACAAGATAATCAAAGATAACTCAATACACGTTACAAATATCTTGGACAATAGCTAGAAGAGAAGAGACTTGGCCCAACTAATTTACGTGTCTTCTATCATTTGATTAAATCAAAATAGCGGTTGTGTATCATAATACTGCTGTAACGCAAATTATGGACACGAACCGTCAAATGATTGGTTTTTAGTAATATGCTTTTCATAGTTACCTTGCACTACAGCAGGTT